>OY728151.1:791451382-792701382 GCA_963277665.1 Viscum album
CCAAAGTATCTCATACCACCATGAAACATTCAGATAATAATACCATTGAATATAATGAGAATAAGTAGAATCTTTATATGATACACTAAAGGGTATTACATCCACCACAATAAAGAAATAAGTGGTGAACGAGGCATATATCTCTTAAAATTTAAAGTGAGATGAGAAATTTTCTTTTTTACATTGAAAAGAAGTGTTCCATAGAAAGGTCAATTTTATTTGTCATGAAATATGGTTATAAACATGTATATACCCAAAACAAAATTTATGGTCATTGAAATTATATTTTTGGCTTAAATAAAGTCTTATTGAAGTGAAATCATTTAAAAAGTGTTTTTAAAGATGTTTTAGAAGAAAAAAATATTTTAGTGCAGTTTGAGGAAACTATTATTGGATTTTAAAGAGAAAAGGAATGTTTGCTTTCTTAAAACAAAAAATTAACCGACATAGTCATTTCAAGTTGAAATTTTTTATTTATAATGATAAATATGGATTAAAAATATTATAGAGTTAACTTCAAAATAGGTATGAATTTGAGGAGTTCCTTGAATCGGGATTTCATTTCGGAACAACTTTTTGAAAGATTATTTTCAAACATGTAAATACACATAAAATAAATAAGGATTATGATTAGTGAAAATATATAAAATATTAAAATAAAATTTATGAGTATTATGTAGGATTAAATAATAATTTCTTTGAGGTGAGTAGAGAATAAGAGCAACCCAAATTAAAATAGAGGTTTGGGAAGAAAATACTTAAAATTTGTAATCAATTGAATCGTATGACCCCAAATTAATAATAATAAAATGATACATTGAATATCATGAAAATAAATATATTAATGATATTAAATATATATATATGGTAATTATACATACACCATACACAAGTAGTAGTAGTGAATAAGAAATATCTCACAAAAATGGAAGTGAGATGAAGAAACCCTTACCTTAAGTATAAAGGTGTTCTCCACTTTATATTAATGACCTGAATAATAAAATTTAGGATCATTAATTAATAATTACATAACCTCCTATTAGTGTAATTTATTTATGATAACCTTATTAAAGACATTAATATCCTTTTTGAAGGGTAAAGAGGCTCCATTTCATTGTTCAGGTATGTTAGTTTCATGATCAGTATACCTATATAAATGAATGGAGAATCATGTAAAATGAGGATAGTTGTCCATAATTGATGTTATATGTTATGAGTGAACATATATAAGATTATAGGGTTGTAAATTTCATTTGGTTACTTGTAGTGAATATGAATCATTATATAAATTATTTAATGATAACTGTTTGGGTTAATTATCATTTTTGGATCAAACTGAACTCGTTTTGCTTTATAAATCAAAACCATGTGTGTAAAAAAATTCCAAAACAATACACGAGACAAAATAAAAAAACCTATAGTTTTTTTCAACCATAATAATAGTTTCTTGACCATAATTGATGATAATAATAGAAATTGAGAACCCATCGTCCTTGAATGTGGTAAATTATCACATCTCGGATGGTTTTTTTACTACTAGCATAAAATAAGCGTAAATGAGGGAAGATAATAAATTATTATTTAATCATAAGAAAATTAAAGTATATTTATGTTAATTTATTTTTCATAACATTTCGATGAGAATAGGTGAGAATAGAAAAGAAAACAATGGAAATTTAAAATAAAGTAAAAGAATTGAAAAGAGGAATTTACCTCTTGAATTAATTTTCCATGAGAGCCTCTTTAGGGGAAACGATTTGGTATTTTGAGGAGATCAAGGGATGATCGATGGGGGGAGAATTTTAGGGTGAGATTTGGGTAGAATTTGGACTAGGAAAAAGTCTTTATAGGAGTGAAGAAAATATTGAGTGAGCGGGGATTTGTAGTCGGGGATACGAGGGGTTTCACATTATTTTAATCATTAGTTTAATATTTTTTCCAAGACCTTGAATAGTATTGATTAATGTGACCAAAAATAGTAATAAGTGCATGTGAGGTTGAACCAAGTGTGACTACATCATCCTTACATCACCTTTGACTCGATAAACCATGTATTGAGCATTTATCGTAAATTATCGTATTTTACTATTCATAAAAAATTCATGAATTTTAGAAAAATACCAAAAAAGTCAACCTAACCATTTTTGAACATGTATAATTCATAAATGGACACCATTTTATCAAAATAATTTTCTAAATATGTGAAATTTAAATATCAAATAAAATCACTATTTACTATAAAAATACATATTTTATATTTAAATTAGATTTTATAATGCTTTCGAAAATTATCTATGGTCTCAAAAAATTATCGAAAAATAATAGGACAATAAAATATTTATTTAAGAACCCATTTTATTAAAATGAATTAATTTATTATTTTAAAATTTTAATTGAATATTTATCACTCACAAAAATACGAATACCTAATTAAAAATATATAAAATATTCTACTATTTTTATAAGGTTTGTAAATTTTATTTACACTTTCATGGGAGAGGTTACTATTCATAAGGGTCGTACTACTTTTAATAAGGGTAACATTACTCTTAATAAGGGTATATTACTATTAATAATGGTATATAACTATTCATAAGGGTTTATTACTATTCATAAGGGTATAATACTATTCATAAGGGAAAGTTACTATTCAAAAAATTATGTTTTTCTATCAAACTACAAAACTCACCCAGAACACAACTTTTTATGTTAGATTTTCAAAATTCAAATCACAAAAATTGAAAAATTATGTTTATTGGATTGATTATACCAAAGTGTTGTTTTTTAGAGACTCAGTGTTTCATAAATTAAATATTTTATTTATTTTTAATTCTTTGGGGTGTTACAAGACACATTAGGTTAAACAAGAGAATGTTTTATCTTGTTATAATAGTTGGAAACCCAAAATCCAATATGCTCGAAAGCATCCTTACCTGGAATATAGTGATCATGAGGACCATCTACCACTAAGGTAAGTATTAATCAATGTAATAACGCAAAGTAAACCCCTAGAATATTGGTGAGGTTAGGACACATATAATGCTTTTATAAACATGTAAAAAAATTAAGATATTGAGTGGTATCACCATTACTAGATAGAGGAAGAACTCTATAGTCTACCTGATAAAGAATCTAGAGTCATATAAAAGCTTATATTGAAAGAGATAAAAGAATGAAGTTCCCATATAAAATATGAAACCACATAGAGGGGGTTGATTTAGTGGTTCTTATATTTATTAAAAAAATCATATGAAATTAAACCCTTGTGATAGGTTAATGTTGTGATTCACTCTCTTGGGTCACTTCCTAAACATTATTTACAAATAATAAATAATATCAACAAACATGAACATTTAAAAGTTTTTACCTCAATGTGGGAGCCTTCTCTTCATTGTGATCATCCTCTTTTGAGCCATAGATTACTTTACAACTATAATTTGAAGTTATTGAAAATTCATAAAATTAGCATATAAGGTTCGACCAAGTTTTATATGCTTCATTCTTTTGTATAGTTTCATCCCCTACCCACTATAATTTTTATGGAATTATTTTGAATGGAATCAACATTATATTATTATTTCTTCTTATCCCTTGTATTTAAATAGAGTATTCAGATAATCATTAGATTCTTCAGCCTATATCACTTTTATACAGAAATGTAACGATGATTCTCACAAGATTCTCAAACATATTTCCCTTTTCACCAACAATAATATATACACAACAAATATTTTTATATAATTTCTCATTAAATATAATAATTAGAAAAAATTATTTTTCCTCCATTAAATTTTGTCAAGGACATCCAAAGTATCTCCTCAATGTTTTTATGTAATGTTTAATATCATATAATAATTTCTCATTAAAATAGATTAAAGGACTCATGTTTTCTTCTATCTTCACATAAATATCTATAAACTTTGAGGAGTTACTTTTAGATTTAAATTTCGAGATAACACCCTTTAAAATGGTTTATCAAATGCGTCTCAAGTGTATGAGGGATATCATGGGTGTTAAAGAAATTTATGATAGAAAAGTGGGATAAAAGAGGTCAGACTCTATCAGAAACATTGTTGGAGAATTGTTAGTAAAAAACTGTATACCAGAAATGTGCAGTAACTAAAGGGGGTGGCGCATAGTTGAAAATTTGTACAAGGGGGTCTCTAACTATAAGTTATTGGATAGAGCCACATGCATTTCCTTTGAATGGTTTTGAAAACTATGTGGGGTCCCCACAAAACCATTTTACCCAGGTCCCCAATTGGATAGACTGTGCTGCATAGTTGGCGTACAGTTTGGAAAACCATGTGGTCAAATTATGCCCCACCTTAAAAGGGGGGTAATTTTTCATTTTAGCCCTCAGTAATGATGCCTTATTACCTGATTTTCCTTAACTTTATTCCTCTAGAGTATTAGTTTATGAACCAAATCATATTGAGCTTCCCAATGGTGGTTCTCATTTAATTCATGGTCGTTTTATGTGTTTTTGGTAATGAATCAAAGCTATTATGAGTCTACCACTCCTCTTAATTCTATTTTCAATAAGAAAAATGTTGTGTGCTTTCTTCTCATTATGAACCCTCTAAACCTTTGTTTTCTAGAAAACTCTTAGATTGGTAATTGAGGGTTTTTCGAGCTTGAACAAAGGTCTGAGGTAGAGTGAATACTTATCTTCAAGATTGAGGTAGGTGGTCGACAGGTTATATCTCATGCTCATAATTTTTATTCATGTGCATGTGGGTGAGATTTCTTTCATTGTACTTCTCCTTTAATTCCTTGGTAGTAAATGATATATTTATTGTCTAAATAATGATTTGAAATTATTACAAACCATGATGGATCCGTTGACAGTATTAGACCAAACCTAAGGCCACCCATGGTGTGTGACACTCCCTTAAACATTGAGATCGAATATTTAAATTTTAATATGTATATTTTATTAGATTAAACAAATTTTAATCATGTTTAGAATGTTAAAATGAAATAATGGGGTGTTAGTATTGACTCAAATAATCCAAAGGAATTATGAAATGTAAATTGGTAAATGTGATAAATGGTTAAAGAGGCATGTCCATGTTATAAAATTGGATGATAGTGTGTTAATTTGTTGTGGTTATTAATGAATGTAAGAATGGGAAGTTTATTAATGAAGTTAAAAGAAATGAAAGTGATGAACTATGGGAACAATGGTGAAATTAATAAGTTGAACCATTGATATGGTAATGTGTTAAAAATGCCAACTGTGTTGGAACTTGTAAGATTTGAATTGATGAAACGGTTAGTGATGAGGGACATGAAGGCTCCAAACCATTGGTAAGAATTTTTGGATGGTATACTCCATTACCTTTATGTATGATGGATTTACCTAACATTCGGTATCCTATAATTCATATTATGGACATGGTGTTCTTTTTGCTTGTCTAGGGTGTTGACACAGATATCTGGGCACTAAAGAGTATTCATGGGTTATGGTCTAACGGATTAGTGCACCTTAGTATATGAATCTGAGATGATTAATGAATTCCCTTATTTTTTAAGATAAATTTGAACCCTCTATATTGTTGGTATATTTTTTCATGGATTAAGCCGTTAAGTGGGTATGGATGGAATGATAATACCAAGTGTGAAATATGGTAAATTGTTAAATATTTAAAGGTGGAACCTTATTATTTATTTTCTCCTTGTAAATTTTTTGTTTTACTTATATATACATTGTTTTTTAATTAATATTATTGTATAAACCATTTGTGGTGGCCTACTGAGTTACACTCACACCCTTCTCAGGACATTGTTGGGTACCCGAGAAGACCTCATGGTTTCAAGTTATGATAAGGTAAAAGATCGTATTTTAGATGACTAATATGAGATTTTTGATAGATGATAGATGTGGGGACCATAAATGACATCAATAATAATTTTGGGGACAAAATTTTGTACCTTAGTTTGGTTTTCTTTTGGAATATTTTACTATCACGATATCACAAGATTACTAATTTGGTTAGTTGGTACTTTCTTAGTTTAGGAATGTGTTATGTGATATTTTGGTATTTATATTTATTACATGTCATTTTCTATCTTTATTTCCACTATTGTTTTACTTTAGTAAGAGGTAATAGTCTCCCAAAGTTTTCTGTAGACCCTGAATTCTAGTCGACAACTTCTGGTGTATGGGGAGGTGGGATTCAGGTCATATAGCGCACCAACTTAGTGTCACCTAGTATGGGAAATTAAAAGGTGGTATTAGATATTTTATTTTTTATTTCTTTAATTTTTGGAAAATTTAGACAGGTGACTATGATAGGTCAGGTCTTAGCACTGAGCTCGTTTATGGGTGTAGCAAACCCATGTACAGGGGACCACAATTTCCCAAGGTGGGATTATTATTCTTGATATTTTATGTTACTGTTGGATATTATTTCACCTTGGTTGATTCACTTGTGGGTGATGTTATTATTTTATATGGTTTTATGCATGGACTAGAATGGAATGAGGTTTTTATATCCATGAATCATTCTCAGAACACTGGATTTATGTGGCCTACATTATATTAGGCAGTTATGGAAAATTAGGTTATGGTGGGTTTTGGGAAATAAAATTAATTTTCAAGCTTACTTGCATATTTAAGGAAACATTTCCTAATAAGAAAGTTTAAAATTATATCAGTTTAAATGTGATAATTTGAAATGGTTAAAATGGTTCCTAATGATAAATATTTAAGTTGTTTGAATGTGAAATTGTTGAAATGGAATCCAATGAAAGGATTGTGATTATGTATTTTTTGTTTTACCATGTGTTAACCATGGATTGTGATAGGGATATGTGAAGTTAGTGATGGGGTTTGAATTTACCCATTGGGATGGTGTATAAATAATGAGTTGTTATGGACAATAGTGTGCCATCTTTTGTGTAAAACGTGAAAGCCACCATGATGATGTATACTTGTTGTGATATAGGAGTAAATCACTAATAATTCACATCTAATAGTGGTAAAAGAACCTCTATTGGTCTTGGAAAATATGGTATTATTAGTTGAAAGATAAATTTTCTCATTTTAATTCAATTTATAGGGAGATACCCATGGTGGGAAGCTCTAATTATGTTGGACCGAACTAGAGAATTTCAGCTACAACATACTAAAATTTTTATTGGGAGGGTGGAAATGAGGTAGAATAGTTCTACATTGAATCTTTCCAAATGATTCTAGACCACTTGGAGACCCTTCCTAAGAATAGGGCCAATTTGGAAGTGTATATGATGTGATAACCAGTGAATCACTAGTGGGATATTCATATTCAGGATTAGTGGTTATAGGGTATGGTATGGAAGTATTTATAAGAGATGTTCATGGAACACTTTTACTCCAAAATAATGAGGAATGATGGAAATGTTTAATTTATACAGTTCATCCATGGTAATATGCTAGTTATAGATTATATTGGTCACTTCAACAATTTTCAGTTATTTTTTCTAGCATTGGGTGGGGATGAGCTAGTGGAAGAAAAAACTTTTTTAGGATGATATTAGATGATAGATAATTTATTATGTGAATATTTTCCTTCTAAAAAAGTTTACTAAGGTGGTGAATCATGATCTCATTTCTAATGAGGGATATAAAATAAGTGACTAGGGGTATAAAACAGGGATCACTTTGGAAATATGGTGATATATCAATAAATGGTAAAAAAAAGTATTTGTTCTTTTTCATAG
Organism: Viscum album; assembly: GCA_963277665.1. Taxonomy (NCBI): domain Eukaryota; kingdom Viridiplantae; phylum Streptophyta; class Magnoliopsida; order Santalales; family Viscaceae; genus Viscum; species Viscum album. The sequence goes on from OY728151.1 coordinate 791,459,090, forward strand.
TTAGTGAAAGGTAGAGAATCTAGGAGAGAGTATCGGCCTCTAGGGAAGTATTCATGTGATTTTTTATCATTGTGTCAAGTCGGATCACATGTGAGGTCATTGCCTTTGACCACTAGTGGAGTGTCAATCTTGTTGTAGTATGGGACATATATAGAGGTTCTGTAAGAACCCTCAATAGGTTGGTAATAATGGAGGATCTAGAATGATGAATAGTACCAGTATGAGATCTTTTTCCCTGTATTATACTAGTAGTTTGAGTTCTACAAGATGTATCGTTTGGAGTGTAGGGTGTGGTGCTCCGAGGTAGGAGAGACCATATCAGTATGATAATATAACACATGGGACCTAAACAATATCTTCGGGTAGAGGTACAGGCCAGTTGTAAATAGTTTAGATTGCACCTGGTGGTGGTGAGGTTGGTCCATTGATTGTTTGAGGTATGATTCTTGTAGGTTCCATGCTTTTTAGTGGTTTATTTGATAGAGGTGATTCTAACTATTTTATATATTCCTTGGTTGTGAGCATTTTGGGTCTTAGATTGGAGTATATGTTTGGGGTTATGTTGATAGATACACTGTTAGGGGTGATATCAGAGGATATCTATCAATGTAAGGAGTTTCCCATCAATGTTGGTGAGTATTGTTTCCTTTGATATTTTTATGTTCTCTAGATGATAGGTTTTGACCTATTATTTTGAATGTACTGGTTGGTATTACATCGATCTCACATTGATTGTTACCATAGGAGGGTGAAATTAAAATTTCTTGAGGGTATCACACAGGTTTTCTATGGAAACTGGCATATCTAGGCATGTTTTGTGGGGATAGTTCTTCTGTGATTGGATTAGATGAAAGCCCAATTTTTATGTCTTATGTTGAATTATTTGGGATTGGAGAATGTTATCTTCCCTCTAGTGATGGATTATTTTTATGACATTTTTCATGAGGACTTCTCAAGGCTTCCACCTAGGAGATAGGGTGATTTTACAATTGATATGATTCTTGGTACTAAGCTAGTTTCAATTCCACCTTACAAAATGGATCTAGTAGAACTATAGAAACTTAAAACTCATTTGGAGGAATTAGAGGATAAGAGGTTTATCCTCTTGAGTATGTCACCTTTGGGGTATCCACTATTATTTTCTAAGAATCTAGATAGAACCTTATGCATGTGTGCCAATTACTGAAAGTTTAATCAGATGATGATTAATAACTGATATCCTCTCCCATGTATTTATGTTCTCTTTAACTAGATAACGGTTTATAGTGTGTTATCCAAGATTGATTGGAGGATATGGTGTCACCATCTAAGGGAGAGACCTTCTGATATACCATGGAAAACATTTAGAAGCATGTATGGTTTGTATGATTTCATCATAATTCCATTCAGGTTGATAGACATGCCTACTATGGTTAGGAAATTTATGAAATAAATCTTCCACCCATACCTAAACCATTTTTTTAGTTTTTTTTGTAGATGAAATCTTTCTGTACTTCCAAACTCATGATGATCATGCCCAACACCTTTATATAATCTTAATTACACAGAAGTAGTATCGACTATACAAAAATCTATCTAAGTTCCATTTATGGATCAATAAGGTACATTTCTTAGTCCACATTATCTTAGAGGACGGTGTTTCAGTGGACCCATAGTAAGTTCAGGAAGAAAACAAATGTTTTTCATATACAAGGATTCTTGGGATTAGTGGGTTATTATATATGGTTGATCCTATACATTTATTTATTGGAATAAACACTCTAAGGACTAACTAGTATGGTTATCAGGTTTTAGTGGTCTTAATCATGTGATAATTCTTCCCAATAATTGAATAATTTGTTGAACACTACCCTGATTTTGATCTTACGTTATTCAAGTAAGGATTAAACTTTGTATTATAATGAATATGGGATTTTACATGGTGTAGTGTTGATTCATGGAGATCAAGTTGGGTTGTATAGATAATGGTAGTTGATAATACATGAACATAACTATCTTATTCGCGATATTGATTAAGTCACGGTGGTTTATTCCTTGAGATATTAGTGGGATTATCTCTCGGGGTAGAATTTTATATTTTATAATGATCATAAGATACTTAAGGACATATTTTCCTAACATTTATTTTATTGTTTTCAATGGATATGGGTTGATTACATGCTATTTTTTGATTTTTTGAGTTATCTTACATGCTGATTAAGGGAGATAATATTGTGGATATGTTGAGTTGGAAGACATAGACTCATGTGGATTACAAGTCCAATTCTAAATTAATGATGATGGATTTGTTTTTTGATATGTATATAGGTTTTTAGGAGCATGAGTTAATAACACTCAAGTCATTTACTGTTGATCCATATCTTCTAAGAATTGTTAAAAGGATACAGTATGAGGATTCAGAATGTCCAGCCTTGAGAGGTAGTTTTGAAGGTGGGATCCACCATATGATTTTACTATTGATGAGTATGATTTTATTCATCTTCAAATATGTGTTGTTGTTTATAATTTTATATGGGACGATTTTATGAATGATTTTCATGCCTCAATGTGCGTGGTGCACCCTAGATTGACCAAAATGTACCGCGTTCATTATATAAAGTATTAGTGTCCATTAATGAAAAGGATATTGTGGGTTTCAAGAGATGATTCTACACCTGTGAGAATGTAAAGTCTGATCATCAATGACCTATTGGAAATTTACATCCATTTCCCAATCTAGAATGAAAGTGTAATGATGTTACCATTGATTTTTTGGTAGGTCTCAAGAAGAATCCTTAGAAGAATGATGTGATTTGGATGATTCTAGATCAGTTAAAATAGGTAAATCATTTCTTTCCAATTTAGGAAATTTTCCCCATTGACTAGTTAGGTGAATTGTATGTCCAAGGCATGGTACATTTTCATAGGGTACTACAAACTATAGTTTTGGATTGGGATTTTCATTTTACTGTTCACTTATACAAAGGGTTTTAGAAGGAACTTGGTACTCATTTGATTTTGAGAAGATCATTCCACCCACATATGGATGAGAAATCAAAATGAACTATCTAGGTTCTGGATGAAATGTTCAGGGAATATGACCTAGACATTTTTGTATCTTGGGATAAATATATAATTCTTATTGAGTTCACCTATAATAAGAGTCACCAGGAGACTATTCAGATGGACCCATATAAGGCACTCTATGGTAAGCCATATTGATCTCCCATTTATGGGATAGCATAAAAGGAATCAGAGTTGTTGGGACTGGGTATCATGCAGGATATGTCTGAATAGTTTCAATTGATTTGAAAGAATATAGTTTCGTCCTTGTAATTCCCCGACCCCAGTTACCTAGAGTCGGTGCATTATTACATAACATTGGCATGATTACTAAAGATAAAGTCTTGAATGTCCGATTAGTTTATTAGCCTTGGAAACACTAGATACATTTATAAGTCTAACATTACATGATAAAGTGGAAAACTAAAATAACATAGTCTCCATAGTCCACACTCATATCCCCTTAGACTATCCCTGCAGGTCAGTCATAAAATACTTCTTCACATCCTGGGAAAAATAAAACATAGAAAGGGGTGATCCCAAATGCTCAGAAAGGATAAAAATATAGCGGAAACTATCATAAATAGTCATAAACATTTAAGGAAATATGTAACTAAAACAAAATCTTTTTGAACTTGAACTTCAGCATAATATTTCAAAAAAATTAAATAATGTCATTTACATATTCACATGGATATTCTACTTGTCTAATAATCACATGCAATATCAATAACCACTTTCACAATGATGGAATGCATAATGAAACACTATTATAACCACATAGTCAAGGACTTTTTCCAAGGCTACAAATAAGATTTTGTCAAGGCCTTGTTCCAAGACACTAGATTGTCTCATGAGACCTACCGATGCATAGAGGAGCTATAGCGGGCTCCACTCATCACTTACTAAGTCCAATGCATTCCTCTTATGAATATGTTTAAACATAACATAAAAATTCTTATAAAAACTAACATACCAAATGTCAATAATTTATCCATAAATCATGAATGGTATAAAAATAACACATCCACAGTCAAACATATCACAAAACTGTCAATACAATATGGAAGTTTTGTATCATAATAAATTAACTTCAAATAAACTTAAAATCCATCAAAAGATATTGACATAGATGAAATCAAAACATTTTTTTAGAGAAATATATCTTTCTCTTTTGAAATCATTTAAAATTCATGTAATTATAAAAGAAAACATTTATTTTTGTAAATTTCTTATAATCTTGTTAGGGAATCTTTGATGATGTTATTACGTCGAAAAATAGCCTCACCCGATGTATAAGTTAAAAAAACATTCTTACCTTAATTTTGTCGAAATGGTTATAAAGGACCTCGTTTGGAAAATGACGGAAATATTCCTTTATAAACATATTATAAAAGTCAAATAAGGGTATAAATGACTTTAACCCGTAGTCTAGTAAATAGTAATAATGTTATGAAATACATTTTTAAGAAACATGTATGTGGATGATAAAGAGGCCCCTGTAGATAATTACATATAACAACCTCGAATAATGAAGAGATTGTGAAATTAACCCTTACCTTGTAATTTTCCTTGGTCGAGGAAATATTAACCTCCTTTATAATGGTTAAATAAATGTTATTAAATTATAAAAGAATCATATAGAATAATATGATATCATATATTATCTGTTAACATTGCTTTGTTAATAATATCTTAGTATATTCGTCGTTTCGGCTGTAAACGGATTCGTTTCAATTTATATTATTTGTTAAGTGAGTCATATTGTTATGGATGGGATGTATCTTATTCATATCCAAAATTATATCAATAGTTTAAACATTATTTTTAATCATTTAATGAAAATTAGTCTTAAATGGATACGATGGGGAATGAATCTCATCGCGTTCGTGGAGACGGTAATCCGTACGTACACACGAGCGACAATATCATTCTTCTGAAATTAAAATAATATATAATTGGATGGTATATCTTATATTAAGAATCATTATCATTTAATATTAATTATTTAAATCAATTAAATATCATTATTATACCCATCCAAATAATAATGTATTGAATAACAATTACACCACGACGTGGAGACGATAAGTTGTACGTACGCTCGTATGGTGACATGTCATTCAAAGGATGGACAGAATAATGAATTTGGTTATACCATATTTATAATAACATCACAGTATATAGAATATATTTGAGTTATTATTTTATAATGGAAACAAAAAATAAAAAGGAAGTGGAAGAATAAAAGAACTTGAAAGAGGTGGTGAGATATTTACTTCTTCATCGGGTTCTTCCTTTTGATTTGATCAAATGGGCTCCTTAAGTTGGCTTTATGACTAAATTAAGGCCTCTAGGATGAAGGTAGGATGGTTGATAGGGTATTTGGGTAGATTTTGGATGATACAAATGGCTTTAATGGTGTGAATTAGAGAGGAGGGGGGAGTTCCCTTTTATAAAAGGTTTGAGGGGAACCTTAGGAAAAGCTAGAAATATTATTTTATAATAAAATCATTTTCGGTTTCTAATGGCTCCAAAATGGTTTATTTAAAGCCTAAGGTATATATGGGTCTAAAAAAACTCAACAAATAGGTTTTAAAAAGGTTTGGGTCACTATATTAACTTTATATTTTAGATTTAACTCTTAGTTAACTAGTTAAACATTTACCATGTGTGTTTGTATTTTTATATTATATGGTCAATAAACATACTATATACTTCCAATAGAACCCCAAATGGTTCATTAATGATACAAATATCAATATATAAGTTTATTGTCAAAACCTTAGAGTTTTAGTAATATAATATCAATTAATAATATAATATTGTTTTTAAAAACCCTTTTATGTCAATTTTGACCCTATTTGGTATTTTGTTTTTGCTAAATTCAAAACAGCATTATTGCTTCTAAAAAAATTCATAAAACCAACCCTAATATGTCATATTAACCTAGAAAATTAGTTTAATTCATAATTAGTCTCAACTTAAATTTATTTGGATATTTTTAATATATATTATTTTAATATTTCATTAATTAGGTAATTACTGTATCATCATTGTGTCATAAATAAATTAAATTATTTAATGTCTAAAAAAATATAAATAAAATACCATTATGTAGGAAATATATTTTTATTTATAATTAATATTTTTAGTCAAATTGATCTTATGTGTAACCCTATATTAAAAATGTTTTTGTTACTAAACATTGATTTTAACTCTTTTTACTCTTCTTTCAATAAAATAATAATAAGTGTCCTAATCTAATCCAAGTGGACAAAAGAGGTTCATATTTTTTTTCCTAAGGTTTGTTTTTGATCTAATTATACATATCCAATATAATTAGGACATGTGTTAGGGTAATAATAACATCATTTTTACCCTTAATTACACTATTTACTTTTAACCGTGGTAAATAAATGTAAAAAGTTACTATTCGACAAAAATTATTTTTATCTTATTGAGCCACATTTTACTCCTTGAAATTATCCATGTATCTCAAATTTTATAAATTCAACTCATAGAAGCGGTAAAATTAATTTTTATGTGAATTTGCAAATTCTCCAAGGAGGTGGGTAAAAGACGGTGAAAATTTCAATAAATTTTTATATATCTAAATATATTATAAACTGACTCTAATGAATTACATTGAACTTATATAAGTATTATGTATCTATTTTAAAAGAAAATAAATTTAAATAAAATAAATAATTATTTAAATAAAAATTCGGTTTTAAACTATAACTCGGTGTTTTTCAATATTCATAAAAAATTGAATGTTTTCAGAAAAATACCAAAAATTAACCCTAAGCTAATTATGATATTCCGAATCCAAAAATTAAGTCCATTTTGAAAGAAAATATTTATAAAATTTCAAAAAGTGGGTATTACTATTCATAACGGCTAGTTTGATTGGTTGTGGTGTGTTAGAACTCGAAGTTGCATACATCACATGCTACTGTATTATTCAAAGAGAAGAATATTGTGGAAGCTTAGGGTGTTAAATTCTCCCCTCCTTCAAATAATTTCATCTTCGAAATTTCTATAATATTACTACATAAAAAGACATGGGTAGTTCTTCCTCATAAGTTCATCGGGTTCCCACGTTGCATCTTCCATCTTATGGTTTCTCCATAGAACTTTTACCAGACGAGTCATCTGGTTTCTCACCACTTGTTCTCTTGTATAAAGAACCTTGACAGGCTCTTCGCAATAAGATAGATCGGGTTCCAAATATAATTCATCATAGGTGAGTACATGTGTTGGGTCAGGCATGTATTTTCTCAACAGTGATACATGGAACACATCGTGGACTTTGGAGAGACTTGTTGGCATTTCCAAATGGTAAGCAACAACCCCAATTCATTCTAAAATTTCGAAAGGTCCGATGTACCTGGAACTCAATTTTCCCTTCTTAGCGAAACGTATAACACCCTACCATGGAGATTGTAGAGACCCTAAGCTTATCGTACATGGACATTACATTACTTTTGCGGAATACTTAGTACATAACAAAAACACACACACAAGGATCGTAATAGTTTAGTGTCTTTGGAAACTCGGAATATAATCTTCTAATCGTGGTGAAAGATCTTCAACATCTCCCATAAAGATCTTCTTTTTTTTTACCTAAACCCTTTCTTTATATCCTGGGGAAAAGAAAACATAAAAGGGTGAGCTCAAATGCTCAGCAAGGGCAAATAAAGGAAATAAAAATCATATCATATTTTTTTGAAAATCAAAACCTGCAAAAGAGATCATAATATCCTAACATAGAACAAATCATAGAATTGAAAATGAGATCCCCATAATCATAACATAAAACTTGAAACTTTGTGGCATGCACACATAATCATGGAAAATCATTTCTTGTTAGTCAAGACTCATTGCCAAGACTATCTTAGTGGACAAAGTCCCTTTTCTGAATCGAGTAACCCTCGTTTCAGTCCTGTTTCACTGAACCGGTATAACCTACCGTTCCAGCCCTGTCTATCTCATGAGATATAAAATCTTTACCCAATGCATTGGAGGGAGATATAGGTCCCACCCATCTTATAATGAATCCTTTCTTATGTGTGCCACATAATCATAAAACATACATCATCGCATAACACATGTAACAAAAATGGGATTCTTGAAACATCATGACATCATAAATCAATTCATATAAGATAAAGGAATTCATAAAAAATATTTCCATCACAAAATAATCAAACCAATGTAATAATAGGAATAAAAACAGAACCCTTTTATTATCTTAGATGGAAAATAATTTTGATAAAATACTTGAACTTCATTCTTGAGGAAAATATCATTTCTGCTTCAAAAATACTTTTCCTTTCTTAACATGTCGTACAATTATAAAATAAAAGAAGTTGATTAAAAATAAACTTAAAAACTTGTAAAGTAAACTTCTTGGAAATAATGTTTTAGAAATCCATTCATGCCTTATAAGTTAAAAAAAACATTCTTCGTACTTTTGTCGGAAAAGTCAAAAAGTACCTCGTACGAAAAACGACAAAAGATTCCTTTCATACATATTACTAAAAACTCACTGAAGGGTAAAAATGGATTTAAAAAATTGTAGGTGGATGGAAATAATATTACATATTGATGAAACATGGATGTGGATGATAAAATACACCCCAGTAAATACTTACGAATAAACAATCTCGGATAAAAATGAGATTGTGATATTTCCCTTACCTTAGGTCCGACTTGCTTTGTAAGTGTCCGAACCTCCTGTATAATGATTTAAATCATGTTATTGACTTATTACAGAATCATATTCATTGTTATGATATCATATATGGTTCACTTATGACATTATATTACCCGTTCTTTTGTAAATTCCATGTTAAAGAAGCGTTTTGGGTAAAATCGTTTCATTTATCGTAGGTGTTTTGACTTGTTGTTCTTGACATCATTATTACTTATATCATGATTTACTCACTTCCAGAATATGAAATATGATTTATATATCATATATATTCAGTATATATATATATATAATAGGTAGATAAGTAAAATGAAAAACACCGTTCATGGAGACGGTAGTCCGTACGTACGCATGAACGCTGTTTTCCTTTCCTTATTGTCTTGAAATGGAAGTAAGTAGATGACATACATATGTGTATATATACATAAATCCAGTAGCTTTATAATGTCATATATTTCATTATTATTTCTTATATATACATTATAATCATTCTTAAATGGTTAACATGGAGAATGAATCTCATCGCGTCGTGGAGACGGTAGTCCGTACGTACGCACGAGCGATGATATCATTTCTATAAATATTGAATTGAATTGGAGTGGATCATACAATATATCAGAATCAATATGATGTTTTAATAACTATGTATAGTTATTCTTTACACCATTATACCCATCCATGTAAGGTGGTGGTGGAAAATAGATTACACCACGGCGTGGAGACGGTATTCCGTACGTACGCACGCGCGGTGATTTCTTTTTCCGTAGAATGGATAGATGGTGAAATAGGGTTGTTTCATACTTATAATAACATATCAGTATATGAGTGATACTGATGTTATTACTTCATAATGAAACAACCTAAGAAGAAGAAGTGGAAGAAGAAATAAAGATGAAAGAATTGGTAACGGTAATTACCTCTTCTTTGAAGTGCCTCTTTGAGACCTCCTCTTAGGGCACTAAAATTGGTCTTTGAGGAAAACCAGAACCTCTAGGATGTTTCTTGGGAAGTGTAGAAGAGATTATGGCAGGGGTTGGCCGAGCTTGAGTGCTCAAATTGGTGTGAGGAGGAGGGGGAGGAGGTGTCCTTTTATAAGGGAGGAGAGGGGCACCTTAGGAATATCTCAAAATATTATTTTATTTTAAAGTCAAAATCGGTTTATAATGGTTCCAAAGGGTCTTATTTCGAAGATAAAGTGGGGATGGGTCGAAATCCTATCAACAAATAGGATTTAGACAAGTTTAGGTTATTATTTTAACCTTACCAATTAGATTTAACTCTAAGTTAAATAATTTAACTTTTACCGTGTATTTTTGTTTTCTTTCACTATATGGTTAATACACTTAATATAACATGCCAAAAGAACCACAAATTGTTTATTATTAAGATATATATCCTTATCTAATTCATTTGGCCGAACCTTAGATTTTTAGGAATAAAATAACAATTAATAATATAATATTTGATTTAAAAACTATTTTGTGTCAATTTTGACACTATTTGATATATGATTTTTTTGAAAGTCATAACAGAATTATATGTTCGAACCAAGTTGATTAAATCAACAATAATATATCATAGTAACCTAGAAAATTAGTGGAATTCATAAAAAGTCTTAAATTACATTTATTTTGGTATTTATAATATTAATTATGTCAATATTTCATTAATAAGATAATTACTCCATCATCTTTGTGTCATAAATAAATTAACTTATATGATGTCTAAAAATTACAACTAAATTACAAACATGTAGGAAATCGTTTTAGCTTTCTAATGAATATTTAAAATCAAATTTATCTTATGTATAACCCTATATTAAAAATGTTTTAGTAAATAAACTTTGATTTTAACTCTTTTAACTCTTCTTTTAATTAAATAATAATAAATGTCCTAATCTAACCCAAGTGGGCCTAAATGGTCATATTTTATTCATAAGGTTGTTTTTGGTCGAATTACACTTATCCAATAGAATTAGGACATGTATTAGGGTAATAGTAATATCATATTTACCCTTAGTTACCCTATTTACTATTAACCGCGGTAAAAAAGTAAAAAGTTACTATTCACCAAAAAATTATTTTTATCTCATTGAAACACATTTTACTTACTGACATCAACCGTGTCTCTCGGATTTTTGAAATTCCATTCACAGAAGCGGTAAAATTATGTTTTATGAAAAATTCAGTTTTTTAACTACCACTTAGTAGTTTCACTATTCATCAAAAATTGATGTTTTTCAGAACAATGCCAAAATTTCATCCTAAGATATATTTCATATTCCGAATTCAAAAATGAATTCTATTTTACCAAATTCATAACATAAAAGTTTCATTAATTAATTTTATAATTAAATCCCGCTATTAAAACAAATAGCATGTTTTTAAGAAACAATATCTATCAAAAGATTGACACTTGATTACGTCTGGTTTAAATGTGAAATTACATCCAATGACCAAAATTGTATTAAATTGTAAAAATATATTCTAAATATACTTTAAAACCACTTAAATTATTAATTTATCACTATTAATTATTTCGATTAAAAAAATTGTTTTTAATTATAATTTAGTAATTTTCACTATTCATCAGAATATGAAAGTTATCCGAAAAGTACCAAAATTTCACCTTAGGCTAAATTCGATACTCCGAATCCAAAAATGAAGTCCATTTTAAAATTTATAAAATTTAAAAAGTGGTTATTACTATTCATAACGGCTAGTTTTAATAATATTTTAATAGCATATCATTGTTTCGTAAAACTCAGTATTACGTACCACACACGCTATCGAGGAAGGTTGCGATTGCGTGTAATGCAAGGAAAGTCAAGTATGTGTGTTGTGCAAGCTCCTTTTGGTGTAGCATACAACACAAGACATTAGTGAAATAAAAAAAGAATATTTTTCATAAAATCTCGGGCTGTTACATTCTACCCCCCTTAAAATGAATTTCGCCCTCGAAATTCGTCGGGGTTATAAATGGTTTACTATTCGAAAGTTTCTTTAATAGAAACCCACATCGTAAAAAGGAATACCAAAACTTGGCTTTAAAAACTAAAGTATGAAATGTAACGATTACCCAAATAAACTAATCACTGGGTTTCCACATAGGTGAAAATATGGATATGGAAGAGAAATCTAACCATCATGTTCTGATGGAGAGTGGTAGAGAACATGGCTATGGAAAAGCCAGTAATCACAAATCCATAAATTTGTGACGATCTAAGGTACCATCTGATTCATCAGGTATAAGAGAACTAGGACAACATTTTTGGTTTTCAAGATCATTTCCCTAAAGTTAAAGAATTTGAATTAGAATAAATACTTACTTTATTTTGGTACAATCTCACTGTTGTTCGTGCCTTTAACAATTTCCACTTCATCTCTTAAATAAATGAAGTTGAATTTTTTATTCGTGAAGTGTTAGCAGATCATGTGATAGAATGACGGGTCATTCCATCTGTCTCAAAAGGTTAGCAAAATTTATATACATAAGTCGATCTATAGTGGGATTAATCATATATGGTTCCTAAAATGGGCTTATACTTCATATATCATACTGCTTAATATAATAACACTAGTTTCTACTAAATAGGGACTTCTTGTAGGTCAGTGGTAGGCGATAAAGGCCAGTCGCACTTCGGTTGTGGGTTCGATTCCTACAGCCTTGTCCGAAGCGATGGGTTGTCGCCCGTCCTGCAGGTTGTCCTTTTTCTAAAACTACGTTACTATAACATCCCATCAATAATATCGAAAATCTTCTATCCTTAAACAATACTAACTTATGTCCAACATAATCCAGTCTAATCTTTAGGCTTATACATAATACTGCAGTCCACTCTCAAAATTTAGTGACAACGATTACTAGAGATTTAATACTGTCGTTGATCCCCACATATCATAAGATATGTCTTGTTGGTTACATTCCAAACATTCAAAGTCCTTAATCTTGTATTCTCTTGAATACCTTAGTGAAAACATGAATTCAGTTAAAAGTTAACACTTTCCACATACCAAAATCCTCAAAATTCTATATACTCAAATCATGATATCACTTAGTCCTTATATCAATCATGAGCTCATGAATACTGTCAAACATTTCATTTTCTCCTTATCCCTTCATTATACGCATATCATCTACATTCCAAAAATATCTGAATAACCTTTCATGGATACTTTTACCATTAATCATACACTTTCAAAACTCAAGGAATGATAACAGTGTAACAATCCTTAGATGTCTCTTTATTCCATAGTACCATGAGATTACTTATACAACATTACACATGATAAACATGTCATCATTCCACTACATTCTTAAACCATTGACCGAGTTTCAACAATTCTTTCATCTCACATATCATTTGTAGTCTCTTCATCATCATCAACATAAATACTACCCATACGACCATACTGATTCTCTTCATGAGACTTTCCCTTAGGGCATTGGTTTTCATAATGCCCGTACATTCCACATTTAAAACATTTAACCATTGTTGATGTCATAGCAATACCATTATCTTCATCCCTAGTGTTAACTGAACCTTTTCCTTTGCACTTACTGGATTTGTGTCCTTCTTTTCCACACCCAAAGCATCTTCCAGTTCCTTTGAAACATTCTCCTTGATGCCTCTTCCCACATGATTTACATAGGGGAAATTGAACTTTCTTTCCTCTATGATCATCATGAAACTCCATCTTTCTCTTATTAGACGAGTCAGGAAACTTACCAAATTTTACTTTATTGATCATATTATGAGATTTCTGATTCGGCATAATAATGATGTTTGGACTTCCAAATCCCATTTCATTTGGTTGCTCATGAAGAATATCATTCCATTGTCCATCATATCCTCTATTATCGTGAATCACCTTGTTTCCAGCCATTTTCTAAAACCCAAAAAGAATAGTGTGAGAGGAAAAAATCATAATAAACGGGGAGTAACTTAAATATCTAACATCTTTGGTTTAATCTAATATCGTTACCATGGTTCTAGGACTATATCCTATACGTATACTTATCCTTAGGGGCATCCCTAGACATACCTTAGAAATATCTCTAGGGATCTCACTAACGTTTTCTCATCCTAGTTTCCAAAGGTTGACTAAACCTTTCCTATGATACCAACTGTAGAGACCCTAAGCTTATCGTACATGGACATTACATTACTTTTGTGGAATACTTAGTACATAACAAAAACACACACACAAGGATTGTAATAGTTTAGTGTCTTTGGAAACTCGGAATATAATCTTCTAATCGTGGTGAAAGATCTTCAACATCTCCCATAAAGATCTTCTTTTTTTTTACCTAAACCCTTTCTTTATATCCTGGGGAAAAGAAAACATAAAAGGGTGAGCTCAAATGCTCAGCAAGGGCAAATAAAGGAAATAAAAATCATATCATATCTTTTTGAAAATCAAAACCTGCAAAAGAGATCATAATATCCTAACATGGAACAAATCATAGAAGTGAAAATGAGATCCCCATAATCATAACATAAAACTTGAAACTTTGTGGCATGCACACATAATCATGGAAAATCATTTCTTGTTAGTCAAGACTCATTGCCAAGACTATCTTAGTGGACAAAGTCCCTTTTCTGAATCGAGTAACCCTCGTTTCAGTCCTGTTTCACTGAACCGGTATAACCTACCGTTCCAGCCCTGTCTATCTCATGAGATATAAAATCTTTACCCAATGCATTGGAGGGAGATATAGGTCCCACCCATATTATAATGAATCCTTTCTTATGTGTGCCACATAATCATAAAACATACATCATCGCATAACACATGTAACAAAAATGGGATTCTTGAAACATCATGACATCATAAATCAATTCATATAAGATAAAGGAATTCATAAAAAATATTTCCATCACAACATAATCAAACCAATATAATAATAGGGATAAAAACAGAACCCTTTTATTATCCTAGATGGAAAATATTTTTTATAAAATACTTGAACTTCATTCTTGAGGAAAATATCCTTTCTGCTTCAAAAATACTTTTCCTTTCTTAACATGTCGTACAATTATAAAATAAAAGAAGTTGATTAAAAATAAACTTAAAAACTTGTAAAGGAAACTTCTTGGAAATAATGTTTTAGAAATCCATTCATGCCGTATAAGTTAAAAAAAACATTCTTCGTACTTTTGTCAGAAAAGTCAAAAAGTACCTCGTACGAAAAACGACAAAAGATTCCTTTCATACATATTACTAAAAACTCACTGAAGGGTAAAAATGGATTTAAACAATTGTAGGTGGATGGAAATAATATTACATATTGATGAAACATGGATGTGGATGATAAAATACACCCCAGTAAATACTTATGAATAAACAATCTCGGATAAAAATGAGATTGTGATATTTCCCTTACCTTAGGTCCGACTTGCTTTGTAAGTGTCCGAACCTCCTGTATAATGATTTAAATCATGTTATTGACTTATTACAGAATCATATTCATTGTTATGATATCATATATGGTTCACTTATGACATTATATTACCCGTTCTTTTGTAAATTCCATGTTAAAGAAGCGTTTTGGGTAAAATCGTTTCATTTATCGTAGGTGTTTTGACTTGTTGTTCTTGACATCATTATTACTTATATCATGATTTACTCACTTCCAGAATATGAAATATGATTTATATATCATATATATTCAGTATATATATATATAATAGGTAGATAAGTAAAATGAAAAACACCGTTCATGGAGACGGTAGTCCGTACGTACGCATGAACGCTGTTTTCCTTTCCTTATTGTCTTGAAATGGAAGTAAGTAGATGACATACATATGTATATATATACATAAATCCAGTAGATTTATAATGTCATATATTTCATTATTATTTCTTATATATACATTATAATCATTCTTAAATGGTTAACATGGAGAATGAATCTCATCGCGTCGTGGAGACGGTAGTCCGTACGTACGCACGAGCGATGATATCATTTCTATAAATATTGAATTGAATTGGAGTGGATCATAAAATATATCAGAATCAATATGATGTTGTAATAACTATGTATAGTTATTCTTTACACCATTATACCCATCCATGTAAGGTGGTGGTGGAAAATAGATTACACCACGGCGTGGAGACGGTATTCCGTACGTACGCACGCGCGGTGATTTCTTTTTCCGTAGGATGGATAGATGGTGAAATAGGGTTGTTTCATACTTATAATAACATATCAGTATATGAGTGATACTGATGTTATTACTTCATAATGAAACAACCTAAGAAGAAGAAGTGGAAGAAGAAATAAAGATGAAAGAATTGGTAACGGTAATTACCTCTTCTTTGAAGTGCCTCTTTGAGACCTCCTCTTAGGGCACCAAAATTGGTCTTTGAGGAAAACCAGAACCTCTAGGATGTTTCTAGGGAAGTGGAGAAGAGATTTTGGCAGGGGTTGGCCGAGCTTGAGTGCTCAAATTGGTGTGAGGAGGAGGGGGAGGAGGTGTCCTTTTATAAGGGAGGAGAGGGGCACCTTAGGAATATCTCAAAATATTATTTTATTTTAAAGTCAAAATCGGTTTATAATGGTTCCAAAGGGTCTTATTTCGAAGATAAAGTGGGGATGGGTCGAAATCCTATCAACCAATAGGATTTAGACAAGTTTAGGTTATTATTTTAACCTTATCAATTAGATTTAACTCTAAGTTAAATAATTTAACTTTTACCGTGTCTTTTTGTTTTCTTTCACTATATGGTTAATACACTTACTATAACATGCCAAACGAACCCCAAATTGTTTATTATTAAAATATATATCCTTATCTAAGTCATTTGGCCGAACCTTAGATTTTTAGGAATAAAATAACAATTAATAATATAATATTTGATTTAAAAACTATTTTGTGTCAATTTTGACACTATTTGATATATGATTTTTGTGAAAGTCATAACAGAATTATATGTTCGAACCAAGTTGATTAAATCAACAATAATATATAATAGTAACCTAGAAAATTAGTGTAATTCATAAAAAGTCTTAAATTACATTTATTTTGGTATTTATAATATTAATTATGTCAATATTTCATTAATAAGATAATTACTGCATCATCTTTCTGTCATAAATAAATTAACTTATATGATGTCTAAAAATTACAAATAAATTACCATCATGTAGGAAATCTTTTTAGCTTTCTAATTAATATTTAAAATCGAATTTATCTTATGTATAACCCTATATTAAAAATGTTTTAGTAAATAAACTTTGATTTTAACTCTTTTAACTCTTCTTTGAATTAAATAATAATAAATGTCCTAATATAACCCAAGTGGGCCTAAATGGTCATATTTTATTCATAAGGTTGTTTTTGGTCGAATTACACTTATCCAATAGAATTAGGACATGTATTAGGGTAATAGTAATATCATATTTACCCTTAGTTACCCTATTTACTATTAACCGCGGTAAAAAAGTAAAAAGTTACTATTCACCAAAAAATTATTTTTATCTCATTGAACCAAATTTTACTTACTGACATCAACCGTGTCTCTCAGATTTTTGAAATTCCATTCACAGAAGCGGTAAAATTATGTTTTATGAAAAATTCAGTTTTTTAACTACCACTTAGTAGTTTCACTATTCATCAAAAATTGATGTTTTTCAGAACAATGCCAAAATTTCATCCTAAGATATATTTCATATTCCGAATTCAAAAATGAAGTCTATTTTACCAAATTCATAACATAAAAGTTTCATTAATTAATTTTATAATTAAATCCCGCTGTTAAAACAAATAGCATGTTTTTAAGAAACAATATCTATCAAAAGATTGACACTTGATTACGTCTGGTTTAAATGTGAAATTACATCCAATGACCAACATTGTATTAAATTGTAAAAATATATTCTAAATATACTTTAAAACCACTTAAATTAATAATTTATCACTATTAATTATTTCGATTAAAAAAATTGTTTTTAATTATAATTTAGTAATTTTCACTAGTCATCAGAATATGAAAGTTATCCGAAAAGTACCAAAATTTCACCTTAGGCTAAATTCGATACTCCGAATCCAAAAATTAAGTCCATTTTAAAATTTATAAAATTTAAAAAGTGGTTATTACTATTCATAACGGCTAGTTTTAATAATATTTTAATAGCATATCATTGTTTCGTAAAACTCAGTATTACGTACCACACACGCTATCGAGGAAGGTTGCGATTGCGTGTAATGCAAGGCAAGTCAAGGATGCGTGTTGTGAAAGATCCTTTTGGTGTAGCGTACAACACAAGACATTAGTGAAATAAAAAAAGAATATTTTTCATAAAATCTCGGGCTGTTACATTCTACCCCCCTTAAAATGAATTTCGCCCTCGAAATTCGTCGGGGTTATAAATGGTTTACTATTCGAAAGTTTCTTTAATAGAAACCCACATCGTAAAAAGGAATACCAAAACTTGGCTTTAAAAACTAAAGTATGAAATGTAACGATTACCCAAATAAACTAATCACTGGGTTTCCACATAGGTGAAAATATGGATATGGAAGAGAAATCTAACCATCATGTTCTGATGGAGAGTGGTAGAGAACATGGCTATGGAAAAGCCAGTAATCACAAATCCATAAATTTGTGACGATCTAAGGTACCATCTGATTCATCAGGTATAAGATAACTAGGAAAACATTTTTGGTTTTCAAGATCATTTCCCTAATGTTAAAGAATTTGAATTAGAATAAATACTTACTTTATTTTGGTACAATCTCACTGTTGTTCGTGCCTTTAACAATTTCCACTTCATCTATTAAATAAATGAAGTTGAATTTTTTATTCGTGAAGTGTTAGCAGATCATGTGATAGAATGACGGGTCATTCCATCTGTCTCAAAAGGTTAGCAAAATTTATATACATAAGTCGATCTATAGTGGGATTAATCATATATGGTTCCTAAAATGGGCTTATACTTCATATATCATACTGCTTAATATAATAACACTAGTTTCTACTAAATAGGGACTTCCTGTAGGTCAGTGGTAGGCGATAAAGGCCAGTCGCACTTCGGTTGTGGGTTCGATTCCTACAGCCTTGTCCGAAGCGATGGGTTGTCGCCCGTCCTGCAGGTTGTCCTTTTTCTAAAACTACGTTACTATAACATCCCATCAATAATATCGAAAATCTTCTATCCTTAAACAATACTAACTTATGTCCAACATAATCCAGTCTAATCTTTAGGCTTATACATAATATTGCAGTCCACTCTCAAAATTTAGTGACAACGATTACCAGAGATTTAATACTGTCGTTGATCCCCACATATCATAAGATATGTCTTGTTGGTTACATTCCAAACATTCAAAGTCCTTAATCTTGTATTCTCTTGAATACCTTAGTGAAAACATGAATTCAGTTAAAAGTTAACACTTTCCACATACCAAAATCCTCAAAATTCTATATACTCAAATCATGATATCACTTAGTCCTTATATCAATCATGAGCTCATGAATACTGTCAAACATTTCATTTTCTCCTTATCCCTTCATTATACGCATATCATCTACATTCCAAAAATATCTGAATAACCTTTCATGGATACTTTTACCATTAATCATACACTTTCAAAACTCAAGGAATGATAACAGTGTAACAATCCTTAGATGTCTCTTTATTCCATAGTACCATGAGATTACTTATACAACATTACACATGATAAACATGTCATCATTCCACTACATTCTTAAACCATTGACCGAGTTTCAACAATTCTTTCATCTCACATATCATTTGTAGTCTCTTCATCATCATCAACATAAATACTACCCATACGACCATACTGATTCTCTTCATGAGACTTTCCCTTAGGGCATTGGTTTTCATAATGCCCGTACATTCCACATTTAAAACATTTAACCATTGTTGATGTCATAGAAATACCATTATCTTCATCCCTGGTGTTAACTGAACCTTTTCCTTTGCACTTACTGGATTTGTGTCCTTCTTTTCCACACCCAAAGCATCTTCCAGTTCCTTTGAAACATTCTCCTTGATGCCTCTTCCCACATGATTTACATAGGGGAAATTGAACTTTCTTTCCTCTATGATCATCATGAAACTCCATCTTTCTCTTATTAGACGAGTCAGGAAACTTACCAAATTTTACTTTATTGATCATATTATGAGATTGCTGATTCGGCATTATAATGATGTTTGGACTTCCAAATCCCATTTCATTTGGTTGCTCATGAAGAATATCATTCCATTGTCCATCATATCCTCCATTATCGTGAATCACCTTGTTTCCAGCCATTTTCTAAAACCCAAAAAGAATAGTGTGAGAGGAAAAAATCATAATAAACGGGGAGTAACTTAAATATCTAACATCTTTGGTTTAATCTAATATCGTTACCATGGTTCTAGGACTATATCCTATACGTATACTTATCCTTAGGGGCATCCCTAGACATACCTTAGAAATATCTCTAGGGATCTCACTAACGTTTTCTCATCCTAGTTTCCAAAGGTTGACTAAACCTTTCCTATGATACCAACTGTAGAGACCCTAATCTTATCGTACAAGGACATTACATTACTTTTGTGGAATACTTAGTACATAACAAAAACACACACACAAGGATTGTAATAGTTTAGTGTCTTTGGAAACTCGGAATATAATCTTCTAATCGTGGTGAAAGATCTTCAACATCTCCCATAAAGATCTTCTTTTTTTTTACCTAAACCCTTTCTTTATATCCTGGGGAAAAGAAAACATAAAAGGGTGAGCTCAAATGCTCAGCAAGGGCAAATAAAGGAAATAAAAATCATATCATATCTTTTTTAAAATCAAAACCTGCAAAAGAGATCATAATATCCTAACATGGAACAAATCATAGAAGTGAAAATGAGATCCCCATAATCATAACATAAAACTTGAAACTTTGTGGCATGCACACATAATCATGGAAAATCATTTCTTGTTAGTCAAGACTCATTGCCAAGACTATCTTAGTGGACAAAGTCCCTTTTCTGAATCGAGTAACCCTCGTTTCAGTCCTGTTTCACTGAACCGGTATAACCTACCGTTCCAGCCCTGTCTATCTCATGAGATATAAAATCTTTACCCAATGCATTGGAGGGAGATATAGGTCCCACCCATATTATAATGAATCCTTTCTTATGTGTGCCACATAATCATAAAACATACATCATCGCATAACACATGTAACAAAAATGGGATTCTTGAAACATCATGACATCATAAATCAATTCATATAAGATAAAGGAATTCATAAAAAATATTTCCATCACAACATAATCAAACCAATGTAATAATAGGGATAAAAACAGAACCCTTTTATTATCCTAGATGGAAAATATTTTTTATAAAATACTTGAACTTCATTCTTGAGGAAAATATCCTTTCTGCTTCAAAAATACTTTTCCTTTCTTAACATGTCGTACAATTATAAAATAAAAGAAGTTGATTAAAAATAAACTTAAAAACTTGTAAAGGAAACTTCTTGGAAATAATGTTTTAGAAATCCATTCATGCCGTATAAGTTAAAAAAACATTCTTCGTACTTTTGTCGGAAAAGTCAAAAAGTACCTCGTACGAAAAACGACAAAAGATTCCTTTCATACATATTACTAAAAACTCACTGAAGGGTAAAAATGGATTTAAACAATTGTAGGTGGATGGAAATAATATTACATATTGATGAAACATGGATGTGGATGATAAAATACACCCCAGTAAATACTTATGAATAAACAATCTCGGATAAAAATGAGATTGTGATATTTCCCTTACCTTAGGTCCGACTTGCTTTGTAAGTGTCCGAACCTCCTGTATAATGATTTATATCATGTTATTGACTTATTACAGAATCATATTCATTGTTATGATATCATATATGGTTCACTTATGACATTATATTACCCGTTCTTTTGTAAATTCCATGTTAAAGAAGCGTTTTGGGTAAAATCGTTTCATTTATCGTAGGTGTTTTGACTTGTTGTTCTTGACATCATTATTACTTATATCATGATTTACTCACTTCAAGAATATGAAATATGATTTATATATCATATATATTCAGTATATATATATATAATAGGTAGATAAGTAAAATGAAAAACACCGTTCATGGAGACGGTAGTCCGTACGTACGCATGAACGCTGTTTTCCTTTCCTTATTGTCTTGAAATGGAAGTAAGTAGATGACATACATATGTATATATATACATAAATCCAGTAGATTTATAATGTCATATATTTCATTATTATTTCTTATATATACATTATAATCATTATTAAATGGTTAACATGGAGAATGAATCTCATCGCGTCGTGGAGACGGTAGTCCGTACGTACGCACGAGCGATGATATCATTTCTATAAATATTGAATTGAATTGGAGTGGATCATAAAATATATCAGAATCAATATGATGTTGTAATAACTATGTATAGTTATTCTTTACACCATTATACCCATCCATGTAAGGTGGTGGTGGAAAATAGATTACACCACGGCGTGGAGACGGTATTCCGTACGTACGCACGCGCGGTGATTTCTTTTTCCGTAGGATGGATAGATGGTGAAATAGGGTTGTTTCATACTTATAATAACATATCAGTATATGAGTGATACTGATGTTATTACTTCATAATGAAACAACCTAAGAAGAAGAAGTGGAAGAAGAAATAAAGATGAAAGAATTGGTAACGGTAATTACCTCTTCTTTGAAGTGCCTCTTTGAGACCTCCTCTTAGGGCACTAAAATTGGTCTTTGAGGAAAACCAGAACCTCTAGGATGTTTCTAGGGAAGTGGAGAAGAGATTTTGGCAGTGGTTGGCCGAGCTTGAGTGCTCAAATTGGTGTGAGGAGGAGGGGGAGGAGGTGTCCTTTTATAAGGGAGGAGAGGGGCACCTTAGGAATATCTCAAAATATTATTTTATTTTAAAGTCAAAATCGATTTATAATGGTTCCAAAGGGTCTTATTTCGAAGATAAAGTGGGGATGGGTCGAAATCCTATCAACCAATAGGATTTAGACAAGTTTAGGTTATTATTTTAACCTTATCAATTAGATTTAACTCTAAGTTAAATAATTTAACTTTTACCGTGTCTTTTTGTTTTCTTTCACTATATGGTTAATACACTTACTATAAATGCCAAACGAACCCAAAATTGTTTATTATTAAAATATATATCCTTATCTAAGTCATTTGGCCTAACCTTAGATTTTTAGGAATAAAATAACAATTAATAATATAATATTTGATTTAAAAACTATTTTGTGTCAATTTTGACACTATTTGATATATGATTTTTGTGAAAGTCATAACAGAATTATATGTTCGAACCAAGTTGATTAAATCAACAATAATATATAATAGTAACCTAGAAAATTAGTTTAATTCATAAAAAGTCTTAAATTACATTTATTTTGGTATTTATAATATTAATTATGTCAATATTTCATTAATAAGATAATTACTGCATCATATTTGTGTCATAAATAAATTAACTTATATGATGTCTAAAAATTACAAATAAATTACCATCATGTAGTAAATCTTTTTATCTTTCTAATTCATATTTAAAATCGAATTTATCTTATGTATAACCCTATATTAAAAATGTTTTAGTAAATAAACTTTGATTTTAACTCTTTTAACTCTTCTTTGAATTAAATAATAATAAATGTCCTAATCTAACCCAAGTGGGCCTAAATGGTCATATTTTATTCATAAGGTTGTTTTTGGTCGAATTACACTTATCCAATAGAATTAGGACATGTATTAGGGTAATAGTAATATCATATTTACCCTTAGTTACCCTATTTACTATTAACCGCGGTAAAAAAGTAAAAAGTTACTATTCACCAAAAAATTATTTTTATCTCATTGAACCAAATTTTACTTACTGACATCAACCGTGTCTCTCGGATTTTTGAAATTCCATTCACAGAAGCGGTAAAATTATGTTTTATGAAAAATTTAGTTTTTTAACTACCACTTAGTAGTTTCACTATTCATCAAAAATTGATGTTTTTCAGAACAATGCCAAAATTTCATCCTAAGATATATTTCATATTCCGAATTCAAAAATGAAGTCTATTTTACCAAATTCATAACATAAAAGTTTCATTAATTAATTTTATAATTAAATCCCGCTGTTAAAACAAATAGCATGTTTTTAAGAAACAATATCTATCAAAAGATTGACACTTGATTACGTCTGGTTTAAATGTGAAATTACATCCAATGACCAACATTGTATTAAATTGTAAAAATATATTCTAAATATACTTTAAAACCACTTAAATTAATAATTTATCACTATTAATTATTTCGATTAAAAAAATTGTTTTTAATTATAATTTAGTAATTTTCACTATTCATCAGAATATGAAAGTTATCCGAAAAGTACCAAAATTTCACCTTAGGCTAAATTCAATACTCTGAATCCAAAAATTAAGTCCATTTTAAAATTTATAAAATTTAAAAAGTTGTTATTACTATTCATAACGGCTAGTTTTAATAATATTTTAATAGCATATCATTGTTTCGTAAAACTCAGTATTACGTACCACACACGCTGTCGAGGAAGGTTGCGATTGCGTGTAATGCAAGGCAAGTCAAGGATGCGTGTTGTGAAAGATCCTTTTGGTGTAGCGTACAACACAAGACATTAGTGAAATAAAAAAAGAATATTTTTCATAAAATCTCGGGCTGTTACAGAGATACCTTCAAGAAAACATGATCTCCTACCTGAAATTCCAAATCCTTCCTTCGGTTATCGACATAGCTCTCACTACTACAAAAATGGGAAAGGGAAGCACCACCTTATATCATCACTAAGAAAAAACCACTGATAAAGAAACTCTATATCAGTGATAAAATTTTACCGTTGATAATGGGAATCTTTATCAGTTATTTTCTAGCTCTGATAAAGAAGCCCCTTTATCAGTGCTAGATAAGCGGTGATAAAGATTCCCAGTATCAGTGCTAAAATTTTAGCGCTGATAAAGAATGAATGTATCAGTGCTAAAATGTTAGCGCTCATATAGTAAGGATTTATCAGTGATTTTTTAGCGCTAATAAAGGTAGCCTTTATCAGCATTTTTTTAGCACTGATAAAACTATAGTCCCATATTTTATAAAATTGGTCACACAGTGTCCTCGTTTTATTGCGACCTAAAGATCTCGTGGTACTGTAACCCTATAACTCCCCCCCGCCACCCCCCGTTCTTTGTGTTGCCGAACTACGCAGATAGCCCTTCTCCTAATCCTCCCCTTGAACCCCTTTGGTGGATCCTCCTCCCTGCAATCCCTACTTTTCCTCCTCTTCGCTCGACCCTACTCCCCGTGAACCCTACTCCTCCATTTCTCTTCGGTTGGCAGCTCCTCCCATGCACCTCCACCTATGGAAGTTTCCAAGGGTGTGGTAAGTGATTCAATGCTTTTACATTATTAGGCGTTTTTTATATGCTCTCTTCATTTAATGAATGTGTTCTATGGATTACTTTTTTGGTGTGAATTATGTTTCTGAAAGGTTTTGAGATCCACATGTGAAGAAACTTTTTTTCTAAAGGAATGATTTTATGTTTCATGTTATCTTTGTTGAGGTGTTTCTTAAATATATTTTATTTCTTGTGTGAATGGTGGGAAATGAAATGCGTTTTCAAAGAGAATTAAGGGTTTGAATGTGTTGAATGTGGATTTAATAAGAGAAATTCATTTTTGTTGCATGTCGTATTTTTTTTGAACCTGATATGTGTCATTGAATTGTGAATGTGATTTGAAACATGTTCTAAATTGGATTTTATGTGAGTATGAATTTGAAAGGGGATTTTTGCATGTAAATGGTTGGATTACATATGTGTTTATCTTTTTGTGTTTCCAAATGTGTTTCATAAATTTTGAAAGTGGTGTGAAATGTGTTTCTAAATGGTTTTAGTGTGCATGTGAAATGGGAAGTTGCTTTTTGTGTAAAATAGTGGTTTTGGAGTGAGATTTCGATCATTGTATCCATGTGAAAATGTGAAAATTTTAAAGTGGTGATATCCTTATGTGCTTATGATGCTTGTAATTTGTATGTAAAATTGGTTATATAGTTATAGTTAAGCTAAATGGGGTCTTAGATTGGAAATACTTCAAGAAATTTTTTATGGAGCAATTATATCTAGATTCGATGGTATTGGGTAATTCTATGGAGTTTCTCAACCTCATCTCAGGTTATTATACATTTACTCAATATACTAATAATTTTTCTAAACTTTCTCAGTTTTCACTTGAAGTAGTGTCAAACAATAATCTTAAGACCCAGTGGTTTTATATGGGTATTTGATCAGATATCCAATATCAAGTATTTTTGCTAAAGTTTTCCTAAAATTTTGATGTTCTTGATAGGGATGTGATGGAAGAAATTGGACTGACTATTATGTCAGGGTTAACTAGAGTTACTTATATTCCCAGTGGTAGTTTTAGTGGTTACTATAAGAGGAATAGAAAGTAGAGTGAGCCTCATAGTGAAAATATTGGTGGTGTTATTTTATATTAAACTTCCTCCAGATCATATGTAGTGTCTATTAAAGGCCAAATTACTTTTTCCAATGTGGAAAGATTGAACACTCAATGCATTATTTCATGGAAGCATTGAAGATTTACATCTCTTACAGACATTGAACCCACTTGAAGAAGGTTTTACATGTTTTTACTACCCTGTGTAATGGAATGGAATCATAAATATTAAGAGGTACCAAAAAATAGTAATATTATTCAATAAAAATGGGATCCTAGAAACATTTACTATGAATGAAACAACTTCATTCAGTTAATTAATCTCCAATAGGAAATGATGTGGGTCATGCGATAGTGAGAGGCACTATTTCCCTTTCTTTTTATTTAGTTTATTTTTTATTTGATATTGGTTCCCATCATTATTTCATATCAACCCTCAATATAGAACTAGTGAAAATTTTAATAGAGCTCATGGCTTATGTGATAGAGATTGTAACATCTCTCTGGATAAAGAGGGAGTAAGGTCTCTAATTCCCCTCTCATGATTTCTCTTTTTCAGAGATTTAGATCATAAGATATTTTTGGGTTCTTAAAATTATTCCCCTATATGTAATTCTCAGAATGGACTGACTAGTTTCTAATAAGTCATGGATTTTCTATTATCATCGGTTGGTGTCCTTCACTACCCCCGATGGGGAATTCCATGTTTTCTATAGAGAATTAGACCTGAGGTCTAGTCGAGCTAGGCCTCTTCTTCCAGAGTTGAGTGGGATGATATCCTTTTATGCTATTGAACTAGATTAGGAATCCTATTATAGTGGAATTCCCCTAGTAGGTATTGAATTTCTAAAAGTGTTTCCTTTAGTCTTTTTTGGTCTACCACTATAGAGGGAGGTGGATTTCTCTATCAACTTTGTGATGGGTACAAAACCAATATCTATTCTATCTTACGATATAGAACTAGTTAAATTGAAGGAACTAAATAATTAGTGCGATGAATTGATTTCCAAATTCATTATTTAACCTAGTGTGTTTCCATTTGAAGAACTAGTGATTTTCACTAAAAAGGTCATTGGAACCCTTCGCTTAGGTGTTGATTACCAGAATCTCAATCGGGTTATGATCAATAAAAAGTATCGGTTGACCTATATTTAGGATTTATTAGATCTTATAAATGGGGGGAGTGGTTCTCTATGATCGGTCTTTAGTTTGGTTAACACCAGCTCAGGATTAAGGAGTTTGATATTTTTGTGTGACTATATACTTATTATATTTTCTTATTTTTTCTTACACACCACCACTTGAGTTGAGTAACCTGATTGAAATCCATATGGGTACTTTGGTTCTGATGTGGATATGGTTTTTAATGTGTTTGTGACATGTGTATTTGTGGATATATGGGTATTTAGGCATGATGATATTGAATGTAGGGAAGAGACCTAGGAGTGGTAGATGTATCATTATTGATTATTATTTTGTTTGGAGTGGGGTGATTTGAGGAAACTATAATGAATCTAAAGTAATTATATTTAATGAATTCCATATTGTAGAGATTATGAGAATCCTTTCTTTACATAAAAAGTTGGCTACTGGTTTTCATCCATTTATAGTTTAGGTTGGTGAGGTATAAAAGGATGGACTAGTTGACCATATAAGGGTTGGCCCAATAGAGGAGGATAAGCCATAGAGGATGATGACATGTGAGTTTTACCATCTATGACAAAAGTGATTATCCCCGTGAACCCCTTTGTGTTTGGAAACTATGTTGATTTTTATGGGCGGTCTATCCTGGTTCTGTTGATTTCCAAATCATTATTGGAAATCGTTAGGCTCTATTAATCTCTATTTTTATAAGGAAGTGGTTCTCTTCTACGGTATTTGTAATTCTTGTTTTGTGTACTTGACTTATAAATACTAATATTTGAGATTCAAATAGGATGGATATGAATAATTTTTGGATGGATGCTAATCATTTGACAATACAGTATAAGAATGGAGTGAAAGAGTTCTTCAAGTTTACAAAGGATTGGGAAAAGGATCATTCTCAAATCCTTTATCCGTGTTTATGTTGTTGTTATTCTAGACTACTTACTCTAGAGGAGTTGGAAGAACATTTGATATGTCACGGACACTAGTGCAGAATACGTTATTTACGTCACTATTTTTTACGTCGGTTATATATAAGCGACTTGATAATCTGTGAAATGTGGTTTTTTACGTTGGTTATAAAATAACCGACGTAAAAAATGCGGTGAGTAAATTTTTAACGTCAGTTATTTTAATAACAGACATTAAAAATCATGTGCGTTCTTTTTTTAGGTTGGTTAAAAATTAACCGATGTAAAAAACCCAAGCGTGGTTTTTTTATGTCAGTTATTTGACAACCGACGTAAAAAATGACGTCTCTACGAATTTTTTATGTCAGTTATAAAATAACCAATGTAAAAAAAGAGGCTTTTGAAGCCTTTTTGGCGTCGGTTATTTGATAACCGACATAACAAACCAACCCACA
The DNA here is from genome assembly GCA_963277665.1 of Viscum album. Lineage (NCBI taxonomy): Eukaryota > Viridiplantae > Streptophyta > Magnoliopsida > Santalales > Viscaceae > Viscum > Viscum album. Next base: position 791,487,867 of record OY728151.1, read on the forward strand.
GAATTTTTTACGTTAGTTATATTATAACCAATGTGAAAAACTGTGATTTCTGATGTATTTTTTAGGTCAGTTATTCTATAACCGACGTAAAAACAACAACACGCGGATTTTTTTACATCGGTTATAAAATAACCGATGTAAAAAAAGCCATATCTGATAAATTTATAACCTCAGTTATTATAATAACCGATGTTATAAATCTAATAAAAATAGTTTATAATGTCTGTTATTAAATAACCAGCATTATAAAACATTTAAGAAATTAACATGCCCTGTGGATTTTCATTTATGATTTTTCGATCGACAGTCTGGTGACTCGTCTCTCTCACGCAGTAAAATATAATCAGCATGTCGATCTCATTGTGTTAAACTCGTTTTCCATCATTTTTTATCATCTTTACTCTCCTAGGATCTATCATCTCAACTTGAAACACTCACTTAAGCCTCCCATGACTTTATTTCGTTCATTTTTTTTCTGGATAGTCTATATTTACGTTTTTCAATTTTTTTGTTTAAACTAGGTAAGATTCTTCGATTTCAAACCCTCTTACCACATTTTTCCATCATCATCTTATTTATTACTCCCAGATCTATTTGATCGACTCACAATATTCACATAAGCCTCACCTGCTTCTTTTTTGTTTGTTTTTGTTTCGCGAATGACCGACATTGATGGTAATTTTTGTTTTCGTTGACAACTAATGATCTCATTCACCTATATTACTACAATTTATATGTAAACCATTGTGACACACCCATTCCGTGTACTGGTGTGATTTATTTTATAAGTATATATATGGTTTTTCATGGTGGAATGGTTGTTTTGGATCCTTGGTTTTTTCTATTTTGGGTATCACTTTTTATTGTTCCATAATCTATTTACGTCACTTATTTTCATGGAATATTATAAGTCCTCATATGCTATTAAAAACCGATTCATTACACAATAGAGAATTTTAGAATAGTAGAAGATACAATTCATGGTTCTCATTTTAAAGAATGGAATGATACCAAAACTAGTAGTTTGAGGTTAAAATCTCTAGATATGCCAAAAATAGTAGCTTGATGTTAAAATCCCATGGTTTTGTGGGTCTGTCAAGAGGGTTGGTGGTTGTCCAGGGTGTTGGGGGCTATCCAGGGTGTCCATGGAGGTGGGGGGGAGCAGTCCAGGGGTGTGGGGGGGGGGGTCCAAGGGGGTGGGTGGGCTGTCCAAGGGGGTGGGTGGGCTGTCTAAGGGGGTGGGTGGGGGGGGGGGGGTTGTCCAAGGGGGTGGGGCCTGTACAGAGGGTTTGGGGGTTGTATGGGGGGTGGGGGGCTATCCAGAGGGTTGGGGGTCCAGGGGGGTGTCCAAGGGGGTAGGGGTGGGGGTGGTGTCCAGGAGGGGTGGGGTGTGCTGTCTAGAGTGGTGGGGGGTTGTCCATGGGGTGGGGGATGTCCAGAACGTTGGAGGGTGTCTAGGGGGGTGTCCAAGGGGGTAGGGGGTAGGGAGTGGTGTCCAGGAGGGGTGGGGGCTGTCTAGGGGGTGGGGGTTGTCCTTAGGTTTGGGGGTTTCTAGGGGGTGTCCAAGGGGGTAGGGGTGGGGGTGGCGTCTAGGAGGGGTGGGGGTGCTGTCTAGAGGGGTGGGGTGCTGTCTAGAGGGGTGGGGGCTGTCCAGGGGGGGTGTCCAGGAGGGGTGGGGGTGCTGTCTAGAGGGGTGGGGGGATGTCCAAGGGTGGGGGCTGTCCAGAGGGTTGGGGGTGTCCAGGGGGGTGTCCAAGGGGGTGGGGGGGGGGGCTGTCCAACGGGGTGGGGTCCTTTCCATCGGGTTTGAGGGTTGTCCGGGGGGTGGGGGTTGTCCAGAGATTTGGGGGTGTCCAGGGGGTGTCCAAGGGGGTGGGTTGTTGTGGGGGACTGTCCAAGAGGGTGGGGGCCTATCCAGAGGGTTTGGGGGGTTGTCCGGGGGGTGGGAGTCTGTCTAAAGGGTTTGGGGTTGTCCAGGGGGTGTCCAAAGGGGTAGGGGGTGGGGGTGGTGTCCAGGAGGGGTGGGGGTGCTCTCTAGTGGGGTGGGGGGCTGGACAGGGGGTGGTGGTGTCCAGGGGGTGTCCAAGGGGGTGGGGGATAAGTGTCAGTTGCGATTGAATACTGCATCATGGTTTCTAAGATTATTACATAACGATTGTGCCGTGATGATTGGCTTTATATTGTGATTTTCTCCATCTAATTTTTTTTTAATTTGATTTTATTCTCAGGTTTACTCCATTTTCTCCAATTTTCTATCAACCATTGTAGGCGCCATGGTTTTCCTTGATTAAATGGAATTTAGAACTGTTATATCTAACTATATTTTGTTTTTAAAATAATATTCAAGCATATTTTTTTTAAATACGTATACACTTGTTTTATATTTCAAAATTGTTTTACATTCAAATTGTGATTTTTTTCATATATGCATATATTTGTCTTATCTTAAATATATATATATATATATTTTATATTTTTTATAGGTAATAATGAGTCGAAGTTGGATTATGGCACATCGAATGATCAATGAATATGAAGAAGGTGTTGATGACTTTTTGGAATTTTCTAGACGAAATGTTCTAAGTAGTGAAATATTTTCTGTCCATGCCTGAAATGTTTGAATATGAAGAAGTTGAAAAGTAGAGAGATAAAAGATCATCCGATTTGTCATGGTTTTAATCTGAGTTACAACCCTTGGATTTGGCATGGTGAAACTGGACAGAATGTCACTGATGATAATGATTTGCAAGATGGTAACTCTGATGGAATTGAAGAAATGATTTGTGATATTGTAGTAGAAAAAATTGAGATAGAACCGACAGTTGCGCATCTATATGGAAATGCTGAAAAACCATTATATCTTGGTTGTACAGATTTTACGGTTTTTTCGGTGGTGTTAAGATTTATTATACTGAAGGCGAAACATGGATGGAGTGATGTAAGTTTTATAGAGCTGCTACAATTGATGAAAGACATTCTTACAAAAGATAACAATCTTCCAGATTCACATTATAATGCCAAGAAAATATTATGCACGATGGGATTAGGATACAAGAAAATACATGACTGTCTGAATGACTACATTATATATTTGAAGGAATATGAATTTCTATCAGAGTGTCCAAAATGTGGGACATCACGGTATAAGTTGAAAGAAAAATTACAGGCTGATGTATAGATTACAAAGATGCCTTCAAAGGTATTTTGGTATCTTCCTATAATTAATCATTTCAAATGTTTATTTGCTAATTCACATGATGAAAAAAGGTTAAGATTGAATGCTGATGAGTGGGTATGTGATGGAAAAATACGTCATCCAACTGATTGTCCACAATGGACGAAAATTGATGCGCAGTATTCTACATTTGGAAATGAAATTAGAAATATCATACTAGGGTTTTGCATAGATGGAATGAATCCATACCGAACCCTCAGTAGCACACATAGTTCATGGCCTGTTTTATTGGTAATTTACAACCTCTCTCCTAAAGTTTGTATGAAGTGAAAATATGTCATGTTGAGTATAATGATCTCTGATCCAAACCTACCTAGCAATTATATTGATGTTTACTTGTCACCATTGATAGATGATTTGAAACTGTTATGGGCTGATGGTATTAGGGTGTACAATTCTTATAAAATGGAATATATTCAACTACATGCAGTGCTTCTGTTCACTATAAATGGCTTCCCAGCGTATGGAAATTTTTCTGGATACAGTGTTAAAGGGCATAAATCATGTACAATTTGCAAACAACAGACGTCATATTTTCAATTGCATCATGGGAGGAAAACAGTGTACATGGGTCATCAAAAGTTTTTTCCTATAGATCACCCTTATAGAAGAATAAAAAATGCATTCAATGGCTCACAAGAATTTGATACTACTCCAAAACCTTTATCCCCTGATCTATATTTTGAGGGGGTGAAAAACCTTGATGTGACATTGAGAAAGACACAAAAATCTGGTAATGATTGACATATTTGGAAGAAAAGATCAATATTTTTTGAGCTACCATATTGGAGGTATCATGAAGTTAAACATAATATTGTTGTCATGCACGTGGAGAAGAATATCTGTGATTGTTTGATTGGAACTTTGCTAGATATTAAAGGAAAGAAAATAGATGGGTTGAATGCAATATTAGACCTACTATCAATGGGAATTCATTTTGAGTTAGCTCCCACTCTTAAAGGAAGACAAACATTTCTTCCACCGGCTTGTTATGTATTATCGAAGAGGGAGAAAATTAGCATTTTCCAGTGTCTTCATGATATCAAAGTTCCTCAAGGTTATTATTCAAATGTAAAAAAAATTCTCATTGAAGGACTTGATGTTGATAGGTATGAAATCACATGTTTGTCATGTCATGATGCAAAAAATTATACCAGTTTTATTGCACGGAATATTGCCCATCCGTGTCAGAAAGACTATAATGAAGTTGTGTAATTTTTTCAATTCAATTTGTAACAATGAAATTGATGTGAATAATTTGAAAATTTTGGAAAAGGATGCAATTTTTATACTTTTTCAATTGGAAATGTATTTTCCACCAACTTTTTTTGATATAATGGTGCATTTAATGTTTCATCTAGTTCGAGAAATAAAGATTTGTGGACCTGTATATCTTCGTTGGATGATTCGTTTTGAAAGGTATATGAAAATATTAAAGGGGTATGTTAAAAATCCATATCGACCTGAAGCCTCCATTATTGAAAATTATATTTCAGAGGAGGTAACAGAGTTATGTACGAGCTTCTTGGATGTAGTGCAACACATAGTTTTGCCTCCATCTCTCCATGAACGAGTTAATAATGAGGGAAAGGGGATCCTTGGCTTGAAATTCAAATCATTGTCAGTTGAACAGATGATGAAGTTAGAATCATACATCTTGAAAAACATAGCTAATGCTCAACCGTATATCAAATTTCATACTAATGAGTTGAAAAAATGTCATCCAAAGAAGAAAGAAATGTGTATTTTGAATAAGCACAACAAAACTTTTTTGTCATCGTTTCAAAAGACCTTTCTTGGTAGATTAGATGTATCACAGACATTAAAATGGATAGTGGGTGGTCCATGTTTAAATGTGATAACATGGTCCGGTTATGACATTAATGGCTATACATTTCATACAAAAGCTCAAGAAAACAGAAGTGCAGTTCAGAATAGTGGTGTATTGGTGTTTGCAGAAGCAATGCATTTTTCGAGTGATGAAGAAAAAAACCCAATTTTTGCATCAAGTGCATATTATGGAGTGATTGAAGACATATGGGAGGTTGATTACTTTAAAATTAAAGATCATGGTTTTAACTGTAAATGGATTATGGGTAACAACAGTGTTAGACACGATGAATTTGGAATGACACTTGTTAATCTGAATAGATTGGAAGACACAGTTGATTCTTTTATAATGGAAACACAATCAAAAAAATTTTCTATATAGTAGATCAATCAGATATGCAGTGGGCTGTTGTTTTACAAGGGAAATAACAATATGTTGGTGATGATGAAATTGATGAAGATGTTGATTTATGTGATATCCTGACTTCCATGGAAATATTAACAGAACATAATGATGAGCATGTTGAAGTCATGGTTTATTCCATAAGGAACGATCACGATGAAGGAATTTGGTAAAACAATCCATTTGTACATTCCTAAAATTACAGGTAACATATGTTTATTTCTTGTTCACATTTATTTTTTTCAAAAAATGTTAGATATTGTAAGTTTTTCCTTTATTAAAACATGTATTAAAACAAAATAAGTATATGTTTTTGTTTGTTTTAAGTTTGTTTAGTTTACTCTATCATGTTTTCCATTACTTTATTTATATATCTATTATTTTTGTTCAGTGACAATTACTTTACCATGTTTACTAGGTTTACCTTGTTTACCAAGTTTACCATTTTTATCATCTTGACCATCTTGACCATCTTTACTATTGTTAACATGCTTACCATATTAACAATGTTTACCATTACGTAACTTAGTACACTTTTCTATTTTATGATTACATTAGTATTAAAATATTTGAATTTGTATATTTGTGAACTAATGTTTGTTTTTTTGATTTGAAGGATAATGACAGATCATTCAGTTGATCAACCACATGATTCTGGAGATGAGCATATTGGTCATACCTCTGGGGAGGAACATTCACATGCTCATGTTGATGTTCCCCAATCTTCCTCATGTTCTCCTATTACGACAAAGAGTTCAAAGGTTGGTAAATGTGGGTGCACATGTTTACCAAAATTATCACTTTCCCGTACACAGGATCAGAGGATACTTGTTGAGTTTGATGATGATGATATTCCTAGAGGTCCAAATACAAAAGATTTTAAGATTTTTGTATCAACTCAGGCTAAGAGCAAAGTAAGCATTCTGTATGATGACTGTAGAAGTGTGGATAAAGAGATAATCTCTCAGTTGTGGGAGACGATTTTGGTAAGATCTTTTGCTATTGTTTGACTATTCATTAAATATTTCTAGTATATATAATATGTTTAACCTCTTATTTATCAGATGACATTTGACATTCCTGACACTGGAGGAGTCAGGAAGAAATGCTTATCATTGGCTGCCAGGAGATTGAGGGATTTCAAATCAACCCTCTAATCTGATTTCATTTATGGTCATAGGAGTCATGAAAATCCATGTCATATATATCCTTTTATAGATGAAGACACATGGAGACAGTTTTCTGAATGTAGAAGAAAAGAGACATTTTTGGTAAGGGAAATGTAAACTTTTATAAGCATTCTTATATAAATGATCTTATTAATGTTTTTTAATGATTTATTATTCTTAACATACAGTAAACAAGGAAATATCATCAGGATATCCAATCTAAAAATGTATACTCTCATTGTTTATCTCAGGGAGGGTATGCATTTTTTGGAAGAACAAATGATGGTGGAAAAATTTCAACAACTAAGAGCTGAGTCTTCAAGCTCTTGAGTGGTGGCCCCTCCATCCCCTCCATCTAGATATGAAAAATGGAAGAGATCGTCGATGGGAAAAAAGGGAAATATCATTTGGAAGAATAGAGAATCGTAGCTGAGAGGATTGTAAGATATCTATTTTATTTAAGTTAACTATTTTCTTCATATAATTTTAATCATTACCGAAATTTTCAATTAATTAATACAGGACTCTCTTGAGGAGAAGAGTTCACAGGGGGAATTTACAGCTACTGGGAGGCAAAATATTTTATCTGTAGAATTGAGAATGCTCGAACATCCTTGTTGTGTAAGTGGATATCCGGCATGTGTATCGGTAAGAGAAGTGTTGACATGTTCTTCAAATTCTAATGTTGAGGGGGTTTATAAATAAAAATAGAATCCTAGAGGCTGAAGTTCATAATATTAATGTGACGATGGAGGAAAATATTAGAGCGTCAGTACAATCTATGTTTGTAGACATGCAAAGACAATTTCAGACTGCAGCTCCCACTCCTCTGCCTCCCCCTGCAGACCCCATTATTTATCCTCCACCTCCGCCAGTATCTCCCACTCCCCCACCTCATCCTGTGGACCCCATTTTTTATCATACTCCTCCGCCGCAGCTTCCTACTTATTTCTAGTTGTATTTTTATGATCCTAAACATCATATAGTTGCATATTGTTTGGTATATTTTATAGGAGATATAGTTCATCATCAAAAATTAGAGGTAGAGAATCAGAGGGTCACTGTACAGGATATTATAGAGATATCAGCTCGAGTACCATTACCTACAGATGAGGTGATGACAGTTGGACATAGTATCAGCCATTTTTTAATTTTTCTATACAGACTTATTCGACTCATTACCATAGAGGTATGAATGTTATATCTTTTATTTTATTTTTTTATTAAAGTTGTTTTATCATTTGAAAACTAATATATTTTTCTATTTATTTTTACAAGAATACTTCAAAGGTAAAGAAATAATGTATAGACAACAACAAAGACAAATGGATTTGGCATTAGATATAGATTCTAGTAGTATTGAAAGATTCTCAAGATATTCAAATTTTTTGGAGGGTCAGTATGAGTTTCCAATGGAAGCTCATGTTTTCAGACATGCAATAAGTGTGGGGATTATGAAAACTGATATCATGGAGCTTGTTACTGGAGATAAGTTGGGAATAAACGTGGTGCAAATTTTTTCCATGTAAGTCTTAACACCTTTTCCCAGCATTATATTTATTAAAAATGTATACTTATGTCCATTTTGTAGTAGGTATATTTATAAAATTTGTGAGAGGAATGAGATGACAAATGTATATGGATTTGTGGACCCGCAATTGATTTTCCCTGGAGCATGTGCATTGGATGAGGAACAAAGAATCCTTTATATTGTTGAAAGACTTGTAAAGAATATAGTCACACAATGTTGGATGATGCCTTTTTGTGAGAGGTATGAAACACATCTCTCTCAAAGAGTCCATTATCTTTTAACATAAAAATCCACTAACCTTAAATTTCCTTTTATCAGTGATCATTGGATGTTAGGGGTTTTTTGATCAAGGGAGAAAGCACTTTATTGGATATGCTCTGTCCATGATGATGTGCGGGAGAGTTTTAAGAATATATTGGAAAATTAAGTTTCAATTTATAAATAGTTTTATATATTGTAATTAATTTTAAATTTACCCCATTCGTATTATTTTATAACAGGGAATGGGTCTACTTTCGAAAAAACTCAAAGAAAAGGAATGAAAAGATCAAATATGTAAATGCGAATGTAAATATCCATTTATAATTTGTACTTTTTGATTTATTACATAAAAATCATATATTGAATTTACACTCATTCAAACAGAATTTTCATGAACAACAAGGCGTCATCGAATGTGGATATTATATGTTAAGATTTATGTATGAAATAATAACAACTGGGACAGTTGTGAATTTTGACATTGTAAGATTTCCTCTTAAACTTTTCCATAATATTTCAATTTGATTTATTCATTATACACGTTAAATAATATCCTTTTCATTTGTATCTTTTTGATGACCCTCAACCCTATACTTCTAAAGACATCAAACACTTACAAGTGGAGTGGTCAAATTATTTTACATGTTTGATTGAATTTTAGTTGTTTGTAATGTAAAATGTAATTTTGAATATTTTCATTGTAATTGTTTATTTGGTAGTCATTTAGGTTGGATTTAGTTTTTTTTTATGTTGACAGTGTATGTTTTGAATGTTATATATGTGAATGTTTAATTTTTCTCTACTTCTTGTTTTGGTCTACTTATGGTGGTTTTTCTGGTATGGATTCTGGTCTAGGGGGAGGGGTTCCAAGGGTGTGGGGGGTGTTAGGTGGGGTGGGGGTGTCCAGGGGTCTGGGAGGGTTGTTCGGTGGGGAGGGGGGTCCTGGGTGTCCGTGACAGTGGGTGGCAGTTCAGGGGGGTGGGAGCATTTCTAGGATGGTGGAAGGGTTGTCCAGGGGAGTGGGATACTGTCCAGGGCATTTCTAGGGGTGTGGGGGTGTCTTGTGGGGTGAGGGGGGTTTCCGGGGGTTGTCCAGTGGGGGGGTCCAGGGTGTCCATGGGGATGGGGGGCAGTCCAGGGGTGTAGTGGAAGCTGTCTAGTGGGTTGAGGGGGTGCTCGTCTATTTTTTGGTAACTTTTTGGTTTGTTTCAAGTGTGTGGGAGTGTTGTCCAGGGATGTGGGAGTGCTGTCTAGGGGGTGGGGGTCTATAGGAGGGTGGGGGAATGTCCAGGGGGTGTTGGTGATGTCCAGGGGTGTGGGGCGGAGTGTCCAAGGGTGTGATGGGGGCAGTCTAGTGGGGTGAGGGGGTTCTGGTTTGTTTTCGGTAACTTTTTGGTCTGTTTCAGGGGTGTGGGAGGGCTATCCAGGGGTGTGGAAGTGTTGTCCAGGGGGTGGGGGTATACATGAGGGTGGAGGGTTGTCCAGGGGTGTTTGGGACTGTCCAAGGGGTCGGGAAAGTCCATGGGTGTGGTGGGGGCTCCAATGGGGAGGGGGAGGGTTGTCCAGGGTGTGGGGGGGTATACATGAGGGTGGGGGTTGTCCCGGGGTGTTTGGGGCGGTTCAGGGGGTCGGGGACAGTCCAGGTGTGTGGTCAAGGCTGTCAAGTGGGGTGAGGGGGTGAGGGGAGCTGTTTAGGAGGGTGGGGGTTGTCCCGGGGTGTTTGGGGCGGTCGGGGGGGTCGGGGGTAGTCCCGGGGTGTGGTGGGGGTTGTCAAGTGGGTGAGGGGGTGCTGTTCAGGGGGTGGTGGGAGGTCTGTCCAGTGGGGGGGGATTGTCCAGGGGTGTTTGGGGCTGTCTCGGGGTGTTTCAGTTTGTCCAGGGGGTCAGGGGGTAGTCCAGGGGTGTGGGGGGGGTGTCAAGTGGGGTGAGGGGGTGTTGTTTAGAGTGTGGTGGGAGGGCTGTCCAGTGGGGTATGTTTTATATGTCATCAATATAAATGCTTAATTTTGCTTTAGTTCTTGTTTTGACCTACTTCTGTTTTTGTGGTACGAATTCTTGATTTGGTTTCTGGTTGTTTCTGGGGGAGAGCAGAGGACTCCATTCGATTTTTTTTTTAAAAAGTCTTCCACGTCGGTTATTTTATAACTGACATGATAAAGAAATAGAGAAGGGTTTATCACATTGGTTATTTAATAACTGGCATGATAAAAGGCCTAGGAAATTGTTATTCACTTCGGTTATTTAATAACCGATGTGATAAAAGGCCTGGGAAATGGTTTATCACGTTGGTTATTAAATAACTGACGTGATAACCCCCCCCCCCCGGGACTGGCCTAGCACATCAGTTATTATATAACTCACGTGATAACCCATTTTCCAAGGGTTTATCATGTCTGTTATTTAATAACTGACCTGATAAACATCCCCCACACAGGTTTATAACGTCGGTTATTATATAACTGATGTGATAACCACCCCCCCCCCCCGGTTTATCATAGCGGTTATATAATAACCGACATTATAACCCCCCCCCCCCCGGTTTTTGCACGTCAGTTATTAATTAACCGACATGATAAAAACCATGATGTTATGTTTTTTATGTCAGTTTTTCAATAACCGATGTAAAAAAATGTTATTTATAACGTCATCCGTATTAACTTCGGCTAAAAACCAACGTAAGAAATGAAAAATAACCGACATAAATAACGTTTTCTGCACTAGTGGGAATAGATAGGAGTTATAAATGTTGGAATAAACATGAAATAAAAGCGAATGTAGCTACTGGCTGGGATAAAACTTCATTTTACAGATCCTCATATATGAATACAAATATGGATAATGAAGAAGACCGTATGGAGGATGTGATAACAGATGTCAATGATGATTAAGATTGTATTGAGGAAATGACAAATATAATTGAAGATGAACTCTGGGGTTGCCCAAAATTGTTTGAGAAGTTAAAGATTTGTGAAAAGATGCTATAGTATGCTGGTTGCACTAAATATACAGCATTTTTAGCTGTACTGAAGTTGTATAAATAGAAAGCAGGCAATGGATGGAGTGATGTCAGTTTTACAGAGCTACTTTCTCTCTTGAATGACATGCTCCGGGAAGATAATGAGACCCCAAGCCGGACATATGAAGATAAACAAATGCTACGCTCGATGGGTATGATTTCTGAAAGAATACATGCCTGCTCGAAAGACTGTATATTGTTTCTCAAGGAGAAAAAATCACTTACAGAATGCCCAAAGTGTGGTTATTCTCGATATAAGAAATATGAATCCAATCCTATGAAATATTTATGGTACTTTCCAATCATTACAAGGTTTAGGCGTCTATATGGAAGTGAAGAAACTACAAGAAAATTTTCATGGCATGTAGATAAAAGAAATAAATATGGGAAATTACATCATCTGAACAACTCTCCTCAATGGAAGAAAATTGATCACGAGTATCCTGAATATGGAAAAGAGCAGAGAAACCTTCGTCTTGCGTTATTTACAGATGGGGTGAATCTTTTCTCTTTTCAAACCAGCACTCATAGTATATGGCCTGTTTTGTTGCTAAATTTTAACATTCCACCCTGGTTATGCATGAAGCAGAAATTCATCATATTATCTATGCTTATATCGGGACCAAAACAAACAGGTAATTTTATTGATGTTTATCTGGCTCCTTTGATCACGTATTTGAAGTTATTGTGGGCTTCAGGTGTTATGTTGCATGATTCTTATAAAAGTGAATACTTCACATTGAGAGAGATGTTGTATGGGAAAATAAACGATTTCCCTACTTATGGAAATTTTTAAGGCTATAGCATTAAAGGAACTCAAGGGTGTCCCATGTGCGAAGAAGATACCGAATCAATTAGGTTGAAACAATTATCGAAATCTGTGTTTATAGGACATCGTAGATTTCTACCTCATCGGCATAAGTACCAATCTTGGATGACATCATTCAATGGATTTTCAGAACAATGTGCAACACTGTCTCCACTAACTGGTGATCATCTGTTTGAGAAAGTAAAATATTTGAACACTGTTTTTGGTAAACCATTTTCGAAAAACCTTACGAAAATCAGTTGGAAAAAGAGATCAGTTTTTTTTAATTACCATAGTGGAATTGTTTGTATGTCAGACATTTTCTTGATGTGATACATGTGGAAAAAAAGTTATGTGACAGTGTTATCGGAACGTTTCTAAATTCCATAGGCAAAAAAAAGGATGGAATTAAGGAAATTTTGGACATCGTTGACATGGGAATATATGAAGAGTTGGCTCCCTTAAAGGGTGAAAATTGAATAATTCTTCCTCCAGCTTCTTATACTCTTTCTAGGGAGGAGAGATATCAGTTTTTCAACTTCTTTAATGATTTAAAGGTTCTATAGGGGTATTCATCAAATATCAAGAAAATTGTGCTAATAAAAGATTTGAATTTAAAAGATTTGAAATCAAATGACAGCCATCTTTTTATGCAATATCTAATTCCTATAGCTTTATGTTTCATTTTTCCCAAGAATGTTCGTCATACGTTAACCAAAATTTTTTGCTTTTTCAAATCTATATGTAGAAATGTTTCAGACCCGACAAAATTTCGAGCTATGGAAAAAGAAATTGTCATCATATTATGTGAATTATAAATGTTTTTCCTGCCAAAATTATTTTATATGATGGTTCATTTGAGGATTCACTTAGTGAGAGATATTTGAATTTGTGGCCTTGTGCACTATAGATGGATGTATCCTATTGAACAGTATATAAATATTTTAAAACGGTATGTCAAAAATAGAAGTCGTCCAGAGGTTTTTATAGTGGAGCGATATATTTTTGAGCAAGCCATTGAATATTTTACCGAATACCTATCTGATGTGGAAAGAATTGGCCTCCCGAAATCTCATCACACTGGACGCATTGTGGGTGAGGGAATTTATAGAAGAGATTTTGTGACAATCACTATTACAGATCGGGAGCAGGACCACCTTTATGTTTTTCATAACTGTTGGGAGGTTTCTCTATATATTAAAACTCACAAATAAATTCTTAGCTAGTTGAATCAATCAAGGGATGAAAAATGGTTATCAAAGACACATAATCACTAGTTTATAGGATGGTTTCAGGACCATATTTTTATGCAGTTGGATGAAAATCCGAATTCAATTTCAGAACGACTTCGAGGGCTAGCCGCAAGACCAAGTGTGTATGTATTATCTTACAGTGGTTATGTAATTAATTGTTATACATTCTATATAGATGAACATGATAAAGATATTACCATGAAAAATAGTGAAGTTAAACTAGTGGATGAAGTGATAATTGTTTATGGTAGTAAGGATTGAAATCCAGTTTATGAAAATATGTCATACTTTGGTATTATCAAACTAATATGAGAGTTGGATTATACGACATTCTAATTGTTGATTTTTCAATTCAAATGGGATGATAACAATAGTGGTGTTAAAATAGTTGAATGGGGATTTGTGAAGGTTTATTTTAGTAAATAATGTTACAAGGACGAAAAATTTATAATGGAATCACAAGCGGTACATGTTTTTTATGTTCCAGATCCCACAAACAGAAAGTGGTCGATTGTTCTGTTATCGTCCAAAACTACTAAAAGGTCTGATGAAAATTCAGTTGAGGATGATCCTTTCAGTGGTACGTCGCTATCATTTCATAGTGTTCCCAGTGTATATGATGTTTTGTTTGTTAGATAAGACCACAATAAAGGGATTTGGATAATCGATAGAGGTTTCAAATCCCTTCATCCTTTGAAAAAAAAGAGAGTATAATAAACAGGTTATATTTTTTTTGTAATATAGATATTTTTATCTCATGTTATTATCTTATCATTACTAAATTTATGTAATATAAATTAACTATTCATCCACTTTTGCATATAATGACTTTTTCACATTATGGTGCTCCTAACCTTGAGGATGAACAAGTCTCTCAAGGTGCTACTACTGCGGCTGCTACTGCTCCTGCTGTGGTTGCTCACAGTGTAGAGCAACAACACGTTTCTGAACCTTTTGTTGCTCTTAGTGTTGATTTCCAACAACTATCGACACATGTTGTTGCTACCATTTCAGATGAACATATAGATGATGTTTATATCAATGAAATGGTCAGGAATGAATGATCGACATCACAAAAAACACAGGTGCATCGTAGTTTGACGGGGTTAGCCAAAGTTCTTAAGGAAAAAAGAAAAGGAATCAAATTTGATGTCGGATGGAATGCACAAGTCCAACATGTGAATCCCAACAAGGCTATGTTTAGTAGTTACATTGGAGTTGTCACTCGGCAACACGTGTCGATTGACATAGATTCATGGCACCATGTTTTGTCAGGGCTGAAGGCTGTGATCTGGGAAAAAATTATGGTAACATTATTAATTTATTTCTTTAATTTACTATCAAATAAAATAATTAAACAATGTCTTACTCTTCTCAATATCTTGCATAGTATATTTTTGTAGACGATTCACACAAGGATTATGTACTAAGGCTTGGAGGAAGGGTTTATCGAGGTTTTCTCACTATTTTAACAAGATATCACCTGAAAGATTCCAAAGGTAAAATAAACCCACACCCACCCATTTTCTACGCTCACCTGATATCCCAAGAAGCATGGAATTCATTTATTTTCCATCGTGGGGATGAGAAGTTTCAGGTACATTGTGGGTGATAATACGTTGATTGAGTATATGTGTATTCATCACTTTCATTGTCAATATTTCATTTATGAAACAGAAACTCTTTACTAAAAATAAGGAATGTGAATGAAAACCATCATACCCCTGTCGTAAATAAAGGATGGGGTATGCTTCACTAGAAATGAAAATGGTACGTATTTTAAAGTTAAATTAATTTTTTAGCTTCCAATAAACAACATCATAATTATCTTTCTATGTTTATATATAGACTGATGAGTCTAAAACCAAAGACACTTCCATCCCATGTCATGTGCTATGGAAGGAGGCACGTGTGAATAAGGAAGGGAAACTAGTAGATGAGAACACCCAAAAAGTGTGTGAAATATGTATAAGTATGACACGATGATAAAAAGATTTGTTTTAAATTGATATTACATAAAAATAATCAGTTATTTTCCTATATCTGACAGTCACAGGAATCAGCTACTCCTGTAGCGGATGCAGACCTCTTATCGATGGATTTGAAGCAGCCAGAACAATATGGTCATGTCAGAGGTGCAGGGTTCGGGGTGACACCCTGAGTATATTTTGGGAAGAAAAAAATGGATGATAGAGATGAAAAATTGAAACAAATGAGTGAAATACTAGCAACCCTTGAAGAATGATTGAAAAGGTAGGGAGAGTTTCTATAAACTTTTATGGGTGGGAAACAAGAAGAAGACACAAATCAGGATCAACCAGCGCGTGAAGATCTCCCCCCCACCCCATCAGATTTAAGGCGAGCCATTCCCCTCAAAGAGCTGTCTTAGACGTGGTAATCAATATTCTAATAATTGTTCTCATGAAATGTGAATCAGACAAACACAGATACTTTTCCTGTAATGATCTTCTACAAGGTGATAATGATTATGATTTATATCTGACAACACCCACCTATCACCTTGTTGCAAGGGCTACAGCGTTCAACATCCCAGATGACACGTTGTATAATAGACCACATCCGAAAGATCATCTTAAAGTGACGATTACTGTATCTCATTATCCAAATGAAGAGCTATCAATTCCACTTCATGACGATGATATTCATATAGTCGAAAAGGCTATTGGGACATTCATTGCATGGCCGTCACAACATGTAAGAGTACATGTGGACCAAGAGATATTTATTTCATTTTTTTCAAGATAAACCTTTAACAATTAATGAAAAAAGGGTCTGAACCAATGAATGTTATTATAGACGGAGAAAGGGAAGGGGTGAAAAATGTCGGCTCAAAAGCATCTAAAGTATTGACCAACCGATCCAAAGGAGCTACTGAAAGCACAATAACACCACATGTTCTCTATCCACATTTACTAGCGTTAAAGACTCATGTGGATATGAAGCTAAGAGGTGGTAGTATTCATATAGTGGTTATCAATAAGAATATATACGAAGAGGAAATTCAAGATTTCATTTCTGCTGAAAATGTAAATGTGATTCTTGAAAACGGTTGGCTAGGCATCATAGTTGTAAATATATATATGAGGTGTGTTTTCATGAATTGATTTTCTGAAAGGTGATCTAATTTGAAAATAATGACTAAATGCATTTTATATTGTTGACAGACGTATATATGAAAAACAGTTGTAGGAATTTTCTCATGAGCCAAAATTCGGACTCGTTAGTCCAGATACCACATCAACACATATAACGAAATTAGAGCCATTAAAAAAGAATGAAATAGTGAATTTCTTGATGATAACATTTGAAAGCAAGATTACAGAAGACAAACTCTTCCTAATACCAACCATGCAGGGGTAAAACTCTATGATTAAATCATATCAATTATATTTTCACTTATTTTATTACATACTCTTTTTTGTGTTTTTAGGAAACATTGGATGCTAATTGTGGTGAACTTAGATACTCCAAAGATTTATTTTCTGGATTCAAAGCAATGATATCCATCAAACCGACCACACATGATAGAGTTTGTGAATCAGTAAGACACTATATACTACGTTTTAGGTCTAAACCTCAAGTAATATAGTTTATATTATCTTTTAATGAGGATTCTATTATGATAGGGCGGTGTATCATTATCATCTAAAAAAGGAATGAGGATAGGGGCTAAGCATAAGGATGTGAGAAAGTACTATGTCTGGACAAATATCAGGGTATATAAAATAAAATTTCACTATCTAAACACATCTCAACACAAGTTACTTATTCTCCTAATGTATAATTTTTTGGTAGTGTCCAAAACAAACTAATGATAATGATTACGGTTATTATATTTGTAAATTTATTAAAGAGATCATTTTTCATCAACAAACTATCATCCCTAAAGAGGTATTTTCAAAAACAACTACTAGTACATTTAATTTATTTATTATTTATTTATTTTTATATTTTGCAGTACTACTCTGAATTCCAAAAAGCATCATACTCACAAGATGATATAGATTTGTTCAGAAACGAGTGGGCAGCATACCTGATGGCAGATTGTACACAAATAGCATGAAGATCTGACTTGGGGACGTATACAATTCGTGGTAATTTTTGAGAGGGGTTAAGGAGATAAAAAAATGAAACATTGTCGTATGTAAATGTTCATAGTAAAATTGTAATTTTTATTAAATAAAACATATTTTCTCCAATGATTTATTTTCCTATTTTAACAGATGATATGCACCAGTAACATGCAATAATGATTAACCACTCAAAGTGTCTCTCTTTTGTTTAAAATGGAAACAATTTTAAGTGAAAACAACAACTGACCTACGGAAATCCAACCAAATGCATTTGTATTGTGTGTATCCATTATGATAATGATCCATGGGTGCGTTGGGGATGGGTAAAAGTCAACCCCATCTCAATTTGAGATTCGGTGTGGCCGGTATCACTCAAAGTGTCTCTCTTTTGTTTAAAATGAACAAAATTTTAAGTGAAAACAACAACTGACCTATGAAAATCCAACCAAATTCATTCGGATTGCCTTAATACTTTATGAGAATGATCCATGGGTCCTTTTAATGTTTATGAGTCAACATCGTCTCAATCTGAGGCAGGGTGTTTCCTGTATCACTCAAATGATCTCTTTTTTTTAAATGGACACAATTTTAAGTTAAAAACAAAAAATAACCTACAAAAATCTTACCAAACGGATTCAGATAGTGTTGATACTTCAGGAGAACAATCCATGGGTCCTTTGAGACATGAACGAGTCAATTCCGCCTCAATCCTAGGCCGGGTGTGGCCGGTATCACTCAAAGTGTCTATTTTTTTTAATAGACACAATGTTAAGTGAAAACAACAACTGACCTATGAAAATCCAACCAAAAGAATTATTATTGTCTTGATCCGTTAGGATAATGATCCATGGGTTCTTTGGGGATGTGTACGAGTCAACCCCCACCTCAATCTGAGGCACGGTATAGCCGGTATCACTCAAAGTGTCTCCCTTTTGTATAAAATGGACACAATTTTAAGTGAAAACAACAACTGACCTAAAAAAATATGACCAAACACATCGTATTGTCTTGATCCTTTAGGAAAACGATCCATGGGTCCTTTTTGAAATGTATGAGTCAACACCCCCTCAATCCAAGGCACGGTGTGGCCGGTATCACTCAAAGTGTCTCTCTTTTCTTTAAAATGGACACAATTTTAAGTGAAAACCACAACTGACCTACGGAAATCTGAACAAAAGGATTCAGATTGTCTTGATCCTATAGGATAAAGATACATGGGTCCTTTGCGACATGTAAGAGTCAACACCTCCTCAATCTGAGGCATAGTGTGACCGGTATCACTCAAAGGGTCTCTCGTTTGTTTAAAATGGACACAATTTTAACTGAAAACAACAACTGACCTACGGAAATCTGACCAAACCCATACGGATTGTTTTTATCCTATAGGAGAATGATACATGAGTCCTTTGAGACATGTAAGAGTCAACCCCGCCTCAATATAATGATCAGTGTGGCCGGTATCACTCAAAGTGTCTCTTTTTTAAAAAAAATGGACACAATTTTAAGTGAAAACAACAAATGACATATGAAAATCCAACCAAACGCATTCAGATTGTCTTGATCCTTTAGGAGAAAAATCCATGGTTGCATTGGGGACATGTAAGAGTCAACCACACCTCAATCTGAGGCACGGTATAGCCAGTATCACTCAAAGTGTCTCTCTTTTGTTTAAAATGGACACAATTTTAAGTGAAAACAACAACTGACCGACGAAAATCTGGACAAACGCATTTAGATTTTCTTGATCTTATAGGAGAAAGATTCATGGGTCCTTTTTGACATGTACGAGTCAACCCTGCCTCAATATGAGGCACGGTGTGGCTGGTATCACTCAAAATGTCTCTCTTTTGTTTAAAATGGACACAATTTTAAGTGAAAACAACAACTGACCTACGGAAATCCAACCAAACGCATTTGGATTGTATTGATACTCTAGTATAACTATACATGGGTCATTTTTGATGTTTGATAATCAACCCCTCCTCAATACAAGGCATGATGTGACTGGTATCACTCAAAGGGTCTCTCGTTTGATTAAAATGGACACAATTTTAAGTGAAAACAACAACTGACCTATGAAAATCCAACCAAACGCATTCGTATTGGGTTGATCTTATAGGATAATGATCCATGGGTCCTTTGTGATGTGTACGAGTCAACCTCACCTCAATATGAGGCCCATTTTGGCCGGTATCACTCAAAGTATCTCTTTTTTAAAAAAAATGGACACAATTTTAAGTGAAAACAACAACCAACCTATGAAAATCTGTCCAAATGCATCGTATTGTCTTGATCCATTAGTAGAACGATCCATTGGTGCGTTGGGGACATGTACCAGTCAAGTAATCCTTAATCTGAGGCACGATATAGCCAGTATCACTCAAAGTGTGTCTATTTTGTTTAAAATGGACACAATTTCAAGTGAAAACAACAACTGACCTTTGAAAATCTGTCCAAATGCATTCAGATTGTCTTGATCCTTTAGGAGAACAATACATCTGTCCTTTGTGACATTTATGAGTCAACACCACCTCAATTAGAGGCATAGTGTGGCCAGTATTACTCAAAGATTATCTCTTTTTTTGAAAATGAACACAATTTTAAGTGAAAACGACAACTAACCTACGGAAATCTGACCAAATGAATTCATATTGTGATGATTTTTTAGGATAATGATTCATGGGTCCTTTTATATGTGTAATAATCAACCTTTCCTAAATCCGACTCATGGTATATCTGGTATCACTCAATGTGTCTCTCTTTTGTTTAAAATGGACACAATTCTAAGTGAAAACATAACTAACCTATGGAAATATGACCATATTCCTTATGATTGTGTTTATATTTTATAAAAACGATCCATGGGTGAATTGGGGACCTGTTCGAGTCAACCCCGCCTCAATCTGAGGGCCGGTGTGGCAGGTATCACTCAAAGTGTCTCTCATTTGTTTAAAATGAACACAATTTTAAGTGAAAACAACAACTGACCTACGTAAATCCAACCAAATGCATTCATATTGTCCTAATACTATAGGATAAAGATAAATGGTTCCTTTTGGACTTTTATGAGTCAACCCCGCTTCAATCTGAGGCATGGTGTGGCCTGTATCACTCAAAGTGTCTCTCTTTTGTTTAAATTGGACACAATTTTCAGTGAAAACAAAAACTGACGTACAGAAATCTGACCAAACGCATTTGGATTGTATATATATTTTATTAGAATGATACATGGGTCCTTTAAAACGTGTATGAGTCAACCTCACCTCAATCTGAGGCCCAGTGTGGCTGATATCACTATAAGAGTCTCTCTTTTGTTTAAAATGGACAAATTTTAAATTGAAAACAACAAATGACTTACGGAAATCCAACCAAACGCTCTCATATTGTATTGATCCATTAGTAGAATGATACATGGATCCTTTTGGATGTGTAAGAATCAACCCCATCTCAATCCAGGGCATTGTGTTTCTGGTATTACTCAAAGTGTCTCTTTTGTTTAAAATGGACACAATTTTAAGTGAAAACAACAACTGACCTACGGAAATCGAAAAAAAATCATTCGGATTGTCTTGATCCTTTAGTAAAATGATAAATGGGTCATTTTCAATGTGTACGAGTCAACACCACCTCAATACAAGGCTAAGTGTGGCCATTATCACTCAAAGTGTCTCTCTTTTGTTTAAAATGGACACAATTTTAATTGAAAACAAAAACTGACCTACAAAAATCTGACCAAACACATTCGGATTGTCTTGATCCTTTATGAGAATGATCCATGTGTCCTTTATGACATGTAAGAGTCAACCCTGCCTCAATATGAGAGATTGTATATCCGGTATCCCTCAAAGTGACTCTCTTTTGTTTAAAATGGACAAAATTTTAAGTGAAAACAGCAATTGTCCTACGGAAATCCAACCGAACGCATTCGGAATGTATTAATCCTATAGCAGAATGATTCATCAGTCCTTTATGATATGTACGAGTAAACCCTTCCTCAATCTGAGGCATTCCATGTCTGGTATTACTCAAATTGTCTCTCTTTTGTTTAAAATGGACACAATTTTAAGTGGAAACAACAAATGACCTACGGAAATCTAACCAAACGCATTAGGATTGTATTTATCATTCATAAGAATGATCCATTGGTCATTTTTGATGTGTACAAGTCAACTCGGCCTTAAAATGAGGCACTGTGTGGTCGGTATCACTTAAAGGGTCTCTCGTTTGTTTAAAATGGACACAATTTTAAGTGAAAACAACAACAGACGTACGGAAATCCGACCAAACGCATTCATATTGTGTTGTTTCTATAGGAAACCGGTCCATTGGACTTTTTAGACATACACTAGTCAACCCCGCCTCAATCCGAGGCACAGTGTGGCTGGTATCACTCAAAGTGTCTCTCTTTTGTTTAAAATGGACACAATTTTAAGTGAGAACATCAACTGACCTACGACCTGGACACCCCCCCCCCCCACCCCTATGGACACCCCCACCCATTGGAAATACCCCTCAACCCCCTGGACACCCCCACCCCCCTAGACACACCCATGGACACCCCCCACCTCGGACATCCCCCCCACCCCCACCCCCTGGACAACCAACACCCCCTAGACGGCACCCCCACCCCTTCTAGACACCACACCAACACCTACATACCCCCCACCCCTGGAAACCCACCACCCATGGACGGACACCCCCACCCTCTCGAACACCATCCCACCCCCCTAGGATAGCCCCACCAACCCCCTAGAAAGCCCCCCCCCCCCCTCCGACACACTGAACACTAGCCCACCCCCTGGACACCCCATAGACAGCCCCCCCCCCCCCACCTGGACACCATCCTCCTTTGACACCACCCCACCCCCCTTGGAAAGCCCCCCGACTTCCTAGACCCCCCCCCCCCACCCCCTGGACACCCCCTGTCACGAACCAAGCCGGGATGCCATCTGACCCGACACCCAACCTGGTCTACGACATGATCTGAAGGGCGTTCCTGATCCCCACAGACTAGAAACTAGTACCGGGCATCATATATAAAACAAGAGGGAATGATTTGGCCTAATAATAAATAGGATCAAAAAAATACAACATTAAAAATGCAACAGATCTAACCATAACTAAATATCAATAAAATAACAATCTCATCTAATACAAATACAACTAAATAAAACTAACACTGAAAGAACCAAGAGCTACAAAAAACAAACTACTAACATGATCTCCATGTGACCTTCTGGTCACCTCCAACCTCAATACCACCCTGCTCCAGGAGATAACTCGGACCCAAAAAACCTGAACTTGCAAAACAGCTCGGGTCTACCGACACCAAGTGGTATAGTTAGGGTGTGAGCTAACAGCTCAGTAGGCAATCACCACAAATTCCAAGTGTTTCCTTACCCAAAACAGTCCATTAACACTAGTTTGACATAAAATTATAAAAATATATTTTTCGCATTTTTTTAAACAACCACAAGTTTACCATTTCAAAGCCCAACACACACCCCCATCCCTTTTTCAAGAAAACTATCATTTTATAACAAAAAACCAATCCAAACAATACTAGTAACAATTTTCAATTGAACAAATTTAAATGGAAAACAATTTCAAAGAACTCCACATTAAAGACAAAGCACTAACTTTTAAAATTACCAACCCAACCTACCGTATGTCGACAGGGGGTGAAATATAATCATTGAGCACTAGTCACGGGAATTCCCGTAGGAACTAGCTAGCTATGATCCTCATATACCTCGTATCTTGGTACAAAGTAACCATAAAAATATCATTTCCCATGCACGAGCCACTAGTAGGGAACATACCCATAACCTAGTGGTCCCCAACATCATCATCATAGTTTATTTAGTGTTGTCATCATTAAACTTGCTGCATGAAATAGGGGCCAAACCCCACAGGATCACTAGCATACTAGTACAAGTCCTCCCACCTAGATACCTAGTATTCCCATTTTGTGCTCAATCAAATTTCACACATCACATGTTACCAGATACACCATTTATCAACCACACTGAGAATCTCATTTCATAAGCCACCTCATACACATCACAAACCCACTCTTGAGAAATTAAGAAAACCGAAACATTTACAAATCCATTCAAAAACCATGGGGAACACTACCTCTTAAAATTTTTTCTAAACAAGCCTTTCCACATTTTAGGAAAAACTTGAAACACTAAAAACATGCCAAACGGGCCATCACATCCTCTAAGCATTCAAACAATCTTTTAAAACACCTTATGTTTCCAACTGATCATTCACATTTTATGAATCACATTCTTTTATAAAATCAACACATAACATCACCTTTAAAGGTACAATTCCAAACGGGACATTATGTTTACACACCCAAATGCATTTACCAAAACATTTCCAAATCATTTCCAAAACCATCTTCAAGTGTGAAATGCCAAACAACCCCTCAAGCCAAAAATTTTCCAAAACACACACACCAAAAGCCAAATAGGCATATCCCCCCCTGGAATTCCATTTTAAACAACATTTATGAAACTGATATTTCAAGGAACACCCAAAAACCACTTCCACAAAACCAATCATTTTCTTTAAAATCACACCCAACCATCCTCATTATTAAAAGAACATAAAACAATCCCATTGTAACTGTAAAACCCTTTTTACAAAATTTTAACACTTTTAAAAGGATATATCATTTCCAAAACATACACACCAAATCAAGATAAAAAATAATAAACAACCATCCCACCATTATCAAGGATAAACATTTCATAAAACCCCCCAATTTAACTTTTAGGAACAATGAGGTTTTAAACAATAACCCTAGTTGCAATAAACCAAGGTATTTCACTCAAATCCCATTGAAAACCTATTTTTGGTAAATTATATCAATA
The DNA here is from genome assembly GCA_963277665.1 of Viscum album. NCBI lineage: Eukaryota > Viridiplantae > Streptophyta > Magnoliopsida > Santalales > Viscaceae > Viscum > Viscum album. The sequence continues at coordinate 791,512,353 of OY728151.1, forward strand.
CGAAGACTTCATTCAAATAAATTAAAAGATATATTAGAGGTGCGAAAGACATTTAAAAAATAAATTAAAAAAACAAGTGTATGTGAAGTGTTCCAAAAAGGAAAACGTTGGAAACGCCTACCTCAACCATGTGTGAATGGAACAAAACTTTAAGGGAGGAGAGATCTAAGACCCACTGATCAATCTCACACCCTAGATACAAAGAAAAACGAACCAAATATAATCCCTAGAAATTAGGGTTAGGCCATGGAAGAAAACCCCCGAAGGAAACCCAAGACCAAAGAGGGAAAGAGAAGGAGAGAAGATTTGATGAAGGAAACATGAAGAACCACAAATATTTCTTGATAAATCTCCCCAAATCGCCCCAAATAGAATTATGAAGGAGGGGGAGGATCCTATGGTCCATTCCCAATAGATAGGGATTCATTTTGGAGGTGGAATTACCCCAATAAGAGCTCCACGTCAAAAGTTATAAATCCTGAAAGTGGTTGTACGGTTTGGCTGCACGGTTTGTCAAACCGTGCGCAAACCGTGCGGGGGATACTGGAAACTCTTGAAACATCACATGGTTAGGGTTCATGGTTAGTCCAGGATATACTCAAACCGTACGACCCCAAAAATTGGCCAAAACCCCCCAAATTAAATCCCAAACACTAGAAAAGTTCACTCAGAGATCCCTGAATGTTTTAAACAAAAAATAGTGACACTGTGGGTGTCACAAACTCCACGACATGAAACTTTATCTTAATCACAATAAAAATAAATAATAATAGGAATAAAAGGAAACCCAAAAACAAAAAAATGTAAGGACTTTTGTTGGGCACTCAACACGAACCTCAACCAAAAGATCCAACATTGAGAAAAGAATAAAATAAAGTAGTATCTGTGGTCGGGGTGTGACAATTCTCCCCACCACAGACACTTTCTACCCCTAGAATGTCACCTAGCCAAAAGTCATCCAAAGATCAAGTCCATACCTGACAAAAAAAAATAGAGACCATGAAACCCGGGATAACTATTCACTCCACAAGTCACACCTGACCAATCAAGAAGAAACCACAATGCATGAATGAGGATGAGGGGAGAACACGAGAGGGTTCTCCCCACCACAAGAGCTCAACTAATACGAACAGCATTTAAAACCCAAAAAACACCCACTCTACAACCAGGAACAAGATATTTAAGGTTTTAAAAATTTTATACGACTAAAAAGTTTTGGCCGCATGGTATACAAAACCATGAACGAACTACTGGAAGGAAGGGGCACCATGTACGACTTGGCCACACGGTTTCAAAATTGTGTGTCAACCGCTCCAATGCCTCTACCCAAAAATGACACTAACTCGCATGGTTATGAGACCTACCTCATGGTCGTGCACTGGTCATACAGTTGGTTCTATCCACCTGGATGGGGCCACACAGTTTTGACTAACCATGCAGTAACCATGCTTCACCTGGGAAATTTTCCCGAAACTCCAGAAACCCAAAACCTCGACCAAGGTCAAACCTGAACTTCCACATCTAAGTTGGACACTACCAACACTAAAATAGGGAACCTCCAAAACAAACTGAACCCACAATAAACCAATTCGACAAAACTCAAGCATCTACAAATTAGCATTGATGAATGTTAAAACCGAAACTGGCCTTCAAGAAGACAAGACACACTCAAAGGAGAATGAAAACATTCAAAGGGAACATTCAGATAGACTAAACTGTTAGGTTACAATAGATCTAGTTAACCACACCATTACCATATCAGGTTTACTCAAAAAAATAAATTTAATAAGAACAAGGATATGATAAACATTTCCATCCCAACACAGAAAAAAACAGGGTTGGGTTTCACCCCCTTCCCTGTCACTCCTGACTATGCGCGAGATTCACCCCAAGATATGTGGTTGGGGCTCTGATGGCTGAAGCATCTCCTGCCTCACAGTCTGGAAAGACATCCTTCTTTCAAGACTTTCTTTTCAGAAAACACCCCTTACAGATGTTCTCTAAATAACCCAAATAGTCACAACACTGGGAATTCTTTAGAAGAATATGATAACACAACTTTAAGTGACCAAACCTACAAGAAAATGGTTCAATGAACTGGAAGCTGGAGACAACAAGGGATATTTTTCAAAAACCAGTTCTCCTAGAACACTCAACTCGCCAGATGGGGAACCTTTACAATACCCAACAACCACTGGATGCACCCCAAAAACCAGCTCATCCATGAATTCCTCATCCACCAACCTCTCAAAACATGTTTCACTGGATGAGAGAAATTTTTCTATAATTTCAGGATGGAGACCCCAAACAAAGAGAGGGTCCTTCATCTAATCCTCTGACACTACACCTAATGATAATGGAGCCATCTCTCTAAAATTTTCTACATAAGAATTTACTTATTGCTGGCCCTTCCAAACATCCCACAGCTCTTCCACCATCCACTTCTTCACCTCCTCTGGTATGAACCGTTGGATAAAAGTGGACTTAAACACCTCCCATGACATGTCACCTTCTGTCAATGATGGGGAAACCAACCCCCCAATAGTCCAAGGCTGGACCCTCAGACAACCATTGTATAGCATGGACTCTAACAGTATCAAGAGTTCCCAATGACTTAAAAACATGCTCTACTTCCTCAACCCGCTGCATATCCTCAAGAAAATCTCAATCACCATAGAATAAAGGAAAAACTTGTTGAGAAAAAGGAACCGGGCATGACTCATTAATAACATTGGGGACCTTTCTAGGCGGAATTGTTTTTTCAACAACATGAAAATATCATACCAAGTCCAATATCAAACTGAGGCACAAGAAAAGAGGAACACCTCACACCAAAACCAAATGGCTTAGAAGCAAAGTTAAAACAAAAACCAACCAAATATTCTTTTTCAAAAACCATCATTTTCCTTTTAAAACTCAAAACGGACTTCTTCCGAGGCTAATTCCCAAATACCCAAAACCCATTTTTCAAGAAAAAAAAACTAATTTCCAAAATCATTTTCTCATTAAAACCCACTTAAGGAAATTCATAACAAACCTTTAACTCGAGCTCCCAACCCATGGTGCCTTATAAACCATTACATGTGTGTCAATCTATCTCCAATACCTTGTGCCAATATGCACTTCCCACATATACCCACACACATTTCAATGTCCATAAGAAATACCAATGGCCACATTCCATTCACATTCTCAAACCCAAAACACATTCAATGTTTCAAAACCCACTTTACAAATTTAAACCCACTTGATAGAATGAACATTCATTTAAATTGTTTTACATTTGAAAATACACTCTCATTTTTTACACACATGTATAAACAAATGTCAAATCAAAACACATCCAACAACAAACTACCTGAAAGGGGAACTACTGTCTAAGCCTAACCCGACAACATGGTGGTGATCCATGCCCCAAGTAAGTCATAACACTAAGAGGGCCTTAAAACGGGCACTTAGACTTCACATGGGTCACTAACCCATTTAAGGCCACAACATTACCCGACACACCTCCATTTTCATCCTTCAATTCCAAAACAACACAAGACACAAGACTCAACCCCGGACTACCCTTGGTGACTCGAGGTTTAGAACGAGCAAGGGTTCATGATGCCCTTCCCACACCTAACTCCTTAGTCCCGACAACCCTAGTCTCTATCTACCAGACACCCCAACTAACAAGAACCTCCTCTGATACCATTTTGTCACTAACCAATCTGGGATTCCATGAAACCCGACACTCGAATCGATCTGTGACATGACCCGAAGGGCGTTCCTGATCCCCACGAACTGGAAACTAGTGTCGGGCATCATATATAAAACAAGAGGGAATGATTTGGCCAAATAATAGATAGGATCAAAAAATACAACATTGAAAATGTAGCAGATATAACCACAACTGAATCTCAATAAAATAACAATATGGTCCAATACAAATACAACAAAATAAAACTAACACTGAAAAAACCAGGAGCTACAAAGAAAAATAAAACAAACAACTACTAACATGATCTCCATGTGACCTCTTGTTCACCTCCCACCACATGACCACCCTGCTCAAGGAGATAACTCAAACCAAAAAAACCTGAACCTGCATAACAACTCTGGTCTACCGACACTGAGTGGTATAGGTAGGGTGTGAGCTAACAGCTCAGTAGGCAATCACCACATATTCCATGTGTTTCCTTTCCCAAAACATTACATTAACACTAGTTTGAAATAAAATTATAAAAATAGATTTTTCAAATTTTATTAAACAACCACAAGTTTACCATTTCAAAGGCCAACACACACCCCCATCCCTTTTTCTAGAAAACTATCATTTTATAAGAAAATCCCAATCCAAAAAATACTAGTAACAATTTTGAATGGAACAGATTTAAATAGAAAACAATTTCAAATAACTCCACATTAAAGTAAAAGCACTGAATTTTAAAATTACCAACCCAACCTACCGTATGTTGATGGGGGTGCAATATAATCATTGAGCACTAGTCATAGGAACACCCCTAAGCACTAGCTAGCTGTGAGCGCCACGTACCTCGTATCTTGGTGAAAAGTAACTGTAATAATATCCTTTCACGTGCACGAGAAACTAGTAGGGAACATACCCATAACCTAGTTGTCCCCAACATCATCATCACAGTTTAGTTAGTGTTGTCATTGTTAAACTTGCTATGTGAAATAGGGGCCAAACCCCATAGGATCACTAGCATACTAGTACAAGTCCGCCCACCTAGATACCCAGGCTTCCCATTTTTTGCTCAATCAAATTTCACACATCACATGTTACCACAAACACCATTTATCAAACACACTGAGCATCTCATTTCATAAGCCACCACTTACACATCACAAACCCACTCTTGAGAAATTAAGCAAACCGAAAAATTTACAAATCACTTCAAAAACCATGAGGAACACCACCTCTTCAAAAAATTTCTAAACAATAATTTCCACATTTTAGGAAAAACATGAAACACTAAAAACATGAAAAACGGGCCATCACATCACTTAAGCATTCAAACCATATTTTAAAATAACATAAGTTGCCGACCGGGCATTCACATTTTCCGAATCACATTCTTTTCTAAAATCAACACAAAACATCACCATTAAAGGTACAATTCCGAATGGGCCTTTATGTTTAAACACCCAATTGAATTTACCAAAACATTTCCAAATCATTTCCAAAACCATATTCAAGTTTGAAATTCCAAACAACCCCTCAAGCCAAACATTTTCAAAAACACACACACCAAAATCCAAACGGGCATATCCCCCCATGGGATTCCATTTTAAAAAATATTTAAGAAACTAATATTTCAAGAAACACCCAAAACCCACTTCCATAAAACCAATTATTTTCTTTAAAACCACATCCAACCATCCACATTATCTAAAGAACATAAAAGAATCCCTTAGTAACAATAAACCCATTTTTACAACATTTTAACACTTTTAAATGGATAAATCAATACCAAACCATACACACCAAATCAAGATAAAAAATAATAAACAACCATCCCACAATAATCAAGGATAAACATTTCATAAAAACCCCCAATTTAAATTTTAAGAACAATAAGGTTTTACACAATAACCCTAGGTGCAATAAACCTAGGTATTTCACACAAATCCATTTAAAATCAATTTCTTGTAAATTATACCAATACGAAGACATCATTCACATCAAGACATAGATATATTAGAGGTTTGAATGACATTTAAAAATTAAATTAAAACAAACAAGTGCTTGTGGAGTGTTTCGAAAAGGAAAAAGTTGGAAATGCCTACCTCAACCATGTGCGAATGGAACAAAACTTTAAGGGAGGAGAGATATAAGCCCCACTGATCATTATCACACCTTAGATATAAAGAAAAATGAACCAAACATAAACCCTAGACATTTGGGTTTGTCCATGGAAGAAAAACCCCAAAGGAAACCCAAGAACAAAGAGGGAAAGAGAAGGAGAGAAGATTTGATGAAGGAAACTTGAATAACCAACAACATTTCTTGATAAATAGCCCCAAAATCGCCCCAAATATAAGTAGGAATGAGGGGGGGTTCCTCTGGTTGATGAACAACAGATAGGGATTCATTTTGGAGGTGGAATCACCCCAATCTAAGCTCCACGTCAAATGTTATAAAGCCTTCAAGTGGCTGCACGGTTTGGCTACACGGTTTGTCAAACCGTGCGCAAACCGTGCGCGGGCTACTAGAAACTAATGAAACATCGCATGGTTAGGTTTCACGGTGTTTTCAGGCCAAGCTCAAACTGTGTGACCATAAAAATTGGTCGAAAACCCCCGAATTACACCCCAAACACTAGGGAAGTTCACTCAAAGATCCATGAAAGTTTTAAACACAAAATAGTGACACTGTGGGTGTCACAAACTCCCTGAAATGAAACTTTATCTTAATCCCACTAAAAATAACGAATAATAGGAATAAAAGGAAACACAAAAACACAAAAACTCAAGGAATTTTGTTAGGTACTCAACCCGAACCTCAAACAAAATATCCAACATCGAGAAAAGAATAAAATAAAGTAGTATATGTGGTCAGGGTGTGACAATTCTACACACCATAGACACTTTATGCCCCCAGAAAGTCCCCTAGCCAAAATTCATCCAAGGATCGAGTCCATACTCGACAAAAACCAAAGGGAGACCATGAAACCCAGGATAAATATTCACTCTTCAAGTCACACCCGTCCAATCAAGAAGAAACCACAATGCATGAATGAGGATGAAGGGAGAACACGAGAGGGTTCTCCCCGCCACAAGAGCTCAACTAATACGAACAACATTTAAACCCCAAACAACACCCACATTTCAACCAGGAAGAAGATATTTAAACTTTTCAAATATTTATATGACTAACATGGTTTGGCCACACGGTTTACCAAAACATACACGAACTACTGGAAATAAGGGGCACCCTACACGACTTGGCCACACGGTTTCAAAATTGTGTGACAACCGCTCCAATGCCTTTGCCCAAAAATGACACTAACCCACACGGTTATGAGACCTACCACATGGTTGTGCACTGGTCGTGCAGTTTCTTCTATCCACCTAGCTGGGACCACATGGTTTTGACTAACCATGCAGTAATTGTGCTTCACCTAAGAAATTTTCCCAAAACTCCAGAAACCCAAAACCTCGACTGAGGTCAAACCTGAACTTCCACATCTACGTTGGACACTACCACCACTAAAATAAGGAACCTCCTAAACAAACTAAACCCACAATAAACCAATTATAAAAAACTAAATCATCTCCAAATGATCATTGAAGAAAGTTAAAACTGAAACTGGCCTTCGTGAAGACAAGACACACTCAAAGGAGAATGAAAACTTTCAAAGGACCCATTCAGATAGACTCAACTATTGGGTTACAAGTGATCTAGTTAACCACACCATTACCATATAAGGTTTACATAAAAAATTCAAGTTATTAATAACAAGGATATGATAAATATTTCCATACCAACACAGAAAAAACTAGGTTGGTTTTCACACCCCCTCTCTATTACTCTTGACTGTGCGCGACCTTCACCCCGAGACCTGTGGTTTGGGCTATGATGGATGAAGCATCTCCTGCCTCACAGTCTGGAAACACATCCTTCTTTCAATAATTAATTTTCAGAAAACACCCCTTACAAATGTTCTCTAAATGACCCAAATATTCACAACACCGAAAAGTCTTTGGAGTAATATGATAACACGACTTTGAGTGACCAAACCAGCTGCACTGGAAACATACAAGAAAATGGTCCAACGAACTGGAATCTAGAGCCAACAAGGGATGTTTTTCAGAAATCGGTTCCCCTGGAACACTCTACTCACCAGACGGGGAAGCTTTACAAGAACCAACAACCACTGGATGCACCCCAAAAACCAGCTCATCCATGAATTCCTCATCCACCAACCTCTCGAAACATGTTTCACTGGATGAGAACACTTTCTCTATAACTTCAGGAGGAAGAACCCAAAAAAAGAGAGGTCGCTTCATCTAATCCTCCGACACTACACCCAAAGATAATGGAACCATCTCTCTAAAATTTTCAACATAAGACTTTACTGATCGCTGGACCTGCCAAACATCCCACAGCTCTTCCACCTTCCACTTATTCACCTCCTCCGGTATGAACCATTGGATAAAAGTGGACTTAAACACCTCCCATGACATGTCACCTTCTATCGGTGATGGGGAAACCAACCACCCACTAGTCCAAGGCTGGACCCTCAGACAACCTTTGAACTGCATGGACTCTAATAGTGTCAAGAGTTTCCAATGACTTAAAAACACGCTCGACTTCTTCAACCCACTCCACAGCCTCAAGAAAATCTCAATCACCATAGAATACAAGAAAAACTTGTGGAGGAAAAGGAACCAGGCATGACTCATTATGAACTTTGGGGACCTTTCAGGATGGAATTTTTTTTTTGAACAACATGAAAATCTCATACCAAGTCCAATATCAAAATGAGGCACAAACAAAGAAGAACACCTCAAACCAAAACCAACTAGCTCAGAAGCAAAGTAAAATCAAAAATCAACCAAATATTATTTTTCAAAAACCATCATTTTCCTTTTAAAACATAAAACGGACTTCTTCTGAGGCTAATTCTCAAATACCCAAATCCCATTTTTCCAAAAAAAACTAATTTCCAAAATTATTTTCTCATTAAAACCCACTTAAGAAGAATCATACCAAACCATTAACTCGAGCTCCCAACCCATGGTACCTTATAAACCATTACATGTGTATCAATCTATCTCCAATACCTTGTGCCAATACGCACTTCCCACATATACCCACAAACATTTCAATGTCCATAAGAAATACCAAGGGCCACATTCCATTCACATTCTCAAACCCAAAATACCTTCAATGTTTTAAAACCCACTTTACCAATTTAAACCCACTTGATATAATGCACGTTCATTTAAATTTTTTTCCATTTGAAAATACGCTCTCATTTTCAACACACTTGAATAAACCAATATCAAATCAAAACACGGCCAACAATAAACATCCTAAAAGAGGAACTAGTGTCTATGCCTAACCTGACAACATGGTGGTGAGCCATTCCCCAATTAAGTCATAACACTATGAGGGCCTTAAACCGGGCACTTGGACTTCACATGGGTCACCAACCCATGTAAGGCCACAACAATACCTGACTCACCTCCATTGTCATCCTTTAATTCCAAAACAACACAAGCCACAAGACTCAACCCTAGACTACCCCTGGTGACTCGAGGTTTAGAATAACCAAGGGTTCATGACACCCTTCCTGCACCTACCTCCTGAGTCCTGGAAACCCTAGTCTCTACCTACCAGACACCCCAAATAACAAGAACCTCCTCTGATACCATTTTGTCATGAACCAAGCCGGGATGCCATGAAACCAGGCACCCGACTCGATCCGCAACATGACCCGAAGGGCGTTCCCGATCCCCACGGACTGGCAACTATTGTCGGGCATCATATATAAAACAAGAGGGAACGATTTGGCCCAATAATAAATAGTATAAAAAAATACAACATTGAAAACGCAGCAGATCTAACCACAGCTGAATCTCAATAAAATAACAATCATGTCCAATACAAATACAACTAAATAAAACTAACACTTAAAGAACCTAAAGCTGCAAAAAAAAAAAAACAAAAAACAACTAACATGATCTCCTTGTGACCTCCGGGTCACCTCCAACCACAAGGCCACCCTGCTCCAGGAGATAACTTGAACCAAAAAAACAAGAACCTGCAAAATAGCTCGGGTCTACCGACACCAAGTGGTATAGGTAGGGTGTGAGCTAACAACTCAGTAGGAAATCACCATAGATTCCAAGTGTTTCCTTTCCCAAAATAGTCCATTAACACTACTTTGAAACAAAATTATAAAAATAGATTTTTTCACATTTTATTAAACAACCACAAGTTTACCATTTCAAAGGCCAACACACACACCCATCCCTTTTTCAAGAAAACTATCATTTTATAACAAAAACCCAATCCAAACAATACTAGTAACAATTTTCAATAGAACAAATTTAAATGGAAAACAATTTAAAAGAACTCCACAAAAAAGAAAAAGCATTGAAATTTAAAATTACCAACCCAACCTAACTTATGTCAACAGGGGGTGCAATATAATCATTGAGCACTAGTCACGGGAACGCCCCTAGGCACTAGCTCGTAGTGAGCCCCATGTACCTCATATCTCGGTGAAAAGTAACTATAACAATATCCTTTCTCATGCACGAGCCACTAGTAGGGAACATACCCATAACCTAGTGGTCCCCAACATCATCATCATAATTTAGTTAGTGTTTTCATCGTTAAACTTGCTACGTGGAACAAGGGCCAAACCCTACAGGATCACTAGCATACTAGTACAAGTCCACCCACCTAGATACCTAGGCTTCCCATTTTGTGCTCAATCAAATTTCACACATCAAATGTTACTACATACACTATTTATGAACCACACCGAGCATCTCATTTCATAAGCCACCACTTATACATCACAAACCCACTCTTGAGAAATTAAGAAAACAGAAACATTTACAAATCACTTCAAAAACCATGAGGAACACAACCTCTTCAAAAAATTTCTAAACAAGCCTTTCCGCATTTTAGGAAAAACATGAAACACTATTAACATTCCAAAAGGGCCATCACATCACTTAAGAATTCAAACCATCTTTTAAAACACCTTAAGTTTCAAACCGTGCATTCACATTTTCCGAATCACATTCTTTTCTAAAATCAAAACAAAAAAATCACATTTAAAGGTAAAATTCCAAATGGGACTTTATGTTTACACACCCAAATACATTTACCAAAACATTTCCTAATAATTTCCAAAACCATCTTCAAGTTTAAAATGCCAAACAACCCCTCAAGCCAAACATTTTCCAAAACACACACACCAAAAGACAAACGGGTATATCCCCCCATGGGATTCTGTTTTAAACAACATTTAGTAAACTAATATTTCAAGGAACACCCAAAAACCACTTCCAAAATACCAATAACTTTCTTTAAAACCACATCAGGCCATCCACATTATTCAAAGAACATAAAACAATCCCATTGTAACCGTAAAACCCTTTTTACAATATTTTAACACTTTTAAAAGGATAAATCATTACCAAAACATACACACCAAATAAAGATCAAAAATAATAAAAAAGCATCCCACCATAATCAAGGATAAACATTTCATAAACACCCCCAATTTAACTTTTAAAAACAATGAGGTTTTTAATAATAACCCTGGGTGCAATAAACCAATGTATTTAACACAAATCCCTTTGAAAACCTATTTTTTGTAAATTATACCAATACGAAGACATCATTCACATCAATCCATATATATATTAGAGGTGAAAAAGTCATTTAAAAATTAAATTAAAAGAAACAAGTGCATGTGGAGTGTTCCGAAAAGGAAAAAATTGGAAACGCCTACCTCAACCATGTGTAAATGGAACGAAACTTTAAGGGAGGAGAGATCTAATCCCCACTGATCATTCGCACACCCTATATGAACATAAAAACGAACCAAACATAAACCCTAGACATTAGGGTTTGTCTATGGAAGAAAAACCCCAAAAGAAACCCAAGAACAAAGAGGGAAAGAAAAGGAGAGAAGATTTGATGAAGAAAACATGAAGAACCACCAACATTTCTTGATAAATCACCCCAAATCACCAAAATAGAAGTAGGAAGGATGGGGAGGCTCCTATGGTCGATGACCAATAGATAGGGCTTCATTTTGGAGGTGGAATCAACCCAATAAGAGCTCCACATCAAAAGTTATAAATCCCCCCAAATGGTTGTACGGTTTAGCTGCATGGTTTGTCAAGCCGTGCGCAAACATTGCAGGGGATACTTCGAACTCCTACAACTTCGTATGGTTAGGTTTCATGGTTTTTCCAGGCCGTTCTCAAATCGCATGACCCGAAAAATTGGCATAAAATCCCCAAATTACACCCCAAACACTAGGGAAGTTCACTCAAAGATCCTTGAATGTTTTAAACACAAAATATTGACATTGTGGGTGTCACAAACTCCCCGACATGAAACTTTTTCTTAATTCCAATAAGAATTAATAATAATATGAGTAAAAGAAAACCCAAAAACACAAAAACTCAAGGACATTTGTTGGAAACTCAACCCGAACCTCCACCAATAGATCCAACATCGAGAAAAGAATAAAATAAAGTAGTATATGTGGTTGGGGTGTGACATCCTCCACCCCCCTGAACACCCCTATCCCCCCAGACGCGACCATACCACCCTCTTGGACACCACCCCACCCCCCTTAGATAGCCCCACCAACCCCCCCCCCCCCCCCGGACCGCCCCCACCCCCATGACACCCCCCACCCCCTAGAAAGCCCCCCCGACACCATGGACACCAGCCCACCCCCCTTAAACACCCCCATGGAATGCCCCCCCCCCCAACCTCACCTGGACACCTCCCACCCCCTGAACACCCCCACCCTCCTTGGAAAACCCCCTACCTTTTAGACTTCCCCCCACCCCCCTGGACACCCCTTTCCCCCCGGACACTCCCATCCCCTCAGACACCCCCTACCCCCCTTGGACAGCCACCCCAAACCCCTAAACACCCCCCAACCCCCAGAATTCTGAATTGAATTATTTATGTACTTAATAAACTTATGAATTATGAGTTAATGGTGTATGGGTAAACTTTTTGTATGGGTATACTTGGTATAATTAGCTAATGATTTATGTGTATGTTTTGTATGGGTATACTTGGTCTAATTATCTTATTGAGATGCTGATTCTTTTGCAGGTGTTTGGGTGTGCTGCTATAGATTTTTTTGTAGCAGCAGACAAGGAATTTATCAGCACTTTTTTAGTGCTGATAAAGAATCAGTTTATCAGCTCTAAAAGAGGACTAATAAAACACACATTTATCAGTGATTTTTCAGCACTGATAAATTGGTTTTTTATCAGCACATTTTTAGTGCTAATAAATTCCCCCTCTCTCAGCGTGTTTTTAGCGCTAATAAAGGTACATTTTATCAGCGCTTAATAAGCGCTGATAAAGGGGACCCACCTTTTTCAGCGCCGAGATTTACAGTGCTTTTTTAGCACTGATAAAGCCCGTTTTGAGCGCTGATAAAGGTCGTTTTTGTTATAGTGTCTTCTACCTACTTTGATATGATTTGATGTGGTTTTGGATTACCTTCACCTTTTCCATCGTTTCCTCCACCAGTTCTAGGCCAATGAGTTTTCTTTCACCAACATCATCCTAACAAGTTGGTGTGTGACATCTCTTTCCATATAACGCTTCATATGGTTCCATCTGAATACTTGAATTGAATCTATTGTTATAAGAAATTTCTACTATAGGTAAATATTGATCTCACATACCTTGAAAGTCATGTGGGCATGATCTCAAATTGTCTTCTAAGTTTTGAATAGTCCATTCTGATTGTCCATCAGTTTGGGGGTGGTAGGCAGTGCTCAAACGATGTTCAGTATCCAGATATTTCTGAACACTTTTCCAGAATCTTGATGTAAAGCGTAGATCACGATAAAAAACAATCGATAGGGGTACTCCCGGAAGTCTTGAGACTTCATTAATATATAGTCTCTCTAGATGTTCAGGTGGTAAATCTTCCCTTATAGTAAGAAAATGTGATGACTTGGTAAGATGATCAACAATGACCCATATTGCATCATTCCTTATAGTATTTTTTGGTAGTCTCATGACAAAGTCCATCATAATATTATCCCATTTCCACTCCGGTATGGGAGGAGGTTGCATGACTTTTCCAGGCTATTGCCTTCCGGATTTAACTTGTTTAAAACCCTTACATCTTGACACAAAATAATCAATTTTCCTCTTCATGTTATACCTCCAAAAATGTTCCTTCAAATCACTATAAATTTTGGTGCTCCCATGGTGTATAGAGAAATTGGAACTATGAGAATCATCCAAAAATTCTCTTTTTAGATCAGGTATATTGGGAACACAAAGCCTCTTCCCAAATTTCAAAATTCCATCTTCATACACAAATTCACTCAATCTCCCATCATTCACAGCTTTAATCTTTTTTTGAAACTCTTTATCATTTGTTTGAGAACTCTTTATCCTTTCTAGTAAATATGGTTTGGCAACCATTTGAAAAAGTATTGATGTTTCACCTTCCATGGTGATTCCCATATCCATATTTACTATATCCATGAAAATAGGATCCCTTTCAACTCTCATCTTGTTCAAAACACCATGATCCTTTCTACTCAAAGAATCTGCCACCTTATTTTCCTTCCCCGGGTGGTAGTGTATCATGAAATAATAATCCTTGAGTAGTTCAAGACATCTCCTTTGCCTCATATTGAGTTCTTTCTGTGAGAAAATATACTTCAAACTCTTGTGATCAGTATAAATCTCAAATTTTCTACCATAGAGATAGTGTCTCCAAATCTTCAAAACAAAGATTACATCTGCTAACTCAAGATAATGAGTAGGATAGTTTTTCCCATGAGTTTTTAGTTGTCATGATGAATAGGAAATAACCCTATCATTCTACATAAAGACACAACCAAGTCCTTTCTTCGATGCATCACTATAAATAATGAACCCATCATTCCCCGATGGTAGATTAAATATAAGAGCATTGACTAATCTTCTCTTCAGTTCTTCAAAACATTCTTCACACTCTTTTTTTTCAAAAAAAATTAACCCCTTTTCATGTCATATTTGTTAATGGGTTAGCCAATTGGGCAAAATTCTGGATGAAATGTCGATAATAACATGCTAAACCAATAAAACTGTGTACCTCAGTTATACTGGTCGGTGCTGGACATTCTTGGATTTCTCTTGTCATAGAAGGATCAACGGAAATTCCATACTTAGAGATAATATAGCCAAGAAAATAATTCTCCTAAAGCCATAATTAACACTTTTTAAACTTCCCATATAATTCATGTCTTCTAAGAGTCTTCATGATAATGCGAAAGTGATTTTCCTTATCTTCGTAGCTTTTGGAGTACACCAAGATATCATCAATAAATACCACTAAAAAGTCATCAAGATATTCCTTGAAAACACTATTCATTAGATCCATGAAGATAGAGGGTGCATTAGTCAATCCAAAATGCATTACTTTAAAATCGTAATGCCCGTAGCTGGTTTGAAATGCAGTCTTCGAAATGTCTTCCTTCTTCACACACAACTGATGGTATCCAGATCGAAGGTCAATCTTTGAAAAGTATTGAGCTCCATGCAGTTGGTCAAATAAATCATCAATACGAGGTAGGGGATATATGTACTTTATTGTTATAGCATTGATCTCCCTGTAGTTGATACATAACCTCATAGATCCATCTTTCTTCTCAACAAAAAGGACAGGGGCTTCCCATGGAGAAACACTAGGGAGAATAAATCCCTTATTACTCAATTCCTCTAGTTGTTTCTTTATTTACACTAATTCCATAGTTTCAATTCTAAAAGGGGTCTTCGATATGGGCCTTGAACCAGGAATTGTGTCAATGGAAAACTCAATTTCTCGTTCTGGAGGATATTGAGGTAAATCTTATGAAAACACATAAACATATTCTTTCCCAATAGGTACATCCTATATTTGAACATTCCTTTCCTCACCCAAAGTTATTTCATTATCTTCCTCCCCAATAATTGAATTTAGTTCAGCTACTGGGGGTGGATCTAGATAAGAATCAGGTGGTGGTGATTCTGCTCTAAAGATGAGGTGTTCTTTTTTTTGAAAAAATCAAGAAACTAGGCTTCATATAATTAAATAAAATAAACAAGGGTTACAAATGTATGAATTAGGGAATTTTACATTTATCTCTGTAAAGGGTAGGGAGAAACTAACGATCAGTATTGGAATGATATGTGCAAGTGTCACCAGAGGATCCCATGTTTGTAAGTCAATCTACAAGATGATTGGCTTCCCAGTAGACATGTATGATAATATAATGCAATGAAGCAAGTGTTTTGAGGCACTTAATCTATTTTGAAGTAAGTTTCCAAGCCAAGTGAATTTGACCCATTAGAACTGCTTGAACAATTGTGACAGAATCACATTCAAACCAGATATTCGTCCAATTTTTATTTTGAGAAAAATCAACTTCCTTGATGAGATCCATCATTTCTACTTCAAGAGTCGTGGCAATACCACACGTACCATGACCCCCATTCTGAAAGTCACCATCATGATTCCTAAAGACAAAACCATAACCAGCAGGACCTGGATTACCTCTCGAGGATCCATTCGAATTGAAATAAGGTGTTATTTATCATCTTCATCAAAAATCATAAATTCCTTCTTACAATAAATATTTTTATCATGGTCTTAAAGAAAATCCATATCGAGGCTTATATCTAATTCAATCATGGGTATGACGATGATATCAGTAGATAAAAAACATTTATATGCTCTAATGAGAACGAATTTACAAAACTTTGTGTGATGATACTTCCCTTAGGAGTTTTAACTGACAACTCCCTTGTTAAATAAAATTGGAAATATCTAAATTTCTTAGTAAACTAGGAATATATGAAACAATGTGATGATCTAGAATCAAATAAATCATTTTCTAAACTTGAGGAAAGCATTAAATTACCTGCCACTGCATCTTTCGGAGCTTCTACCTCAGTAGTAGTGATGGAATAAGCATGTCCGTAAACCCTTGGACTTTTCTTAGGTAAGTCCCCATGATGCTTAGGATATTCATTTGCATAATGTACCATCTCCCTACAATTGTAGCATTGAACATTGGATGCTTATTTCTTCCCCATTCAATCTTGAGCTTCGTGGCCTTTTTCACCACACTTGTAACAGACTCACATTCCCTTCAAGAAAGTACCGGGGTGTTTCATCCCACATTTACTGTAGGATGGATATTCAAATTTTCCCTTCATCCCCTTATTTCCATTTCCAAATTGATCTACAGATCTCTTCTTCTCTTTCTTTGCTTTAAAGTCATAATACTTAAAGAATTATTTTTTTGTCTTGATAGCACATGATACAATATCTTCGTACGATTATAAGGATTGTGAGATTAATGCTCAATAGAGAAATGGTTTTAACCCATCAAATAAATGATCAATCTTACATCTTGGGTTAGGTATATAATCTGCATCATGCCTCGCTAACCTTGTAAAGTTAGCCTCATACTTTGCGACATTCTCATCCTCCTTTTGCCTCAGACTCAGAAATTGCCTTTCTATATCTGCTTGATGGTCACGAGGAAAGTATTTTTCTAAGAAAATCTCTTTAAACTCCTTACATTCCATATTTGATACTTAGTCATCTTACTTTGTGTTTTGAATCAATAGCCACCATTGATCAGTATCTCCAGTGAGGCGGTAAACTACCATGATAACTTTTTCCCTTTCACTACTCCCCAAGGCATGGAATATTTTCTCTAAGGAATTTATCAATTGCTTAGATACTAATGGATTTGTACTACCATTTAATATTGGTAGTTTTTTAATCATTAAGTGGTCTAACATTGATCCTCCACACTGTGGATCAGTGTGCTCCATACGTGTAAGGTAATTATTTATAACCTGTGTGAGTTTTCCCAGTATAGAGATAAGCTAATCAGCACCAGTTGTATCACAAGCTCCACTATAATTATCTTGAGCAGGAGGGAAATCCCTTCATGGAGTGCATGCATTGATACGGTTTCCATTACTTTAACTACGTTCCATTTCTAAAGAATGACATAAACTATATCAGTTTATGAATCGAAATACATAATTCCAAACTTGTAAAACACTTAACATAAATTGAAAAGTTTATGGATATAATCCAGAATCATAAAAAAAAATTTAAGGAAATATATACTCCTAAACCCTTCATAATGGTTTTTAAAGAAAATGAGAATTATCCTAAGCATATCCCCCCTGGAGTGTCGTAACCAAGAGTGCAGCAAGGCCCATTGTCGTGCACCAGTTCCCATTCGAGTCTAGCTCAAAGTGGTGTTTTCGGGTTTTACCCCTAGGTACATCTGTGCCAGAGCCACCTCTAGCTGCTCATATCCAGACAGGGATGTATTGGTTGGAAAACTCACAAAATCTCTACAATACCAAAATTCTAGGAAGTTATTATATACTAATCCTCAAAGTCTATCTTAGGTCTACGTGCTATAATCAGATTTTATCTAAATCTATCTTCCAATGTTTGTACTAAACATACTCTGATACCAAATGTAGCGCCCCGACCCTCGTTACCCAGAGTCGGTGAATTATTACATAACATTGGAAGGATCACAAAAGATCATGTCTAGAAAGATCGATTAGTTTAGTAGCCTTGGAAACACTAGATACATTTATAAGTCTCACATTACATGATAAAGTGAAAAACAAGAACAACATAGTCTCCATAGTCCACACTCATATATCCTTAGACAATCCCTAAAGGTCAGTAATAAAATACTTCTTCACATCCTAGGAAAAATAAAACATAGAAAGGGGTGAGCTCAGATGCTCAGTAGGGATAACAATATAGCATAAACTTTCATAAATAATCATAAACCTTAAAGGAAATGTGTAACTAAAACAAAATCCTTTTAATCTTGAAATTCAGAATGATATGGAAAATATAAAATGAAATAATTCCATTTACTTATTCACATGGATATTCTACATGTCGAATAATCACATGCAATATCAATAACTACTTTCATAATGATGGAATAAAAAATGCCAGACTATAATAACCACATAGTCAAGGCCTTATGCCTAGACTACAAATAATATTTTGTCAAGACCTTATGCCAAGACACTAGTTTGTCTCATGAGAATAACAGATGCATCGAAGAGCTATAGCGGGCTCCACCCATCACTTACTAAGTCCAATGCATTCCCCATATGAACAGGTTTAAACATAACATAAACATTCATATTAAAACTAGCATAGAAAATGTCAATACTTTATCCATAAATCATGAATCATATGAAAATAACACATAAATAGTCAAACATATCACAATAACTTCAATACAATATGGATGTTTTTTATCATAATAAATAAACTTCAAATAAACATAAAATTCATCAAAGGATGTTGACATTGATGAAATCAAAACATTTTTTTAGAGAAATATCTCTTTCTATTTTTAAATCATTTAAAATTCATGTAATTATGAAAGAAAACATTTATTTTTGGAAATATTTTTATAATCTTGTAAGGGAAGCTTTGATGACGTTATAACGATGGAAAATAGCCGCACCCACCGTATAAGTTAAAAAACATTCTTACCTTAATTTTGTAGAAAAGGTTATAAAGGACCTCATTTGGAAAACAATGGAATGATTCCTTTTTAAACATCATATAAAATTCAAACATGGGTATAAATGACTTTAACCCATATTCTAGTAAATAGTAAGAATGTTTTGAAATACATTTTTAAGAAACACGGATGTGGATTATAAAGAGGTCCCAGTAGATAATTACATATAACAACCTCAGATTATGAAGAGATTGTGAAATTAACCCTTAACTTGTACTTTTCCTTGGTCACGGGTAGGTTAATCTCCTGTATAATGGTGAAATAATTGTTATTAAATTATAAAATAATAATATACATTAATATTATATCATATATGATCTTTTAACATTTCTTTGTTAATAATATCTTAGTATTATCATCATTTAGGGTGTTAACGGTTTAATTTTCCTTTATATACTTTGTTATGTGAGTCATTTTTTTATGGATGGGATGTATCTTATTCATATCCAGAATTATATCAAGTCTTTAAAAAAAATTAATCATCTAAATAAAATTATTCTTAAATGGATACGATGGGGAATTAATCTCATCGCGTTCGTGGAGACGGTAATCCGTACGTACGCACGAGCGAAAATATCATTATTTTGAAATTAAAATAATATATAATTGGATGGTATATCTTATATACAGAATCATTATAATGTTATATTTATTATTTACACCAATTACACATCGTTATTATACCCATCCAAATAATAATGTATTGAATAACAATTACACCACAACGTGGAGACGGTAAGCCGTACGTACGCTCATATGGTGACATTTCATTCAAAGGATGGATAGAATAATGAATTTTTTTGTACCATATTTATAATATAATCACAATATATAGAAGATACTTTAGTTATTGTTTTATAATGGAAACAATAAATAAAAAGGAAGTGGAAGAAGAAAGGAACTTGAAAGAGGTGGTGAGATATTTACCTCTTCTTCGGGTTCTTCCTTTTGATTTGACAAAAGGGATCCATAAGTTGGATTTATGACTAAAGTAATGCCTCTATGATGAAGTTAGGATAGTTGATAGGGTATTTGGGTAGAGTTTGGCCTAGAAAAATGGTTTTGAAGGTGTGAATTAGAGAGAATGGGGAGTTCCCTTTTATAACAGGGCTGAGGGGCACCTTAGGAAAAGCTAGAAATATTATTTTATAATAAAATCCTTTTCGATTTCTAATGGCTCCAAAATGGATTATTTAAAGGATAATGTGGGTATGGGTCGAAAACCACTCAACCAATAGGTTTTAGACAGGTTAGTGTCACTATATTAACTTTATATTTTAGATTTAACTCTTAGTTAACTAGTTGAACATTTACCATGTGTGTTTGTATTTTTATATTATATGGTCAATAAACATACTATATACTTCCAAGAGAACCCCAAATGGCTCATTAATGATACAAATATCATTATATATTTCTCTTGGCCAAACATTATATTTTTAGTAATATAATGTCAATTCATAATATAATATTTGTTTTTAAACTCTTTTACGTCAATTTTTACACTATTTGGTATTTTGTTTTTTCAAAATTCATAAAAGCATTATTGCATTGAGAAAAATTCATCTAACCATCCCTGATATGTCATATTAACCAAAAAAATTAGTTTAATTCATAAAAAGTCTCAAATTACATTTATTTGGATATTTATAATATAAATTATTTTAATATTTCATTAATTAGGTAATTACGACATCATCATTGTGTCATTATAAAATTAAATTATTTAATGTCTAAAAAACTATAAATAAAATACCATTATGTAGGAAATATTTTTATCTTTCTAATAAATATTTATAGACAAATTTATCTTATGTGTAACCCTATATTAAAAAAATTAGTTACTAAACTTTGATTTTAACTCTTTTAACTCTTCTTTAAATAAAATAATAATAAGTGTCATAATCTACTCCAAGTGGAACAAAAAGGTTCATATTTTTTCCCAAGGTTTTTTTGGTCAAATTATACTTATAAAATAGAAATAGGACATGTTTTAACATAATAATAATATCATTTTTACCCTTAATTACACTATTTACTTTTAACCGTGGTAAATAAAAGTAAAAAAGTTAATATTCACCAAAAAATTATTTTTGTCTTATTGAGCCACATTTTACTCCTTGATATTAACCGTGTCTCTGGGATATTCGAAATTCAACTCACAGAAGCTGTAAAATTAAGTTTTATGTGAATTGAAAAATTCTACTCGGAGGTGGGTTGAAGACGGTAAAAAGTCTAATTAAATATTTATATATCTAAAGTTATTATAAAATGACTCCAATGAATTACATTGAACTTATATAGGTATTATATATCTATTTTGACCTAAAGTAAATTTAAATAAATCAAATAATTATTTAAATAAAAATTCGGTTTTAAACTATAACTCAGTGTTTTTCACTATTCATCAAAAATTGATAGTTTTCAGAAAAATACCAAAAATTCACCCTAAGCTAATTTCAATAATCCGAATCTAAAAATGAAGTCCATTTTGAAAGATAAAATTTACAAAAAATTCAAAAATTGGATATTACTATTCATAACGGCTAGTTTGATTGGTTGTGTTGTGTTACAACTCGAAGTTGTGTACAACACAAGCTACTGTATTATTCAAAGAGAAGTGTACCATGGAATCTTGGGGTGTTACAGTCCTTGAGTAGGAAGAGGTCATACATTGATTGATTTCATTTAATTCTTCAATTTACGGTGGGTGATATTGGGTTCATTTGGGTGTTTCTGAGATCAGGTCACTAATAGATTCAAAAGTAAGGAATGTTGGCCCCAAGGTATGTGGGACAAATTGAGATTATAGAGTGGATCATAATAATGGAGTGCCAATTGGATCATCCACCATAGTATGGTGGTATAAATGAAATTCTTCTTGTGACACAACGTTGGGAATATCACCCCAAACTTTCTAATGTGATCGATGTTGATAATGTGGAGCTTGAGGTAGTTGTGGAGAATTCAGTTTGTATTGTGGATCATAGTGAGAAAGCTTTACAGGGTTAGAAAATGATTTAGGCCTGAGTGTGGTGGAAGCAAAGTAACATTTAAAAGGAAACTGAGTAGAGGGAGAGGGATATATAGTCTTAGTGGAGTAATCCTTTTTCTAAGAAGGCTTAGTGATGCATGGGAATGAAGCTTGAGGACAAGTTATTATAAGGTGGGCCGGTTGTAAGATCTCAACCTTCTGAGGATTTATGTTCTGGTTTTATATTTTATGTTAACTCTCTTTTAAATTGTTATTAAAATGTATTCTGAGATTATGAGGGGTCTTAAGGGTATTTGGGGATTTTGATACATGAAATATGAAATAAATAGGCCATATTATTCAAGGCACATAGTTGGTTCATGGTTATTATTAATTTTGAACTATAACTCTATGACCTTTGGTAGGGATGGTGCACTGTTAAAAACCCATGAAAGGGGATATCTCAAACTATGAATCATTTAAAATTTCCATATTCATGAAATTTTCATGATTTTCCAAACCATGTGGTCGCCCTAGAAAATTGTTTTTCTCATCACCCCTCTTGGATAGAGGGTGTTTCATGGTTGGCTCGGGTTTTGGAAAATCGTGTAGGCAAAATGTGTGCCTCGTTAAAAGGGGAAAATTACCAATTATCCCCCTTGGTATTTAATGGTTCTAATCTGACTTTACTTCCCTTTACTATTAAAAAATATTATGTAACGAACCAAATCCTTACAAGCTCTCTAAGGGTGGTTCTCCTTTGATTCTTGGTCATTTGAAGTGTCATTGGTTGTGAATAAAATATTTGGGTAAGTGTACCACTTTGGTTCCTTCATTTTTATGTAAGAACCATGTTGTGTTGTTTATTCTACTTTAGAATCATCTAAACCATTATTTTCTAGAAGATTTTATAGTTGGTGTTGAGGGTTGTTTGATCTTGAATCGATGGTCAAGGTTGAGTGAGTAATTGTATTCAAGATTGAGGTAGGTGTTCTATAGGTTATATCCCCAAGAAATAATGTTTATTCATGTGCATGTAGTTGTGATTTTGAGCCATTATGTAGTGTATTCAATTCATTGGTTTGATTTGATAAATTTATTGTCTAAATTGTGTGTTAAAACATTTATAGATCATTCAAGATTAGTTGACAAAAATTTGACAAAACCTAATGCCACCCATGGGGTGTACCACTCCCTTGAACATGGGAATAGAGTTTTTAAATGGTGAAATGAAGTCTTTATGTGATTAAAAAAATTATTCCTGTTTAGAATATTAAAATGAAAGAAAGGGGTGTTTGGATTAACTCAAATAATCCAAATGAGTTATGGGTTGTAAATGGGAAAATGTGATAAATGGTTAAAGAGGCATGTACATGTTATAAAATGTTTCAATAGGGTGTTCATTAGTTATAGTTATTATTGAATGGTAAAATTGAATACTTATGAATGAAATTAAATGTAATAAAATTGATGACAAATGGGAGTAATATTGAAATGAATAAGGTTCACCCTTGATATGGTAATGTTTTAAAATTTCCAAGTGTTTTAGACCTTGTAAAATTTGAATTGATGAAATTTTTAGTGTTGAGGGACATAATTGGTCACACACAAGGGTAAGAATTATTGAAAATTATGTTCAATGAAATTGATGTAGGATGGATAGACAAGACGTTCAGTATCTTAGGCTTGATATGATTTATATGGTATTCCTTGTGCTTAGATAGGGTGTCGATATAGCGATCCGAGCACCAAATACAATTTGGGTGTTATGGGTAAATGGATTGGTTTATCTCAGTATGTGAATATTAAATGATTAATTAATTTCCCTTATTGTTAAAGATAAATGAAAAACCAATTTATTTTTTTCATATATTTTTGACTTGGTTGAAGCGGTTTAGTGGCTATGGATGGAATGATAAAACCAATTTTGAAATATATGAAATTGTTATATGTTTAAAGATGGAATTAGCTTATTTATTTTTTTCTTTTCCAATTTTTATTACACATTGGAATAAAATATTTTAGACTTGATATTATTATAGACACCCTTAGTGGTGCCTACAGAGTTTTACTCACACCCAGATCGGGCCTCCATTGGGTACCCGAGCAGACATCACAGTTTTAGACCTAAATAAGTGAAAATAAACTATGTTAGATTTTTGATATGGGGGTTGGGACACATCATGTATAAGGGGAACATAAATGATGTTTGAACCCATTTATGGGTTACCTTTAGTGACTTATTTTTGTTTTCTTTTGGAACATTAAACTATAATGACCTAACATGTTTTTTTCTTTGGTTAGTTGGTACTTTCTCAGTTTGGGAATTTGTAATGTAATATTTTGGAATTAATTTTTATTTCATGTCAATGATTATCTTGATTTTTTCTATCAATTTACTCTGGTAAGGGAGTATCATCTACCTATATATTTCATTAGACCCTTGTTTTTAGTCAGTATCCTCTGACATATAGGGAAGAACTCTTGAGGTCATGTGTCACAGCGGCTTAGGGAACTAGTGTAGTGGAACCTAGGCCATGATGTTACATTCACACAAGTTTCATAAAACACATGGAATCATCTCCCATTAATTAATTTTATATACCATCATGTAAATTATTCTCATGATGTTCTATTTTACTTTATCAACCCTATATGTAGAATATTTTCCTCTTGTTCAAGCAAGTATTTTTACCTGAATAACACATTCATGTTCTTTATTAATATTTACAGTATGAAATATTAATTGATAAGAATATCTCAAGATACATGAATCAAATTTTGAGCTTAACATACATCTGTTAACCTTATATTGAATGCATGCTCACTTAGTTGCATGCATGTACAAATATGCACTCTCTCTAGTGTTTTGTATCTGTAATTAATGTTCCTACTTAGATCCTAATAAATGAGTAATTCCCTTTATTTTTTAATTTAATACACGTAAGTGTAACTAAATGTATGTAAATATTCTTTTGACTACACCCAGTCATTATTTGAAAGATCATGTTCGTTATTATATGATGTTGTGGAATTAAATAGATGTGTCTGGTCATATAAACATGTGAGGTAGATCGAAAACCTCATGGTAGCTTCAAGAACTAATGTCCTATTTCTTTCTTCCCACTAAATTCCCCTTCTCAATTCATGGAAGTGAATTTTACTCATAAAAATTCATCCAAATGGAAAAATTTTTCCCTTATCATGTAATATCATTATTTATTTAATATCCATGCATGTTTAATTATAATATAGATATTTTGTTTAGTCTCATGTGGAAGAATGAGTCACTCATGCAAGATCATATTCTAATACACACGTTTGATCCTTAAATTCATAGTTGTTTCTATGTTTATGAAGAAGACCTCATTCATAACTCCTATTCACAAAACCCAACTAGAACCAAAACCCTATGTGGTGTAGAAGATTATTTCATGGAGGCATGACTAGCGCTACATTATCAGTGGCTAAATGACCTTTGATATAGGAATATAATTTATAGACACTTGAACCATACATGAAGAGCTATATCCCACATCAAAAATTAAATAATCCTTGAACCGGTTAATAATCATATTTCTTTCCATGAATTCTTAACCTAGGACACGATACTGAATCCCAGACATAGTTACACATACACACACCTTTATAGGTGTGTGTAACCCCACATTCACATACTATCACCCATGTATTCTCTCATGTGTTCCCTTTGTTAGCTATCCTCTTTACTGTTTTCAAGTATATGCATTCAACCTTGACTATGGTCCTCATCCACCTCTAGATAGACTAGATATGATAGCTCCTATGTGGTTTAGATTTCTCACACAAATGAAATTATACGGCTTGAATTTCATGGTAAGATGGTGGCATATTGTTTTCTAACAGTTATAAAAAATATCAATATATAATTCCAATTCCAAACACAAAAATATACTTCATGCGATTAAATATTTTCATGGACTTCTACAAAATTAATCTTCATTCATAAATGATATATTTACTCATGGCCATCAAATAAATATCCATTTCAACATCCATCTTTGTAATGCCTCGACCCCAGATAACCTGAAGACACTACATTATTACATTATATTAGAATGATTAAAAGGAATCTCATCCTGAAGGACCACACCATTTTTCAGTCTAGGAAATCTAGATTATATAACTGATACTCATAATACATTAGGAAAACAAAATAAAACATGAAACACAATAATTAAAATATACTACATCCATGAAATCATAATCAAAGTTCTATTCTTTCTAACCTGGGGAGAAAAACATAATAAAGTTGAGATAAAATGCCCAATATGGTAAGTACAATGGAACCAATGGTCAATGTATATGGAAAGGTAAATATTAGATAATGCTTTCCATTTATAATACTATATAAGACACAAATAATATGGAAAATAATAAATTGAAACATATTTCATAAATCAGTCAATTTAGAATGAACTAATTCTATGGATATATCAATGAAAAATCTCATGGAATAATAATAACTAAAAATAAATGAGGGAAATACTTTATTTAAGGATGTCATGTCTCAGGCACATGAAAACATATTACCATCAAGACCATTCAAAAGATGGTTTAAAATTAAGGGTATAAACCCATTTGGACAACTTATTTGTATCCTGATAACTTTTCGATGCATCGAAGAGCTATATAATGTCTGGCATCCATCCTTCATTTATAGTCCAAATTATTTCTCATATTGAATAACCAAAATAAATAATATGCCTTATCAAATAACCATATTGAATGAGTAATACAAATCTATCAATAATTCAAATGAATGAAATAATATAATATCATAAAAATAATTAGATTCATGATAACAAGTAAAAAAGTTATAATATATACCTTATAAAAGGAACTGTGTTCATAACATTAAAATGTGATTCAATGAAATGTAATTGAGACAAAATCCCTTACCTTGAGTCTTACTTGTCTCATTCATTCTTTATATTACAGAATAATAAACTTAGGTTAATTTCAACTTGATTTAGAACATTTTTCATGTTTATTATACATTTTATATTACTTATCATCATGTTATAAAAATTACATAAATATTTATGTTCATATCAGTTGTTTTGTCAATATTTGGTACTTAAGTCGAAAGTGAACTTGTTTTTATGTAAATTTTCCATGTAGTAAAAATTCCATCATCACTGGAAAATTATTCATGATATAAGTATCATGAATATTCAGTATATATGTATTTATATATAGTATATATGTATTTAGAATATTCTATAATATTTTTAGATAAAAAACTGTAATGCGTCGTTCATGGAGACAGTAAGTCGTACGTACGCATGAATGCTAATTTCATTTATTTTTCATATTTAATGGAAGGAAAAATAAATGATACATAGGTGTATTATAATTCCAGAATAATATAATATTTTATATATGTTACATAAGTTAATTAACTTCATCCTTTATACATTCCATGTATAGGATGTACGAGTCATATCACTTTGAAGGGGCGGTAGTCCGAACTTCCTCAAATGAAATTATCGTATTTAAACACCTTGGAAAATATAAAGGTATGATGTAAATAAAAATTACATAATCATAGAGACAATATAAATATAATATATATAATATATAAATATAGTTCCATCATAATTTCCACCATGATAGGTGGTAGGAGAAAATTAATCAATCATCGTTTTGTGAGTCAGTAGTTCACCATACATAAAAACAGTATGTTCATATCTATTAGATGGAGGTGTGTGTAAATGTAGTTTTAATACTTCTCATAAAAAAATTCTACTATATTTAGGATATGTTTTTTATTATGTTACCAATTAATAAGAAGAATATAGGTAGTGGAGAAAGAAAATAAAAAAAAGAACTGGTGAGAAGATGTTACCTCAAAATCGGTTAACTTCTTTTGATTTGAGCCAAAAGGATATCATGAATTGACTTATTCCAAAGTTATGGCTTGTATGAGTAATTGAGGGACAATGGGAGATTATTTTTTCAGAATTTTGATGATAAAAGGGGCTTTATTGGTGTGAATAATTGGGTAGATGTGGTGTCCATTTATAAGAGGGATGAGGGGCACTTTAGGAAGGTATTGAAATATTATTTTATTATAAATATAATTTCGGTTTAAAATGGTGAAAACCCCATTTTTGTCAAATATAAGATGATTTTGGGACGTAAACCTCTCAAAAATAGGTTTTAGATATGTTTTGGTAACAAAAATTGACCTTATCTTTTAGCTTTAACCATTAGTTAAAAACATTAACTCTTACAATGTCTTCTTACATTTTCATAATATATGGTAACTATATTTACTATAAAATTATAAAAGAACCGTAATTGGATCATTAATGAAATTTTTAAGATTATATAAGTCAATTGGGAGAATGGTATATTTTTATGACTATTATATATTTTAATAAAATAGTATTTGTTTTAAAAACTCATTTATGTCAATTTTCACACTATAAAGTAATTGTTTTTTTGTTAATGTCACAACAACTTGATTACTAAGAACCCAAGGCGTTAACTAAAAGATAATATGTCGGTATAATCCATAAAATTAAGGTATGACATAAAAATATTCAAATTATATTTATTTTAATATTTACAATATCATTTGTTTAAATAATTATTTAATAAGGTAATCATTGCATCATCATTGTTTCATAAATAAATATATTTATATAATGCCTAACAATTATAAATAAAATACCAGGATGTAGGAAATATTTTTAAATTTATAATGACTCTGAATATTAAACATTATCAGTTATATAACCCTATATTAAAATTATTTTAGTAAAAGATACCTGTTTTTGTTATATTTCTCTTTACTTTAAATTATTTCTTATAACATGTCATTATTACACCCAAGTGGTCTCATGGGATCCAGAAATTGACCCAAGGATTCTCATGGTTGGACATATCTCATAAAATAGTATTTTTAAATGTGTTAGGGTAGTTTTAAATTATTATAATATTATTGGTTTACCCATATTTACCTGATTTAACCTTTAACCGTGGAAAATAAAAATAATTACTGAAGTTACTATTCATAATGTCTAAAAATAAAAGGTATATATTTACACTATTTTGACCATATGATTAAAAATATGGAATCCATTTTTTTAAATTCAAAACATAAAAGTTTCAGTAATTAATTTTCAATTAATTCATGTTATCAAAATTGAAAAGCGGGTTTTTAAGAAGTAAAAACTATCAAAATATTCACATGTGTTTATGTACAACATAAATTTAAAATTACTTCCAATGATAATAATTGGATTAAATGATAAAATATTAATATAATTAAACTTTTAAACCAGTTAAAAATAAAATATAACTATATAATTAAATTATATGAAAAGGTAGTTTTAAATTAAAATGCAGTATTTTTCACTATTCATTAAAAATTGAAATTTTTCAAAAAATTACCAAAATTTTACCATAAGATAATTTTGATATTATGAATTCAAAACTGATTTATATTTTGAAAAATAAATTTTATAAAATTTTAAAATGTGTTTAATACTTTTCATAAATTCTTTTTAAACGTCTACTTTGATTGGTCGTGGTGTGCTTAAACTCGGGGTTGCATACAACGTGGTTCGTTGAATTATTTAAAAAGAAGCGTACCATGGAAGCTTGAGGGGTTAAAATTTTTTCTACTTAAAATAATTTCATCCCCAAAATTTCTAGAATATCATGAAATAAAAACATTTAAGTATTTATACATCATATGTTTTCCAAGTTCCCATGTCGGCTCTTCCATTTTATGGTTTCTCCAAAGAAATTTTACCATACGAGTTGTCTAATTTCTCAATACTTTTTATCTGGTATCAAGAATATTTATAGGGTCTTCATAATAAGATAGATTGGGTTCTAGTTCTATTTCTTCATAGGTGAGTACATGCATTGGGTTTGGAAAATATTTCCTTAATAGTGATATGTGGAACACATCATAAACATTTGAGAGATGTGAAGGCATTTCCAAATGGTTTGATACATCTCTTATTTGTTATAGAATTTCAAAAAAATCCAATGTACCTGGATGTTAATTTACCCTGCTTTCCGAATTTTATAACACCCTTCCATGGATATACCTTAAAAAACATGATCTCTTACTTGAAATCCCAAATGCATCCTTCGGATATTAGTATAGCTCATTTGTCTACTATGAGCTATTTTGATATGGGTTTGGATTGTATTCACCTTCTCCATTGTTTCTTCAACAAGTTTGGGACCTACAGGTTTTCTTCCACAAACATCGCCTCAAAAAGTTATTATATGACATCTCTTTTCATATAATGCTTCATATGGTGCCATCTGGATACTTGAATGGAAGCTATTATTGTAGGAAAATTCTACTAGAGGTAAATACTGATCCCACATACCTTGAAATTCAAGTGATCATGATCTCAACATTTCTTATAATGCATGAATAGTCCATTATGATTTTCTATCAGTTAGAGGGTGGTATGAAGTGCTCAAAAGATGTTCGGTATCTAGGGCCTTCTGAATAATTTTATAGAATCTTGTTATAAAACAGTGATCACAATCAGAAACAATTGATATGGGTACACTAGGAAGTCTTAAAACTTAATTAATATATATTTTTTCTAAACGTTTAAGTGGTAAATCTTCTCTTATAGCAATAAAATGTGCTGACATAGTAAGATGATCAACAATAACCCATATCGCATCATTCCTTTTGGGGGTCTTTGGTAGCCCCGTGACAATGTCCATTGTAATATCATCCCAATTATACACATGTATAGGAAGAGGTTGCATGACTCCTTCACTATGTTTTCTTCCAACCTTCACTTGTTTACAAACCAAACATTTCGACACATAATTATAAATCTCAGTATTCATATTATCCCCCCAAAAATGTTCATTCAATTCTCAATACATCTTAGTGCCACTGGGGTGTGTAGAGAAATTGTAACTATGAGCATCATCCAATAATTCTATTTTTAGCTCAGGTGTAGTGGGAACACAAAGCCTCTTCCCAAATTTCAAAATTCCATCTTCAAATATGGAATCAATCAATCTCCCATCATTCATAGCTTTAATTTTTTTTGAAACTCTTAGTCATTAGTCTGAGAAATTTATGTCCTTTCCAGTAAAGATCGTTTGGAAACTATTTGAAAAAGTAGTGATGTTTCACCATCTATAATAAATCCCATATCTATATTTACAAGATCCATGAACATAGGATCCCTTTCAACTATCAACTTCCTCATAACTCTATGGTCTATTCTGCTCAAGGCATATGACACCTTATTTTCCTTACCTAGTGGTATTTTATTGTGCAACCATAATTATTGAGTAGCTCAAGACATATCCTTTATCTCTTGTTTATTTATTTCTATGAGAAAATATATTTCAAACTCTTGTGATCACTATATATCCCACATTTTTTACCATAGAGATAGTGTATCCATATATTTAGAGAAAAGATTACTACAGCTAACTCAAGATCATGATTATGATAGTTTTGTTCATGGGTTTTTAATTTCTTTGATGCATATAAAATAACCCTATCATTCGGCATAAGGACACAACCAAGTAATTTCCTTAATGCATCACTAAAAATAACAGACACATCATTCTAGGATGGTAATTTCAAGATAGGAACATTGGATAATCTTCTCTTCAATTCATTAAAACATTCTTCACACTATTTTATACAAACAAATTCAACCCCTTTACGTGTGTGCTTGGTTAATGGATTATCCATTCAGGTGAAATTCTATATGAAAGTCTGATAGAAACTTGAAAAACCAATAAAACTATGTACCTTGGTTATACTTGTTGGTGGTGGCCATTCTTGAATTTCTTTTTTCTTAGAAGGATCAATAAATATTCTATCCCTAGAGACTATATGGAAATAGAAAGAAATGTTTTAAATCCAAAATTCACACATGCTAAATTTTCCATATAATTATTCTCTCTTGAGAGTCTCAAGAATGATTCAGAAGTGGTACTCATGGTCTTTAAAGCTATTAGAATGTATCAGAATATTATCATTGAATACCATAACAAAACCATTAAGATATTTCTTGAATATCTATTGATGAGATCTGTAACACCCAAATATTTTTTGAGATAGATTATTTTTAATTTCAATGATTTCTTGTGTTGTATGATACGCCATGATTTTCTTACGTTATATGAAACACCGTATTATCGTGCAATATATGCAACAATATACTTGGCTTGTGTTTCACACAATTTCAAGTTCTTTTAATAGAATTGATTCCACACAACACTGACTATAGATTTTTTTTAATGTATAAATGAACTAAGTTTTTATTTTTTTTATAAAAAATATCAATGGAATCTTGCACTACATGAAACACTAACTTGGATTGTATTACACGAAAGAGTGACCTTCCTCAATAGCTTGCATTGTAAGTGATATCGAGTTTCACAAAACAAAGATGTATTCTTAAAATATTATTATTTAATGGGATATAAACTATCAATTATGAATAGTATCAACAAAATTTTTATTTTTATAACATTATTATTCATCTTACACATTTTATATAGCATGGAATGAGAACAAAATGAATTTTTCTAATAAAAGAATTATTTTTCAAAAAAATGTAGTTTTACCACTTTTTGATGGAGCACCCATTTTAAATCTAGTTTTTGACACTTTTATAAGTTCACTTTGACAAAATAAACTTCTTATTGGTAATCGGGATATAAAAATTTAATTTTTTTTTGAAATTATTGTATTTTTCTGAAAAAATGAAAATTTTAATGAATAGTGAAAATACTGTATTTTAATTCAAAATTGATTTTTCATCTAATTTATTTATAAAGATAGATTATCTATTTAAATGGTTTTAAAGTGTAATTTAATTATGTTTTTATCATTTCATCCAATTTTGGGCATTGTAAGTATTTTTACTTTTAAATTGGACATAAACACATGTCCATCTTTTGATAGTTATTACTTCTTAAAAACCTAGCTTTTGTTTTTGACAATAGAAATTAATTTTAAATTAGTTACTAAAACTTATTTATTTTTAATTTTAAAAAATTGATTCCATATTTGGAATTAGAAGGTTCAAATTTTTTAAATAGTTACCTTTAATTTTTGGACGTTATAAATAGTAACTTCTGTAATTATTTTATTTACAATGGTTAAAGGGAAAATATGGTAAATAAGGGAAATATAATATTATAATAATACTAAATTACCCTAAAACATGTCCAAATCCTATTGGATGATATTTTTTCGACCTTGGTCATCCTTGGGTTGATTTTGGGACCCCATGTATTCACTTGGATGTGAAAATGAAATTTATAAGAACTAATTTAAAGTAAAGATAATTATAACCTAAACATATATCATTTACTAAATAGATTGAGGGTTATTGTCATGACCCGCCTTCACCAAGATGATGTAAGGGATAGTAGATTTCTAGACCCTTATTTCTTCAAGTTTAAGTAGAGATGATTACCCTCAAGACCCGCCTTCAATAGGCCCCAGAGTGGCGACTAGTACCAAGGGTATAGAATCACACACAAGATGGAAGGCATTACCCTTTTTCTTTATTAGGATCGGGAGATAAGATAATAAATCAAAACAAAACCAAAACAGTGGGGTAAAAGTAAAGCCAAATAAAACCATTCCCATATTCATGTTACAAAAGTAAATGCCACAATGTTCAAGGAGATTAAAAAGGTAGAGTACCAATGAAAAGAAAAACAGCAACTGCAACTATCCCAACGTCCGAGCTAGTATGACCCTACATGATCCTCGAAGTCCCCCAAGAAACCTGAAAGCAATTTTATATACGTAGGGTGAGCATACAAGTATACTCAGTAGGGAAAACCAAAGACTCTAGTGCACAAGTGGGGAGGCATTCTAATTCACTGTGAGAAAAGATATAACCAAAGCACCTAGCAAGGAAAACTATCCACCCAAGCCTCACCAAGGAACACTCCCCAAATAGAACAAGTAAATTAATGTATAGTAATAGCACATCGATGTTTGAGTACCCCACGCCACTTTCCCACTTGTTATTGAAGACATCCTAGGCATCAAACCAATCCCGCCATTCTCACTGCATTCGCACTGCCACACCCCGCCCGTACACACCTGGTCCACAACCACACATCCCGCCTATAAACACCTGGGCCACAACCACCATCCCACCTACAAAACCCTGGGCCACAACCACCACGCATAACCATGCCCACAAACACCTGGGCCAGAACAACTACCGCCACGCCCGAAGACACCTGGGCCTCATCCCGAAGACTCTTGGGAAACATCCTGCCCGCACACACCTGGGCCAACCACCACAACTAAGCTGTCTGAAGAATATTGGGCTATAATGGACCTCAGGCCGTCACAGCCTACCCGAAGAGTCTTGGGATATTTGTGAAAGGGAGCAGAAAAAGAGATAATAACCAGCCACTCATAGGAGTGTTGGGAAAAACACCCTCCCCGTGAAATGGGGGAGTTCTGCACAAAGTGCTCAACTTGGGAGGGGTGTGAATAAGAAATATAAGAACTAAATTTATTTTTAGAGGTTACAGGCACTCATCCCAACCTAGGCTTTCCAAAACCAACATAAGCACAAACACCCTCGTTACTATTCATTCATTGAATAGAGGCGCAACACTCACAACCAAGTCACAAATCAGTCCCAAAACCAACTCCACATTTAACCCATTCTTGGTTTCATGTTCAAGTGATCCCATTTAGGTGAATTATTCACTATTGGGAAACTAATAGGCATAACCACAAGACAGAGAAAGAGAAACATCCAAATAGAAATTTAAGAATTCACACCCGGTTCTCTTGTAAAGTCACAACAACAAAGGGATCAGTGAGATCCCTCAATTTACTGGAACCAAACCAAGCCTCGAGGTACATCCCCACATAGCTTCAGATTCACGAACAACAACCATGCCACAACAGAGGATCCCATTTTTATCCACATCAACCCATAAGCATCAACAGAACAACACACCTACTACCAAAATAGAGTAGGTAAACATCCGGGTTCAATCACATCATTTATTAGGGTCTTATTTTTTTAGTTAATCGGGTGAACACACAAGGATTTATGTTCATTGGTCATCCATTTAACTAACTGAGTTTAGGTGATTAACCAATTTCCATGTTACAATCATTTAATCATCACAGAAGAAAATGTTTCATTCGTTCGCAAGGAAAGACCACCCACGACCATTATTTTCAGTGAGCATAAGCCCATAAAGTTTACAACATAGAGAAATTCTAAAAGAGAATAGAAGAAAAGTCAAACACACCCCATCATTCTTTAACAGTATGCTTATTATCTTTGTTAATATTTGGTTTCATCTATTCCCACAGAACAATAGCTTACCCACCACACATGATACAGAGTAAGGAGATACGAAGTAAAATCCCTACTTGGATAATAAATGATGAAGTCTTTCTCCATGCGCCGAGAACTGAGGATGTGCGGCTTGTAGGGGAGGAACTCCGGGGACTCCAAGTATGAGTAGAAAAACTCCAACACAGGTGCACCACAAGCCTTGGGAATGAGGGACTCCAAGTTCACCAGGGAGAAGAAAGAAATCCAGCCAAGAAGGTGAAGGAAGAAACCCTAGCGTGATATAAAGATGAGATTCTATTGTTACAGGATAAGGAATTTTTAACCGCTTTAACATCGGATCAGGGTTTCCATTGAAGTTGGTAGGTTACAAACAATGGGATTAATTCTTATTTAATTATTCCCATCAAGGTGGTGGCATAAAGGCTGTGCGTTAAACAATTTCTTTTAAACAGAGGAAAAATCTGCAACGGGGGCATAACTAGAAGGTACGGGGAAGGGCGTGACACTGAGGGAAAACAACACATTTTGGTAAGTTAAGGGTTTCCCGACTCTTGGGGGATTTTAGATATTATTTGTGGGGTTTAAATGGATTTTAAAGGGGAAATAAATCATCTTTACGTTAAAATATATGTTGCAGGAACGGAAAAATTCAAAAGTCATAAAAATAACAAAGACCTCAGTGAGGAGACAGAACCACCTTCACAGTGCCCCCGTCACAGTGTCACCCTCACGGTGCCACCATCACGGTGTCACCCTCATGGTGGCAGTGTGACCGGTGCCCCCATCACGGAGACACCGTAACCAGTTCCCCCGGGACCGGTGCAACCGTTTCTGCAGAGCTGTGTTTTGGCAAAGTAATGGACCAGGTGGGTCCGGTCTATTACATCAGATACCTCTAAAACTATTCTCAACCTCGAGAATCAAAACTAGACCCGAAGAAAAGAGGGGTTTCGAACAACCACCTCAAAGATACCTCTCAGGAGTGAACCTCATTGACATCTAGGAATACCTCTTTCTCAAGTAACCAGGCAACATTCGAGGGTGAAACTCTCTAGTCATATGGGTTAGGGAGTTTCTTCCTCCATGTCAAGATATTATCCACTTTGGGTGGCACTGACTCGCCCGCACGGATTTAATCGCATCCATATTAATGCATCTTGATTAGGGATCAGGTCCTCCCCTCCCCATAGTCTGGACTCATCACACACATCCACAAAATAAGGAAAACCACATGTTCCATAGTTAACAAAGTAAAGTGTTCCATCACAACAAGTATAAAAAAAATAGAACAAAACTCAAAACAGCTTCGGGTACTGGGTGTGAATTTGCGTCTCCCATTCCCAGGTACTTTCCTCGAGCCTTCCATGCCTCCACAACACACAAACCAAAGGAATGGTCTATCCATGGATCACCTTCTCCTCACGATCCTCGATCATCACTGGTCGTTCCACAAAAGCCACGCTATCCTCGATATCCATCATTCCCCAGTCAAGGACGTGTGAAACGTCGTGTAGGTATTTTCGGAGTTGTGACACATGGAAGACGTGATGTATTCTCAGTAGCAGCGGTGGTAGAACTAGCTGATAAGACACTTCTCCGACCCTCTGCAACACTTCGAAGGGTCCGATGAACCTTGGATAAAGCTTACTCCCCCTGACAAACATCTGTTGTCCATGCCGAGGGGAGAACTTCAAGAATACGTGGTCCCCGACCTTGAACTCCAAGGGTATCCTCATATTATCGGCATATGACTTCTACTGGTCTTGACCCACCTTCATCCTCTCCCATATAAGCTAAACCTTCTCCACCGTGCTCTACACCACTTCCGGGCCAAGAACACTTGTTTCCCCAACCTCAGTCCAGCAGACGGGTGAGCGACATGGCCTTCCATGCAAGGCTTCGAACGGAGCCATGCCAATGGTAGAGTGATAGCTATTATTGTAGTCAAAATCTACCAGAGGAAAGTGTCGCACCCACGATCCCCCAAAATCCAGAATATATGCTCGTAGCATATCCTCCAATGTCTGGATGGTGCGCTCTGTTTGTCCATCTGTCTGGGAATGGAAAGCAGTGCTAGGATGTAACTGGATTCCAAAATCATGTTGTAATCCTCTCCAGATTCGTGAGGTAAACCTTGCATCCCTATCTGAGACTATGGACCTTGGAGCTCTATGCAACCGCACCACCTCATCCATGTACCTTCGTGCTAAGGCATCAATTGCACCCAACTCCTTTATCGCCAGAAAGTGAGCCGATTTTGTCAACCGGTCCACCACTACACAGATAGTGTCGCAGACTCCTTGAACATTGGGTATCCCTATGACGAAATCCATTGAGATTTCATCCCATTTCCACTCGGGGACATCTAAAGGTTGTAACAGACCGCCTGGAACACAGTGTTCAGCTTTCACCTGCTGACACACTAGGCACCTGGCCATGAACTCTGCCACCGGCCAATTTACCCCGGGCCACCAGAACTGACCCATCAAGCCCCAATACATTTTTGAAACTCTCAGGTGCACTTCTAGGGGTGATTTGTGGAACTCACTGAGAACCCTCTCGTGTATCGCCGCTGGAACAAACAAATTCTCTCAGAAAAGCATCTGATTCTGACCATCCTTCATCCACCCTTCCAAAGTATCTCCTTGGTTAACCCGGTCATGCATCACTTTACTCTCTATGTCTCCCCACTGATACTCCTCCTCCTGCCATAGTATACAAGAACGCACTTTCATCTGATATAGGCAACCTCTACCACCATCCATCCTCGCATCCATGTGCAGGGCATCCAACTCCTCCATCGCCTTCCAAGAATCAACCGACTCCCAAACCGCATCCTTCTGTGACTTCCTGCTCAAGGCATCGGCCACCACATTCCCTTTTCCTAAGGTGTATGAAATCTTGAAGTCATAGTCTTGAAGTAACTCTATCCACCTTCACTGCAGTAAGTTCAGGTCCCACTGGGAGAAGAGATACTTCAAGCTTTTGTGATTCGTGAAGACCATGAAGCGCTCCATGATGAGGTAATGCCACCACAACTTTAGTTCAAACATTACCGCCGCAAGATCCAGATCATGGGTGGCATAATTACACTATTGGGGATGTAACTGTATAGACCCATAAGA
Source organism: Viscum album (assembly GCA_963277665.1). Classification (NCBI taxonomy): domain Eukaryota; kingdom Viridiplantae; phylum Streptophyta; class Magnoliopsida; order Santalales; family Viscaceae; genus Viscum; species Viscum album. The sequence goes on from OY728151.1 coordinate 791,551,133, forward strand.
GATCACCCCTTGTCGTTGCATCAGCACACACTCGAGACCTTGTCCTAAAGCATCACAGAATACCTTCTTACGCCGCCCCTTATTCTAGAAACCTTAGCATTGGAGCACTTACCAACTTCTCCTTTAGATAACTGAAGGCTTCCTCGCACCGCCCATTCCACATGAAAACCTGGTACTTCTTGGTCAAAACTATCAAAGGTTCTGCAACTCGGGAGAATTTGGGCACAATCCTCCGATAGTAGCCTGCTAGTCCAAGGAAACAATGAACCTCTTCCATGTTCTTGGGTGATTCTCAAGAAACAACCGCCTAAAACTTTGATGGGTCCACCACTATTCACTGCTCGGACACCAAATTCTCAAGGAAGTGCTCTTATCGCGTCCATAACTTGCACTTGGACAACTTCCCATAGAGTTGGTGCTGCCAGAGAACCTCCAAAACCATTCTCAAGTGCTTAGTGTGATCTTCCTCTGACCTTGAGTAGATTTGGATGTCGTCAATAAACATTACTACAAACTGGTCCAGGTATTCCTGGAAGACGGAGTTCATGAGCCCCAAGAACACTGCTGGATCATTCGTAACACCAAATGACATGACTACAAAATCAATGTGTCCATACCTACACCTGAAGGCAGCCTTCGAGATGTCGCCCTCCTTCACCCTCAACTGGTGATATCCTGACTGCAGGTCAATCTTTGAGAACCACCATGACCCTTTTAATTGGTCAAAAAAGTCATCTTTCCTTGGGAGAGGGTAACGGTTCTTGATTGTTAAATGATTCAGTCTCCGGTAGTCTATGAGCATCCTGAGACCACCATCTGCCTTCTTTGCGAATAAGACTAGAGCACCCCATGGTGACGCACTGGGTCAAACAAAACCCTTCTTCATCAGATCATCAATCTGAATCTGCAACTCCCGTAACTCAGAAGGTTCCATCCGGTAGGGAGCCATTGAAATCGGACGGGTACCATGTTACAAGTCTATCTAAAACTAAACATCACTCCAAGGGGGTAGAGTCACCACATATTCAGGGAAGACGTCCATAAACTCACTGATAATCCATAGAGCTTCCACCATTTCTGCATCCACCGAATCCACTAATAACTTATCTAACAAGGAATGGAGGGTCTCCTCTCGCCTGCTGTTTTTCTAGAAACCCCGCTCGCCGATGAAAGTTACTAGTCGGCTGCCCAAATCTAAAAACATGACCCTTCCTCAGAAGCATTCAATGACAGCACATACAGAGAATATCTAGTCAATGTCTAGGATGACATCGTATGGATGTATTTGAAATAGTAGAAGATTCCAGATAGACTGATGTGGCCCTATCATTAGTTTACACCCTCAGAAAACATAAGACAATTCGGTCTGACCTCCGACTGGTGAGCTCAGCACCAGGGGCACTCGAAGTCTCTCACCGTCTAAACCCAAAGCACGGGCCAGACTGGGTGTAACAAAGGAGTGAGAAGCTTCTGTATCAAACATGGAATAGGCAAGAGTACTAATAAAGAGGATCATACATAGGATGACTTCTGGCCCTGCTGGGACTGCTGCCTTTGTGGCATGCAACATCCCACGCCCAGTTCCTCTACCACATGGTTGCCGGCCACCTCCCTGACCACACCCTGGTCGAGGTCCTTGAGGAGCATCCTGAGGTCGGCCTCCCCCTACAATGCCTTACCTCGGATGAGCGGGAGCTTGCTACCCCTACTACTACTGAAAGGGCCTAGCTAGAAACTACTACTGCTGAGGTGGGAACCGAACCTGCCCACCCTCTCTGTACTGTACCTTGTCCAGGCACTGATTCCGAAGGTGCCCATGGCTTCCACAGATGAAGCATCTCGGTCCTGGGCCCAAAAGGAAAGGGAGAGGGCCAGGGGATCGAAACTGGAACTGCTAGGGCCTGCTTCCTACTGGTCGAAACCTAGAGGGCCCTAACGCTAGAGGCATGCTACTTACGGCTTTCCCCTTTGACGAGCCCAACTGGATTCCTTCTCTTGATACACCTCCCAGCGTGTACATCCTTTCCACCACTTCAGCATTCTTCTGGACCTCCAAGTACGTCGGTAGGGTGAAGGGAGTAACATGATACTTGGGAGAAGGTCAAAGTGCCTCTTCCAAACATCTTTCCCGAGACTCCTCATCTAAAAAGAGTTTGGGATAAAAGTGAAGGAGATCCTTGAACTTGATCCCCAACTCTCTCATTGAAATACTCCCCTGCTGGAATGAGAGTAGTTCCAGCCTCTTCACAACCTTCATCATGGAAGAGAGGAATTCTACCCAGAACTCCTTCTTGAAGTCATCCCACGTAACCTCAGCCTCCCTCTTATCCCCAAGATAAAGCGTCCACCACTGACGCGTTGATCCATGCATCTGGCTTACATCCAGAGTAACCCAGTACTCCGTCGGAGCCCAGATCAAGCTGAAAGCTATCACCAGCTCCTCTAGCCATCTCTCTGTCTCCATGTCTAAGATGCTACCCTCGTACTTCCCGAGGGTCTTCTACTGAAAGGAACGAAGCATCCTCTACCACTGATCATCATCCTCCTCTCGGTCAGTCCTCTACCGATCGGCCAAGTCAACCTCCTGGGCCTCGATCACCCGCACTACTCGTGGTCGTCTCCCAGGTGTCATAGTTGTAAGGTAAATAGGGAATGCCTAAGCCCGAGTAGTGTATAATATTATTCTTAAATTATCATAGACTTCTTATTCATTTTAAATCCCCAAATACCCATGAAACACAAGAACAAAAGCCATTATAATGCATGTACCTTCTCTAGGGTCTCTACCCTACAATCAGTGTAGCCTTACTTGCTCATTAGGTAGGCCCAAAGTCCTTCCATCGGATCACGGGGGGCCAAAAATCTCATGTCCTAGCTAGACTTCCCTGGCCTATTTCACACACCAATATCACCCAACATTGTTTCCCTACCATCACATGAAATCCTCACTATGCCTAACCCCAGACTCCATCCTATCACTCAAGCCTCTAATACCATTATGTCACGACCCGCCTTTTCCAAGAAGAGGGAAGGGACAACAGATTTCCAGACCCTTCCTTCCTCATGTTGAAGGAGAGATAATGACCCCCGAGACCCTCCTTCAATAGGCCCTGGAGTGGAGACTAGCACCAAGGGTATAGAATAACACACAATATGGAAGGCATTACCCATTTTTATTATTAGGATTGGGAGATAAGATAGTAAATCCCAAAAACACCAAAACTGGGGGGAAAAATTAAATCAAATAAAACCATTCCCATATGCATGTAACAAAAGTAAATGCCACAATGTACAAGTAGACTACAAAGGTAAAGTACCAAAGAAAATAAAAACATCAATTGCAACTATCCCAACGTCCGAGATAGTATGGCCCTACACGATCCCTGAAGTCCCCCTGGAAACCTGAAAGAAGTTTTATATATGTAATATGAGCATACAAGTAAACTCAGTATGGAAAACTAAAGACTCTTGTGCACAAGTGGGGAGGTATTCTAATGCACTGTGAGAAAAGAGATAACCAAAGCACCTAGCAGGGAAAACTAACCTCCCAAGCCTCACCAAGGAACACTCCCCCAATATCACAAGTCAAGTAATGTATAGTAATAGAATTTTGATGTTTGGGTACCCCGCGCCACTTTCCCGCTGGTTATTAAAGACATCTTACGCATTAAACCAATCCTGCCATACTCATCGCAGTCCCACTGCCACACCCCGCCCACACACACATGGGCCACAACCACACATCCCGCTCGTAAACACCTAGGCCACAACCTCCATCCCACTAGCAAACACCTGGGCCAAAACCACCACACGTAACCTTTACCACAAACACCTGGCCCAGAACAACTACTTCCACGCCTGAAGACACCTGGGCCTCATCCCAAAGACTCTTGGGAAACAACCTTCCCGCACACACCTGGGACAACCACCAAAACTACCCTGCCTGAAGAATCTTATGCTATAATGGACCTCAGGCCCTCACAGCCTTCTCATAGTGTCTTGGGATATTTGGGAAAGGGAGCATAAATGGAGCTAATAACCATCCACCCATAGGAGTGTTGGGAAAACACTCTCCCCATGAAATGGGGGTGTTCAGCACTAAGTACTCAACTTGAGAGGGGTGCGAATAAGAAATATAAGAACAATAATTATATGTATAGGTAACAGGAACTCATCCCAACCTAGGGTTTCCAAAACCAAACTAAGCACAAACACCCTCATTACTATTCATTCATAGAATAAAGACACAAAAGTCATGACCAAGTCACAACTCATTCCCAAAACCATCTCCCTGTTTAACCCATTCTTGGTTCCATGTTCAAGTGACCCCATTTAGGTGAATTCTGCACTACTGGGAAACTAACAGGCATAACCACAAGCAAGTGAAAGAGAAACAGCCAAACAACAATTTAAGCATTCACACCCGGTTCTCTTGTAATGTCACAACAATAAAGGGATAAGTGAGATCCCTCAATGTACTGGAACCAAACCAAGCCTCGAGATATAGCCCCACACAGCTTCAGATTCAGAACCAACAACCATGCCACAACAGAGGATCTCATCCTCATCCACATCACCCCATAAGCATCAATAGAACAACAGACCTACTACCAAAAGAGAGTTGGAAAACTTCTAGGTTCATTCACATCCTTCATTAGGTTCTTCTTTTTTTGTTGGTTAACCGGGGTTACCAAACAAGGATTTATGTTCACTGGGCATCCATTTAACCAACCGAGTTTAGGTGATTAACTGATTTCCATGTTACAGTCATTTAATCATCACAGAAGAAAAGGGTTCATTAGTTCACAAGGAAAGACCACCAACGACCATAATATTCAGTGAGCATAAGCCCATAAAGTTCACAATATATATAAATTATAAAAGAGTATATCAAAAAAGTCAAACACAACCCATAATTATTTAACAGTCTATTTATTATCTTTCTTAAGGTTTGGTTTCATCCATTCCCACAAAACAATTTCGTACCCACCACGCATGATACACAGTAAGGAGAGATGAAGGAAAATCCCTACTTAGATGATCAACGATGAAGTCTTTCTCCACGCGCTGAGAACTGAGGATGCACGGCTTTCAGGGGAGGAACTCTAGGGACACCAAGGATGAGTAGAAAAACTCCAGAACAAGCGCACCACAAGCCTCGGGAAGGAGGGACTCCAAGCGCACCAGGGAGAAGAAATAAATCCATCCAAGAAAGGGAAGGAAGAAACTCTAGCGTGATATAAAGATGAGATCCTATTGTTACAGGATAAGGAATTTTGAACCGCTTTAATGTTGTATCGTGGTTTCCTTTGCAGTTGGGAGGTTACACACAATGGGATTAATTCTTATTTAATTATTCCCATTGGGGTGGTGGCATAATGGTTGTGTGTTAAACCGTTTCTTTTAAACGGATAAAAAATGCGTAATGGGGGCGGAACTAGAAGGTGCGGGGAAGGGCATGACACCGAGGAAAAACCACATGTTTTGGTAAGTTAAGGGTTTCTCGACTCTTTGGGGATTTTAGATAATATTTATGGTCTTTAAATGGATTTTAAAGGGGCATTAAATCATATTTATATTAAAAGATATGTTGTGGGAGTGGAAAAGGTCAGAAGTCGGAAAAATAAAGAAGACCCTTGGTGAGGACATGGTGCCACCCTCTTGGTGCCACCGTCACGGTGTCACCCTCACGGTGCCACCCTCACGGTGCCACAGTGACTAGTTCCCCCATCACGGTGCCACCGTGAGGGGTGTGCAACCGTCACGGTGCCACCGTGACCGGTTCCACCGTCACAGTGCCCCCATGTCTGGTGTGCGACCGTCACGGTGCCACCGTTTCGGTGGAGCTGTGTTTTGGCAAAGTAATGGACCAGGTGGGTCCGGGCCATTATAGTTATATTACTGATATCTATGTATATAAAGAGTAATTATAAATCTACAACTATTTCCCACTTCATGGTATCTATTTATAATTTTTAGACATTAGATAAATATATTTATTTATGACGCAGTTATGATGTATTGATTACCTCATTAATAAAATATTCAAATAAATTTGTTTAAAAATATTAAAATAAATTTAATTTGAACATTTTTATGTCTTAAAAAAAATTGGACTACATTGACATATTAGGGATGATTTAGTGCCTTTTTTCTAATTAATAAGTTTTTTATTAATTTTTAAAAAATTCAAGTATGAATAGAATCCAAAATTGACATAATTCATAACTTAAAACATAAAATCGTTTATTAAAGGATTTAAAATTTTCTAAAAATCTAATATTCAGAAAGATGGTTAATATAAGTCCAGAAATGTCACAAGTAACTTTTTTGGGTCTTTTGACAAGATATTGTAATTACATTAACCCCCAATGTTTAAATAACATGATATCACGGTAAGACTAAAAAGGGTAAAATAACTGTAAAACAAAAAAGATAAGGATAAAAAAATATTAAAAACTTGTCAAAAAATTATTTGATAATGGTTATTCAAAAAAATCATCTTATCTTAGAATTAAATAAGTTTTGGACCATTTTAAATTGAAATTAAATTTATATGAAATTGATATTTTGGAACATTCCTAAAGTAACCCTCTCCTCTCCTATAAGAGGGAACCTCATACCTCTCCACATAACTCCATTTTGAGCCTTCATTCTTGGACAAAATCTACCCATTTATCTTCTAAACTTACCTATTTACATTCTAGAGGTTCTGATCTTTTCAAAAGACTAACTCTAGTTCCCAAATAGAAAATTTAAATGAGACATGTCGAGGAAGAGGTAATATCTTCCACTGATTCGTTCAAATTTATTTATTCTTCTACTTCATCTTATTTAGTTGTTTCATTATAAAGTAATGAAATAAATATCACTCATATAGTTATATATTATTATAAATATCAAACAACCCTATTTCACCTTCTATCCATCCTATGAAAAATGGAATCACCACGCGTGCATACGTATGGCTTACCGTCCCCACGCCGTGGTGTAATCTGATTTTCACCACCGCCTTACTTGTATGGGTATAATGGTGTAAGGAATAACTATATACAATTATTATAACAATATAAAAATTTTGAGATATTATACACAATCTACTTTAATACTGTTCAACAACAATGGGAACGATATCGTTGCTCGTGCGTACGTACGGCTTACCGTCTCCATGATGTGGTGAGATTAATTATCCATTTTAACTATTCAAGAATGACTACAAATTATATATAATAAATAATCAAGAAATATATGACATAATAATTATTCATTATTTATCTATATATTTATTTCATTAACTTCCATTCAATTTTATAAGGAAATGAAAATAGCATCCATGCGTACGTATGACCTACCGTATCCATGAACGGTGTATTTCATTCCATTTATCAATCTATTATATATATTTATATAATGAATATATATGATATATAAATAATGTTTTACATTTTTCAAGTAATTAAATCATGATCTATGTAATAATATCATGAATAAAAAGTCCAAACACGTACGATAAATAAAACAATTATTGCCCAAAACGTTGCTTTAACATGGAATTGACAAATGAACGGGTAATATAAAGTTGTAAGTGAATAATATATGATATAATAAATATTATTATGGTTATGTTACAAGTTAATAATATGTTTAAACCCAAAATACAATAGTTTTGATAAAATACTGAATAAATTGGACCTAAGGTAAGTAATAACTTTTCCAATCTCGTTTTATCTGTGATTAATTATTCGTAAGTATCTACTGGGGATATATTTATTATCCATGACCATGTTTCCTAAAAATATTCCCATAAAATGTTTAATATTATCTTATGTATGTTTAAAGTAATTTTTACCCATTTTTGACTTTTTCTACATGGTATGGAAGGAATCTTTCTTTTGTTTACCATACGAGGTACTTTTTGACTTTTCTGGTAATAGTATGAGGATAATTGTTTTTTAGCTTATACAGTATTAACGGATTTTAACGTCTTCATAATACCTTATTTTAATGAATATTCCTCTACACTATTTTAGGTTTATTTTCATCTAAAATTTATTTCTATTAAATTTCAAGTCATTTTGAGAAAAGAAAATGTTTTTGAATAATAATGAATGTTTTCCTCAAGATCTATGTTTAAGTGGTTTAACAAGGTTATTTTATATATAAGATGACATATGGTTATGTTTCTATCCCTGTTATTAATTTTATTTTATTATTTTTATTAGGGAATTATTTTTATAAATTCCATTTATCTTATATGATTATGTTATGATGGCATGATGTTTACGAATCCCATTTTATTTCATGGGTTATACTATGCTGAATGATTTATGTTTTTGTGGTAGATGTAATAATGATTTCATTATGAAATGGGTGGGACCTATATCTGCCTCCAATTATTTGGTTAAAGATTTATATATCATGATATAGACATGAAAAAAAATAGAATATAAATCTGGTTCAGTAATTCATGGCTGGAACGACAAGTAAACCTGATTCAGTAACAGACTTTGCCTACTATAATGGTTTTGGCATCAATACCTGGGCTACTATAGAAATAATAGTATGTTCTTATTAGTTTTCATCAATTAAATGCTTTATTCCAATTCTATTTTATCATGATTAATGTTCCTTTATGTTTCATGCCTTACGTACTTCCATGATTTATGTCATTTGTCAAGATTATTATGTTTAAACTTTATGTTCATGTTTTTACGTTCAAATGTTTATGGTTTTTTTATGTTCTCCATGTTTACCCTTAATGTGCATTTGAGCTCACCCTTTTTATGTTTTCTTTTCCCCAGGATATAAAGAAAGGGTTTAGGTAGGAAAACAAAAGGGGAATATCATTATGGGAGATGTTGAAGATCTTTCACCATAATTAGAAGATTATGTTTCGAGTTTACAAAGACACTAAACTAATACGGTCTTTGGACATTTGATTGTATCATGTGTTAAGTATTCCGAAAAATAAATTCAAATTCCATGTACATAAATCTTAGGCCTCTAAATTTGGTATCCGAGTGAAGGTTTAGTTAACCTTTGTAAACTAGGATGGAAAAAGTTTAGTGAGATCCATAGAGATATTTCTAAGGTATGTCTGGGGATTTCCATAAGGTTAAGTATAAGTATAGGCTAAAGTCCAAAAATTATGGTCACGATTTTGAATAAATAAAATTAAACCTAATATGTTAGATATTTAAAGTACCCTCCCTTAACTATGTTGTTTTCTTAGTTTTATTTTTTCCCCTCACGCTATTCTTTTTGGGTTTTTGACGATAACTAGAACCCGAAGGAACCATGTTATTGATCAATTCACTAGGCTATGTAATGATTGTCCTCCTGAACAACAAAATGTTATGAGATATGGAATGAAAAATATTATTTCTATACTTACACGAGCTATTAATCATTCTAGAGTCCCAAATGAGAAGATAAGGGAATAACATTCTATTGATTCCTTTATGAGGAAACATCCACCTTTTTTCAGTGGGTCTTCTGATCCACTTATTGATGAAAAGTGGATTAATACCATTGAAAAGATATATTACATCCTTCCTTATTCAAAACATGAAAAGTTCATTTTAGATTTCTATTGTTTAAAAGGTGAAGAAGACCAGTGGTGGACTCTAATTAAGAATACAAGGCAAAAAGATGAAATTGAATCCATGGAATGGGACGAGTTAAAGAAGTTATTTTTCAACAAGTACATCCCTATTATTCTTTGAAAAAAATATTGAAAATGAGTTCTTTGATCTTAAGTAAAAGGATTTTGAATCTTTTGGTACATATGTGGAAAATTTTACCAGACGTTCAAGGTATGCTTTTGCCTTTATCGTCCAACCTGAAAGTAAAGTTGATCGATTCTTCAGTGGATTAAAACCAAGTATTGGAAGGGAATTATCTATAAGAGACATCATTATCTATTAAGAGATTGTTGGTTGTGATATCAAGGTAGAACTAAAAGTTGGTGTTACATATCCATATCATGGTTTTGACAAGAAACGAAAGATGTAGTTCAAGGGAAAATATCCAAACCATGGTGAAAAAATATAAATATTTCTTTATGTTCAAAGTGGGGAAAGAAGCATGGTGGATATTGTCTTAAAAGGACTAGAAAATGTTTCAAGTGTGAAAAATAAGGTCATCGAGTAGTTGATTTCTGAATTAATGGGAAAATTTTTCTAATGATGTGAATAGAGAAATGACTTTGAAGAATGTACCACCAACACTTCAATTATATAAGAGAAATAAAATGGGGCATCATTCAAACCAATGACATAATACAAGGGTTAATGATGATATACATCAACAACCACTTAAGGAAAAAGTCAAAGGGTAGTCACATGCAATCACTATTGGCTATGTTGAGTATGACAACGATGTAGTGGAATTATTAAGTGTTTATGTAATGGGATTTCAAAATAGTGTTGTTAAATATCATTTAAAGTATTATGGAAATATTGTAATATCTATGTATTGGCCTATTATTGTTTTCCATAATTATATGGTACCAGTAACCATGAAAAGTTATTGAAACATTTTTGGAAAGCTGATGATCTGCCCATAATGAAGTGATAAGAAGAAAATAATATTTTGATAGTATTAATGAGCACATGGATGATAAAAGGGACAAAGTGATATCATGGTTTGAGAATATAGAATTTTTGGTATATTTAGTGTGTGGAAAGAGGTTTTCACTAAGGTTCTATTGTAATTTATGTTGTTATCATATTTCACGAGAATACATGATTAAAGTATTTAGATGTTTGGAATAGGGAAACCTAGATCTGCCAAATGAGATATGGGAGACAAATGTTAAGTTGAGCTAGTTCACCACCTTCTAAAGTGTTATATTTTCAGTTTTTGTAAGGATTTTAATTTTATCAATTTATAGATATTATATTTTATATTATCATTGAGGTTTGTTAGATTAATGCATTATTCCACTATAGGTAGAATTATGTATATTTAATAATCGGTTATAACCTTTTTGTTGAGACATATGGAATGACCTATCATGCTATCATATGATCTACTAATACTTCAAGAATGAAAAATTCAACTTCATTTCATTAAAAAAGAGATGAAGTGGGAATTGTTTAGGGAATGACCAATGATGATATTACACTAAAATAAAGTAAGTATTTCTCCTTATGAAACTATTCTTAAACATTAGGAAAATGATCTTGAAAAAAACATGTTATCCTAGTACCCTCTTATCTGATGAATCAGTTGGTCCCTTAAATCATCATAGATTTATGGATTTCTATTAGTTATCTTTGTCCCACTACTAGAATTATACTCTCTATCAACAGTTCAGAACCATTGGTAAAGGCCTAGAAACCATTGGTATATTATATACTAATGGTTTTCCAAACCGTGGCCAAGTAAGAAGTTTATATAGCCTTATACCAATGGTTCTATGTAAACCGTTGGTATATGTGTTAAATAAAGAGATATACCAATGGTTTCACAAACTGTTGGTAGATGTTACCCTTATACCAACGGTTTAGAACTGTTGGTATATAGAGTAAAATATACCTGAAAAGGGTATACCAACAGTTTTCAAAACCATTGTTAGAAGTTTATACCAATGGTTATAAAAAACCGTTGGTATAATATATTTAAAAAGAATATACCAACGATTTTTAAAACCGTTGGTATACATATGTTGTAGCTCTATAATAGATGCAACCAACAGCCACCTCCAACCTGCTCCACAGTAGTAGAAGCTAGCATCCACCTCTCCATGACCTACAAGAACACATACACCAAGAATCTAAAATGCTACTTTGGATGTTTAAAATTCATCCAGAATTCAAAAATTTAGAAATTTAAATTCCATTCCTCACTCAAACCACAACACAAGAGAAGAATCCAAAATCCAATACATCTATAATGGAAATGCAATAACACCCATAGCACCAATACAAAATTAAAATAGAATACATCCATAATCCAATACACATAGCCGTATTCAAAATTTAGAATTCATTATCAATACATCCAGAATCCAATACATCTAGAATTCAGAAATTTAGAATTGAAAAGAAATAACACCGCTAAGAACATTCAAAATTTATAATTCACTCCTCACTCAAACCACAACACCAATACACACAATATAAAAAACCTACATGTTATAGGAAGCACATGGGATGTTTACTCATGTTCTTGGGTTGACTATCTTAAAACCAACATAAAAACATGGGTAAAGTGGAAAAGGATCATTATAAATATAAGATATACAATGGTAGTGGTCATGTTCTTAGACCTAGGAGGAGTTATAGGAAGTGCATGGGATTTTTATATTCCTCCAATGACTATGTATCCATGTATAAATTGTTTCTTATGTGTTAGTGGGAAACATTGGAAAATCTCGGCATATGAGATGGGTTACAAGAATAGCCTACAAGTTTTTCATAGACTTTTCAATTGGAATAAGGGGTATGTGGGTAATTATAATTTGGTCTCCTGGGTGTGATGTGAGATAAATCCACATTTTGGGTAGTGGGTATGAATATTCAATTATGTCTTTGGTATTGTGTTCCCAAAGGGACTTTGGTTTGGTCCTAGAACCCACTATTTGAGGATGGGATTGGTGTATTAAATGTAATATGTTTTAGAATAGGGGTAGGAGTTCCTCAAATGAGAAGTGGATTGTGTGAGGATGGACTAGGGATCCTTCTGCTAAATTATCAACACGATCCGAATACGTTAGGTCATTTTTCCTTATGCAAGTTGTTGTTTTCACTTAAAATCTGGTCCATTTCAAATAAAAGTGAGACAGTTTGAGTGGTACTAACCACATTGTGCCTCGTATTGAGGCGGTGTTGACTCGTACATGTCAAAAATGACACATGGATTATTTTACTAAGGTATCAATAGAATCTGAATGCTTTTGGTCAGTTTTCTGTGTGTCAGTTGTTGTTTTCACTTAAAATGTTGTCCATTTCAAATAAAAGTGAGACACTTTGAGTGGTACCAGCCACACAGTCCCTTGGATTGATACGGGTTTGACTCTTACATGTCACAAATGACACATGGATCCTTGTTCTAAATTATCATCACAATCAGAATTCGTTTGGTTGGTTTTCCGAATTTCTATTGTTTTTACTTAAAACATTGTCTTTTTTAAACAAAAGAGAGAGACAATGAGTGATAACGGCCACATAATTCCTCGGATTGAGGTGGGGTTGACTCTTACATGTCAAAAATGTCCCATGAGTCTTTTTCCTAAAGTATCAACAGAATCTGAATGCGTTTGTTCGGTTTTTTGTATAAAAGTTGTTGTTTTCTCTTAAAACCTTGTCTATTTCAAATAAATGTGAGACACATTGAGTTTTAATGACCACAATATCCCTCGGATTGAGACGAGGTTAACTCATACACGTCCCAAATTACCCATGGATCGTTTCCCTGAAATATCAATGCAATCAGAATACATTTGGCCAGTTTTCCAAATGTCTGTTGTTTTTTCTAAAAACAGTGTCCATTTTAAACTAAAGAGAGACACTTTGAGTGATACCAGACTCATAGTGCCTCATATCCCGGTAGGGTTGACCCATACATGTCCCAAATGACTCATGGATCGTTTTTCTAAATTATCAATACAATCAGAAAGCATTTGGTTGGTTTTATGTTTGCAAGTTTTTGTTTTCACTTAAAATCCTGTCCATTTCAAATAAAAGTGAGACAGTTTGAGTGGTACCAGCCACACCATGCCTCGGATTGAGGCGGGGTTGACTCGTACATGTCACAAATGACCCATGGATCGTTTTCCTAAAGTATCAATAGAATCTGAATGTGTTTGGTCGGTTTTCCGTATGCAAGTTGTTGTTTTCACTTAAAATTATGTCCATTTCAAATAAATGTGAGACACATTGAGTGGTATCGGCCACACCGTGCCATGGATTGAGGTGGCGTTGACTTGTAAATGTCACAAAAGACCCATGGATCGTTTTCCTAAAGTATCAATAGAATCAGAGTGCGTTTGGTTGGTTTTCCGTACGCAAGCTGTTGTTTTCACATAAAATTTTGTCCATTTCAAATAAATGTTAAACACTTTTAGTGGTACCAGCCATACTGTGCCTCAGACTGAGGTGAGGTTGACTCGTACATGTCACAAATGATCCATTGATCATTTTCTTGAAGTATAAATAGAATATGAATGTGTTTGGTTGGTTTTCCATATGCAAGTTGTTGTTTTCACTTAAAATCTTGTCCATTTCAAATAAATGTAAGACAGTTTGAGTGGAAACTACCACACCATCCCTCGTATTGAGACAGGGTTGACTCGTACATGTCAAAAATGACCCATGGATCCTTGTGATAAATTATCAACACAATCAGAATAATTTTGGTTGGTTTTCTTAATGTTAGTTGTTTTTACTTAAAACGGTGTCCATTTTAAATCGAAGAGAGACACGTTGAGTCATAATGGACACACTGTGGCTTGGATTGAGGCGGGGTGGAATTTTACCCATCAAAAATGACTCATGGATCACTTTCCTAAAGTATCAATACAATCATAAAGCAATTGGTAAGTTTTCCATATGCAAGTTGTTGTTTTCACTTAAAATCATGTCCATTTAAAAAAAATTGAGACAACATGTGTGGTAACAGACACACCGTGCCTCTGATTGAGGTGGGGTTGACTCATAAACATCATAAATGACCCATGGATCGTTTTCCTAAAGTATCAACAGAATATGAATGCGTTTGGTTGGTTTTCTATATGCAAGTTCTTGTTTTCACATAAAATCTTGTCCATTTCAAATAAATGTGAGACAGTTTGAATGGTACTAGCCACACCATGAATCATATTGAGGATAGGTTGAATTTTAAATGTCACAAATGACCCATGGATCACTCTCTTGATGTATCAATACAATAAGAAAGCATTTGGCCAGTTTTCCGTATGCAAGTTGTTGTTTTCACTTAAAATCATGTCCATTACAAATTAAAGTGTGATGGTTTGAGTTTTACCAGACACACCATGCCTCATATTGAGGTGGGTTTGACTCGTACACATCAAAAATGACTCATGGATCCTTGTTCTAAACTATGAGAAGAATCAGAATGCGTTTGGTCAGTTTTCCTTATGCAAGTTGTTTTTTTCACTTAAAATCTTGTCCATTTCAAATAAATGTGAGATAGTTTGAGTGGTGACGGCCACACTGTCCCTCAGATTATAACAAGGTCAACTCTAACATGTCAAAAATGACCCATGGATCCTTGTTCTAAATTATCAACACAATCAGAATACGTTTGGTCAGTTTTCCGAATGTCTGTTGTTTTTACTTAAAAAGTGTCCATTTTAAACCATAGAGAGACACTTTGTGTGATACCGGCCACACCATTCTTCGTATTTAGGTGGGTTTTACTCGTACACAACATAAATTACCCATGGACCGTTTTCCGGAAGTATTTACACAATCAGAAAGAGTTAGGTCAGTTTTCCTTATGCAAGTTGTTGTTTTCACTTAAAATCTAGTCCATTTCAAATAAAAGTGACACAGTTTGAGTGGTATTGGCCACACCATGCCTTGGATTGAGGCAAGGTTGACTCATAAAAGTCAATAATGGCCCATGGATCAATGTCCTAAAGTATCAACAGAATCCAAATGTGTTTGGTCAGTTTTCTGTATGCAATTTTTTTTTACTTAAAATCTTGTCCATTTCAAATAAATGTGTGACAATTTGAGTGGTACCGACCACACTGTGCCTCAGATTGAGGGGGGGTTGACATCTACACATCAAAAATGACCCATGGATCATTTTTCCGAAGTATAAAAATAATCTAAATTCGTTTCGTTAGTTGTCCGTATGCCAGTTTTTGTTTTCACTTGAAATGTTGTCCATTTCAAATAAAAGTGAGACAGTTTGAGTTGTATCGGCCACACCGTGCCTTGTATTGAGGCGGGGTTGACTCATACACGTCAAAAATGACCCATGGATCCTTGTTCTAATGTATCAATATAATCACAAAAGTTTTTGGTAAGTTTTCTGAATGTCAATTGTTTTTACTTAAAATCTTCTCTTTGCTTCCACTTTTTGATTACGGTTTGAACTCTTCTCTCATCTTCTTACAAATCTCTAAAACCATTTTTTCGTTAGGATTTAGGGTGAATCATGAAGAGAGGTTAGATTGGGATCTGAGATGCCAAACTAAGAGTGTGATTGTCTTCGGAATCAATGTAGGTGGTAGGTGCTTGGTACTGAATTAATAGTAATGGGATGTTAATTAGATTGGGATTTAGGGTGAATCTTGAAGAGAGCTTAGATTGGGCTCAGTGACCTTATGATGTAGTGATTGGTGTGATGATGTCAGTGATACACAGTTATGTGAGGTAACCAGTAGATTATGAGGATATATGTGGAAGGGGTTAGGCATGGTAGGAGAAGGGGGGGCTGTCCAGGGTCCAGGAAGGAGGGGGTTGTCCGGGGTCTATGAAAGAGGGTGGGTGGCTATTCAGGGGGCTGTCCGGGGGGCTTCCCGGGGGGCTATCCGGGGTCCAGGGAAGTTGGTGGGGGCTGTCTGGGGTCCTGTGGGTTGTCCGGGGGGTTTTCTGGGGTCTAGGGAGGAGGTTGGGGGGTTGTCTCGGGGGCTGCACGAGGGACTGTCTGTGGTCCTAGGAGGAGGGAGGGGGGTTGTCTGGGGTCTAGAGAGGAGGTTGGGGGCTGTCCGAGGGGCTTTCTGGGGTGTTGTCCACTAAAAAATTAAATTTTATTAAAATATGGGGAATTTCACAAAAAATCATCAAGTCATTTTTTATTATTTATTGATAAAAAATAAAGATAATGTGACCTACCTAATCACACATATATTCAGGAACAAAAAATCAATAAACATCAAAGGTCAGTAATATCAGTCAAAAATGTAATGGATCAATCTGTCCCTCATCACCATCATTATCATCACCATCATCTTCACCCTCACCCCTGTCCTCATCGTCATCCTCATCATCATACCTACCCTCCTCCTCTCCCTTTTACTCAGCCTCGGCCTCCTCATCCCCTTCCTCCCCCACCTCAGCCTCCTCTGCGCCCTCCTCCTCCGCCTCGGCCTCCTCCTCCTCTGCCTCAGCCTCCTCCTCACCATCATCTTAACCACCACTAGTACTACCACCTGGTGCACCATATATTAAATGCATCGATGACATATATTACTCACAAGCAGTGTTGGCCTCTAGTGGAAGTGTTGGACGTAAAGCTTTCATTAGTTAAATAAATGCATTGTTTTCCATAGTAGACTGTGATTTGGTCTATGTGGACCTTTTTCTTCCTATTTTTCATATTCCTTAACCTGATACAACATAGTGTCACTAAAACTCATACCTGATGAGGGCTAATACCTTGTCAGAACTATACTCTTCCCAGGCCGGCAGTGTACTCTACCATGGTGCTCATCTCCAAACACTTGATGTAAGTGATTAGTTGGCCCAAAATTGTCAGGTTCCTGGGCATCAAGGGTCTCTAAATCAGCCTATTAAAAATATAAATATATTATTAAGTTAGAAAATATATATTAAAATTTTAAATCTACAATTTAAAACTTACAATATGCTGCTGAGTCGGTTCATTAACTGCACTTTCTTCTTTCTTCTTTCTATGTGAGAAAAACAGTTTTGCTCGAGGCACATGTCCTTCTATATTAAATTTATGCCTCTAAAATGAAATTGAATTTTGGAAACCGTAATTAAAAATAGGATACCAAAAAAATCATAATTTCATAACTAAAATTATATAACAACTTTAGCAATCGAATAAATTACGGAGGAAGCAATAGATAGTACAAGTCGTAAATAATAATTATAAACTGTCGTACCAGCTATCTCTCATGATCTGGCATCATAGTACGTCCCAATGTGTAGAAATATTTTTTGCATCAATGTTTTTTTTATTTCTTCTAGATGAATCCTAAATAAAATTCAATAATTAGTATTATCAAAAAACATGAAAATTTTAATTTAAATACTTCTAATTTGATTAATTCCATAAATTGGATAGTCTCCCAATGAGTAAACATCTGTTGGTAATGTTCTAATGGAAAATAATCCATGATAGGGACCGCCTCTAACTCTATTCCCACACTATCATGCTATCCAAGGTACAACCCATGTTTATAAGCTCTCCAAATCTCACCTAAATCATTTAGACGTGCTGGCCATGCACCCACACCATCGTGGAAATTAAACCATAGCTGAAACAAAAATATTAATTCATATGAATAAAAAAATTAATATATTTCATTAAATAAAACATATTTTTTACCCATATCTTTTCCCATTCTTTATCTTTGACTTTATTTTGCAGCTATCTCCATGAGAGCAGGCTGACAGGAATGATGTCGGAGTATTTGGCAAGCGTCGCCAAAAAACTTCGACATTGCTTCCCTGATTATTCAATCATATGACTATCTTCATTTTACTCCACCATCAACTGCGTACGGCAGTTCCACACCGAATGCATGCATGTATTGCCCCACCCCCGCCTCCTATTAGTATATGTATCTGTTATTAAAGAAAAACAAATATTTTATCAATACATATTATAATGAAAATATATAATGGTGTAACAATTTTTTAGGGTTGTATAAGTATACATACGGTAGTCTAATCAATGGGCACTACTAGATCTGCAGATTCTGAAGGAACACCCTGTATAGATGGAGTGGGTCTCAATGTTTTCTCCGTAGGTATAGACTCTTGTGGAGCAGTAGTCGAATAAGATGGAATATAAAAGCCCAGAAAGAAGGAAGCCGAAGTAAAAGAAGATGAAAAGGATGGCTAGCCAAATGTTGGATGGGGAGTGGGAATCATCATCGGATATGGTACAGATGGCTGAGGAGGCTTAGATGTAAAGGGTGGTGAAAACATGGTAGTTCTAAATATCTCGTGTGTCCCTAACGGCACATCGGGATCAGAATGTGGGATGGATGGTATGTCAGTGGGAGGGGCAGGGTCTAATCGGGTACACTGACCAGATCGTCTAGCTCCCATACCACCCCCCTCGTATGAACGCCCCGAGTACTGGGACCACTACTAGGATGGTCATTGAATAACTATCGCCTAATAGATGGATCCTAAAAAATGTTTAAAAAAATTAATCACATGACATTATATATTATTTAAATAATTATATTTGAAATAAATTACTCACTACAGGAACTAGTGGTGGAATGCCTAGCTCAGCCATACGATGACTGTTGTCCATAATCTGTTTTTGTTGCCTCTCTTCAATTGGTTTCATTTTCCTGCATTTGAAAACAAATATGGAAGTAAATAGAAAAGGATAACTAATGTGTAACCCAAAAAAATGAGAGGGAAAATTTTAATTTTTAGTACGATGATTATTTACTAAGTGTCATTAGTCTATTAAAATCATGGAACATTGATTCTACCAGATTCATAAGTGGTGAAACAGTTGTCAAAATTAAGGAAAATTTTAATTTCTTTATCTTTGGTAGATGATGCAGGTTTCAATACTTGTTTTGGAGAATAATACAAACCATCATGTTCATTACCGGGTAAAATTTTATAGAGAGGTCTTAGAGTCATTCAAATTTTATACAAATCATAGTTGAAGAATTGAAATGTTCACCAAGTTAGAAATGTTAGTTTTGAAGGTTTAAATACAGTTCAATTCCAAATTAAAAAATGAAATTCAAATAAAAATTACAACCAATAAACATTGAAAATGTATATAACAGTCAAATCGGATACAACATATTTGTAATCAATCTTAAATAAATTTTAATAGTACCAACCATAACAACCGAACTCGAGGTAAACTAAAAGAATTGAGAACATGGATGGTTGATTCTATATATTTTTCACCACAACTTCAGGTTCACAATCAGCTCTAACAATTGAGCTATTAGAGTTATCAAATGAATTAAATGGATTGATTTCAATGGTAGTAGGGAAAATGTCAATTTCATCATTACCATCATCAAAAATATGTCTTGTAATTACTTAAACTATGACACCAAATTCATGTCGAAGTTGTTCTTGGACATAAAAAACTTTTTTATCCATTGATGTTAATGCATATGGTTCATCAGAAGAAAGAGTGCGAGTCATATTAATTACTCAAAATACAAAATCATTAATAAATGTGCCATGTCTCATCATCGAATCAAACCAATGGAATTTTATCATCGTGACTCATCCATGAGAGTAATAATCCAATATTACTATTTTTCAATGACTCAATAATAACCTTAATTTTTAAATCGGGGTCTATTATTTGATGAACTAGAATAACAATCTATTGTGGTAGTAACCAAAACACCATCATGTTGTGTTCTCGTATTCTTTTCTCATTCAGTGACAATAAATTATTACCCATTGATAACAATTGATTTACAGTCATGAACAATGGTATTAGGACCAAATGAAAAATCTCTTATTTCCTCAGAGACAGACTCAACAGGAAAACTCAATACCTAAAAAATAAATGAATATTAAACTTAAGTAAATATTTATTTAATTATTTTAAATACTGATATATTTACCTTCAATTTTAACCAAGTAGAAACCTCTTTGCTATGAAAAGACTCCCTCGTTCTCAAAGATAATGAACGATGCTTTCTATTTATCATTGTTTTATGTTCCCTGTAGATAAGAAATATGAATAGATTAATAGATATATATTTAAGATATACATATTTAATTTAGTTACATGATGTAGTCATCGAACAAATCACAGTTGAACAAAACTGTGCGATGTGCCATCTCCCGCTCTTCAAGGCTTAATGTATTCAATGTATGTGATGCAGGAATTCTTCCTGTTTGAGTAAGTGATGAAAAACTAGGTTCAATTCACTCATACTGTTATTCTTCATTTCTCATTGTTCTATTCATTCTTGTAGTAAGATCAGAAAATATATTGAGCAGAGATCCATACATTCTTGAGCCAAGTAACCGTTCATGATAGAACGTTTGGGATGATTCCGGTTTCGGACATAAGACTTTAATGCGTACATATTTCTTTCAATTGGATACATCCAATGAAAATAAACAGGTCCTTCAAGAAGTATTTCAGTGGGAATAAGGATAGTCAGATGCAGCATGCATGTGAAAAATGATAGAGGAAATATTTTCTCCAACTCACAAAAAATTAATGGGGCATCTGTCAATATTTTTTTCCAGAAAGACTTGGAAAACTTCTTAGCACAAAGATCTCTAAACAAATGGCACAACCAAATAATAGTCACCCATACATTATTGTAAATAAGATGACAGATTGATGTCAGAATAAACTCATGTAGAAGAAAGTGATAATCATGAGTCTTCAATGATTTTAGCTTCAACTCTCTTCTATTGACCCGTTTAGATATGTTTCTTAAGTAGACATCAGGAACTCTAGTGGTCTCTAATACTTCTAGAAATTGTTTTTTTCATAGGTTTCTTCACATAAGAAGCACATGGGACTTGCCATTTATTTTCACTAATATTCACAAGATGCAATTCTGCTCTAATTCGCCAATCCACCAAGTCACACCGAGAATGTAATTAATCTTTTGTCTTTACCTTAACATTTAGAAGTATCGAAAGCACGATTTCACATATATTCTTTTCGATGTGAATTATATATAAGAAATGACGTAACAAATTGTTTGACCAATAACTAAAATAAAAAAATATACTCCTCTTCCTCCAACTGTAACAGGTTTCAGTGGAAACATTCTTTCTCTTTCTAGATTTCATTTGACCCTTCCCGAATGAAAAACTCAAATCTTTCAATTTATTAAGCACATCATTTCCAGACATATGCAGAGGTGGATCATTTGTCTCTATGGTATTATTAAATATTTGAGGATTATTTCCATATGGATGGACCATTTGTATGAATTGACAATGTCCCATAAAAATGAAACTACATAAAAGTTTCAGTCTTCTGAATCGTGTATTATTCATAAAAATAGGACATGATAGTTTTCCCTTCGTGCTCCTTCTAGACATCATTGCATAAGCTGGAAAATCGTTGATCGTCCACATAAGCGTAGCATGAATCAGAAATATGTCTTTCGAATATGCATCGTATGTGCGCACACCCACATCCAAAATAAGTTTCAACTTTTTTGTTAAAGGTTGCATGTATACGTCAATATCAATGTCGGGATCAGAAGGGCCAGATATGAGCATACTCTTGAAAGTGAAATGTTTTTTCATACATAACCATGGGGGAAGATTATAAATGTGTATAAAAAATTACCATGTGATGTGTGAAATAAGCATCTTCCCAAACAGATTAAAACTGTCACATGAAAGACCCAGCCTCACATTATGCACGTCAGCTGCAAAATTAGGATATCGAGCATAAAATCTATTCCATGAAAATCTATTTGCAGGGTGAACCAACTCATCATTAGTATTCTTTCTCTCAGTATCATTACATCTCATTTATTTATATTTCATCAGACATAAAATGATTCTAGATTTTAAGAATCAATGGAAAGTGCCACATTACTTTCTATGGCACGCTGGATGGTGTTCCATCAGATTTTGACTTCCAGCGGGATGTGCCACATTTTATACAATCATTTCGTTCAGTTATTTCCTCTAAGAATAAACTTAAATCTTTTGGCCAAGCATGAATTTTGTTTCTTGAAAATTCAAGTTCCCCAACTAACTTCATTGCCATATAGTGTTTTTAGGGAATATCTGCATCATCTGGAAGTAAATACTTCAAGAAGGTAAAAATGTAATCGATTGTTGTATTATAAATCCCATACATAGTTTTCCCATGAAACAATCAGATTAAAAATTCCAGCTTTTTCATTTTATCGCATTGTCGATATACTAGAGTCGTGGAAGCATCATTCAATGTTTTCACCCTGAAAACATCATCATTTTCATTAGATGCATCACGTGTTCTCATATCAAAGTCTTATTGGGTTGGAATCCTTTATTTTTCATGATGATTAATAAACAGAAAACGGTCATATAACAAATTTTCCACTCCAATCCTCTCATTTGGATCATCAGAAATTTGATATTTCATTTTCTCCCCACTGTGATACCACACATAGTAGTTTGCTTGAAAACCATATTTGGTTATGTGGTAGTTGACTTCTTCATGGCTCAACCATGGTCTGCCAATACAAATGGAACCTGGGCAGTGTATGCGACCACTATCTGAAGCATTGTGAAATGAAAAATCTAAAAAGCTCTGCAAATTGTTTTGAAAATCACTTGAGATCTGATCAGTTTCATACATCCAACTTCGATCCATTCTTTAAAAAAATTATTGTTATAATTCATTTCGTCAAAAAAAAATTCAATAAGATTTAAGTTTCATCGAAAATATATTTAAGTAAACAAGAATTGTTCACATTATATAAAACCATAACGGACACACTACTCAATATGAGAATCATAATATAAAATACCACAAAATATGACATTTATAACAAAATATCTTTGAAAAACTATACATGAGTGTACAAGATCATGTACACTTTTGGCGGAGAATTATTCAGGAGTTGGCTAAATTTTAGATCAAAGAAATTTTATATTTTAGTAGATAATTTGAGTGGTCACATACATTTCCCAAGGGTAATGGAGTGTCCAGGGGGTGCGGGGTGTCCAAGGGGGTGTCGGGGCCATCCAGGGGGGTCAAAGGTGTCCACGGGGAGGGGGATGTCTAGGGGGCGTGGTGTCCAGGTGGGCGGGCTGTCCACGGGGGTGGTCGGACTGTCCAGGGGGGTAGGGGGAGTCTAGGGGGTGGGTGGTCTATCCAAGGGGGTGAACGGGGTGTCCATGGGGTGGGTGGGGATGTCTGGGGGGTACTGGGTGTCCAGGGGTGGGCGGGCTGCCTATGGGGGTGGCGAGGATTTCCAGTGCGATCGGGTTGTCAAGGGGGGTGGGGGGTTTCTAGGGGGTGGGGTCGTCCGAGGGGATAGGGGTGTCCAAGGGGTGGTGGGCGGGTGTCCGGGGGGAGGGGTGGCATGTCAACAAGGGTGGGGGTTGTCCAGGGGGTACGAGCTATCCAGGGGTTGGGAGGTCTATCCATGAGGGTGGAGAGGCTGTCCAGGGGGTCGGGGTGTCCAGGGGGTGGAGGGTCTTTCCAGGGGTGGGGGGTTGTCCAAGGGGTATGAGGTTTCCAGGGGTGGGTGGGCTATCCAAGGGGTGGCGGGGATGTCCAAGGGGTACAGGGTGTCTAGGGGGTGGGTGGGAAGTCCACAGGGGTGGGGGAAGTCCACGGGGGGAGGGGGTGTCCAGAAGGTGGGTGGGGATGTCCATGGGGGTACGGGGTGGGTAGGCGGGTTTTCCACAAGGGTGGTGGGGCAGTCTAGGGGGTACGGGGTGTCCAAGGGGGTGTGTGGGCTATCCACAGGGGTGGGGATATCCAGAGGGGGGGGGTACGGGGTGTCCACGGGGGGTGGGAGGGCTATCCACAGGCGTGGTGGGGTTGTCTAGGGGGTCGGGGGGTCCAGGGGTGATGGGGGATTTCCAGGAGTGGGGGGTCGTCCAGAGGGTACGAGGTGTCCAAGGTAGCCCAACCCCACCCCCCTTGGATAGCCCCCCCCCCACACTAAAAAACATAAAACAAATCCTTTACCCCCTACACTAAACAAACCCCACTAAACAAACCATTTATGATGTATGAAACTTTGAACAAAAAACATAAAACCAACAAAGGGTTTGGTACTCCAACGAAAATAAATCTAATTTAACTGAAATAAAAACATCAAACATTGTATAAAAAGAGGAAGAGCACTAAAACTAAGATAACACTTACTAATTTGAAGTGTAGAAATAAAAATTTGTTTTATTGAAGAAGGATCTTCAGCTGCAAGGTATTTCATGGCCGAGAATACGTCTGGAGGAGGTATGGATTAGGTCTGCAATCGGACATACTGGGATTTGGGGTGCTGGGTATTTGGGGGAAAAAATTCCCAAGTAAATCTCACCCCATGGGTGGATAAATCTTGGGCTTCTACCCTAATAGGTTGTTCAAGGATCGTAAAGAGGTTTAATTTCAAAAAGTAAAAATAGAAACATTTATTTCTAAATTTGAGATTAATAATAAAGTATGTCAATGATACTATACACATCATAAAGAACAAAAAACAGTGATACTTTTAAGGTATATTTTATAAACCATATTATATATACTCACAGACATCTACCAATCAAGTATTAGTCATTGATTCAATAACAAATAGTGTGAATCATAAAATTTTCCAAAATCCTGAGAAATAGTGAATAATGGTGTGATATTTCTAAATATTGAATTAAATAGAGAAATAAGGGGAATAGAGATTTTATGTCTATATTAGGGAAGAGTTTTAAGGATTCTAACCTGGATGGGGTAGTTGCAGCCGATCGGATGGAAGACCATGGGTTAGAGTTCACGAGTGTGCGGGGGCTTCTGGAAATCGGGGGAAATGAGTTCTATGCTTCTGTGTAATTGGGGGCAGGTTTGGTGTATTTTGGGGAGACCATTCCCAATGTTTGTTTAAAAACCATTGGGAAAATCATGTCCTTTACCAACAGTTTTTACAAACCATTGGTAGAGGGTGCAAATGTTGTGGATTTCCCAATGGTTTCTTTAAACTGTTGGGAAATCCTTCACTAAACCAACCTTAACCAATAGTTTGAATAAATCATTGGTAAAGGAACCTTATACCAATGGTTCTTCCAAACCTTTGGTATTAAAGTGTTGGGAAAACCCAACTTCCTAGTTGTGTCCAAACCTTATTCTCTCTCACTGTCCATCAGAACATGATGGTTAGATTTCTCTTCCATATCTATTTTTTTACTTACCACCTATGATAACCTATGTGGAACCCCAGTGATGAGTTACATTGGGTAACCGTTACATTTCAGACTTTAATTTTTAAAATGATGTCTTAGTATCCCTTTTTACGATATGGGTTTCTATGAAAGAAACTTTTAAGTAGAAAACTTTTTATAACCACGATGAATTTTGAGGGTGAAATTCATTTTAAGAAGGGTAGAATGTAACGCCCCAAGATTTTATGAGATAGATTATTCTTAATTTCATTCATGTATTATGTTGTATGCTACACCAAGAATAGATTTCACTATACGCAACACTGTATTAGCTTGCGGTATATGTAATAATATACTTGGCTTGTGTTGCACACAATTTCAAGTTCTTTTGATAGAATTGATTTCATGCAACACTGAGTATAGATTTTGTTCACTATATAAATTAAATAAGTTTTTATTATGTTATACACAATACCAAAGGAAGATTTTACTACATGAAACACTGAATTGACTTGTGTTACACGAAAGATTGACCTTCCTCGATAGCTTGCATTGTACACGATACTGAGTTTCACTAAACAATTATATATTATTAAAATATTATTATCTAATGGTATATAGAGTAGACATTGTGAATATTATTGACCAATTTATTTTATAACATTATAATTCATCTTACACATTTTATATAACATGGTAAGACAATAAAATGTATTTTTCGGATAAAAGAAGTATTTTTCAAGAAAATGCAGTTTTACCGCCTCTTGATGGCACACCCAGTTAAATATAGTTTTTGACACTTTTATAAGTATAATTTGACAAAATAAACTTATTATTTGGAGTTAGAACATAAAAATTTACTTTTTTTGAATTTTTTTTATTTTTCTGATAAAATTAAAATTTTAATGAATAGTTAAAAATATTGCATTTTAATTCAAAACTACCTTTTCATCTAATTTAATTATATAGTTAGATTATCTTTTTAATTTTTTTTAAGTGTAGTTTGATTAATTTTTTATAATTTAATCCAATTATTTTCATTTTAAGTAATTTCATTTTTAAATTGGATATAAAAACATGTTAATCTTTTGATAGTTATTACTTCTTTAAAACCCACTATTTAGTTTTGATAATTGGAATTAATTTTAAATTAATTACTGAAACTTAGGTATTTTGAATTTTGGAAAATGGATTCCATATTTGTAATAATATTTTTCAGATTTTGTAAAGAGGTTTCTTTTATTTTTTGGATGTTATGAATAGTAACTTCAGAAATTATTTTATTTACCATAGTTAAAGGGTAAATATGGTAAATAAGGGTAAAATATAATATTATAATAATATTAAATTACCCTAAAATGTGTCTTAATCCTATTGGATGAGATATTTCCAACCATGGTAATACTCGGGTCGATTTCGGGACCACATGGATTCACATGGATGTGAAAATGAAAATTTATAGAAATTAATTTAAGGTAAAGATAATTATTACCTAAACATATATATTTTAATAAATTGATTTTAATATAGGGTTATATTACTGGAATATATTTATATAAATAGTAATTAGAAAGCTAAAAATATTTCCTAGATCATGGTATTTTATTTATCATTTTTAGACATTAGATAAATATATTTATTTATGACACAATAATAATGTATTGATTACCTCATTAATGAAAGATTCAAATAAATGAGTTTCTAAATATTAAAATAAATTTAATTTGAACATTTTGATGTCATCCATGAATTTTTGTGATTCCATTAACATATTAGGGATGCTTTAATTCTTTTTGGTTGGAAGTAATAAGGTTTTTATGAATTTTTAAAAAAGTCAAGTATGAGTAGTTTTTAAAATTGATATAATTGAGAACATAAAACATAAAATAGTTTATTAAACAATATTAAATTCCTAAAAATATAATATTAGTTCAAATGGTTGATATATATCCAAATATGTGATAAATAACTATATTTTGGGTCGTTTTACATGATATGGTAATTACATTAGGCCACAATATGTAAATAACATGATATCACGGTATGTTTAAAAAGGGTAAAATAAGGATAAAACCAAAAAGATAAGGATAAAACAATATTCAAAACCTGCCAAAAAAATTATTTTATGATGGTTATTCAAACAAAAATCATTTTATATTAGAATTAATAAAAGTTTTTTACCATTTTAAATCTAAATATAATTTATAATTAATTAATATTTTGGAACATTCCTAAAGTTCCCCTCTACTCTCTTATAAAAGGGAACCTCCTCTATATCCTCTTAACTAAATTTTGAGCATTCAATATCGGTCAAACCCTTCGTATTTCTCTTCTCAACTTACCTAGTTACATTATAGAGGTTTTTATCTTCTTAAAAGACCAACTCTAGTGCCCTAAGAGAAAATTTAAAGGGGGTATGTCGAGGAAGAGGTAATCTCTTTTACCGGTTCTTTCAAATTTATTTCTTCTTCTACTTCCTCTTATTTAGTTGTTTCACTATAAAGAAATTAAATAAGTTTCAATGATATAATTATATGTTTTTATAAATATAAAACAACCCTATTTTACCTTCTATCCTTCCTACAAAAAATTAAATCACCGCACGTGCGTACGTACGACTTACCGTCTCCACGCCGTGGTGTAATTTGTTTTTCACCATCACATTACTTGGATGAGTATAATGGTGGAGATAATAACTATATATGATTATTATAAAATTATAATAATTCTTATATATTATACACCATCCACTTCAATACCTTTCAACAACTACGGAAATGATATCATCGCTCATGCGTACGTATGGATTACAGTCTCCATGATGCGATGAGATTCATTCTCCATGTTAACAATTAAAAAATTAGTATAAAGAATATATAATAAATAATCATGAAATATATTACATAATAATGATTCAGTATTTATTTATATATAAATATTTCATTTACTTACTTCCATTCATTTTAATAAGGAAATGAAAACAGTGTTCATGTGTACGTACGGTTTACCGTCTCCATGAATGTTGTATTCCATTCCATTTACCGATCTATTATATATATTTATGTACTGAATATATATGATATATAAATCAAATTTTATAGTATTTAGGTAAGTAAATCAAGATCTATGTAATAATATCAAGAATAAAACGTCCAAACACGTACGATAAATAAAACGATTATTACCCAAAACGTTTCTTAATCAAGGAATTTTCAATTGAATGGGTAATATAAAGTCATAAGTGAATCATATAAGATATGATAAATATTATTATGGTTATATTAAAAGTTAATAATATTTTTAAACCCACTATACAGGATTTTTGGACACATACAGAAGAAATTGGGCTGAAGGTAAGGAATAACTTTTCCAATCTCGTTTTATCTGAGATTGTTTATTCGTAAGTATCTACTGGGGATATATTTGTCATCCATTTCCTTGTTTTCTAAAAATATTATCATAAAATGTTTAATATTCCTCTATTAATGTTTAAAGTCATTTTTACCCATTTTTTACTTTTACTACATTTTATAGAAGAATCTTTCTTTTGATTACCATACGAGGTCCTTTTTGACTTTTCCAGTAAAAGTACGAGAAGAATTTTTTTTAACTTATACAGAATGAATGGATTTTTACATCTCATTAATGAATTATTTCCAGGAGGCTTACTCTATAATATTTCATGTTTAATTCAACTAAAATTATTTTCTCTTAAAATTGTGCTGTATTTTGAAAAAATAAAATGTTTTTGAAGAAAAAAGGATATTTTCCTCAAGACCTATGTTAAGTAGTTTATCAAAGTTATTTTCCATCAAAGATGACCTAGTATTATGTTTCTATTAATATTATTACTTTTATATGATTATTTTATTGATGAAATTATTTTTATGAAGTCCATTTATCTTATATGGATTATGTTATGATGGCATGATGTTATAAATCCCATTTTATTTCATGGGTTATGCTATGATAAAGGATTTATGTTTTTGGGGCACATTTAAGAATGATTTCATTATGATACGTGTGTGACCTAAATCGCCCTCCAATACATTTTTTAAAGATTTTTATTTCATGAGATAGACATGATTGGAATGACTGGAAAATCTGGTTTAGTAATACAGATATGGAATGGAAAGTAAACCCAGTTTAGTAATGGAATTGTCCACTATGGTGGTCTTGGAACCAATGCCTTTTCTACTATGGAAATCATAATATTTGATTATTATTTTCCCATAATTACATTTTTTATGACAATTATATTTTTTTCATGATTAATGTTCCTTTATAATCCATGTCTTATTTACTGCCAGGATTTATGTCATTGCTCAAGATTTTGATGTTTAAACTTTATGTTCATGTTTTTACGCTCAAATATTTACGGTTTTTTTATGTACTCCATGTTTACCCTTACTGAGAATTTGATCTCACCATTTCTATGGTTTCTTTTCCTTAGGATATAAATAAATGTTTTAGGTAGGAAAAAAAGGGAAGATCTTTATGGGAGATGTTGAAGATCTTTCACCCTGATTAGAAGATTATGTTCCAAATTTCCAAAGACACTAAAATAATACATTCTTTGGGAATTTTTTTGTGTCATGTATTAAGAAGACCACAAAAATAAATGTAATATCCATTAAGTAAAACTTGGGTCTCTACCATTGGTATCATAACAAATGTTTAGTTAACCTTTTGAAACTAGGATATGAAGACTTTAGTGAGATCCCTAGAGATGTTTCTATGGTATGTCTAGGGATGTCCCAAAGGTTAAGTATAAGTTTAGGATACAATCCAAAAATTATGGTAATGATCATGAATAATGTAGAATTAAACCTAATATGTTAGATATTTAATGTACTCCCACTTGAAAATGTTGGTTTCCTAGTATGAATGTTTCTTCTCACATTGTTCTTTTTGGGTTTCAGACGATGGCTGGAACCTGAAGGAACCGTGTTAAGGTTCAATGCACTAGGAAATGCAATTATTTTCCTCCTAAACAACCAAATTTTATGGGATATGGAATGAAAAATCTTATTGATATACTTACACAAGCTATGAATTATTCTGGACTCCCAAATAAGCAGAGAAGGGAACAACATTCTTTTGAGTCCTTCATGAGGTAGAGTCCACCTTCTTTCAGTGGGTATTTTTATCCACTTGTTGCTGAAAAATGGATCAGTACCATTGAAAATATATTTTTCATTCTTCATTTTTCTGAACATGAAATGTTCATTTTGGTTGTCTATTATTTGGAAGGTGAAGCAGACCAGTGGTGAACTCTAATTAAGAATACAAGGCAACAAGATGAAATTGAATCCATTTAATGGGAAGAGTTCAAGAACTTTTTTTTAATAAGTAATTCCCTACTATTCCTAGAAAAATATATAAAAGGAGTTCTTTGAGCTTAAGCAAAAGGATGATGAATCTGTTGGTACATACATGGAAAATTTTACAAGACTTGCAAGGTTTGATTCTGGCTTTATCATCCAAACTAAAAGTAAAGTTGATCGATTTTTCAGTGGCTTAAAACCAAGTCTTCAAAGGGCATTCGATATAGGAGACTTCAGTAGCTATGAAGAGATTTTTCATTATGCTATCATGGTATAACTAGAATTTGGTGTTACATATTTGTCTCATGGTTTTGACAAGAAATGAAAGATGGAGTTCAAGGGAAAATCTCAAAAACAATGGTGAAAATAAGATAAATGTTTTCTTATTCTAAATGTGTGGAAATTGGCATGGTGAATATTGTCTTAAAGAGACTTGAAATGTTTAAAGTGTGTAAAATAAGGTCATCAAGTAACTGAGTTCCAAAGGAATGGGAAAAAGGTTTCTAAAGATGTGAATGGAGAAAGGACTATAGAGAATGCACCACCAATAATTCAATCCTATAAGTCCAAGGAAATGGGTAATTATTCTAACTAATGCCCCAATACAAGGGTTAATGATAATTGAAATCAACAATTTATGAAGGAAAAAAGAAAAATGGATGTCACATGCGATCACTATTGGAGATGTGGAGTATGACAATGAAGTAGTTGAATAATTATGTGTTTATGTAATGGGATATCAAAATAGTGTTGTGAAATATCATTTATAGTATTATAGAAATGTTAGAATATCTATGTATTGGTATAATATGGTTTTACATAATTATATGGTGCCGGTAACCATGAAAAGTGATTGAAATATTTTTGGAAACCACATGATATGCGCATAATGAATGGATAAAGAGAAAATAATGTGTTTGATGGTGTTAATGAGATAATGACAAATAAAAGGGGAAAAGTGATGTCATGGTTTGAGTATATAGACTTTTTGGTATATTTGGTGTGTGTAAAGAGTTAATTTTGATAGAATTGATATTTTCCCAAAGGTTCTATAGTAATTTATGTTATTATCATATTTCAAGAGAGTACCGGATTTAGGTATTTAGATGTTAGGAATGTGACAACAAGTAACTTCCAAATGAGATTTGGGAGAAAAATGTTAAGTCGATTTATTTCACCTCCTTATAAAGTTTTATATTTTTAGTTTTTTGAAGTATTGTAATGTTATCCATTTATGGATAGTATAATTTATATTATAGTTTAGGTTTGTTAGATTAATGCATTATCTCACTATAGGTATACTTATACATATTTAATAATATATTCTAACCTTTTTGTTGACATAGATAGGATAACCTATCTTTCTATCGTATGATCTGCTAACACTTCAAGAATGAAAAATTCACCTTTATTTCTTTAAATAATATATGATGTGTAAATTTTTTAGGGGACGACCAATTGTGATATTACACTGAAATCAAGTAAGTATTTCTACTTATGAAAAAATTCTTAAACATTAGGGAAATGATCTTGAAAACCAAAAATTTATCCTAGTACCCTCTTATCTGATGAATCAGATGGTCCCCTAAATTATCACATACTTATGGCTTTCTAGAAGTTAAATTTCTCCAAACCTTATTCTCTATCACTATCCATCAGAACTTGATTGTTATATTTCTCTTCTATATCTTTGTTTTCACTGCCAACTTATGTTCTTCTATGTGGAAAACCAGTGATGAGTTACTTTGGGTAACTATTACAATTATAACTTTCCTTTTTAAAATGATGTCTTGGTATCCCTTTTTATGATGTGGGTTTCCATGAAAAAAACTTTCAAGTAGAAAACCATTTATAACCCCGATGAATTTCGAGGGATAAATTAATTTTAAGTGGGGTAGAATGTAACACCCTATGATTTTATGAGATAGATTATTTTTAATTTCATTGATGTCTTGTATTTTATTCTACACCAAGATAATATTGCGCTATATGCAACACCTTATTAGTTTTTAGTATATGCAACAATATACTTGGCTTGTGTTGTACACAATTTCAATTTCTTTTGATAGAATTGATTTCATGCATTACTAAGTGTAGAATTTGTTCAATGTCTAAATTAACTTAGTTTTAATTATGTTATACACAACACCAAAGGAATATTCAGATATAGTCAACACTGACTTGTCTTGCATTACACACAAGAGTGACCTACCTCGATAGCTTGCATTGTACGCGATACCAAGTTTCACTAAACAACAATATATTATTAAAATTTAATTATTTAATGGAATATAAACTATAAATTATGATTATTATTAACCAAATTTTAAATTTTATAAAAATTTTATTAATATTACATGATTTATAGAACATGGTATGAGAACAAAATGAATTTTTCTGACAAAAGAAGTATTTTTGAAAAAAATGTTGTTTTACCGAATTTTAGTGGAACACCCATTTTAAATCTAGTTTTTGACACTTTTATAAGCTCAATTTGACAAAATAAAATTTTTATTCAGAATTGGGACATACATATTTACATTTTGTTGAAATTTTGGTATTTTTCTGATAAAAATAAATTTTATTCAATAGTGAAAAATATTGCATTTTAATTCACAACTACATTTTCATCTAATATATTTATATAGTTATATTATCATTTTAATATGTTTTAAAGTGTAATTGGAGTAAGTTTTTATCATTTAATCCAATTATGGTCATTCTAAGTAGTTTTATTTTTAAATTGGATATAAAAAATGTCAATTTTTTAATAGTTATTACTTCTTAAAAACCCACTTTTTCGTTTTGACAATGGGAATTAATTTTATATTAATTATTGAAACTTTTTTATTTTGAATTTGGAAGATTTTATTCCTTATTTATAATCTTAAGGTTCAAATTTTGTAAATATTTTCCTTTAATTTTTGGACGTTGTGAATAGTAACTTGAGTAATTATTTTATTTACCATGGTTAAAGGGTAAATCAGGTAAATAAGGGTAAAAATAATATTATAATAATATTAAATTATCCTAACACATGCCCTAATCCTATTGGATGATTAATTTCCAACCATGGGAATCCTTGGGTCGATTTTGGGACCCCATGGATTCACTTGGATGTGAAAATGAAAATTTATAAGAATTAATTTAAAGTAAATATAATTATAACCTAGCATATATCTTTTAATAAATCAATTTTAATAGAGAGTTATATTAAAGATATATATGTATATAAATAATAATTAAAATGATAAAAATATTTCCTATGTCATGGTATTTTATTTATAATATTTAGACATTAGATAAATATATTTATTTATGACATAATTATGATATAGTGATTACCTCATTAATGAAAGATTCAAATAAATGAATTTATGAATATTAAAATAAATTTAATTTGAACATTTTTATGTCATCAAAAAAAATTTTGGATTCCATTTACATTTTATGGATGAGTTAATTACTTTGGTTCAATGTAATAAGGTTGTTATGAATTTTTAAAAAAGTCAAGTATGAATAGTATCAAATATTGAAGTAATTCATAACTTAAGAAATAAAATAGTTTATTAAAAGAAATTAAATTCCTAAAAATAAAATAGTCAGAAAAATTGTTAATATAATCCAAAATATGTCATAAATAACTATTTTGGGTTGTTTTACATGATATGGTAATTACATTAACCCACAATGTTTAAATAACATGATATCATGGTAAGATTAAAAAGGGTAAAATAAGGGTAAAAACAAAAGGATAAGGATAAAAAATATTCAAAAGATGTAAAAAATTATTTTATGGAGGTTATTCGAACCAAAATCATATTATATTATAATTTTATAAGTTTTGGACAAATTTAAATCGAAATTTAATTTATAATAAATAAATATTTTGGAACTCTCTTAAAGTGCCCCTCTTCTCTTAACACCATTTTGAGCCTTAAATATTGAAAAAAACCTATCCATTTCTCTTATAAACATACATTGTTACATTCTAGAGGTTCTGATCTTTTCAAAAGACTAACTCTAGATCCCTAAGAGAAATTTAAAGGAGGCACGTTGAGGAAGAGGTAATCTCTTCTACAAATTTTTTCAAATTTATTTTTTCTTATACTTCCTCTTATTTAGTTGTTTCATTATAAAGTAATGACATAAGTATAACTAATATACTGATATGTTACTATAAATATAAAACAACCATATTTCACCTTTTATCCATCCTACAAAAAATGAAATCACCGCGCGTGCGTACGTACATCTTACCATCTCAACGTCATGGTGTAATCTGTTTTTCACCACCCCCTTACTTGGATGAGTATAATTGTGGAAATATTAGGTAAATAGGATTATTAAAACATTATACTAATTTTGAGATATTATACACTATCCAAGTCAATATCCTTTCACAACTATTGAACGATATCGTCGCTCGGGCCTACGTACGGCTTATTGTCTCAATTACGCGATGAGATTCATTCTCTATGTTAACCATTCAAGAATGATTATAAAGTATATTTAATAAATAATCCTGAAATGTATGATAACATAATTTTTCTGTATTTATTTATATATATATGTCATTTACTTACTTCCATTCAATTTAATAAGGAATTGAATACATTGTTCATGTGTACGTACAACCTATCGTCTCCTTGAACAGTGTATTCCATTACATATATCGATCTATAATATATATTTATATGCTAAATATATATGATATATAAATCATCTTTTAAATTCCATAGTTAAGTAAATCATGAGCTATATAATAATATCAAAAATAATAATTCCAAACACATACGATAAATAAAATGATTATTACATAAAATGTTTCTTTAACATGGAATTGAAAAATGAACGTGTAATATAAAGTCATAAGTAAATCATATATGATATAATAAATATTATTATGGTTATGTTACAAGTTAATAATATGTTTAAACCCACTATAATGGAGTTTCAGATGCAGACCGAAGAAATTGGACCTAAGGTAAGGGATAACTTTTCCAATCTTGTTTTATCTGATATTGTGTATTCGTAAGTATCTACTAGGGATATATTTATCATCCATGTCCATGATTTATAACAATATTCTCATAAAATGATTACTATTCTTCTATATATGTTTAAATTCATTTTTACCCATTTTGGACTTTTAAAACGTGGTATGGAAGGAATCTTTCTTTTGTTTACCATATGAGGTACTTTTTGACATTCCTAGTAAAATTATGAGGAGAACATTTATTTAACTTATACAGCATGAACGGATATTTACGTCTTCTTAATGCCTTATTTACATTATTCTTCCTTTAACTATTTCATGTTTATTTTCAACTAAAATTATTTTATATTAAAATTGAATGGCATTTTAAGAAAATAAAATGTTTTTGAAGAAGAAAGGATATTTTCCTCAAGAACTAAGTTCAAGTGGTTTATCAAAGTTACTTTCCATCTAAGATGACATAAGGTTAGGTTTTTGTCCCTGTTATTACATTTATTTGATTATGTTTATGATGGAATTATATTTATAATGTCCATTTCACTTATATATATTATGTCATGATGGCATGATGTTTACGAATACCATTTTATTTCATGGGTTATGCTATGCTGAAAGATTTTTTTTTAGTAGCACATGTAAGATTTATTTCATTATGAGATGGGTGGGACCTATATCTCCCTCCAATGCAATGGATAAATATTTATATATCATGATATAGACATGACTATAATGGCATGTAAATTTAATTTCGTAATACATGGTTGGAACAGTAAGTAATATCGGTTCAGTAATGGACTTTGTCCACTATAATGGTCTTGGAAGTAATGCCTTGGATACTAAGGAAATAATAATATGTGATTAATAGTTTTCAACTATTTGATTTTTTGTTCCAATTTTATTTTATCATGATTAATGTTCCTTTATGATCCATACCTTATGTATTTCCAAGATTTTTATGTTTAAACTTTATGTTCAGTATTTTACATTCAAATCATTATAGTTTTTTTTATGTTCTCCATGTTTAACCTTACTAAGAATTTGAGATCACCCTTTGTATATTTTATTTTCCCATGATATAAAGAAATTTTTTAGGTAGGAAAACAATTGTAAGATCTTTATTGGAGATATTGAATATCTTTCACCATGATTAGAAGATTATGTTCCGAGTTTCCAAAGACACTAAACTTATACAGTATTGGGGAATTTGTTTGTGTCATGTAGTAAGTATTCTGCAAAAGAAATTTAATTTCCATGTGTGTAAATCTTGGGTCTCTACAAGATCCATAAAAATTTAGGGTACACTATTAAATCCCAAATTCATTAATATAAATTCATAATTATTATACCGTGTCCAAAATGCTTTCTTCAAAATTTCTTCCTTCTTCACTCGTAATTGATGATATCCAAAATGAAGATCAATATTCAAAAAGAATTGATCTCCTTGAAGTTGATCAAATAAATCATCAATACGAGGTAGAGGATACATTTTCTTTATTATAATCACATTGATTTATCTATAATCAATACACAACCTCATGGATTCATCTTTCTTCTTGACAAAGAGAATAAGGGATCTCCATGCAGAAACACAAGGGAGGATAAATCCCATTTGACCCAACTCTTAAGGTTGTTTTTTATTGATACTAATTCCATAGTGGACATTCTATAGGGAGTTTTTGATATTGGCCTTGCATCAGTGATTAAATCAATACAAAACTAAAATTCAATCTCTGGGGGGTTTCTAGGTAAATATTTTTGAAAAACTTCAATGTATTCCTTTACAATTGGTATATCCCCAATTTTGAATATTACCTCTTTCATACATAGATGTTGTTTTCTCTTCCTCTTAAATAATATCATTCAGTAAATATACAGGGGATGGATTTTGATAAGAATCAGGTAATGAAGCTTCTACTCTAAAGATAACGGATTCTATATCTTCCTCAAAAATCTCAACTTCCTTATTCTTTAAATAGATCTTCACATCATAATTCATAAACTTTTGTAAATGTGGGTGAATAGTCATAAGTGTATTCCCAAAGTCTAACTTAAGGTATGTTCCCTAATATGTATTATCTAAATCTAGTTTCCAAGGTTGTTTCTAAACTTCCTTTGATACCAATTTTAATGCCTCAACCCCAGATAACTTGACATTGGTGCATTATTACATTATATTGGCATGATTACAAGGAATGATGTTCAATGTACCGAACAATTTAGTAGTCTTGGAAATACATTTTTCATACATAATACATTGGGAAAACAAAATAAAACATCAAACACAATAATTGGAATATACTACATCCTTGAAATCTTATTCAAAGTTCTCTTCATAATAACCTGGGCAGAGAAACATAATACGGGTGATCTCAAATACTTATTATGGTAA
Source organism: Viscum album (assembly GCA_963277665.1). Lineage (NCBI taxonomy): Eukaryota > Viridiplantae > Streptophyta > Magnoliopsida > Santalales > Viscaceae > Viscum > Viscum album. The sequence continues at coordinate 791,589,599 of OY728151.1, forward strand.
GTACAATGGAAGAAATATTAATTCTATATCGAAAGGTAAATATCTAAGAATGTTTTACATTTATAAAAATAGATAAGGAATACATAATATGGAAAATAAGAAACTGAAACATATTCCATAAATCAATAAACTGAGAATGAGATACTTCCATATATATTTCAAGGTAAAATCTCATGGATAAATAATAACTAAAATTAAATTAGGGAAATACTTTATTTAAGGACGTCATTTATTAGGCATATTAATACCCATTACTATCAAGACCTTTCAATAGTTGGTTTAAAATTAAGAGTAGAAACCCATTTGGAAAACTTATTTGTGACATTAGAACCTGTCGATGCATCAAGAAGCTATATAAAGTTTGGGCTCCACCCGTTATTTCTAGTCCAAAGTATTTCTCATATTGAATAACAAAAATAAATAATATGCCTTATCAAATAACCATATTGACTGAGTAATATGGATCTATCAATAATTCCCATGAAGAAAATAATATATTATTATGAAAATAATGATATTCATGATAACAAGTCAAAATTTATAATATACATTGAATAAATGTAACTAGGTGCATAACATTACAATATGCCTCAATGAAATGAAATTGAGATGAAATCCCTTACATTTAGTCTGACTTGTCTCTTTAATTCTTCATATTCATTAATAATAAACTTAGGTTAATTTCTAATTGATTCAAGAACCTTTTTCAAGTTTTTTATTCATTTTATATTACTTATCATTATGTTATAAAATTTGTATAATTATTTAAGTTCATATAGGTCGTTTTGTCGATGTTCGGTACTTGAGTTGAAAATGAACTTGTTTTAATATAAATTGTCCCTGTAGTCAAAATTACATAATCACAAAAACATTATTCCTGATTTATGTATCATATATATCAATTATATATTTATTTATATACATTATATATTTATTTATAATATTCCATAATATTTGGAGATAAGAAATGAAATGCACTGTTCATGGAGACAGTAAACCGTACGTACGCATGAACACTAATTTCATTTCTTTTTCATATTTAAATGAAAAAAAACTAAATTATACATAGATATATTATAATTCTATTATGATATAATATTTTATATACATTACATAAGTTCATTAACATCATCCTTTATGCATTCCATGTATGTCATGAACGAGTCATGTCACTTTGAGGGGGTGGTAGTCCGTACTTCCACAAATGAGATTATCGTATTTACACATTATAGAATCCATAAAGGTATAATGTAAATGAAAATTACATATTATATAGATAATATAAATACAATATATATCATATATAAATACATTTCCATAACAATGTCCACCCTGATAGGTGGTAGGAGAAAATAGAACAATCGTCATTTTTGTGATGTACTAGTTCAGCATCCACAGAAATAGTATGTTTATACTAATTAGATGGAGATGTGTATAAGTGTAATTAGACTCATTATAATAAAAAAACATCCTATTATATTAAGGATATGTTTGTTTTTATGTAATCAAAGAACAATAAGATCAATGGGAGTTGAGAAGGAAAATAAAAGAAAGGAACTTGTGAGAAGACGTTACCTCAAAATTGGGTAACTTCTTTTTATTTGATCCAAAAGGATTTCTTTAATTGTATTATTCCCTATTTAATGATTATATAAGGAAGTGAGGGGTTTTTTAGATTATTTGATCATAATTCGGAAGATCCAAAGGGATCTAAAGATTTTATTAAGTGGGTAGAGGTGGTACCCTTTTATAATACGGTGGAGGGGAACTTTAGGAAGGTATTGAAATAATATTTTATTATAAATTGATTTTCGGTTTCAAATGGATGAAAACTCATTTATGTTAAAGATAATATTATTTTAGATCTAAAAACTCTTAAAAATAGGTTCTTGACAAGTTTAGGTCACAAAAGTAACCTTATCCTTTAGCTTTAACCCTATGTTAAAAACATTAACTCCTACAATATCGTCTTGTATTTTCATAATATATGGTAACTATATTTAATATAAAATGAAAATTGAGCCATTAGTGGATCATTGATAAAAATATTAATATTATATAAGTTATTTATCTGAATATTATATTTTTAGGACTATTATATCATTTAATAAAATAGTATTTGTTTTAAAAACTTATTTATGTCAATTTATAGACTATAAAGTAATTGGTTTTTTAAAAGTCGTAAGAACGTTATTACTCCTAAAAAAGGAATTAACTAAAATATAATATGTCAACATCATCTATAAAATTCATTTATGTAATCAAAATGTTCAAATTATATTGATGTTAACATTTATAATGTCATTTGTTTGAATCTTTCATTAATAAGGCAATCCCTACATCGTTATTGTGTTGTAAATAAATTCATTTATTTAATGTATGAAAATTATAAATAAAATACCATGATTTATAGAATCTTTGTGTATTTCTAATTACTATTTATAGTAAAAATATCAGTTATATAACCCTATTTTAAAATAAATTTAGTAAAAGATTCATGTTTATATTATATTTCTCTTCACATTAAATTATTTCTTATAATATGACATAATCACACCCATGTGTTCCCATGGGGTCCTAAAATTGACTGAAGGATTCTCATGGTAGGAAATATCTCATAAAATAGGATTCTAATATGTGTTTAGATAGTTTTATATTATTATAATATAATTTTTTTACCCTTATTTACCTGATTTACCAATTAACCTTGGTAAATAAAAATAATTACTAAAGTTACTATTCATAATGTCCAAAATTTAAAGGTACATATTTACAAAATTTGTACCTTCTGATTACAAATATTAAATCCATTTTTTAAAATTAAAAACACTAACTAGGAGGGATGTGGGTCTTTGAAACACCCCCCCCCCCCAACAACATCATTCTTGATGTTCCTTAGTTTAATGTCCCGACCCAGGTTCCACAAAATAGTACCCCGATTCGGACTGCTACGTGACCTCAAGCGCACCTCCTTGTACTCTAGTGAAATAAAACTAGAAGCAATGATCTAATATGGATCAGGGGAGACTATAACTTCTTTATAAAATTATCACAATAGTGGAATAAAATAAACAAAATCTAGATCATATAACAAATAACCAAAAATAACTCACATCACATAATGATTACAACACGAAAACAATATCCAAACTAAAACATTAGATATTACATGTCAAGTAAGTTCCATGTGTAAATATGAAAAAATAAAAAAATAAATAAAGACATTTAAAACTCCCAAACGGGTCCAGAACGACATCTGGTTCCCTCATTCAGGCACCATTTCGAATCATCCATCTAATATAGGTCATTTTCCCTTAGCATGTCCTTCAACGATGAAATATATTTTAGTACCAATCTGGACACACAAGTAGGGTGTGAGTAAAATTAAATAGGACACAAATAATGGCATCTAAAACAATATCAAATCAATAATAGTGTATGTTGTTGTAATAAGAATAAGTAAAATTCATAATTAAACTGTTATATAATATTTATTATTATTTAAAGGAACCATAGAAAACCCCTAGGTTCCTAAGGACTCCCAAACCACAAATTCTGCTTTGGCCTATGCCAGATTCTGAACTATCCCCAAGGGATATCACCTATCACAATACAATTTTTAACAATTTTCATTTCATTTCAAAATATATCACATCCAATTAGAACTATATTCCAATTCGAACTTTTTGGGTCTCTGTTTCCAATACTAGGACCATGGGAGTTTTGATGTCGTAGACCATGTTCCAAACTCATTTATCCATTTATCACTATGGTCTTTTAACATAGTCGGTCATTTCCCACACAAGAATAAAAAATTATCACTATGGTATTTTGACATGGAATGGAACATCCCACACATTAATATCAATTTATCACTATGGTATTTTAATACATCAAGCCATGTCCCATACATAAATATCAAAATTATCACATGTATCAAAATTAAACATATATAACTTCAATAAATGATAATAATAATTATCCCTCTCATCAAATTTCATGATCACAACATCTATTAATTAATTCAACAATTAATTAACCTATTTCAATCAATCTCATTCTCAAAACAATTCCTATTAATTAATTCAACAATTAATTAATCCAATTACACAAATACATATTCACATCATTCCATTAATTAATTCAATAATTAATTAATCACATCAATCCCATCAATTAATTCTTTAATTAATTGGTAACATAAATTACATTAATTAATTCAACAATTAATAAATCTCATCTAGAATATTATAATCATGAAAACCTCCATTAATTAATTCAAAAGATAATTAATCAAATTTCTTAAATTACATAAACACAAAATTTTCCATTAATCAATCGAAAATTCATCAATCAATTAGAAATCACAATATCCCCAATTAATTTAATAATTAATTAATAAATTCACAATCTCAATATCCCAAATTTCCAAATTCCTTAATTAATTAATTTACCAAATTAATTAATTCAATTTAGGAAAATTAATTACTTATCATCCAATAGAAATCCTACAATTAAATATATGTAATTGAAATAAATACATTTGGATTGTAACAATAGACCACATACCTCAATATTGATGATAAATTCTCTACAAAGGAATCCCCAATTTGAGATGAATAATGACGAAGAACCAGATCTTGATTCAATTCCTAGATCCAATATTTAAACAATTCAAGATCTAAAAAAATAGATCTTGATCTAGATCCATTTATTGGATAAAAATCCCTATTTTATCCCAGAAGAAGAGTGGAAGAGAGAGAGAGATAAAGATCTAAATGGGAAGAAACCACATACCCAGGGTGGTGCCGATCTTCAATTTGGGATTCAAATCACAAAGAGTGGAGGTCGGGAGCCTTAGAAAATCATCCGGGAACCTCCAAAATTTTGATAAAATGTTAGGGTTTGAGTGGGGGTTGACTTGCGATTAATATGGGTGTTTGGATATTTTAAAATCTAATGTTTGGGTAAAATTAAAACTCATGCATGATTTGCAGGGCAGGGTGAATTTTTTTCCAAACTTGTGCCTTACCTATCCTCTTCTTGGGGGGGTCTCTTAATAGGGTGAATAGTTTGAAAAAACATTCACTAGTTGTGAAATACCTCTCTATTTGGGGATTCATGGTTTTTAGGTCCATGGAACATGGTTTGGGAAAATAGTGCACCAACCGTGTACTTTCTCCCCATATTACTAAATTTCCAATATTCACCCAAACACACCCCAAGGTGAGGTCCAAACAAAAAGTACTCAAATCTAAGAAAATAAAAACCTAAAAAAAAGACTGATATATCTCTATAAAATGTTGATATCTAACACTTAATAATGAAAAATATATGATTTTATCAAGAATAACATTCATCGTATCACTTTTCAACATATTAAAATTCATTTGAATGCTTTATAATCAATGACAGGAGACAAAGTTTTCACCATGATGTGTCCAATTCTTACAATTTTCTCAAAAAACAAAATTTGGAAGAAGTTTTCCCTCACAGTATCATGATTAAAATAATATATTTTTTTACACATTTACCTCATAGAAAATTTATAAAAATTTATTTGAGATTTAATAATGAAATCAATAAACTACTAAATATCCTCAAAATATTTTATAGAAAATATATTCGGCGGATCAATCCAACTCATATCCATATGTCTATTTATAAAATAATAAATAATTAAGGTACAAGAAAAATAATAATTAATTCGAGAGTCTAATCAAATAAAATAACCAAATATTTATTTATATTATAATACCTAAAAAATACCACCAATACATTGATGAATTAGTAATTTGAAAAATAAAATTTTAACATCATATAGTAATTTATTCCATTAATCATAAAAACAAAGAACACCATATGATTATTAAAAAAATTTAATGAAGTTATTATTTGAATTTATCAAATGAAATTATTTATTTCTAATTTTATTATATAATAATCACAATGAAAACCCATCAAAATACTCAAAAAAAAAATTTCATACATTAAATTACACTATATTTATTCTATACTTCTAATTATGAAATTGAAGAACTCATTTTTTATAATAAAAAATTTTCATAATTCAATAAATATATTTGTGAATAATTAAAAAAAATATATGCAACTTTTGAAATATTTTTTGTTTATTTAAAAAATAATTTAAATATAAAATCGTCTCTAGATTGACATATTTTAATAAAAATGGAAAAATTAATTGATTAATAAATTTATATTGCATGTCAAATCTTTTTACTATTCAAATCAAAAAATTTACATGAAGTTAAACTCAAATTTTCAGTGAATATAAGATTTATTATTTCAAATAAAATTAAAATTCTACCAAAACATACATAATTAAATAAAATCATATTTAAAAATAAAAAATACTAAAATTTATTTCAAATTTCATGAAAAATATATTCTTTTAAATGTGATTTGTGTATCAAAAAATAATTTATAATATAAAATATATTAAATATTCAAATTAATTTTTAGTTCTAAACAAATCAAATATAAATAAAAAATGAATTCAAGAAATTCTAAATTTTAAAATATAATTGACCATTATCAAAATTAATAGATAAATAAAGGTAATTTTTTTCTCTTAAATTCATGTTGGTGAAACATTAAAATTGAAATAAAAAAACTAAATTTGTATTCATTTTTTCTCCCAAAAAAATAAAAACCCATAGAAAAAAACAACATTAATAAACAGAAAATAGTTCAGATAAATCCATGTGCAGAATTAGAAAAAATGGATCAACCAAAATAAATAATCAAAATATATAAATTCAATAATGGGATGGTATCATATGCATTGGTCGATATGGAGGTGGGTTGCGAGGGGTATAGAAATGGTGTTGGATCATACCACAACAAAATGTGGAAATAGAAAGGTTTTAATTATATTTAAGATTTAAAATCATACCGTTTGATCTAGATTTTATGTTTAAAAGAACCAATGTCACATACAAGTGGTATTAAATCCCTGGTTATAACAATTTTATCCATAAATACACACATTTTAAACCCAATACATGGCCCAATTTATGTAATGGAAAATGTTCAATAATTGTATATTGAAATGTTAAGGTGGTGTAGAATTAAATATTAGCGTGATGGAAATTATCACCTCTTAAGATACCTTTTGGGGTCATAAGGGACCATTATAGCTACAAGTTGTAACCGAGCCTAGGTTACACTAACTCTATCATGAAATTGGCACAAAATATACCCTACAAAGGGACCTATGCATCATGAATCACCCCATAAGTAACCCCTCCTCAGTTTATAGGGAATTTGAAAGTTACCCCTAAGGCCGGCCACTAATAGGCCCCAGGATATAGACTAGCATTGATGGTATAAAAAATGAAAAATGGGAAGCATTTACATTATAAATACCAAAAAAAATAATAATAAAACCACTATTAAAAATCATAATATAAAATAAAACCAAAATCCCAAAATAACCATTATAGATGTAAATTACATGAAAATACATGTCTCTAAGATAAAATACCAAAATAAACTGTTATGTGGAATATTCAACTGAAACTTCAATCTAGTAGCCTCTAGATGGATCTCTAAAATCTTCCTAAAAACATAAAAAATAGATTGATATCTATTGGGATGAGTTTACATGTATACTCAGTAGGATCATCCTCAAGACCTCTCATGAAAATGTGGAAGAATCATATAAATACTATAGTGAATAAATTGTGTAACCAATAAGAAACTACCTGGTAAAATGTCACCCATCCATAAAAAGGACCACTCACCCAAAATCATATACATGTGTAATAATATAATATCATAATAATATGTAAAAAAGTTACCCTATAAACACTTCCAAACTAGTTTTCCACACTAAATCCCCAATGAAAAGTGTATTTATTCTCTCAATCCCTTCAACAGTCGTACCACATCACACCATATCCCATATCACAATCATGCCACATATCACAACCACATCCTCATCATCACATATATTCCACCGCATACCATATCAAAAAGATACAACATTGCCTCAACTCATATATATATATATATATATATTCATATTTTCAGGGTATCATCAATATAAAGAACACCAACCTTGTTCCCTCCTCCAACCATGCATGACACTCATTATATATCATCATCACATACCCATAACCAGGTTAGCCAGTATATCACATACCATATCCTTAGGCCATTGTAGACTATTTTTTATATCTACTATGATCCATCACAAAATGTACAAAAACTATAAGGGAGGTATGGAGTATTTAACCATCTACTCCCTATAAAACTTGAATGATGGAGAAAAAAACTGGAACCCAAAACACTTGGGTGTTGATAAGGTTATCTAACTAAGGCAGAGTGCATATAGATGTTATGAGGAAAATACATGCATAATACATTCCAAAGAAAATCATAACCTAAAGGTTTCACCCCAAAATAGTACTACAACAACTGTTATGACCACCACCCTATCACCCCCACATGCTATCATCTCTACTAATTAGTACACATCGAACTAGCCCCTTTTCTACACAAAATGGCCATAAGAACCGTTCACAATTTCCCATTTAATCACATAATTTAACCATTTCAATATTTACCACTACAAGATTTTTTATAGAAATTATGTCATTTTATTCCATATTAGATGAAAATTTATTAATTTACCATTAACTATATCAATTCCAGTTGTTACCCATTCATTTTAATTAGTGAAATTTCATTAACAGTCACAGATATTTCGATTCAATCCCACTCTCATTATATTTTTCTTTATTAATAATAATATTATTTTTCTACCATAAAACTATAAATAAACCCCCAACCATAGACCAACCACTGTATAACCACCCCACAACACTGGCTGACAGCCTAAATAATTACCATAAAAACTTCCCTTTTCCAAAGAGCAATCCACACTGCCACTCTACATCCAAACCTGTATATTCTCTTACAAGCTACGGAAATATAGTCACAAAATCTACTCTATAACACATTTCAATACACAAATCCATCGACACAATTCCATCAACATGAACACACTATCATAGTAACCATGGAAATCATACCAGTAACTCATAATAGTCGATTTTAGAAATTTTAACTACCACATTCCATTTGGTAGAGTGTCCTTTTACATTGATTAAATCTATCATTCATTAGAATAATTACCTAAATTTTCAAATTCCACATGAAAAGATCATTATTACATTAAAAAAATTAAATTTTATGATTGTTGGTTCCATAAATTAAATCATATTAATAGTGCTCACACACAAATATATATATATATATATATATATCACTTTAGTAAAAGATTTTTAGCAACAACAATGAATATCTAACAAATAGATATGAAAAATAATGGAATGAGGTAAGCACATGTGAAAAACCCATTACCATAAATTACACATTAATATAAACTATTATCAATATTAAGTTAATTCTTGGCATCCATCCAAAGTAAGAAAAATAATGTTACATTCACACCATACCCAATATATGAGAGTCGTCATATCCCCTACCTCAGTCATCTCTTCGATAATCATTTCACAAGAACAAGGGTAAATATATTACTATAAGACTAAACCCATGTACGGAAAATCCAAATCAAGATAGATCATAGAAATTACCAATCACATTTTCAACCCCAAACCAACATAATTAATTTTAGAACTTCTTCTTCAACCCTAAAGAAGGAATAACAAGACATGTAGAAAGAAAGAGAGAAGAAACTCACCCTAGTTCATGGAAGAGGAATTTTCTTGAAGTTTAGGATCAAGGTAGGGAAAAAAGGGAATTGGTAGGTATCCCATAATTACAATAAAATTCACCAATGTTTGAAGAGACACAATTGAAATATAATTAATTTAAAGGGGATCTTGAAGTTATACCTAGCTGTAAAAATCATTGTATTATGGTGCGATAGGCCATCATCTCCCAGCATTATGGCTATCTTGAACTACCTTTCAAAAATTACACCATGTTCCTCCCAAATATCTCACCTATAAAATAAGACTAACTTATTTTAATCTAATACAAATAAGATATATAGTTCCATTTCGACCATCATCACACTAAAATAATCATTAAATAAACTACTTAGGGATCTACGCTATAATTCCCAACACCATGCTATAATAGTTATTTGTAAAAAAAATTCAAATAACCTCCAGAATAAATAATATTGCATAATAAACATAGACACACAGTGTCCTATATTTCCTTCCTTTTTATCTTTATCCTTCACTAATTTGATTATTAACACTCATATATTACACCCTTTTAACTCTTACTCATTTTTTGAAAAACGAAATATCACAACTCCCCTTACTTTCTGCCAAATCCTTATGCTATGACACCCAAATTTTCACTATGACACACTTATCCTAGTTAAAATCTGTGATATTTCACCACATGACTTCCTACAACCTTTTTACAACACCTATAAAACCCAAATCACAAAAATCAAAGGGAAGAAAAGTTCTCATACATTTTCTTCTATACAACTCATAGGATTCTCATCTTTAAGAATCAAAATAGAACCCTAAAAGAAACCAAAAAATTCTAAGCCGAAAACTCTCCCAAGAAGATACTTGTCAACTATAATAACTCCACCTCCATGGAATAATGAATCATAGAAGACAATAAACTGAAATCAAATATCTATAAAAAATCAGCATCATCAATATAACACAAAATCAAACATCTCAATCATTATATAAAAAAGGTTTGAAACAACTCACCATACTGTGCACACAAATGTGAATTATACAAGTAAATTCCTCTAACCTAGTATTCCTCTATATAAAATGATCCAAATGAATAAATCACTCATGAATTTCCTTCTTCTTTTAATATTAAATCTTGATATGTATTTACATGAATTTCACATCATCCTCAATATTAAACTCTCAAAAATCTATTTAATGGGATGAATCTTGGAGAAATTGATGAAGTTATTTCATATGGAAGACATCTAGTCCAGCTATAAGGGAAACAACAACTGATATTGTACCTCACTAAATCAACCCAATACCTTGAAAGGATTGATGAGTTGATGATAATTCTTACTCCCTCAGCCAAGCCTCTACTACACATGATAAGGGGAAACCTTGAATAACATATAGTCACTGGCGTCAAGAACTACAGGTTTCTTATTTTTATCAACATAAGTCTTAAAATGGTCATGTAAAACCATCAACTACCCCTGAACCATTTGAACCATCTCTGTCATGCTTTATTCCATATACGGTCCAAGTATTTCCAAATATTTTACTTTGGTATAACATAATGGAGATCTGAAAAGTAGTATATACAATGTTATGAATGAACCCATGACAATGTATTCATTGTGTCTATTACTATAGTAAAACATAATCCAATGAAGGTTTTCACCCTAGATCCACCAAAATCCATGATTAATGCATGAAACATATCTTCTGGTGTATGAATGGTCTTCTCTACCTACTAGTCATCATGATGGAAATAGTGATAAAGAGATTCTATAATCTAGAATCATCTTGAAGGCCTCCCCATACACATGAGGTAAATAAAGGATCCTGATTAGTGATGATGGTACTAAGTTCCACATTAAGAATCCTCGCCACATCTACATGTTTCCTTACTATAATATCCTCAACACCAAACTCCTTCATCATTGGAAAGTGATTTTGCATCATCAATTGATCCTCGATCACCAAAATTGTATCATACCCTCCTTGGGATCATGGTAAAATAGTGAAGAAATATAAAAAGATAACCTCTAACTTACACCCAATAATATCTAATGGTTGTGGAAGATCTCCTTGAATATGATTCTATACCATCACCTACCAACAAAACAAACATCACAATATAAATTCCAATACTAATTTCTTCATCTTGGACCTCCAAATATGGCTCTTCAAGGCCTGATAAATATTAGATATAACAAGATGAACTACTAGGGGTGAGATATTAAACATAAGGATTATATATTTTTTAATCACTAGGGAAGAAAAAAATACACCCTGTAATGAAATATAATGGCATTCATCCTATAAACATCCATCATAACCATCACCAAGACAGACACGATCTTGTATCACCTCTACCTCTGAGTCTCCCTACTAAAAATACTCCGTCTAAAAGATCAAAGATTATTTCACTATCATCATCTATAATAAAACTCTATGACTATACTTATCCTCATCAAGATGTATCAATATATGCTCTCCCTTACTCTATAGGAAAATATAGATTCCTGACTAGTATCTCCATACAATATTATACTCAGAACATTAGTAACTATATTCCCTTTTATAGGGGTGTATGAGATTTTTATGAGAACATATTATAAGAACTTCGTCCATAACTAATGAAATGGATTTACATCCCTCTATAAGAAATCATTACTCAAGAACTTATTTTCTATGAATACAAAAAAAATATCATCAATGATATATTTTGATATAACTCTATAGAAAACACCACTTTCAACAACATGAGACCATAGGTGGAAGAGTTACATTATTGGGGATGTAAATTATTAGACTCATGTGAGTTTAAATACTTATAGTATATTAATATTCAACCTAAAATAATATGATATGTGTCATGGAAAACCACAAACATCACCCCCTCCTCTAGAACCTGAAATATGGGAGCACTAATAAACTTCCCTATTATGTAGTTGAATACTATCTAACACTGATCAATCTTGATATAAGACTAGTTCTTATTCATAAATTATATCAATGGAAATGAAATACTAAAAATTTCAAACAATAATATCCAATAATAACCTAAAAGATGGTGTAATATAGAGACATAAACTTCATTCTTGGGTACTTTCCATAAAAAATTACCTTGATCATCAAGGGATCGACTACCACCCACTAATGATGAATTACATGCAAAGGGAAATGCACCCATCATATACAAAACATACATTTATAAAAATTTCCAAAGTTATTATGGTGCTAAAGAGATTTTAAAACATATATAAGATGATTGACATTCACCTCCTCTAACATTCACTATATGTGTATTTTATCAATGAACACTACTATAAACTGATCTAGGAACTCAAAAAACACAGAGTCCATAAGTCCCATGAAAATAGATATGGTATTCTTCATATAGAATGATATAACAATAAAAATTAAGGTCTAATAGTAGTATTTGAAATAGGCCTTCTATATGTCTTATTGTGTCATTCCCATTTGATGATACTCAGACCGTATATTAATCTTTAAAAACTAGAAATATCCCTTTAACTGATCAAACAAACCATCCATCCTTATTACAAGATAATGGTACATGATTTTCCCTTTATTAAATTGTAAGTAATATATGAAAAACATTATAAAACCATCAATTTTCTTAAATAATAACACTAGAGTAACCCAAGATGACACATGGGGATAGATTAAACCCTTATACATCAAATCATTGACCTAAAACCTCAAATATCATTTCTCTAGATGTTTTATCCAATAAAGATCCTTTAAAATATGGAAACCACTAGGTTATAACTCTATCTCAAACTTAGTATCATGTCGATGGTGTATAATCACAACCTTTTTGTGAAAAAATATCCAAAAACTCCTTGATAACTCTAGGATAATACACCACATATTCCTTTTCCAATCCAATTGAAAAAAATTCCACCTCAAAAAAAAGTGACTCAAAACACATATGACCAATCTCATGATCCTTATTATCAACAATCACTACACACTATTCTCCCATATCAAAAAAATGAAACTCTCCTCTAGGAATAATAAATGAATGCATGCATAGAATACAACTAGTCCATGTAAAGGATAGAATTGTATAGATTTATATATAGTAAAAAAATCTCCTAATAACTAATATTAACATATCATCAACTCAAAACCCTATTTCTTAATAAGAAAACATGTAAGACTTACAATTATAGTATTCAACATTAGGGGAAGTAGAAGACACTCCACCTTAAATCCTAAAGTGCATACCAAGGTGGGTGAAATAAAGTAGTGTAAAGCTCCAAGATCAAATAATGGAAACATCCAAGCTATATGATAATTAGAAGGCACCTCAGAAAATATTTGGCCCATCTAGAATCATCATATCCATGGAATAAAAATGACTATTTCAAAATCATTTTCATTTCTACCCTTGTTGATGATCACATCAATGGTTATGCTCAGCCTTATGCCCCTGAGGATGGGGAACTTTATTGGGTAGTCGTATACCTTTTCCATCTCCCATATACTTCTTGAATCTCTATCAATACATATAATGATAAGGCCTCTAAATAAACTACTGCTAAAGAAAAAATAGAAACTTATCACCCACACCATGTCGGTCCCCAAGTATAGTCCAGCAATGGAATCACCAATGACCAATACCCCGACAAGGAAAACACACAAAAATAGATATTTTAGTGCGTTCAAAAAAATAATTTATCAAGATAATCAAGAGGAGTAAAATTATTCAATTTAACTCACTGTCAGTTAGAATAATAACTATCCCAAAATCTAAGATCCTCCACCAACATACATTCTCTTTAACGATCTCTAATGAATCCCCTCCTAAGAAAAACTCACCAATGCATGAATCCTCCCAAAAAACTCTACATTAAAATACCACTTAAGATATATAAGGATCATAAATGTGGTTACTGAATACCAAATATCAAGGTATAATTCCACATCTAAAGTGTTTTCTTTGGAATTTTCACCTAGAAAAGAATTAGAGATTAAAGGAAGATAATTAAATCTTATACAGAGATCTTTTAGACTCAAAATTTCCTAACAAAGGGAGATAAAATCCTTTCTATTTTCTTCCTTAATATTCAATCATAGGAAAACTTTACCAAAATACCTCTAAAAATATTACCATGAAACCTATTCCTCCTTACTCTCCATGTGATACAGAATCCACCAATGGAATTCAGCTCCTCACATATAGAAGAATACCTTAAAGAACTCAATACTCTAATTAGGCAAGGATGAAACATAAATAAATATTAATCTCCACTAAACAACACTCTATATCAAAATCAAAAACAATCCCCTCATACTTCATCGAGACAAGACATTAGAACTCCTACAATGTCTTCCTCTAAGACTCATCCACCTCATTTAGGTTGATCCTCCAGCATATAACAGAGTCATCATATCGAACCTCATAAACCTAAATTACATTTGGACAATGAAAAATAGTCATATCTATATGAATGAAAGGAAACTCCTAATACTAGTATCATGGAATTTAGTTAAGGTTCATTTAGTTAGATTCATTTAAATTTTCCCAATATCACCCCAATTCAAATACAAGCACAAACAAGTCTGATGCATGAACCTCTCCAAGGTCTTTACCCTAAAAAATAACTATCTCTCCCATGGAATTTTGTAATATTATTTCCCTTGAATCAGATCATAGGGATCCCTAATCCCATGTTCCCTAGTCTATCTCTCTTAACACATCACACGCTAGGTTTGATTAACACTACATCCCTACCAATCCCATGAAATCCTAACTAGATCTTGACTCCAAAATTCATTCTAACTCTTAACCATTTCTCTAATATAAGTTTTTCATGAATTTTCCAACTATGAACCTATCATAAGCCTTGAGTTATGAATAGAGTGATCTCTAAGGCCTACCAACAATAGTCCCTAGGTTAGAAACTAGAACCGAGGTTATAAAACATGAAAATGGGAGGAATTTCTCTCATAAATCGTAGAAAAATAATAATAAAATCACCAATAAACACAAAAATATAAAATAAAAACAATATACCACAATAAGAATAATTCATCTACATTTCATACAAATATAAGTCTCTAAAATAAAATTACCAAATAAATTCCTAGTTAACAACTCAAACCACAACACCATATTAGTAGTGTCCATATCAATCCCTAAACTCACCCTAGAAACTTGAATGATATATTAATATATATATATATATATATATATGGGTTATCATATAGTTATTCATTGAAAGACCCTCCTCCAAAATTTTCACGTAAATGTAGAATAAGCATAATAATGCTTTAATAAAATAATAGTAGAACCAATAAACACCTAATAGGTCACCTATCACCCAAACCCACCAACTTTTACTCATTCAATATTGTATCCATGTATAATAACCTAATATTAGAAGAATATATAAAAATGGTACCCCAAAAAACACTTATCAAAATATTTTTCTCTCATACCTCATTGAAAAATGTTTCAGTGCTCCAAATCCCTTACATAATCATATCACAACACACAATATCCCATAGAATAATAATAACACATATCACAAAACTATCATTAAAATCACATATCTTCTTTGACAAACAATATCCCAAGGACACGTCATACCCCTGGCCCATCAATACATCTCATTAGGTTATCTGGAACTTGAAGAAAAACAACTCCATTCCCTCCTCCTAAAATGTGTGACCCCTATCATGTATCATCATCCCATCCCAAAAACCAAGTAATCAAGTATATCACATACCATTACATCAAACCATTACAATCTATATTCTTCTACCTAACATGATCCATCATATCCCATACCATACCTATAATTCATAATGAGAGAGAGGTAGTAGTCATCCTTATGTTCCCTCACCAACCTATTTTTTAAGGAAAACACCATGAGCCCAAAACCTTTGGGTGTCAGTATGGTTATCTAACTTGGGTAGGAAAAGTATAAAAATCTTAAGTAAAATAACTGCATAATATATCCACACAGAAGACCAACCTAAAGGGTTCATACAAAAATATAACTTTCATATTCATTATCACCATCACACTATTACCTCCACATTCTACCATTTCTATAAATTACTAAACCGCAAACTAGCCCCAAGTTCCACACTAAACAATCCAAATAACTATTCAAAATTTCCAATTTTAAATAAATGTTTTAGTAATTTTCATATTTACCATTACTATACATGTAACATTCAACATTCCATTTAATTCCATATTTAATTAAAAAAATCTTTACCCATTAACCACATCAATTAGAATTGTTACTCATCCTTTTCAATTAATAAAATTTCATTAAATTCCATAGAACATTTAATTAAATAACATTCTTATTACCATATTTTTCATTAAGAATCATATTTTTTATAACGAAGAAACTATAAAAAACCCACAATCTTCAACAAACCTTCATACTAGCTCCCCATAACATGGACCAATGACCTCTACAATTACCATAAACCCTCCCCTTTCCCACATGACCAACTGCACCTTAGTTCTACAATAACAACCATATCACCTCTTTCTAAACCTGGAAAGGAATCTATAGTGTCTGATGCACATCATAATCCAACATTAAATTCCATCCACACAATTCCACTGGTATGACCATAAAATCACAAAAACCATGAAAAGGGTTTCATCTACTCATAACCACTACTTTCAGTAAGAAGAAATTCCACATTACCCTTTTTATATTTTTTCTTTAGAATAATTCAATCTATCATTCTCATGAATTGTTACATCAATTTTAGATTCTATATGTAACATCCTCAGCCCATGACCACTCATCAGTGTCCTGACTGGTAATACTACTGGGATCTCAGGCATGTCTCCTCATTATCTAGAGGTTTTTAACTATTAGTAGTGGTCTAGGGTGTTACAATGGAGAGAATATACCCATATATCAGAATTTTCAATAAAAAATAGGTAACCAAAGTAAATCCACACAATGATAAACATTAGAGTACATAGAAGAAATAATATATCAATTTAATAAAAAAATTCATGCGAAATCAAGAATTCATACAGACTCATGGTCATGCCAATACAATGAAATGATCACCCAAAATGTCGATCACATATTAAATATAAAAAAATAATAAATCGATATTGAGGCCCTACCATAATCCATGAGCCTCATCTAATCCTGGTCTCTTATCTTGTCCAAGATATCTAGCAATGTACTCCAATCTTCATCATCTTCCCAACCTGGACTGGCAGTCAGTGGAGTATACTTGGGTACCCATGTTCTATTCCCACATGATATGGATGTGAGTAAAAATCATTAGTTCACTACGAACAATGTACCACACATAAACAGTATATGTAGTGTATGTTATCAAGTGATATACTTAGAAAATAAATAATATTTGGAAGAATAAACAAATGGCCAATGTTAATCCTCAAGTCTTATTTAACACTTTAGATTGGCCCAAACATACTTCATTTAGTACTAGGGTGTCCTAGATCATCTTTCACAACCATTATATCCAATATGATGACCACATCTAATTCCTAGGAGCATGTCCTAGGTAATTCAGCACTATTAGACTTAATGGATGATTACTAGGAGCATGTGCTAAGAAATACAAATAGTATTACATATGAATATAAAAAAAGTTTGTCCAATTAATTCCAAATTGTATCACATCTAGATCCAAGAACTATTCCTAAGGAATTCCAAATTGTATAACATCTAAATCCAAGGTTTATATACATGTCTTTCCAAACTATATCACGTCTAAATCCAAATACCGTGTATAATGAATTCAAAATGACATCACATCTAAATCTAAGGACTGTGCCCAAATTATTCTTAACCATTATCAAAAATAATTGTTAGATACATGGAGTGCAGCCAAGTAATCCCATGTATATAAACATATCTGAATGGTTAGTACATCCCACCTAAATCATATCATGTGTCATAATCCATTCAGGTTCTAAGGTTACACCTGAAATCTTCTCTACCCATCTCTACACATACCCCCTCATGGGTCAATGTATCACAGGGGAACCCACCATGGTACCTTTGGTCATATAATAATTTGAACACCCTACATGGGATCCCTTAAAAAAATCACAACTCATGGGTCAACACTCATCACTCGGATGGAATGACATCCCAGAGTAACATCATAACTCGATCAAGGCCTCAATGGCCTCCTAGAAAATGTCACATAGAGGATAAGGCCTAAAGTCCTTACCCATCTCAATCCACCCTAAAATAGATTTCATATACCTAACATATTCATAATCTACCTAGATTCTATTGATCCAAGAAACCACATATCATTGGGGAATGAATTCTCCCCCATGCTCATCTCAACTAACCTGAATAATTCCAAGTATCTCAAGGTCATCACATGGACTACATGGGAATATATTCTTTAATTCATTAGACACCCGTACTTATGGGGTCTAAGGGAATGTATCTAGGTCCACTATGTTCAAATTATTCATCTAAAACTCACCCAACTTGGTCTATATATCTCAAGCCACACAATTATAATCAAATCCTTGGTCATCAGAGGTTTAGGTCTCAAGATAGTGTACAAGGGTCTATCATGGCCCTTGGAACCTTATCTAGTCCAGGAATTTCTTTTAAATAAATAAATTTACATAATTTAAAATGGTCAATTGTTAAAGGTGTAAAAACCACACATATCATATTCCACATATAATAAATGTATTTATAAAGGGTTTTTTTAGGAACATCCTACCTCAATTTCGAGACATTTCATTTAAATCATAGATTGGCCAACATTGCCTAGGATCGTCCATGTTTCACATATACTCCCAATCACAAATCTCAAAACATTATGTCTAATAATTAAATATAAATAATTTAATTAACTATTCAATCAAATTAAAAGATTTATAATTAACTTATACTTTAATTCAAATAATTATAATTCCTTAAATATGACTAGACTCCACCATCATACTGAAACTATGACTAATCAACTAAAAAAGGTCAATTTCATGTTTCCAATTCCACCTAAAGAAAAACCCCAAACACAAAACAATAATTAATTCACAAATTTATTTTAAATTAATCTAAAACCCTTGACAAATACATTCAATGACATACCTCCGTCAAAACAAAATACTAAACCGGGTTTCCCAAATTAGTGGGAAACTCAAGGAAGATACAAGAAATAAATTGAGGAATATCTCACATTAGAAATATAATGAAATTACATGAAACCACACCTAAATTGAGGCGAATGAATTATAATATATGGGATAGGATTGCCTATGTTTTACCATTCATCGGAGTGAATAGATAAGTTTGAGGGTTAAAACATCGTAGGGGGGAATGGAAAAATTTCCATTTTTAATGAAATCCTGATGGTAGCATGGTTTGGTTATATGGTTGGCCAAACTATACACCGACCATTTAGACTTTACTATAAAAGGATAAAACCTTCACATGTATAGGTTGTAATGTTTCTTAGGTAATGTTTTAACTATTCTAATCACCTATAAAACCAAAACACAAGTCTCACATAGTTTTTTTACAACCATGTAGTGATCGTACGTCTCTCCCCTTAGCCAAAACTAGCTTCATGGTTTACAATTAGATAATCATGATTCAAACTTAACTATTTCCAAATATGAACTATAAAAATTTAACAAAAAGGTTCCTCATTCTCAAGGTGTTGTATAGTTTCCCCTAAACCATTCACATCAAACCGTGCACTATGGAAGAAATCATCTGAATGTTTTAAAACTTAACCCAAAGCTCTTTATAACCAACTAAACCCCCGAGGAAACTTTCAAGCATCAAAAATTTTTAAAAAATAACCACTTTAACAAGATCCAACTCTTAGATTCTTAATTTGAATCTCTATTCCAAAAATTAATTACTCCCAACTAAAAAAAATAAATTCCCTTGGGAATTCTGAACCAGAAAAGTAATATAATTTCATAACACCCCCCATCATAATACTTATCATATCTAAGAATCCACATGGTCATTAAAATATTCATCCTAACCTAACCAAGTCATCAATTATTTATCAATTCTCCATGTGTTATCCTTAAATGATAGAAAAACTATAGCTATGAAACTATAAACATATGTTGTGATATTCATTAAAAATTGAAAAACGACTCATAATAAATTGAAATACAACAAAACTTATCTAAACCATTCCTTTCTATCCTGATACACCACTTTTTCACTAATAAATTCATCATATAGAATATGATTCTCCCCACCAAAAGACTCAATTCACTAGGGTTTATTCTATTCCATGGTTCCCCCCACAATCAAACTTTCCAACTGAAACACAATTATTAGTGGTACAATGACCTTCTCGATGAATTTTACAACTCACCACATCCAATTTCATGGAAAGCCTTTGGTCGGACCTCCTCTAGATGACCTTTTAATAGAATCATCAGTCACATATATTGATGAGATATCACATAATAGAATTCTAATATCAAACCCTTGAAGGATTCTTCACGTCATTGTTACATTCCACAACAAATTCTGAATCCTAATTCTAATGTAATTCTATGTATATCCTTAGCGAACCAAATTCGCCATCATACTGCACTCACAAGAACTGATACAAGTCAGAACAAACTCATGCTCAGATAATATCAATTTTATCTTGATTTTGGTGCCAATGCATAGAATCTACCCAATAATTTATATAAACTTCAAATATGATATTCACAAAGGAACCCTATACTATTAAATTCTTCTACTCACTAGAATCCAAACTCCATCTTGACAATCTAAAGATTGGTATCATCACACCCGAAACCATACTAATACAGAGTCGTATATCCATGCATTAAACTCTATCCTTTAGTATATATAATGATTTCATGTGATCTTCCCTCTCATACCCAAGTATCAACATCAAAAATAAATCATTTCCCATTCTGAACTCATCAAGAACATCATCCTCAACTCTAGATTAATTTCTAACTAAAAATAGGGCTACACCCTCTAACAATCTATTGTTCACTACCCAATATATTGATTTAAATAAACTAATCCAAGAGTATGACTTCAATAGGATCCAACATTGTGTTCCTATTGCACCCCAATCCATACTCACCACTGTCATCTCGGGAACCCATTCCATCAATGGTTTCATCATCCTCAAAGTCGAATCACCTCTCATTTTCATAATGTTTTGGGCAACCAATATTGGGACATACAAAAGATTTCACCATTTCATAGCCCATATTCATCATCTCACCAATCACAACTTTGATGAAACCATGTGTAACCATTGCATACTGCCTAAATTTCATCCAAACCCAATGGGAGTACACTCTAGTACAACCCAATCACAAAAACTTACCCATACTCCCATGATTCTTAATTCATGAAAACTAGGCTCAAATTTATAAATAACTAAAAATGATCTACAGAATGTCAGCCACATCCACCTTGAATCACCCTTGACAGTCTTCTTTAAAATTAGGCATTTACCTATACCCAATTTTACCACCCGATCGCCTGCCAACTAGATTTGTCACTACCTAAAAGGATCTACTCAGATACTCATCATACTCCCAAAAGTGCATCCGAAATTAACATAGTCATGAATCTTACCAATAATACCCTCCAAAAACAATCATTGAAACTAATATCTCTTTTAGTGTTTTTTATCATGAATCCCCTCTCATCCTCATGAATATAACATATTATTCATATCACTTTCTATACACCAATATCAAATTGAAGAACTTGGCCACGCTTTCTATATATAATAGAACTAACAAGCCCAAGATGACCCCTATATTAGGTTACCCTCACATAACACATCTTATCCCAATCATATTACCCATATCACCAATATAATGAGTTGTACCTCAAGATATAAAAATCCCCACATGGCCCATAGATCATGAATCATATAGGTCACAACTCATGAGTACACCTATTTGTACCAAGCTCAAATATTACACAGAAACTCATGTTCTAAACTAACCACTCCAAGGTTACAATGAAAACACAAATATTAGGCATGAAATTCCAAGTCATAAAATACTCATGGGAAGAGATTCTCACCATGAATTTTCATGTGGGACTACCACTGGAGAATCGGGATCTCGGGTTAATCCTCGTCAGATGTCCCCATATAAGACACACCCCCTCGAGGATCATGTACGCATTCATAACCACATATGTAAAATTTCATCATCAAAGACAATCTATGTTGATTATACCACAGTTATATAGTCTGTTTAATTTGAATTTCACCAAGAAGAAATATGGGAAAACACCATATAGGTTGTTTTTAAAACTTTATAAAGCCAAATAAAATAATATATGAATTGATATCATAATTACCACATAATTTTCTACTACTGAGGCATAAAATGCTTGTGCCAACCTACTAGGGTCACTATACCTCCCTTGTTCTGAAGGACTATCTCACAATCCAAACCTGAACTACAATATTTGGTATGAAAAACATGTTGTCTAAAAAAATTAATGAAAAATGCATAGTAAATTATAAAACTTAATATCTTTTACAGTATAGGTTCCAGATAATTAAGAAAATAATTTATATAAAATCAGAGTTTACAAAAAAATAATTAATTTAATTTACACATGATAAGTCTTTAAATGAATTCATTCATCTTAGATCTTCTGAAAAAACTTATTAAAAATATTTTGAAACATGGGATGAGTATAAAACCTCATAGAAAGGGGTTTTAAAATAGTGAAAAATACTTTTATAAATACTTATTTAAAAAATATATTAACACATTTTATATCAAATATATATATTTGATAAATAAAATACCTTTAAAAAAAATTAAAAATTAAATTCCTTTCGAAAATCCATTTCAGAAATAACCTTTAAAAGATAATTAGATTTCTCCTTAAAAATTTATTTGAAAATAATATTTATTTTATGTATTAAAAATAATACTTGGTAGATCTTATGAACCCTTTGTGGATGTTTAGTAGTGTAATAGGTAGGGTAGCATCCCGTTGAGGTCACAAGATCATCCTCATGCTTCATTATCTCTTTTCATATGAAAGTGTCAAACTAATTTTCCGAAAAAAATTTAAAGATCTTCCTTTATCATCCACCAACCATTCAAAAAATTTCAAAATTATTACATAAATTATTTTCATAGATGAATATAATTTTATATCTTTAATCTAGGACAATTATTTTTTATAAAATCCCTATGATAAATCCATATATCTAAAATAAAAACTTACATTTAAAATACATGTACATAAACACATTAAAATTAAAAAAAAACTTTCACAATAATTCATAAAAAGTTATAAAAAATGATAGATTATGACCATATCCACAAATATGCATAACATATATAGTAATCAAAAACCACATTACATAAAAAATGATAGATTATAAATCACATAGATATTTTTAAAAAAACAAAATTACGTTAAAATTATTGTTTTTAAAATAATAAAACATTAATTTTAAACAAAATAAAATTTTTGTTCAAAATTAATTAATATCTTACCTTACATGTAATGGTTTTTTAAGTAAATCAATTTCAATATTAATAAATAAATTTTTTATAACAAAATATGTTCCTTGAAAATAAAACTCTTCTATAAAAATAATACTTTTAAAATAATCCTCTTATAAAAGAAATGATTCTTAAAATAGAATTTTAGAAAATATATGACTCCATTACCTTATTATAAGACAAAAAAACTTGGGTAGTTGCTACTGGTTTGAAAACACTGAGTATATCAGAGGGAGATTTGGGGGGTTGAGTGAATTGCTATCTATTTATAGCAGTTTATATACAACTGTCTATATTGGATGCACTTAATATAATAAATTCAGTCTATCTAAAAAGGAGGAAGAATATAATATTTATATATGTTTCATTTTTCTTCTGCTACTACAAGTTGATTATCGATGGAGGAAAAATCAATTTGGGTATTAACACATCTTTATTGGATATAGATAGAAAAGAACTAAAATTATATAGTCCAGATAAGTTTGGAGCATTCAAAAAGATGGAAAATATAAACATATTATATATATACTGATGAAACTGAATGAATAAAAATAAAATAAGTTTATCCAATCCTAAATTAATTGATTTTTATTTTGTAATATGATCAATTCGGGGGTGGATTATTCAAGAATCTATAGACACAAACCAAACCAACGCTGACTAAAATCACAGACAAAAAAAATTTCAATTAAAAAGAGAATTGAATATATCCAACAATGATGTTGGGATGAAACCATAAGAAAAATGATTAGAGTGTTAATAAAACAAAAATGATAGATTTGATGAAGTATTGGACACCTAAAATAAAAAATATATGCACAAATAACTACCTCTTATAAATCTATAAATCATGTTGCTAAAGGTAGAATACGATAGAATCATCTCTATGGATAGATCGCACTTGATTTTTCCCTTTAGAGTGAAAATTTATTTATTATTTGATCATTACATTATCCATGCTCGATACATTTATCCATAGGTGATTTCCTCCATCAGTTTCAATCCATCCCCACTCACCATTCCCCTATATATAGATTCCCTTCCAAAACCAATCCCAATTTTGGTGTTAAAGCTTTCACTAGTGGTCAAGACCTCTTCTGGGTTTGGCCTCTCCTTCAGAAATGAAAACTCTTAATTTTCTTTATCTTCATTTTTTTTAATTTCTAATTTTAATATATATTTTTTAATATTTATAATCCTTGTTTTATAATATTTTCATAATTCCATATATTAATATACTTATAACATTACCTTTAGTTCATAATTTCAAATATTAATTAATCTGTATGAATTTAAGTATTCATAATTTTTATTTATAAAATTTATTAATTTTTATAGTTATCGTAATTTATATATTAATTAAATTCATAAATTTTATTAAATTTTATATTCCAAAATATGGGCCTTTATATTTCTTAGTGATATGTGACCTTAAAATTCAAAATGTATGATTACTACATATATTAACTCTTTTATTATATATACAATATATATATTCTATTTTTTTAACTTAGTTTAGATTCATAATTATTTTTATTATTTAATAACATGTTTTAATTAATCAATATATTTTATAATGTTAAAGACAAATCTTGTATAAATTAATTTTTCAAAATTACTTAAAAATAATTTCGAGATATTTAATTTTTTATAATTATTAATTTTTTAAGTGTTTAATTAATTTAATTAAAGTTAAATAATTGTGCATATCTTTTTTTTTATAAATTTTATCCTTTTTATGTTAATTATAACATTTATTTATAATCAGATTATTTTAGCATAATTTATATCCAATATTAATTTTGATTAAATAAAATCATCTCATATAATATCAAAACTCATCTTAGTTTGTTTCAATAATAAATTAATGAATTTAATAAAATATTTATATAAAAATAAACTAATCTTATAATTTGGGATGTCAAATCCCCCCCCCCCTAAATGGATTTTGATCTCGTAGTTCATTTTTTATATATATTCGGAATTTCTATATTCAGAAATATGGGAAACTAGTACGGATGGAATTATAAATTCTTAAAGTAACTTAATTATCTAGAAGTTAAAAATAAAATTATATTTCTTAGATTTTTCAAAGGTTACAACACTTAATCTCTAAATTTGTCGATATTTTTTCTCTGAAAATTGTCATAGTCTAAACCCGCACTTTGATATATGGTACTAAAAACATACTATGTATTTTTTTATTTAAAAATTAAATGAAAAGTACATAGTAGATTATAAAACCTAGGATATTTTCCGATATATATTTTTGAAAATTAGGAAAAAATATTACATAATATCAGAGTTTAAAAAATATAATAAATAATTAATTAACTTCACATGCACTAACTCCATAAATTAAGTCATCCATCATAGAGCTTCTAAAAGTCTAGTGAAAAATATTTGAAAACATGGGATGATCATAAAATTTCATAGTATGGCATTTTAAAACCTATGAAAATTAATGTTATAGATACTTATTTAAATACTCTTTTAAAAAAATTATATCAAATATATGTATTTTTTATGTAAAATACTTTTCAAAAACTTTCAAAATATACTAATAGTTTTGAAAATCCATTTCGAAAATAAACATTGAAAACTATTGGATTTATGCTAAAAATTCAATTTGAATTTTCTTTTATTTTATGGATTAAAAATAATTTTTGGAAGATATTTTGAAACACTTTTTCCCACTTAGTAGTATCACTAGTACGAAAGTGTCCCTTTACGGTCATGTATTCACTCTTCATTCCTCATTATCTTTTTTTATATGCAAACATAAAATTCATTTTAAGAAAATATTTTTGAATTTATTCCTTACTCATTCAAAACCCATTAAAAAACTTAAAATTCATACATAAATTATTTTCATAGATGAAACTAATTTTTTAAAATTATGCTTTGAAAAATCATGTTTCCAAAAATCCATAGGAGAAATCCATATTTTAAAAATAAATACTTTCATTTAAAAGTCATGTACATAAACACATTAAAATAAAAAGAAATTTTTGTATTATAATGCATAAATTCTCAAGAAAAATATAGACTATATCCTTATCCACTAATATGTATGAAATTTACAACAATTAAAATACACATAAAACAAAAAATGAAAGAATAGAAATTACATAGAGATTTTTAAAAATATAAATTCCTTTAAAAATAAAGTTTTTAAAGTAATAAAAATTAAATTTATACAAAATAAAGTCATTTTTAAAAGTTAATTAATAAAATTCCTTTCACATAAGGGGTTTTGAAATAAATAAATTTCAAGAAATCTTGGGAATTTGTTGCTAGTTTTTGTGAAACTGTCTACACTTACTGCACTTTATATAATAAATTAATTCTATCTATGATTGATGAAAAATATAATATTTATATATGTATCAGATTTATTCAACCTCTGAAATTCGAGTATCGAAGAAGGAGGAAAAAGAAATTCGAGCATTGATAACCCTTAGCCGGATATAAACAAGAACAAAAATCTAAAACAATACAGGTTAGAGAAGTTATGCACATTCAAAAAGATGGAAAATATATAAATATTATATTTTTATACTGATGAAACTGAAAAAATAAGATTTCAAAAGTTCATCTAATCTTAAAATGATTGATTTATAATTTATAATCTGATCAGTTCAGTGGAGGATTATTTAAGAATCTTCGAAGAAAAAATGAACTAACACAAACATAAATCATTTAAAATAGGTAATTAATATATCCAACAAATTTGTTGGGATGAAACAAGAACAAAGATAAATAGTGTATTAATAAGCTAAAAATAATGGATTTCAAGAAGAATCGTACGCCAAAAAAATACACTAATACCTACCTTTTATAGATCAGAATGGTGCTTCAATGAATGTAGAAGATGATTGAATGGTATCTCTAGATAGCTCATTCATGATTTCCCCCATTTGAGTGTGAAAATTTTTCAGTGTTCGATCTTTCTTTGATCAGTTCTCAAGCCCTTTATCCGTAAATTATTTCCTCCTTTGGTTTCAATCCATCTACACTTGGCCTTCCAATAATAATTGAATCCCTCCAAAAATCGATATCCATTTCAACCACTGAGCTCTCACCAGTGATCAAAACCTTTTCTGGGTTCAGCCTCTCCTTTATAAATTGAAACCCTCAATTTTCCTTATCATAATTTTTTTTAATTTAATAATTTTAATACATTTCTTTTATTATTTATAAACCATGTTTTATTATATTTTCATTATTTCTTATATTAATATACATATAATATTTCCATTAATTCAAAATTTAAAATATTAATTAATTTATATGAATTTAAGTATTCATAATTCAGATTTATAAAATTTAATAATCATCATTGTTGTCATAATTCATATATAAATTATATTCATAAATTTTATTATATTTAATATTCCAAAATATGAATATTCATATTTGTTAATGATATTTGACCTTAAGAATAAAATTTTATACTTCTTATATATACTAAATCCTTTCTTACTTATTCAATATACATATTATTTTTTCTTAACTTAGTTTATAACATTCATCATTATTTTTCTTCAAAAAATTATTTCAAATAATCAATATATTTTGTAATGTTAAATATAAATTTTTTAAAAATTATTTTATAAAATTAATTAAAAATAATTTATATAAATTTAATTATTTATAATTATTAATTTTTAAATAGATTAATTAATTTACTTAATTTTAAATTATTATGCATATCCATTTTGTTTGTTAATTTTATCATTTATTTTGGGTTAATTATAATATTTATTTAAAGTTTGATTATTTTAACTTAATTTATATCTATAATTTATTTTTATTATAGAAAATAAACTCATATAATAGTAAAACTTATCTTAGTTTGTTTTGATTATAAATTAATCCATTTAATAAAATATTTATATAAGAAGAAACTAAGATTATAATTTATGAGATGTTACAGACTGTACAGTCATCATCCATATATATCTTATCATAATATCCACATGACATATCATCAAAAATAAAACACACTATGGTCTAATAGAGTTGAATGTCATTACGAATCGATGTGAGAAAACACCTTGTAAATTATTGTTGACACATTGAACAGATGAACCCTCTATCATCAATGATATCAATAAAATGAAAGCACACATATTCCATATGTATCATACATTCCAAATGTGATGCATGAAAACTAGAATTTACTAATGGTCCAATAGAAAAAATCACAAATCATAAATCCAAAAATCCAAGTGTGTTACACTAGGTGAAATCATACAATCGTAATATCATAAACCAAGAATAGAAATCCCATAACCTAGTAACTTGGACTTCTTATTGTAAATGTTGTTCATGATACACCAATTATATATCCATCACAATCACCAACACATGCCTTGTACTTGTCTACAATTTCCCCAAATAGTTATAAAAACAAATCAATGATACATTCATTAATATCAGTCACTAAATCTCTAAACCCACTATATATCATCCAGGGAAAATTTCCACTAATTAGTGTCTACATCAATAAATTTAGTGGGACCTTAGGCACACCTCCCCATAATCTTGAGGATTTCATATAGTAGTGGGGGTCTAGTTTGTTACAATTTGAAGACTATATCCTTATTTTAGAGTATGAACAAAATAAAAATAACCACATGACATCTGCAAAATAATAAATATCATATAACACATAAGAAATAATGAAAAAATTATATAACAATATTCATGTGGAAGCAATAAACCTTAAATACTCACAGTCATTCCAATATACAACAACTCATCACCCATAGGCCTACTCAAATGTACAAGATAAACAAATAATAAAAATATATTTAGGACCTATTATCATCCCTGAGCCTCACCGCATCCAGATATCAAATCTTATCCAATGTTTCTAGATAAATGATCAAATCCCAATACTCTACTCAACCTAAACCTACAGTCAATGTAGTCTTCTTGGGTACCCAAGTTTTATGGACACCTAAGAAAGGTGTGAGTGTGACTCAATAGGACACCACAAATACAGTCTTTTACATAACTAGAATATATAGTTTATGTGGATTAGTGATATTATTACAAAATAAATAATCTAAATAATCATAAATAAATTAACATTGTTGATAATCAGGTTATTCATAACACTTGATATTGAAAGAAAACTACTTTGGCTAATGTCATGGTGTCTTACAACCATGACAACCAATAATAGGCTCCCAGCTGATTCCTATGAGAAATTCCAAGGCAATACAACAATATTAGGACCAATGGTCGATTCCTTATGGCTTGTACAAAGAAATAAAAATAGTGTCACATCTAAATCCAAGGAATGTGTCCATGGAATTATAAACCATAACACATCTATGTCAAAGGATTATGTCCATGGAATTCCAATGGTTATCACATATGAATCCAGGGACCATGTTTAAGGAATTCCAAATCATATTATATATAAATCTGAGGACCGTGTTTAAGGTATTTCAAACTAATATCACATCCAAATTCATGAACTATGTCCAAGGAATTCCACAATTATATTAAGAATAAACTCAGATGAAACAAGAACATACAAGTCATCACATGTATCTTAATACATCTATTATTGTAGTGAAACCCACCCAATCTAACTCTTGTGTCATTGTGACACCCTAGGTAAATAAAGAATATGAAATTTTCATATTTATCCATATTTTTTGAATAAAATATTAATATTACTTTAAATGGGACGCTATGCTCTATGGCATACCCAATACGCAACAACGAGTTTCTTGGGAATCTCACGTTGCACTCTAATAATAAAATAATATTATTTTAAAAGGTAGTTAACACCTAGATGTTGTAATGGAGGAAATGAACGGAACTATCTAAAAAATGATTATATATGTTTGTCAAATATTTTTACTTTTATCCAATAAATATTGGAGGCTTAAAATGCAAATGAATCCAATTTTCAGCATAAATCTTCTAATATTCTTTAAAAGGTCGATTAACCGCCTTTTGATGGAGAACCCTTTTTAAATATAATTTTGAAAATTTAATATGTTTTATTTGACAAAATAAAATCCTTCTTTAGAATCTAGACATCAAAAATTACTTTGTGTAAAATTTTGTCATTTTTCCGATAAAGATCATTTTTGTTGAAAATGTTGCATTTTAATTCAAAACCTCCTTTTAATCTGATATATTTATATGGATAGATAATATTTTTAATTTATATTAGAGTTTATTTAGAATATATTTTTACTATTTAATCTAATGGTGGTCATTGTAATTAATTTCACTTTGAAATTGGACTTAAACTAGTGTCAATCTTTTAATAGATATTGTTTCTTAAAAACACACTATTTGTTTTGACAGTGGGAATTAATTATTAAATTAATTAATGCAACATATAAGTTTTGAATTTTTTAATATATAAATCATTTTTGAATTCAGAATATCTAATATATCTTAGGGTGAATTTTTGGTATTTTTCTGAAAAACTTGAATTTTTTATAAATAGTGAAACCATTAAGTGGTAGTTTGAAAACTGATTTTTCGTTTAAATGAAACATTACCACTTCTGTGATTTTAATTTCAAAAATAAGACATACATGGTTGTCATTAGGATGTAAAATTTTGTTCAATGGGATTAAAATAATTTTTTGGTGAATAGTAACTTTTAAGTTTTTAATCGCGATTAGAGGTAATTAGTGTAATTTAAGGAAACAAATAATGTTTTAATTGACCTAGAAAAATGTACTAACCTCATTGGATGTGTCATGGCAGACCAAAAAAAATCCATGGGTCAACTTGGGGACCCCATGGAGCCACTTTGGTTGGAAAATGACATAAAAAACTTTTTATTTTAAGTTAAAATAAAAATGTCACAAGCATGAGTTGTTTTACTAAAACAATTTTTAAATGGGGTTATAGAAGTAATATTTTTTATTATAAATATTCATTATAAAGCTAAAAATATTTCATACATCATGATATTTTTTTTATAATTTTTTGAAATTAAATAAATTAAATTATTTATGACATCCTGATGATGTAGCGATTACCTCATTAATAAAGGATTTAAATAAAATGAAAAGATAATGTTACAACTATAACTTACACTTGTAAAAAACCTATTGGATGAGTATATTTCGAACCCTTTACACCTTATCCTAGAAATACATAAATTTGGGACCTTTAAAATCAGAAACTCATTTGAAAATAATGTAACATTTTGTAATTTTCCAAGAGTGCCCCTCCTCTCCTCTTATAAAAGGCCCCCACCTCTACCACCGTACCCACACCTCTCAAGCCATTGGCTCGGCCAACCCCTACTCATTTTGTCTCTCCACATTACTCTCTTACTCCTAGAAGACTCACTTTGGGCAGATGTCTTCCCAAGGAATCCTTTGAGCTCAAATCAAAGAGAGATGCCCGATTTTAAGGTAATGTCTTCACTTGTGTTCTTTTGTTTTATTTTGATACTCCAACCCCCTAAACTCTTTTTATTAATTTATTTTATAACAACTACAGTATCATAAATATACTATGATGTTTTTATAATAATTATTATATCTACACTTACACACACCTACATCTAATGGTAAAAGAACATATTGTTTCTGTGGATGGTGAATTTCTGCCTCACGAAACGATGATTGTTCAATATTATTTTAACACCCTCAAAAGTGGCCATTAAGATGTCACTATATTTATATATGATATATAATATGTTTATGTTTTACTTAAGCTTTTTTATTTTTCATTTATGTCATACCTTTATGGTTTCCATTATGGTTAAACGCAATATCTTCATTTTAGGAAGTGCGGACTACCGCCCCCTCAAAGTGATTTGATTCGTTAATACCATATGTGGTACGTATAAAGGATAGATTTAATGATATTATATTTGGTAAAGTACTGGAATTATAATAATATTATCTATCATTATGTTTTAATTCAATTAAATAAGAAATGGAAATGAAAGTAGCGTTCATGCGTACGTATGGCTTACCGTCTCCATGAACGGTGCATTTCATTTCTTACCTCTAAATGTTATGTAATATTATAAATGCATGTATATAATGGATATATATGATATATATGATATATACATAATGAATATAATTCTGGATATAATATATATTTTACCACATGAACAACTTGTAATTATAATGAGTTTATTTTTTATTCAAGTAGCAATGATCTACAAAACAACCATTATTAACTTAAATAATTAAATAGTTTTCATAGCATGGTATTAAGTGATATAAAAGGAATAATGAACTTGAAAAAGGTTCTTTATCAAGTAGAAATTAACTCAAGTTTATTATTCAGTAGTTTAAAGAACGATCGAGTCAAGTCAGACCCGAGGTAAGGGAACCTACCCCTCTCTTTCTTTTTTAGTACACTCTTTTATATCATTCCTTTTAAGCTCATCTTTCATATTATTGGGATGTTATTTTATATTCTTATTTCTGTAAATTTTATTTTAATATGATGAGAGACCTTATTTTATCTCATCAATCCATTTTTGTAAGTTTTAAGTGGCGCAGTTCGGCTGCGGAGTTTTTGTAAGGGATTTTTCATCTCACTTTTATTCCCGTGAGATTTATGCTACTTTTACCACCATTTCCTTTGAGTTGTATATGTAATACCCATTATTATACTCTTTGAGTAATATAATTTCATTTATGATTATTTACATCAATGTTGTATTGTCCTTCTTTCAGGGGGTGTATGTTTCGAAAGAGACCCAAGTCGGTAAGGGAACTTTTCACCCTCCTCTTTTTAAAAGACTTCTTTTGCTGGGTCTTTTAATTTACATACTATAATGTTGGGATATGTTCTTCTATATCCTTATTGATGTAAATTTTATTTCAAAGTGATGAGATACCCTTTTTATCTCTCATCAACTCATTTTCTGAAGTTTGAAGTGACGTCGTTAGGGTGTCGAATTTTTGCAAGGGAACTTCTTAACCCAATTTTGATTATTTGGGATAAACTTGTACTCCTTGAATATGTTGTTCTATGAATATGTGTGAATGACCTCTGATTTTTTTACACTTAATATCCACTTATATTAGGTGTATTCATTTCTCACACATAATTATGTAATTGATTTATCCTTAATCCAAGGATATTGTCTTTGTATGGGACTTCGTCTCAATCTTCATTCATTGAGGCATATTTTGTTTATACACAACTTTATTTTATATGGTGTATAAACCCCTTTGACTTCTACATTTATCCAAAAGGAATATTTTTTATACAAATCGTTTTACTAAATGACAAAAGGGAATGTTTTTGTCATACGTATGCGGAAACAACGACTTCTCCGCCACCATGACCATTATTTGAGTTTCGGATTCCTCTACAAGCCATACCTTTTTAAAAAAATGAAAAATAAATTACATGTTATACTTTTCCTTTATTTTGGTATTTAAAATGGTTTTTATAATGTTTTTATATCAATGTGTTTTATTGATATCTTGTGATTGAAAAGTGGAAATGTCATGTTTCCTTTATGCATGTTTTATGTGATACGATTATGTTATGGTTCTTGGGAATTATTATGAAGAAAGGTGGTTCTGTGATAAAATAAGGGCGGGTGAGCCTGATATATCTCTCCAATGCATTGGGTAATGCGAAGGAGTTAAACGTTAATGTTTCTCCGAAGAGATTTAGGGAAGATACTGTGATGGGTATTCCAAACATAACCAAGAGGGTTACTCCCTACGTAAGAATGTTATTAATGCCTCAATTTACCTTTATGCCTTATGATTTCTATGATTTATACATGATTTGATGAGGTATGTTAAAATGCTTATGTTTTATGAGTAAAGTATGATTTCATACATGGACTAATGTTGTCTTTTCGTACTTTTATATCCCTTACTGAGCTTTTTATGCTCATCCCATGTTTTTGAAATGTTTTTCACAGGTCAAGGGAAAGGTGCATGTTATGATTATAGTGTCAAGGAAGTGTCAAGAAAGAATCCATGTTTTATTTTAAATATGTTTCCGTTGATGGGGAAAAAATAATTCTATCTTTTATGTAACCACTTTGTTTAATGTGGAATGTAATTCATGATTTATGATCTAATTCTCTAAAACTCTAAACCTGAAAAGATCCTCAATGTAAATTATTCATTTAATTCAATATTAAGTAAGGTTTAAGGTCGGGGCCTTATAGTTGGTATCAAAGGTCGGTTTAGATAACTTTAGAGGTTAGAGTGTTGTTTAAGAAAAAGTGACAATTTGTGTATAACCACAATGGTTAGTATATTAGATGGAGTCATCGTTTTCTTTGAAAGTTAGAATGAGTTTGAGATAACTTGGAAAATTATATCTTGGTGTTTATCTTCCTCTTTTTTATTTGATGAATTTACTAATATTCTCACACTGACCTTCTTGGTTTTAGTAAATGGCTAGATCTATCAGGCACCAAAGTAACAGTGGATTTGAAGAAAACTGTGACGGTTTTATAAAAGAATAACTGAATGATATGGGAGCTGCAATGAGAACTCTTGTGGTTATCCTCAACCAACTATATGGAGTCATGATTGACAACCTGAAAATTAGTGATTTTTATAAGGCATCGTATATGGAAGAAAAAAATCCCTACGAAAGTTCAGGTAATAATCATAAAGGTAAGTATGTTCAAAAACCTATGTGTCAAATATGTGGAAAGAAACACATAGGAAAATGTTTCAAAGGGACAGAAAAATGCTATAGATATGGAAATGAAGGTCATAAAGCAAGAACCTTCCATAGAAAAAGGAAGAATATAGTTGACTCTAGGAAAGGGGAAGAAGTTCTTTCTGAAGGATCAATTGAATGTTTTAAATGTGGTGTGCATTTTCATTATGCAAACACATGTCCTGCGAAGAAGTTTCGGGAATGGGGTCACCAAGATCATACAAATATTCATTTACCAATACCTAATTCCATTCCGATTGAGGATGAAGAAACTGACAATGAAGAATGAAAGGTATGGATTATTTCATATCATATTTTTTCCTATTATTTGAATATTAGGATATTATTCATGATTTTATTTGTAGGAAAGAAGTATTTCAGAATAAGTTGAAAATGAATGGCTAATGGATCATGAATAATGTTGAATGAGTAAGAAGTCATCATATAATGGATTCAAGAGTTATGGTAGATTTTAGGATAGTGAAATTCATAGATGTATTAAGTCTCTTTTGATGATGGGGTTACATTAGAAGACTTTTTATAGTAACCCTGATGTTTGATATATGAAAATTTTATTCAAGGAATAATTATCCTTTCTTCTGTGGATATAGTTATAAAGAACCATTTGGGTTTATATGATCCTTTAATTTGAGGCAATTACTGGTTAATACATTTTGGGTTGAAAAATGGAAGTTATCAGATAACCATTGTGGTTAAATTATGTTATGGTTATTTTTGATGAATTTATCTCTATTTGAGGAATGTTATAAAATTATATAGTTTTCGAAAAGGGACAACACGCATACCGTGTGACAACCCGTCGCGTTGGACGAAGCTGCGGGAATCGAACCCACAACCAAAGTGCAATTGGTATTTATCACCTACCACTGGACTACGTAAAGTCCCTGGTTAGTTTGAATTATTCTTTTTTGTTAGATGATTTTTTTAATTAAGAGTAATTTGATTTTTGGTTATCAATGTAAATGATTAGCCTATCATGGAGGATATGTGATTAGGTTAATTACTTTTCAGTATGAGACTGTAAGAGTAACTGATGTTATTTTAGAGAAAAATGTTAAAATTTATCTTAGGAGACTATGTGATTAAATCCTTCAGAGAATTGGGTTTCAATCTTAGTTTATTTTACTTTGAATAATTTTATGGACAGATGTTTATTGAATGGTCTTTGTTGAACTTTGGGTTTTTTTTGACAAATTTTGGAGATTAAGAATAGATTTTTTTATAAAGGATTATCCTTTTTGTGTATTATCTGATCTCATACTAACCTTTTTGGTTTTAGTTTTGGTTAAGGTTTAAAGACATGGGATGTATATAGTTCCCTTTTGTGGATTAGGTGATTCTCTAGAAGTTGATTATAGCTCTCTTAATGTGAACAAGTCATCCCAAATACTCGTCTTTTGGAGAAAATATGAGTTCGTGTATGAAATCTAGTAAAAGTTGAAATTCAACATGACAATTAAGTATGCTTCCTTATGTTTTAGTTAAGATCATAAATAAATTCCTCAATGAAAATTAACATAAAACAAAAATGTTGTCTGTTAATTTTTCCTACTGGAGAATCAAATACCATTTAACCCATCACAAGTTTGTGATTTTCTTGTTGTTAACTTTCTCCTAGACATTTTTACTATCACTCTCCATCAGAACATGACCCTTTGTTTTTTCCTCCATATCCATATTTTCATACTTGGAATCCTAGTATGGGTTAACTCGGGTGACATTTCTACTTCTCTCTCATTCTTTTAAAGTGATAGTTTTACTGACTCTTGTTCCGATGTAGGAATTTCAATGAAGCTTCCATGCAAAATTTTAAAATTGCGAGGACGCAATTCCCAAAAGGGGGGAAGGATGTAACACCCCATGTAAATAAATAATATGACATTTTCATATTTATCCATATTTGTTAATAAAATATTAATATTACTTTAAAGGGGACGCTTTGTTCAATGGCATACCCAATACGCAACAACGAGTTTCTTGGGAATCTTACGTTGCACTCTAATAACAAAATAATATTATTTTAAAAGGTAGTTAATGCCTAATTTTTGTAATGGTGGAAATGAACGGAACTAACTAAAAAATGATTATATATGTTTGTCAAATATTTTTACTTTTATCCAATAAATTTTGGAGGCATAAAATGCAAATGAATCCAATTTTAAGCATAAATCTTCTAATATTCTTTAAAAGGTCGATTAACTGCCTTTTGATGGAGAACCCTTTTTTAATATACTTTTGACAATTTTATATGTTGTATTTGAAAAAATAAAATCATTTTTTAGAATCTAGACATCAAAAATTACTTTGTGTAAAAAAAATTTATTTTTCCGATAAAGATCATTTTTTTTAAAATGTTGCATTTTAATTCAAACCCTCCTTTTAATCTGATTTATTTATATGCATATATTATAATTTTAATTTATATTAGAGTTTATTTAGAATATATTTTTACCATTTAATCTAATGTTGGTCATTGGAATTAATTTCACTTTGGAATTGGACTTAAACTAGTGTGAATCATTTAATAGATATTGTTTCTTAAAAACACGATATTTGTTTTGGCAGCGGGAATTAATTATTAAATTAATTAATGCAACATATATGTTTTGAATTTTGTAAAATAGAAATCATTTTTGAATTCGGAATATCAAATATAGCTTAGGGTGAATTTTTGGTATTTTTCTGAAAAACTTCAATTTTTGATGAATAGTGAAACCACTAAGTGGTAGTTTAAAAACTGATTTTTCGTTTAAATGAAACTTTACCACATTAGTGATTTTAATTTCAAAAATAAAACATACATGGTTGTAATTATGATGTAAAATTTGGTTCAATGGGATTAAAATAATTTTTTGGTGAATAGTAACTTTTAAGTTTTTAATCGCGATTAGAGGTAATTAGTGTAATTTAAGGAAACAAATAATGTTTTAATAATATGAAATGACCTTGAAACATGTACTAGCCAAACTGGATGTGTCATGGCCGACCAAAAAAACCATGGGTCAACTTGGGGACCCCATGGATCCACTTTGGTTGGAAAATGACATAAATAACTTTTTATTTTAAGTTAAAATAAAAATGTCACAAGCATGAGTTGTTTTACTAAAACAATTTTTAAATGGGGTTATAAAAGTAATATTTTTGACTATAAATATTAATTATAAAGATAAAAATATTTCCTACATAATGATATTTTTTTTATATCTTTTTGAAATTAAATAAATTATATTATTTATGACATCATGATGATGCAGCGATTACCTCATTAATAAAGGATTTAAATAAAATGAAAAGATAATGTTACAACTATAACTTACACTTGTCAAAAATCTATTGGATGATTATATTTCAAACCCTTACCACCATATCCTCTAAATACATAAATGTGGGACCTTTAAAATCCTAAACTCATATGAAAATAAAAGTAACATTTTGTAACATTCCAAGAGTGCCCCTCCTCTCCTCTTATAAAAGGCCCCCACCTCTACCACCATACCCACACCTCTCAAGCCTTTGGCTCGGACAAAACCTACTCATTTTGTCTCTCCACATCACTCTCTTACTCCTAGAAGCCTCACTTTGGGTAGAAGTATTCCCAAGGAAGCCTTTGATCTCAAATCAAAGAGAGATACCTGATTTTAAGGTAATGTCTTCACTTGTGTTCTTTTGTTTTATTTTGATTCTCCAACCCCCTAAACTCTTCTTATTCATTTCTTTTGTAAAAACTCCAGTATCGTCAATATACTATGATTTTTTTATAATAAGTATTCGATCTACACTTACACACACCTACATCTAATGGTAAAAGAACATACTGTTTATGTGGATGGTGAATTTCTGCCTCACGAAATGATGATTGTTCAATATTCTTTTAACACCCTAAAAGGTGGAAATTAAGATGTAACTATATTTATATATGATATATAATATTTTTATATTTTACTTAAGCTTTTTTATTTTTCATTTATGGCATACCTTTATGGTTTCCATTATGGTTAAACGTGATATCTTCATTTCAGGAAGTGCGGACTACCGCCACCTCAAAGTTATTTGATTCGTTAATACCATATGTGGTACGTATAAAAGATAGAATTAATGATATTATATATGATACCATACTATAATTATAATACTATTATGTATCATTATGTTTTAATTCCATTAAATAAGAAATAGAAATGGAAGTAGCGTTCATGCGTACGTGCGGCTTACCGTCTCCATGAACGGTGCATTTCATTTCTTACCTCTAAATGTTATGTAATATTATAAATGCATGTATATAATGGATATATATGATATATATGATATATAAATATTGAATATAATTCTGGATATAATATATATTTTACCACATGAACAACTTGTAATTATAAAGAG
Source organism: Viscum album (assembly GCA_963277665.1). Lineage (NCBI taxonomy): Eukaryota > Viridiplantae > Streptophyta > Magnoliopsida > Santalales > Viscaceae > Viscum > Viscum album. The sequence continues at coordinate 791,629,901 of OY728151.1, forward strand.
TTTATTTTTGACTCAAGTAGTAATGATCTACAAAACGACCATTATTAACTTAAATAATTACATAGTGTTCATAGTGTAACACCCCAAGATTTCATAGTGTGTTAGTTCTTCAAAATAATTCAATAACTTTCACTACATGCGACACCAAGTTCAAGAACACCATGACTTACCAAACAAGCCGTTCAAAAGAGGTTATGAATAGTATTAGATAAATTTTAATGTTTATATAATCCTTATAATTTTAGAATCCATATTATGAGTTTCTTAGATATAATGCAAGAACAAATTCATTTTCAGTATTGCACTTTTATCAACTTTAATAGTGAACCCTTTTTAAATACTATACTTTAAACTTTTTGACTAAATGGGGACATCAAAAATTTAAAATGAAACATCCCAAGATTCTACGGTACGCTTCTCTTTGAATAATGTGATAGCATGTGTTGTACGCAACACCGAGTTCTAACACACCATAACTAATCAAACTAGCCGTTATGAATAGTAATACCTACTTTTTGAAATTATATATATTTTATATTTGAAAATGGACTTCATTTTTGGATTCGGAATATCGAATTTAGCCTAAGGTGAAATTTTGGTACATTTCGGATAACTTTCATATTTTGATGAATAGTGAAAATTACTAAGTTTTAATTAAAAACAACTTTTTTAATCAAAATAATTAATAGTGATAAATTATGAATTTGAGTGGTTTTAAAGTATATTTAGAATATATTTTTACCATTTAATATAATTTTGGTCATTGGACATAATTTTACAATTAAACCGAACATAAACGAGTGTCAATCTTTTGATAGTTATTATCTCTTAAAAACACGCTTTTTGTTTTGACAGCGGAAATTAATTTTAAATTAATTTCTGCCACTTCTGTGTTTTGAATTTAGGAAAATGGATTCCATATTTGGAATCAGTATGTTCAAATTGTGTAAATAGGTAACTTTTATTTTTAGACATTTTGAATAATTACTGCGGTAAATATTTTATTTACCATGGTTAAGGGTAAATCCGGTAAATAAGGGTTAAAAAATAATATTATAATAATACTAAATTACCCTAAAACGTGTCTTAACCCTATTGGTTGATACATGGTCGACCATGGGAATCTTTGGGTCTATTTTGGGACCCCATGGATCCACTTGTAAGTGATAATGACACTTTATTTTAATTAAGTTAAAATGAATACAAAAATGACACAAGCATATATCTTTTAGAAAAACAATTGTTACATAGGGTTATATATGTTGGATTTTAGATTATAAATATTCATTAGAAATATAAAATGATTTCCTACATAATGATATTTTATTTATAATTTTTAGACATTAAATAATTTATTTTATTTATGACATAATGATGATGCAGTAATTACTATAATAGTGAAAAATTAAAATAATTGATATTATAAATACCCAAATAAATATAATATGAAACTTTTAATGAATTAAACTAATTTTCTAGGATAATATTATATATTAGGATTGATTTAATTGACTTTGTTCTAAGTAATCAATCTTTTATGAGTTTCACAAAAATCAACTATTGAATAGTGTCAAAATTGACATAAAAGAGTTCTTAAAACAAATATTATATTATTAATTGATATTAAATTCCTAAAAATCTATGGTTCGGCAAAGAGACTTATATCATGATAGGTTCATCATTAATGTACCACTTGGAGGTCTCTTGGATGTATATAGTAAGTTTATTAACCATATTATATAAAAATACAAAGAGACATTGTAAAAGTGAAACTAATTCACTTAGAGTTAATACTTAAAGATAAGGTTAATATAAGTACCCAAACCTGTCTAAATTATATTGGTTGAGTGGTTTTAGACCTATCCCCACCTTAACCTTTGAAGAATAAGCTTTGGAGCCATTATAAACCGAATATGAATTTATTATAAATTAATATTTCTAGCTTTTCCAAAGGTGTCCCTCACCCCTCTTATAAAAGGGCACTCCTCCTTCTCATTTCTTCACACCTTCAAAGCCTTTTGGATCGGCCAAACTCTGCCCAAATACTCTCCAAACATCCCTCACTACAACCTAGAGGCCTTAGTTTGATCAGAAAGCCAACCTAAGGAGCCCTTTTGATCAAATCAAAAGGAAGAACCCGAAGAAGAGGTAATGATTTCACCACCCTTCTCCAAGTTCATTTCTTCTTCGACTTCTTCTTCCTTTGTTCTTTCCATTATAAAATAATAACTCCAGTATCTCACATATACTGTGATGTTATTATAGATATGGTACAACCATATTCAGTATTCTATCCACCCTTTGAATAACATGTCACCATACGTGCGTACGTACGGACTAGCGTCTCCACGTCGTGGTGTAATTGTTATTCAATATAATATTATTTGGATGGGTATAATAATGATGTGTAACTCATGTAAATAATAAATATAACATGTTAATGATTCTGTATATATGATATACCATCCATTTATATATTATTTTAATATCAAAAGAATGATATTGTCGCTCGTGCGTACGTACGGACTACCGTCTCCACGAACGCGATGAGATTCATTCTCCATCGTATCCATTCAAGTATAATTATCATTTGATGATTTGAAAATGATGTTTAAGGACTAGATATCATTCTTTATATGAATAAGATACAACAACCATGTCTTATGTAACAAAACATATAAAAGAAAATGAGTAAGTTAACTCCCGAAACGACGATAATTCTAAGATATTATTAACAAATCAATGTTAAAAGATCATATATGATATCATATTATTATATATGATTCTTGTATAATTTAATAACAACTATATCACCATTATACAGGAGGTTAACCTACCCCAACCAAGGAAAAGTACAAGGTAAGGGTTTACTTTACAACCTCTTCATTATCCAAGGTTGTTTATACGTAATAATCTACTGGGATCTCTTTATTATCCACATCCATGTTTCTTAAAAATGCATTTCAAAACATTTTTACTATTTACTAGAATATGAGTTAAATTCATTTATACCCTTTTGACTTTTATAAGTGGTTTATAAAGTAATCTTTCGGTCGTTTTCAAAACAAGGTCCTTTTTAACCTTTTCGACAGAATTAAGGTAAGAATGTTTTTTAACTTATACGGAGGGTGCGGCTATTTTCCGCCGTTATAAAATCTTCAAAGCTTCCCTTACAAGCTTATAAGAATATTTTCAAAGAAAATGTTTTATTTTATATGGATCTTAAATTATTTCAAAATAAAAGGAGATATTTCTTTAAAAAGAATTTTGATTTCATCTATGTCAACATCCTTTGATGGATTTTAAGATTATTTGAAGTTGATTTATTATGATACAAAACTTCTATATTGTATTGAAGGTTTTGTGATATGTTTGACTGTGGATGTGCTATTTTTATACCATTCATAGTTTATGGTGAAAGTATTGACATTTCGTATGCTAGTTTTAATACGAATGTTTATGTTATGTTTAAACCTTTTCATATGGGAATGCATTGGACTTAATATGTGACGGGTGGAGCCCGCTATAGCTCCTAGATGCATCGGTAGGTCTCATGAGACAAACTAGTGTCTTGGCACAAGGCCTTGACAAAATCTTATTTGTAGTCTTGGCACGAGGCCTTGGCTATGTGGTTATGATAGTCTGGCATTATGCATTCCAACATTATGAAAGTGGTTATTGATTTTTGCATGTGATTATTCGATTAGTAGAATATCCATGTGAATAAGTAAATGGCATTATTTCATTTTATTTATGCCATACCATGTTGAAAGTTCATATTTAAAAGGATTTTGTTTTAGTTATACATTGCCTTAAATGTTTATTCTTATTTATGAAAGTTTCCGCTATATTGTTATCCTTACTGGGCATTTGAGCTCACCCCTTTTCTATGTTTTATTTTTTCCAGGATGTGAAGAAGTAAGTTATGAATGACCTGCAGGGATTTTATGAGGGGTTAATAGTGTGGACTGTTGAAACATTATGTTGTTGTAGTAGTTTTTCATTTTATGATGTAATGTAAAACTTATGAATATATCTAGTATTTCAAAGGCTACTAAACCAATTGGTCTTTCGAGATTTGATCTTTCTTGTGATCATGCCAATGTTATGTAATAATGCACCGACTCTGGGTAACTAGGGTCGGGGCGTTACAGTTGGTATCAGAGGAAATTTAGTACAAACCTTGGAATCTAGATTTAGATAAACTCTGATTAGAGCACGTAGACCTAAGATGAACTTTGAGGATTAGTATAGAAGAACTTCCTAGAATTTTGGTATTGTAGAGATTTTGTGAGTTTTCCAAGCAATACATCCCTGTCTGGATACGAGCAGGTAGAGGCGGCTCTGGCACAGATGTACCTAGGGGTAAAACCCGAAAACACCGCTTTGAGCTAGACTCGAACGGGAACTGGTGCACGACAACGGGCCTTGCTGCACTCTTGGTTACGACACTCCCGGGGGATATGCTTAGGATAATTCTCATTTTCTTTACAAACCATTATGAAGGGTTTATGAGTATATACATCCTCAAATGAGACATTTTTATGATTATGGATTATATCCATAAATAGTTCAATTTATGTTAAGTGTTTTATAAGTATGGGATTATGTATTTTGATTCATAAACTGATCTAGTGTATTCCATTGTTTAGAAATGGCGCCCAGTAGAAGGAATGAGAACTCCAGAAATGCACATGATCCAAAGAGAAGGAAGGATCATATCTTTCATGGTCTTAAGCTAGAATTTATAAGAGAAATAGTCTCCCATGTATTATCATCATATGAAGAAATAATATCATGTGTTGATAAGATAAGTAAAGAGTTTACTGAGTCCTATGGCTTTGAAGGGAAGCAAGAGAAGAAAAGGATAGAAGAGAGAAAGATGGATAAAGGGAAGAGGGAAAAGAAGAATTTTCCCATATGTGGTAACTGTGGAAAGAAACACCCTGGAACTTGCCTGAAAGGAATGGGAGTTTGTTATAAGTGTGGAGGAAAAGGGCACAAAGTACATGACTGCAAGGGTAAGAAAATGGTTTCAAATGTACAATGCTTCATTTGCAAGGAGTTTGGACACTATGCGAACCTATGTCCCAGTCATCAGACTATGCCGCAAATAATGCTATTGGATAATAATCAAGTTATGATACTACCACAGATTAAGAGGAATGATTAGAGTTATTATGTTGATTATATCAATTGAGTGTTGTATCAACAATGTACTTGTTATAATAATTATGGAGTATATAAGGATTGTACTGCAGTACTATTTCATTAAGGACTTGAGATGGTGTGGAACAAAGAAAAGTGACTCAGTAGCAGGTTAAATGTTTGGAAAATATATGGTTGAGAGAAAGATAAACCATAATATGGTTCAGATACCAAGGTGGTGATTTTAGAATAATACATGATTGATTTGGATAAATTATATTGGATATTATTGACTACCTTGAAGCTGATTAATGATTTGTATATTCCATCATTGTTGGGGTTTAAAACATTTTTGGATTAATGAAGTATATCCAGCATTCTATATGGAATAAGGGAACAAGAATGTAATCAATAAGGAATATGGTAAATACATGATGAAGGTATTCATATGCTATTATGAGGTAAAAAGGATCTATATTATGTTTACCTTCCTTATAAATGTTGGACTGTGAGTTTGGATAGAAGTATTTTGAATAGTTCTAGTTTGGATTATTTTGGATTTCCATAAAAGGACAACCCGGAGGTCGGGCGACAACCCGTCGCGTCCGGCAAGGCTGCGAGACTTGAACCAGCAACCGAAGGGCGACAAGGGTGTATCACCTACCACTGTCCCACGAGATGTCCTGGATTAAATAATGTAGTTTTTATTAAAATATCTTTTAGATGAATTATAAATTCGTTTATTTTGGAACCCTATACGAATAGTGTAAATAGAATTTTTTTTACATTCTATTATCTTTTAGAGTGAAAGATGAGTATGTGGTAGAAATTTATTAATGGAAAAAACTCTAATTATAAAGTAAGTATATCTCTATATGATCTTATCCAATCTCATAAAAAATTACTCAATATTAAGAAAAGAAAATTAGAACAAAAATGTTTTCCTAGATGGTACCTTAAATCATCACTAATTTATGGCTTTGGGATTGTTGGCCTTTTCATAGCCATGTTCTCTACCACTCTCCATCAGGTAATTGATGGTTAGATTTTTCTTCCATATCCATATTTTATTACATGGAACCCTAGTATGTGTTATTTTCGGTAATCTTCATACTTTCGACTCTTTATTTTAAATAGAGGCCCCATTAATTCATTTTTCGATGTGGGATTTCAACTAAGATATTTTGAAACGTCAAAAATGTGTTATCCTAATACCCTATGTTTTGTTGAACCGATGGTATTTCAAATCATCATAGATTGATGAATTTAAGGACCTCAATTTTATACTTGTTTGTGATTGATGACCTCAATCACTACCTATAAATATTTACGTTTTTCCTCCAATTATATGTCTCAAATTGCCACCAATGTTCTCCTAATCGAGATCATAATTTGGTGGTGACCCTTTCATTTCTCTTTTCCTCATATTAAGACTAAATTTTAGTAACCCAATTTCCGATGTGGGGTTTCCCACAAATATATTATCTATTTTCAACCTTTTATTTTCGAAGAACAATTTCAAATTGCGAGGATGCAATTTATTGAAGGAGGGGAGAATGTAACACCCCAAGATTTCATAGTGTGTTAGTTCTTCAAAATAATTCAATAACTTTCACTACATGCAACACCAAGTTCAAGCACACCATGACTTACCAAACAAGCCGTTCAAAAGAGGTTATGAATAGTATTAGATAAATTTTAATGTTTATATAATCCTTATAATTTTAGAATCCATATTATGAGTTTCTTAGATATAATGCAAGAACAAATTCATTTTCAGTATTGCACTTTTATCAACTTTAATAGTGAAACCTTTTTAAATACTATATTTTAAACTTTTTGACTAAATGGGGACATCAAAAATTTAAAATGAAACATCCCACGCTTCTACGGTACGCTTCTCTTTGAATAATGTGATAGCGTGTGTTGTACGCAACACCGAGTTCTAACACACCATAACTAATCAAACTAGCCGTTATGAATAGTAATACCTACTTTTTGAAATTATATACATTTTATATTTGAAAATGGACTTCATTTTTGGATTCGGAATATCGAATTTAGCCTAAGGTGAAATTTTGGTACATTTCGGATAACTTTCATATTTTGATGAATAGTGAAAATTACTAAGTTTTAATTAAAAACAACTTTTTTAATCAAAATAATTAATAGTGATAAATTATGAATTTGAGTGGTTTTAAAGTATATTTATAATATATTTTTACCATTTAATATAATGTTGGTCATTGGACATAATTTTACAATTAAACCGAACATAAACGAGTGTCAATCTTTTGATAGTTATTATCTCTTAAAAACACGCTTTTTGCTTTGACAGCGGGAATTAATTTTAAATTAATTTCTGCCACTTCTGTGTTTTGAATTTAGGAAAATGGATTCCATATTTGGAATCAGGATGTTCAAATTGTGTAAATAGGTAACTTTTATTTTTAGACATTTTGAATAATTACTGCGGTAAATATTTTATTTACCATGGTTAAGGGTAAATCCGGTAAATAAGGGTTAAAAAATAATATTATAATAATACTAAATTACCCTAAAACGTGTCTTAATTCTATTGGTTGATACATGGTCGACCATGGGAATCTTTGGGTCTATTTTGGGACCCCATGGATCCACTTGTAAGTGATAATGACACTTTATTTTAATTAAGTTAAAATGAATACAAAAATGACACAAGCATATATCTTTTAGAAAAACAATTGTTACATAGGGTTATATATGTTGGAGTTTAGATTATAAATATTCATTAGAAAGCTAAAAAGATTTCCTACATAATGATATTTTATTTATAATTTTTAGACATTAAATAATTTATTTTATTTATGACACAATGATGATGCAGTAATTACTATAATAGTTAAAAATTAAAATAATTGATATTATAAATACCCAAATAAATATAATATGAAACTTTTAATGAATTAAACTAATTTTCTAGGATAATATGATATATTAGGATTGATTTAATTTACTTTGTTCGAAGTAATCAATCTGTTATGAGTTTCAGAAAAATCAACTATTGAATAGTGTCAAAATTGACATAAAAGAGTTCTTAAAACAAATATTATATTATTAATTGATATTAAATTCCTAAAAATCTAAGGTTCGGCCAAGAGACTTATATCATGATAGGTTCGTCATTAATGTACCACTTGGGGGTCGCTTGGATGTATATAGTAAGTTTATTAACCATATTATATAAAAATACAAAGAGACATTGTAAAAGTGAAACTAATTAACTTAGAGTTAATACTTAAATATAAGGTTAATATAAGTACCCAAACCTGTCTAAATTCTATTGGTTGAGTGGTTTTCGACCTATCCCCACCTTAAACTTTGAATAATAAGCTTTGGAGCCATTATAAACCGAATATGAATTTATTATAAATTAATATTTCTAGCTTTTCCAAAGGTGCCCCTCACCCCTCTTATAAAAGGGCACTCCTCCTTCTCATTTCTTCACACCTTCAAAGCCTTTTGGTTGGGACAAACTCTTCCCAAATACTCTCCCAACATCCCTCACTACAACCTAGAGGCCTTAGTGTGATCAGAAAGCCAACCTAAGGAGCCCTTTTGATCAAATCAAAAGGAAGAACCCGGAGAAGAGGTAATGATTTCACCACCCTTCTCCAAGTTCATTTCTTCTTCCACTTCTTCTTACTTTGTTCTTACCATTCTAAAATAATAACTCCAGTATCTCACATATACTGTGATGTTATTATAAATATGGTACAACCATATTCAGTATTATATCCACCCTTTGAATAACATGTCACCATACGTGCGTACGTACGGACTACCGTCTCCACGTCGTGGTGTAATTGTTATTCAATATAATATTATTTCGATGGGTATAATAATGATGTGTAACTCATGTAAATAATAAATATAACATGTTAATGATTCTGTATATATGATATACCATCCATTTATATATTATTTTAATATCAAAATAATGATATTGTCGCTCGTGCGTACGTACGGACTACCGTCTCCACGAACGCGATGAGATTCATTCTCCATCATATCCATTCAAGTATAATTATCATTTGATGATTTAAAAATGATGTTTAAGGAATAGATATCATTATGGATGTGAATAAGATACAACAACCATGGCTTATGTAACAAAACATATAAAAGAAAATGAGTAAGTTAACTCCCGAAACGACGATAATTCTAAGATATTATTAACAAATCAATGTTAAAAGATCATATATGATATCATATTATTATATATGATTCTTGTATAATTTAATAACAAATATTTCACCATTATACAGGAGGTTAACCTACCCCAACCAAGGAAAAGTACAAGGTAAGGGTTTACTTTACAACCTCTTCATTATCCAAGGTTGTTTATACGTAATAATCTACTGGGATCTCTTTATTATCCACATCCATGTTTCTTAAAAATGCATTTCAAAACATTTTTACTATTTACTAGAATATGAGTTAAAGTCATTTATACCCTTTTTGACTTTTATAAGTGGTTTATAAAGGAATCTTTCGGTCGTTTTCAAAACAAGGTCCTTTTTAACCTTTTCGAAAGAATTAAGGTAAGAATGTTTTTTAACTTATACGGTGGGTGCGGCTATTTTCCGCCGTTATAAAATCTTCAAAGCTTCCCTTACAAGCTTATAAGAATATTTTCAAAGAAAATGTTTTATTTTATATGGATCTTAAATTATTTCAATATAAAATGAGATATTTCTTTAAAAAGAATTTTGATTTCATCTATGTCAACATCCTTTGATGGATTTTAAGATTATTTGAAGTTGATTTATTATGATACAAAACTTCTATATTGTATTGAAGGTTTTGTGATATGTTTAACTGTGGATGTGCTATTTTTATACCATTCATAGTTTATGGTGAAAGTATTGACATTTCGTATGCTAGTTTTAATACGAATGTTTATGTTATGTTTAAACCTTTTCATATGGGAATGCATTGGACTTAATATGTGACGGGTGGAGCCCGCTATAGCTCCTCGATGCATCGGTAGGTCTCATGAGAGAAACTAGTGTGTTGGCACAAGGCCTTGACAAAATCTTATTTTTAGTCTTGGCACGAGGCCTTGGCTATGTGGTTATGATAGTCTGGCATTATGCATTCCAACATTATGAAAGTGGTTATTGATTTTTGCATGTGATTATTCGATTAGTAGAATATCCATGTGAATAAGTAAATGGAATTATTTCATTTTATTTATGCCATACCATGTTGAAAGTTCATATTTAAAAGGATTTTGTTTTAGTTATACATTTCCTTAAATTTTTATTCTTATTTATGAAAGTTTCCGCTATATTGTTATCCTTACTGGGCATTTGAGCTCACCCCTTTTCTATGTTTTATTTTTCCCAGGATGTGAAGAAGTAAGTTATGAATGACCTGCAGGGATTTTATGAGGGGTTAATAGTGTGGATTGTGGAAACATTATGTTCTTGTAGTAGTTTTTCATTTTATGATGTAATGTAAAACTTATGAATATATCTAGTATTTCCAAGGCTACTAAACCAATCGGTCTTTCGAGATTTGATCTTTCTTGTGATCATGCCAATGTTATGTAATAATGCACCGACTCTTGGTAACTAGGGTCGGGGCGTTACACGTAGAGTGGTAGTAAGTGATATAAAAGGAATAATGAACTTGAAAAATGTTCTTAAGCAATTATAAATTAACTCAAGTTTATTATTCAGGAGTTTAAAGAACGATCGAGTCAAGTCGGACCCGAGGTAAGGGAACCTACCCCTCTCTTTCTTTTTAAGTACACTCTTTTATGTCATTCCTTTTAAGCTCATCTTTCTTATGATTGGGATGTTCTTTTATATTCCTCTTGCTTTAAATTTTATGTTAATATGATGAGAGACCCTATTTGGTCTCATCAATCCATTTTTTGGAAGTTTTAAGTGGCACAGTTCGGCTGCCAAGTTTTTTTAAGGGATTTTTCATCTCACTTTTATTCCCATGAGATTTATGATACTTTTACCACCATTTCCTTTGAGTGGTATATGTACTACCCATTATTCTAATATTTGAGTAATATAATTTCTTTTATGATTATTTACATCAATGTTGTATTTTACTTCTTTCATGGGGTGTATGTTTCGAAAGATACCCAAGTCGGTAAGGGAACTTTTCACCCTCCTCTTTTTAAAAGACTTCTTTTGTTGGGTATTTTAATTTACATATTGTAGTGTTAAGATATGTTATTATATATCCTTATTGATTTAAATTTTATGTCCAAGTTATGAGATTCCATTTTTATCTCTCATCAACTCGTTTTCTGAAGTTTTAAGTGACGCCGTTAGGCTGTCGATTTTTTGCAATGGAACTTCTTAACCCAATTTTGATTCTTTGGGATAAACTTGTACTCCTTGAATATGTCGTTCTATGAATATGTGTGAATGAACTCTGATTTTTTTACACTTAATATCCACTTATATTAGGTGTATTCTTTTGTCACACGTAATTATGTAATTGATTTATCCTTAATCTAAGGATATTGTCTTTGTATGGGACTTCGTCTCAATCTCCATTCATTGAGGAATATTTTGTTTATGCACAACTTTTTTTTATACGGTGTATAAACCCCTTTGACTTTTACATTTATCCAAAAGGAATTTTTTTTATACAAAGAGTTTTACTAAACGACAAAAGGGAATGTTTTTGTCATACGTATGTGGCGACAATGACTTCTCCACCGCTGTGAACATTATTTGAGTTTCGGCTTCCTCTACAAGCCATACCTTTTTAAAAAAAATGAAAAATAAATACCATCTTATACTTTTCTTTTATTTTGGTATTGAAAATTGTTTTTATAATGTTTTTATATCAATGAGTTGTATTGATATCTTGTGATTGAATAGTGGAAATGTTATGTTTCCTTTATGCATGTTTTATGTGATACGATTATGTTATAGTTCTTGGGAATTATTATGAAGACAGGTGGTTCCATGATAAACTAAGGGCGGGTGAGCCCGATATAGCTCTCCAATTCATTGGGTAACGCGAAGGAGTTAACCGATAAGGTTTCTCCGAAGAGATTTAGGGAATATACTGTGATGGGTATTCCAAACATAACCAAGAGGGTTACTCCCTACGTAAGAATGTTATGAATGCCTCAAGTTACTTTATGCCTTATGATTTCTATGATTTATTCATGATTTGATGAGGTATGTTAAAATGCTTATGTTTTATGAGTAAAGTATGATTTCATACATGGACTAATGTTGTCTTTTCGTACTTTTATATAGCTTACTGAGTTTTTATGCTCATCCCAAGTTTTTGAAATGTTTTTCACAGGTCAAGGGAAAGGTGCATGTTATGATGATAGTGTTATGTAAGTGTCAAGAAAGAATCCATGTTTTATTTTAAATATGTTTCTATTGATGGGGAAAAATGAATACTATCTTTTATGTAACCACTTTGTTTAATGTGGAATGTAATTCATGATTTTTGATCTAATTCTCTAAAACTCTAAACCTAAAAATATCCTCAATGTGAATTATTCATTTAATTCAATATTAAGTAAGGTTTATGGTCGGGGCCTTATAGTCATCATCAATTCAGTTGATAAGGTGACACTTGTAATCTTCTCTACTCATCTCCACAAACACCCTCTTAAGGGTAAATATATCACTAAGGGCAAAAACTAGGGTCCTCCATGTCATAACCTAATACAAACACCCTATATGGTATCCCTTAACCAAATCACAACTCTCATATCAACACTCTTCATTCAAAGGGAATCACAACACTTGACACCATTATAGCCTAATCAAGGCCTCAATGGACTCCTAGGAAAATTCACATAGAGGAAAAGGACTTGAGATCATACCCTTGATAATCTAACCTAGGTCATTCCTTATAGACCCAACTTATCCAAGATCTACCCAGGTTCTACCCAATTAGTTAACCATGTCACAATGGGTAATTAATGGTATCCCCACGCTTATCTCAACTATAATAAAGTCCTTCTGGTATCTCAAGGTCATAAAATGACATATATGGGCCCATAATCTCAAATTCATTACACACCCCCACTCAATCAATCTAATGGAACCAATCCAAGCCCACTCTGTAAATGGTATTCATCTAAAAGTCACCCCACTAGGTCATTTAATCATAAGGAACACAATTTTAATCAAATAGTATTTCATTGGTGACTGATAAATTAATACAATTAAAAAGGTTCTATTGTGGCCCTTAGAACCTTATTTATTCAATGAATTTCATTTAAATAAACAATTTAATTAATTTAGAAAGTTCAGTTTCTCAAGGTACTAAGATCACACATATCATGTGTCATAGAAAGTTAATGAATTTATTAAATGGGTTATATTTGAGGGACCACCAATCTAAATTCAGATCCATTTTATTTAAATCACACACTATTTGATTCTTAGGCTCATCCAAGTGTCATATAAACCCTCGAGCACATATGTCAATCCATGATGTCTAATAATTAATTATATAAAATTATAATTAATTATTAAAATCACTTTTAATTATTTATAATTAATTTATAACTTAATTCAAATAGGAAAAACTCTTAAAAACTCACTAGGTTCCCTCATCACACTAAAATCGTGAACAACCACCCATATAAGATCCATATTTTTCTCTTGAATCCACCATAACAAAAACCAATAACACACAAAACAATTCAATATCCAATTTAATTTAAATTAATCTAAAATCCTTTAAAAATTCATATGAAAATATACCCCCATCACAAAAATGTGTGAAAAAATGTAGATGTCATATCGAGACATATTCTAGATATGTCTTCCCAAATCCCCATCATCTTGGTTTGATTCCAATATGATTTTTTGGAATCATCCATGAAACCATAAGTAAAGTAACCCAAATCTGAGGGAAACAAAAGGGGAAGAACTTAGAGAAAAAAATTAGAAGATATCACCTTTAAAATCTGAGGAAATGACATGAAACCACCTCGTAATTAAGGTAAATGAAAGAGTGGATAGGTTAAGAGGCTCTTATGGTTAGTTCATGAATATAATAGAATAGAGGATTCTGTGGGGTTAAATTATCATAGTAAAAAAATAGTTAGTTGTCATTTTCTATGAAATCCAGATGGTCAGATGGTTTTGTTGCATGGTTAGCCAAATTGTGCGTCAACTGTGTACCCTTCAATATCCAATGCTACCATACTCACATGGTTTTGATATACTATTGGAAAAACCATTTTTCAACCATATATATCACCTTTAAAACCAAAACATAGGCCTTTCATGGTTTGATTGAAATCATAAAATAACAGTTCACCTCCCCCCTAAACTAAAACAAGATGAACTATTTCTACTAAACTATGCATGGTTCACCCATAATCAAGTTTTCACTATGTATTCTAACTATAAACTATAAAAAATTAAATGAAAAAATATTCTCATGACTAGGTTGTTGTATGGTTTCCCTTAAACCACACACACCAAACCATGCACCTAGGTAGAAATACTCTAAAACATAAAAAATATAAACCAAGGATCTTGATACTTTCTTAATAATCCAAGGAAACTATATAGACTCAAACCATATCTAAAAATATGTTTTTAATATTATCCAACTCCAAAATTCTTGATATGAATCTTGGTTCTCAAAATAATATGTTGATATGTTTCCCCAAGATCATGCACTTGGATCCAGTGCTAAAAACATTTTCCTTAACCACTATATTTAAATTAATGTGAGAAGAACCAAGATAAACATATATTTATCTTAAATACGTTCCATAATATAAACATTACATCTCACAACTGATTTCACATTCCCAAGAACCAAGGGCTTAGTGTCTTTTAGAACTAGATACATAAGAAATTTATTTTATAACACTTATAAACATTTCTTATTACTAATCTAAAACATACCCCCTTCTAGAATTATCATAATTTCTACTCATATTCATAAATTGGGAATTGAAATATAAGAAATGGGTGAGCAAAAATGATTAGTAAAGTAACACTTATCAATATGTCAATAAGTGTTAGATCATAAGAATAAAATAAAATATGAATATGGGAGAAATTTATTATTAAAATGAATATAAAAAAATTAGATATTTTCATAAATCATGGTCTATGGATATGTAATATCAAATTAACAATCATATTCCATGGAAATAGAGTATGGAATCATGAGATAATATACATGAGACATGGATCATAATCATGGATATATGATGAAAATGCAAAACTCCCTTAAAGCAGAAAAGAACAATGAACTTTGGTAGAAACCTAATAATTTGATGTCATCATATTGTTAGCATATCCAAGAAGAGCCACCCTTTATATTGTGAGAATATCCATAACGTGTCACCCTTTAATTTGTTAGCATGTCCAAGAAGGCCCCTACTATATTATATAAAGAGATAGAAAAACTTAACCAATGAATTATTAGGTGATATAGGGCCCCACCCATAAACAACCATGCATATGTGTACCATTTGAAATCAACCAATTATCATATATTAAAGTGCCCATATAAATAAAATGGGTTTCATATAATTTCTAAATAGAATATCATAAATAGAAATCAAGGATTATATCAACTCATACCAACATTAAATCACAAAAAATATTTATTTAACAGAGTCTTTTATAGGGGTTAATAAAACATTACTCTTTGGGGGTTATATGTTTTAAAGAGTAAAATTAAATAAGAACCATGAAAATATCTTTTAGAAATTATTTTTTAACATTTTCATGAAGAGATGAAATACTGAATTAATTTTATAAATAATTTTCAATAGGTAAACAATAAAATTTTAAAACCCCACTTTAAAATAAATGTAAATATTGGGTCCTTGAAAAAGAATTAAAGTTTTCATATTGAAAATGTGGAGTGTAAGATAAAAAAACTTGAGAGTGAAATACTTTTTAATATTTTGAAAATATTTTTTTTAAAACCCACATCATAAAGAGTGTAAAAAATTATCTATTGGAAGAGAGGTATATATTAATTGGAGGATTATAATAAATAAAACCTATTTATTTTTTAATATAATATAGGATAACATTAGTTGGAAGAGTGGGTATGAATATGGAATAGAGAGAGGTCATTTATAGTTCTTGTCAATTATTCTTTACATAATCACCTTTTCAAAAAAAACCCATCAATAAAATTCATAAATAAATATGTTGTAAATACATTATAATATCATAATTTAATATAATACATGAATAATGTAAAACATTTGTCAAAGAGAAATAGTTATGACTCAGGAAAAGAAGTTGATTCAAGAAAAAAAACCCTTACCTTTAATCTTGAATAGTGGCACATTCTCTATCAAACTGTATAAAAATATATCTTAATTGACTATTTTATAAATTTATTCATACCTATAACCTTTTATAGACCTTATTTATAATCATTTATCAAAAATATTAGTTATTTATATTTTATTTTCATCATTGGATATTAATAGTTCTAATTGTTTGTTTAATACTAGTTCCATAGAAGTTGTGTTGATTTTTTTTAGATTTTAAGTGCATCATTTTTATATTATTATATGTATTATAATATGTTTCATATAATGGTTTATAATGTTATAATTTCATTTCATGTGTATTTTATTTTTAATTCATGATGATGATGTTTGTGATTATCTTATTTCAATAATTTTTTACAATCAAAAGGGTGATATAATAATAAGTTAAATAAAAGTATAATATGTATAGAACCATAAAAAATATTATTTTCTCATTAATTTATAATTATAATAGTGTTTATTTTTCCTTTTCTTTAAATGATAGAGATTAATATCATTGTTCATGTAGATGGTTAAATCGACCCAAACAAGAACATGTTATAATCGATGGGTGACTATGGTTAAGAAAGATATTATTTTGGTATAATATCATTTATAAAGAAATTTTAGATATTTTTTAGATATTTTTTTGGATTTTAATACAATTTTTATTGAGTTTTATCAATAAATAAAAACTATATTATAGAGAAATATGTCACTTTCCATGAGGAATTAGTCTTCACGTATACACTGGTGATGTGTTCATTTCTATAGAATGGGAGGAAGATAGGGAATGTTTAATAATTTAATAATATTTATAATGTTATAAATTTCATATTTACTCATTTAATACCCCTCTTTAAACCATTTATGGATGGTGTATGTGAAAAATAGATCACACTGCTTATGAATGTGGTATTATACACATAACATATGTGGTATTTTTGGTTTTCAAATGATAATGATGAAATTAAAAATGGTTATAAAATAAAAATGATAACATTATAGTATTATTATGATACTGATTTAATATTTTAAAAATGATTATATTTAATTTATAGGAGTTATAATAAGAATTAAAGGAAAAGGAAAGAAAAGGAGTATTAGAAAATTTTACATTACTCCTCGGAAGAGAACATTTGAAAATTGGAATAAGGATTTGAGAGGTGGTATTTTTAGAAGTAAAAAACATTTTGGGAGTTTCTAAGAGTTTTTTAGATTTATTTTTGTAGAGTTTTAATGAATATAAGTTGCTTGGGGTATGAGGATAAATGAAGTGGTGATGGGTCCTTTTATAAGGGGGAGGAGGGGAATCTTTATAATAATATAAAAGGTAAATTAACTATTAAAAGTATAATTTTATCAAATAATATTAAAAAATGGATTGATGTAGGAGTTAAGATCAATAAATCCACAAACATAAATTTTAACACATGTTCTTAAAAAAATTTATGTATTTTACTCTTATAAATTTCACTTTTACCATTTTTTAGCTTGGTAATTAATTTTTATCTGAGTAATTTACTTTTACTTCCAAAAAATAAAATGGAACATATTAAAAAATATATACCTAATTATTATAAATAGGAAATTCATTTTATATAATTTTATATCTAACGGTTATAAAAATTAATTTTAGTGTTAATGCACATAACATGTAAAACTCCTTTTTTAAAAAATTTATTTTTATGAGTACATTTTTTTATTAAGGTAAAAGTATCGATATTTTAGATTTATATAATATTAAATGGTTTATTATTATCAAAATAATAGTTATTTGTATTTAAAAGTAATCCAAAATATTATTTCACCTCGTGGATACTTAGTTAAAAGAAATAGACAAAAAGAGAGTTTTTATTTGATTAAAATATTACTTAAGTTTCCAAAATATTAGACATGTTTTTAAATGATTTATTTTAATTTAAAGCTATATATATATTATGTTACAAAAAATCATAAAATTTTAGATCATTAATGTATTATGATAATGTCATAAAATTAACAGTATTTTAGAAATCAGTATTTTTCACAATACACCCAAACATTATTCATTATTATTGGCTCCCCAATGATTAGAGATGGTTAGGTGATGGTAGGGTGTGACAATTTTTAGGGTTAGTTGGGTGTATATTTGAAAACAAGATGTAGAGAAGGAGAGAGGGAGGTCGAGGGTAGACTGTGTGTGGCTGGAATGGGGTTGGACAAAGCTATTGAGGGATCAGATCACTACTTTAAATGTTGCTATGTTCAATGATACTCTTAATATGAACTCAAAAAAACCCTGATAAAGGGAGTAATACTATCAGTTCTAGAAAAAATCACTAATAATGGTAACATTTATTTGCGTTAAAAATAACTGATAAAAGTTCTCCTTTTCGATGCTTTTTTAGCACTCATAATGGTGTCCATTTATGAGTGCTTTATTTAGCAATGAAAAACGTTTCCATTTATCATGGATTATTGAGGTGTGATAAAGGGTTTCGTATATAAAATTTTTCTTATATAAATATGTATATTCTTAAATATAATTTATATAATAAGAAATATATATATTTTCATAAATACTATTTATAAATATATTTAGTTATTTATAATTTTGTTTATAATATATTTAAATTGAAATTATAAAATTCAAAAAATAATTATATATTTATATTCATATTTAATTTTATATATTTATATTAATAATATTATATAATTTATAATATACATATATATATTTCCAATATATATAGTTATAATTATATGTGTGTCTCTTTATATATATTTATATATATTGACACACATGCACATATATATATATAGATACATCTAATATATACATATATATAATAAAATATCCTATGAACTATATAAATAAATGTATAAATACATTAAATATGGATTGTATTTAAATTTATTATATATTTATATTCAAATTCTCTAATTTACAATATTCATATATTTATAATTATATGTGTGTTTACATGTATATCTATATATGATTATATATAGATAAATATATAATTATGTTAAAATATAAAAATACAAATAAAATGTACATTTAAGGATATAATTAATTTTAAAATAAAATTTTTTTTATCAATCTTATTTTCAACATTTATATATATAAATGAACTATATTAAAATTTGATTTAAATAATTAAATAAATATATAACTAAATATATTTTTATTTAAGAATATTTATATATAGTATATGTAAATAAATATAAATATATAGTAATATAATTTTTTGTGTTGTGACATTTTTTTAATGGTTGATATGCAGAGGCCCCTTTTATTGAAATTGAATCAAATTATATAGAGGCAAAAACAAAAACATAGGATGTCCAACAAGAAAAAATGCCATTAGAGAGAGCGAAATTTAAAATTGCACGAGACTGCGTGCTCATGCTATGGTGAGGGGATTGACCGCCTCTCCCACGAGGGTGTCTACCCCTTCTCCATATTTTCTCTTAAATCTATGGTCCGACTCCATCGTCCGATAGTCCAGCATCATCGATTTCCCTAGTATCATCTTTTCCTGGTGTTTGGTCATCTCTTTTTATGCCCTCGTCGCTACTACCAAATGTATGTAAGTTAAAATAATTATGTGTTCATAACTTAGAGTTCAATTTAACCTGTTGCTGGAAAGAAACCACTGATAGATCTTCATTTTCAATCACCCTACTAGACATGTATTTAGGAGTATCATTCATTTATATACCTTTACCATGATCATATTCTGCTCTGCCTTTAGCTGAACCTATGATATGTTAATTTTCCCCTTCAATACCCAGTTTGTTAGACTATGGAATTGCATCAACAAATACCTCCTGAGCTGCATCTATTCCAGTAAGTGTCATGTCCTTCTCTACTGTCTAACATGTATTAATCTCCTTTCCCTGGGTGACATACATCAAAACAGGACGATCCACAACTGGAGTGCCCAAATCAGTAGATATACTGCCTTTATCAGGTGTAGTGTTGCATGTTTTGGAGTTATAAACAAGGGTAAAAGCATACCTTTTTCATATCAAAGTGGGGTTTGATTTTTTACCATTAACATGATAATTTTTTCTGCTTTGAGGGGTGCCTAAAATTTTATTTTCCTACAGAAAAACTACATGAGGGGATGTGAAAGGGCACATCACCGCCCAACTACAATCAGGCCAGCAGTTTTGCTTTGGGTCTTTGAACGAATTAGTCTCACCACCTTTGCATCAAAAACAGGCTACTCCATAGCTTGAATGCCCAAAATTGCACCTGCGCTACCATTCCCATGTGAAGTGTCTCCCAAATTGGACTTTTAAACAGAGTAATAAGAGCCTCTTCAAGATTTGTGCTTCAAATAGGTGGCAGCCATGGCTTTCTCTTTACCTTTTCTACCTTTAGAGGCAATCAATTTTTTCTTCCCGCCATATTTCTAAATCAACATCCTCTTGAATGTGTATTTCTTTATCTCTATGAATGTGTGTGTCTATGTGTGTGTGTGTGTTTAAATTTGAATGTTATGTATGTACATATGTGTGGTTGTGTGGGTGTCTATATATATGTATGTCCATATATGTGTGTATGTGCATGTATGTGTATATGTATGTATGTATATATGTATGTATATATGTATGTATGTGTATGTAAATATGTATTTGTGTGTATGATTGTGTGTAAATGTGTTTGTATGTATGTATGTATGTATGTATGTATGTATGTATGTATGTATGTATGTATGTATGTATGTATGTATGTATGTATGTATGTATGTATGTATGTATGTATGTATGTATGTATGTATGTATGTATGTATGTATGTATGTATGTATGTATGTATGTATGTATGTATGTATGTATGTATGTATGTATGTATGTATGTATGTATGTATGTATGTATGTATGTATGTATGTATGTATGTATGTATGTATGTATGTATGTATGTATGTATGTATGTATGTATGTATGTATGTATGTATGTATGTATGTATGTATGTATGTATGTATGTATGTATGTATGTATGTATGTATGTATGTATGTATGTATGTATGTATGTATGTATGTATGTATGTATGTATGTATGTATGTATGTATGTATGTATGTATGTATGTATGTATGTATGTATGTATGTATGTATGTATGTATATATGTATGTATGTATGTATGTATGTATGTATGTATGTATGTATGTATGTATGTATGTATGTATGTATGTATGTATGTATGTATGTATGTATGTATGTATGTATGTATGTATGTATGTATGTATGTATGTATGTATGTATGTATGTATGTATGTATGTATGTATGTATGTATGTATGTATGTATGTATGTATGTATGTATGTATGTATGTATGTATGTATGTATCTGTGTGCATGTGTATGTGTATGTATGTGTATATATGTGTATATATGTGCATGTTTGTGTATGTGTGTGTGTGTGTGTGTGTAAGTGCATAGGTTTATCAATACTAAAAAAGTGCTGAGAAAAACCTCCTTTATGAGATTTTATTTTTTGGGGGCTGATAGAAGACTCTTTTATTATAGTTTTTAGTTAGCAATGATAAAAAAATTCCTCTTTTTAAAGGAACCCTAACAAATCACACCACTCCCCACATAGTTTGAGATCTCATGGAACCGATTCTTCATAGCTGCCAAACTCAAATATTTTGGACAAATCAACCCTAAAAAATGCCGTTTTGTTATTCATAATTTGATTTTAAGGATTTATCCACTGATCTTTCTTGTGTTTCATGATTTCTTGTGTTTATCGTTCTATTTTTGTCTATAACAATTCTTTCTATACATTTTCATTTATAATAGGTTAATTGTGTTGTTCTTCCCTATTTTTGTGATAATAGACATGTTCATGGTGCTTTCCATGTCAACTATAGATGATCTATCATTTAAAATTTTGGAAACATTTTCCCACTTCTTATATTCATCTGTAACTGATTTTTTCACTTCTTTTTGGAAAGTTATACTAATACTCAACATTTATTTTTCTTTTCATTTTAATATCAATATTCACCCTAAAAATCCTTGATTGGGATGGACAATTAATATATTATCAAGATCTTCGTATTCTTGAAAAATACCCCAACTTTAACCCTTATCCAATATGCCACTAATAATAAACATGATTATCACATTAAATAATATAAAAATAATTGAAAATAAAAATTAATTAACATCATATAAGTATTATAAAATATATAATTCAAATCTATTAATACTTATTCTAACGACCCAATCTTGACATAAATGAACATTACATCACTTTTGTGGAATACTTAATACATTACCCAAACAGAAACCCAAATAACGTATTAGTTTAGTGCCTTTGGAATCTTGGAACATAATCTTCTAACTTGGGGAAAGATCTTAAACATCTCCCATAAAGATCTTCCCCTGTTTTCCTACCTAAAAACTTTTTTTATATACTAGGGGAAAACATAAAAAGGTTGAGATCAAATGATCATAAAGGGTTTACATGATGAACATAAAACAAACCAATCACATAAGAATGTAAAAAACATGGACATAAAGTTTAAATATCAAAATCATGAGTCAGGAAATGAATCTTGGAAGCTTATAAGGCATAGATCATAAAGAAACATTAATCATGATAAAATAGCATTGGCATAAAACATGTAATTTTGGAAAACCATTAAGTACATAATATGATTTCCATAGTATCTAAGGTATAGCTTCCAATACCGTCATAGTGGGCAAAGTCCTTTACTGAACTTGTTTGGCATGTCATTTCGTCCATGAATTACTGAACTAGATTTACTTACCCTTACAGCCCTGTATTGTTGAACCAGATTTACTTGTTGTTCTAGTCTTGTCTAACTCATGAGATATAAATATTTCCTCAATTAATTGGAGGGATATATAGTTCACACCCATATCATAGTGAAATCATTCATACATGTTCTATAAAAAATAAAAATCATCCATCATAGCATAGACCAATAAATAAAATGGGTTTTTTTAACATCATCCCATCCGAACATAATCTATATAAAATAAGTGGAATTCATAAAATAATTTCACCATAAACACAATAAAATTAAAGTAATAATAGGGATATAAACATAACCCTATGTCATCTTATATGGAAAATGATTTTGATAAAACACTAGAACTTAATTCCTAAGGAAAATATCCTTTCTTCTTCAAAAACATTTTCTTTTCTCAAAATTCCATGCAATTTAAAAAAAATACTTTAGTTGAAAATACACTTTAAAAAATTTAGAGGAATCTTCAATTAAATAAGGATTTATGAAATCGTAAAAATACATTCATGTCGTATATGTTAAAAAACATTTTTCTCATAATTTTTTAGGAAAAGTCAAAAAGTTCTTCGTATGGTAAACGTAAGAAACATTCCTTCCAACCCATGTAGTAAAAGTCAAAATGGAAAAAAAAAACGTTAAACACACATAAAATACTAGTAAACATTTAAATATTATTATAAAATATGGAATTGGATGATAAATATACCCCCAGTAAATACTTACGTATAAACAATCTCGAATAAAAATGAGATTTGCAAAGTTATCCCTTACCTAAGGTCTGATTTATTCCGTATGTGTCTGAAAATCCTATATATTGGGTTTAAATATATTAATAACTTGTAATAGAACTATAATAAAATTTATGATATCATATATTATTTACTTATGACATTGTATTATCTGTCCATTTATCAATTCCATGTTAAAGCAATGTTTTAGATAATAATCATTTTATTTATTGTATGTGTCTGGATTTGTTATTCTTGATATTATTACATAGATCAGGATTTACATACTTAGAGAATGTAAAAAATGATTTATATATAATATATATTTTTTATATAAATATATAAATAAATATATATATATATATATATAATATATAAAAATGAAATGAAATACACTATTCATGGAGACGGTAGGTTGTATGTACGCATGAACGCTGTTTTCATTTCCTTATTGAGTTGAATGGAAGTAAGTAAATGAAATATATATATATATACATAAATCCAGTATAATTATTATTTGATATATTTCATAAATATTTTTTATATATACTTTATAATCATTCTTGAATGGTTAACGTGGAGAATTAATCTTATCACGCTGTGGAGACGCTAAGTCGTACGTACGCACGAGCGACGATATCATTACCATAATTGTTGAATGGTATATAATTGGTTGGTGTATAATATCTCAGAATTAGTATCATGTTATATTAATCATATATTGTTATTATTATCACCTTTATACCCATCCGTGTAAGGTGGTGGTGAAAAATAGATTACACCACGGCGTGGAGACAGCTAGTCGTACATACGCATGCGCGGTGATTTCATTTTTCGTAAGATGGATAGAAGGTGAAATAGAGTTTTTTTATATTTATAAAAACACATCAATATATGAGTGATACTTATTTTATTAATTTATAATGAAACAACTAATTAAAGGGATGTAAAAAAAGAAATAAATTTGAAAGAATCGGTAGAATAGATTACCTCTTCCTTGATGTGCCTCATTTAAATTTATTCATAGGGAACTAGGGTTGTTATTTTAAGAATAAAATCACCTATAGAATTTAACTATGAAAGTTGAGAAGATAACTAGGAAATTTTTGGCTAAGGATGAAGGCTCAAAATGGAGTGAAGAGAAGAGGGAGGAGGTTCCCTTTTATAAGAGAGGAGAGGGGCACTTTAGAAAACTCTAAAAATATTAATTTGTTATAATTTTAGTTTCGATTAAATGTGGTCCACAACTTATTTTATTTGAAGAAAATATTATATTGGTTATAATACCCATCATCCGATAATTTTTAGATATGTTTTGAATATTTGTTTTATCCTTATCTTTTTGGTTTAACCCTTATTTTACCTATTTTAATCTTACCGTGATATGAGGTTATTTACACATTGTGGGTTAATGTAATTACCATATCATGTCAAAAGACCCATAAAAATATAATTATGACATATTTGTACTTATATTAACCATTTTTTAGAATATTATATTTTTATAAATTTAATATCATTTAATAAACTACTGTATGTTTTAAGTTTTGAATTATGTCAATTTTAGACACTATTCATATTTGACCTTTTTTTTAAAATCATAACAACCTGAATCATTCGAAAAAAGGCATAAAATAATCTATAAAACATAAATATAATCCATAAAATTCTTTAGTGGAATCAAAATGTTTAAATAAAATTTATTTTAGTATTTATAAATTCATATATTTGAATCTTTCATTAATGAGGTAATCACTACATCATAATTGTGTCATAAATAAATATATTTATCTAATGTTGAAAAATTATAAATGAAATACCATGATTTAGGGAATATTTTTGGCTTTATAATTACTATTTATAATCATAGATATCAATTATATAACTCTATATTAAAATCGATTTAGTAAAAGATATGTGTTTATGTTATAATTATCTTTACATTAAATTAATTCTTATAAAATTTTATTTTAACATCCAAGTAAATCCTTGGGGTCCCACAATTTAACCAAGGATGACCATGGTCATAAATATCTCATAAAATATGATTAGGACACGTTTTAGGGTAGTTTTATACTACTAAATTATTATGTGTTTACCCTTATTTACCATATTTACCCTTTAACCATCGTAAATAAAAATAATTACTGAAGTTACTATTCATAATATCCAAAAAATATAAGGTGCATGTTCACAAAATTTATACATTATAATTACAAATATGGAAACATTTTTTCCAAATTAAAAATGTAGAAGTTTCTGTAATTAATCAAAAATTAATTCCTGTTGTCAAAACCAAAAACATGTTTTTAAGAAGTAATAACTATCAAAATATTAACATGTTTTTATGTGCAATTTCAATAGTAAATTAATTAAAATAAACAAAATTGGATTAAATTGTAAAATCATAATCCAATTATACTTTAAAATCAATTATAAAGATAATATAACTATATAAATAAATTAGATGAAAAGGTAGTTTTGAATTAAAATGTAGTATTTTTCACTATTCATTAAAATTTCAATTTTATCTAAAAAATACCAATAATTCAAAAAAAGTACATTTTTATATCCCTCTTACAATTAAAATTTTATATTGTCAAATTTAACTTATGAAAGTGTGAAAAAATAGATTTAAAATAGGTACGTCATCAAACGGCGGCAAAACTGCATTTTTTTTAAATTCTTCTTTTATCCTAAAAAAATGAATGTGTTCTTATATCATGTATATAAAATAAATAAGATGAATGTTAATGTTGTAAAATTCAATTTTTGGTTAATAATATTCATAATTTCTAGTTTATATCCCATTAAATAATAATATTTTAATTATATATCGTTGTTTAGTGAAACTCTGTATCGTGTACGACACAAACAATCGATGAAGGTCTCTCTTGCATGCAACGAAAGCCAAGTCAGTGTCGTGAAATATTCCTTTAGTGTTTCATATGACATAATCCAAATTTAGTTCATTTATACATTGAAAAAAATATATACTTAGCATTGCATGAAATGAATTCTATCAAAAGAACATGAAATTGAGTGTAACACAAGCCAAGAATAGTGTTGTGTATTATGTAAACTAATATGTTATTGCCTATAGATCAAGTTAATCATTATATACCATATAAAAAATACATTAAATTAATTAAAAATAATATATCTCATAAAATCTTAAGGTGTTACATTCTACACCCTTAAAACGAATTTCCCCCTCAAAATTCGTCAGGGTTATAAGTGGTTTACTACTTGAAAGCTTATTTTATGGAAACCAACATCGTAAAAAGGAATACTAAAACATAATTTTAAAAAGGAAATTTATAAACTCAAGGGTTTCCCAAATTAACTCATCTCGGGGTTTCTATATATGTGAACATAAGTGGGAAGTGAAAACAAGGATATGGAAGAGAAATCAAACCATCAATTTCTGATCGATAGTGAAGAAGAATAAGGTTTGGAGTAAGTTAACTACTAGAAAGCCATGGATCCGTGATGATTTAAGAGACCATATAGTTCATCATATAAGAAGGTACTAAGTTAACATTTTTTGTTTTAAGTTTCCTTTCCCTAAAGTTGAAGAATTTTTCATGAGATTAAATACTTACTATATTTTGGTACAATTTCGCCATTGTTCATGCCTTGAAAAATTTCCACTTAATCTCTTATTTAAAGAAATGAAGTCGAATTTTTCATTCTTGAAGTGTTAGTAGATCATGTAATATATTTCTAGGTCATTACATTTGTCTCCATCACAAAAAGGTTAGCACAAGTGATCAAATATACATAAGTCCATCTATGGTGAGATTAATCGTATATGGTTCCAAAAATGGACTTATGCTTTATCTATCATACAGATTAAATAAAATAAAACTAATTTATACTTACGAGGGACTTCCCATAGGATATTGGTATGTGATAAAGGCCTATTTTACTTTGGTTTTGGGTTCAATTCTCGTAGCTTTGTCCGAGGTGTCGAGTTATCGCTCGTCCTGCAGGTTGTCCTTTTTCTAAAGCTATAATATTATTACATTCCAGAAAAACGTTTTTGCCCTAAAAATTACTATATTATGTCCAACTTAATCTATTACAACCATTATTCTTATCCAAAATACTTCTATACAAACTCACAATACAAAAAAACAATTTCAAGAAAGGTCATATGACACGGATGTGAATACCATCATTTATCCCCCATATATCATAAGATATATCTTATTGGTCACATTACAAACATTTTAATGGATTCATCATGTATTCACTTGAGTCATGGTAATAACCTAAATTATCATATATCCTTATATAAAACATGCTTTTTTATTTATTCCAAAACTTATTGGATATATTTCTTATGTTCTGAAAGGTTTTATACTTCATCTGTTAAAACATAACCCACATGTCACCAAACCCTTAACCAATTCCAAGGTAACTAATATCATCCAACATATCATTATACAAATATTAGTTTCTCAAAATTATTCTCATATTTAGGTTTATCCTTCCTATAATCATGTGTTTCTTATGAATATCAAATTTTCATTAAATCACTTTTCTTATCCATTATAACTATTCAACATATTCTCTAAAACTCTTAGCGAAAAACATAAACTGATAATTCTTATATAATTCACTATCCATCATTTGTGGATTCAAATACATAAATAATTCAATCCTTCCACTTTAATGGTAAGCATAGAATATGTCCTTACTTTACATATAAGTAGATTCTTATGTTTTGGCATTGAGTTGGGTATTTTCTATGTTTTCCAAGTTGAGACAATGAACTCCAAAACAATTCATCACTTTATGAACCTTTTTTTCACAGAGATAACATCATCCACTCCATTTGAGGAATTCCTAAAGGTTCTTCTTCCCTTATTCTCGACATGTAGGTAGGTGAATCTTCCTTCCTCTATGCTTCAAGAAGTTCATTTTCCTATTATTCGATGTGTAATGAATTTCACTAAAGCTCACGTTATAAATCATATATCGTGATAGCTGAGTTAACATAATCATAATATCTTTCTCTCAGGTAGTTATCTAATTTCTTTGCTCATAATCCCGATATTTTCCCTCAAACTTAATTTTAATCCAATTCCTTCGGGTGTCCTCCATTAACTAAAACCAAAAATCACAGGGTTAGAAACACATCTCATAGAAGAAAACAATATAATCCAAGGGAGTAATTTCAATCTCTAACATATTAGGTTTAATCCTAGGTTATTCATGATTGTTACCATAATTTTAGGATATTAATGTATAGTTAGACTTCTCTACAGGGACATATCATTACATATCCTTAGAAATATCTCTAGGGATATCACTAAATTTTTCACATCCTAGATTCCGATGTTTAACTAAACCTTCGTTCTGATACCAATTATAACGACACCAAGATTAACATACATGGATATTACATCACTTTTGTGGAATAATTTATACATGTCACAAATAGATGCCCAAATACCATACTAGTTTAGTGACTTTGGAAACTTCAAACATAATCTTCTAACTTGGTGAAAGATCTTAAACATCCCCCATAAAGATCTTCCCATTTTTTTCCAACCTAAAACCTTTCTTTGTATCTTGGGGAAAAGAAAACATAAAATGGGTGATATCAAATGATCAGTAAGGGTAAACATGAAGAAGATAAAACAAAAGAATAAAAAAAGAATAAAAAAACATGAACATAAAGTTTAAATGTCAAAATCATAAGTCATGAAATAAATCATGGCAGTTCGTAAGGTATAGATCATAAAAGAACATTAATCATGAAAAAATATCATTCACATAAAACATATAATTGTGGAAAACCATTAAGACCATAATATTATTTCAATAGTATACAAGGAATTATTTCTAAGACCATCATAGTGGATAGAGTCTATTACTGAACCGGTTTTACATGTCATTCCAACCATGTATTACTAAACAAGATTTACTTACTGTTCCATCCATGTATTACTGAATTGGATTTACTTGTTGTTCCTGTCATATCTATCTCATGAGATATAAATCTTTACCAAATGCATTGGAGGGAGATATATGTCCCTCCCATATCATGGTGAAATAATTCTTACATGTTCCACAAAAAAACATAAATCATATATCATAGCATAACCCAAGAAATAAAATGGGTTTCTTTAACATCATTTCATCATATCATAGTCCATATAAAATAAATGGACTTCATAAAATTAATTCCATCATAAACACAATAAAATTAAAGTAATAATAGGGATATAAACACAACCCTATGTCATCTTAGATGGAAATTTATTTTGATAAAACACTTGAACTTAATTCCTAAGTAAAATATCCTTTCTTCTTCCAAAACATTTTTTTTTCTCAAAATTGCAAGAAATTCTAAAAGAAGATAATTTAGTTGAAAATACACTTGAAAATATGTATAGTAATATTCATGTAAATAAAGAATCATGAAACCATAAAAATCCATTCATTATATATAAGTTAAAAAAACATTATTCTTGTACTTTTGCCAGAAAATTCAAAAAGTACAATGTATGGTAAACGAAGAAAGATTCCTTCCAACCCATATAGTAAAAGTAAAAATGTGTAAAAATAAATTTACACATACCTAAATTACTAGAAAATATTTAGTGATAATTTTCTTATAAAACATGGAAACGGGTAATAAATATACCCCTATTATATACTTAGGTATAAAAAATCTTGGATAAAAAAGAGATTTGAAAAGTAATCCCTTACCTTAGGTCTGATTTCTTTTGTATGTGCCAAAAACTCTTATCTAGTGGGTTTGAAAATATTATTAACTTGAAAAAAAACTATAATAATATTTATGATATCATATATGATTTACTTAGGACTTTATATTACCCGTTCATTTATCAATTCCATGTTAAAGCAACGTTTTGGGTAATAAAAATTTTATTTATCGTACATGTTTAGACTTGTTATTCTTTATATTATACCATAAATCATGATTTAATTACTTCAAAAATGTAAAACATGATTTATATATCATATATGTTTATTATATAAATATATATATATATATAATAGATAGATAAATTAAATGTAACACACTTTTCATAGAGACAGTAGGTCGTGCGTACGCATGAATTTTGTTTTTATTTCCTTATTGAATTGAATAGATATAAGTAAGTGAAATATATAAAAATAAATACAGTAGAATTATTATTTCATATATTTCATTATTATTTATTAAATATACTTTATAATTGTAACACCCCAGGTAAATAAAGAATATGACATCTTTATATTTACCCATATTTGTGAATCAAACTTTATTATTACTTTAAAGGGGATGCTATGCTCGATGGCGTACCCAATACGCAACAATGAGTTTCTTGGGAATCTTACGTTGCACTCTAATAATAAAATAATATTATTTTAAATGGTAGTTAACATGTAGCCCTTGTAATGGTGGGAATGAATAGAAATAACTAAAATATGATTATATATGTTTTTAAATGTTTTTACATTTATCCAATAAAGGATAGAGGCTTAAAATACGGAAAGAATTCAATTTTAGGCACATATGCCCTAGTTTTCACTAAAGGTTCACTTATCACCTTTTGATGTTGAACCATCATTAAATATAGTTTTGTTCACTCTTAAACATTCTTTTGGACCAAATAAAACTCTTATTAAGAATCGGGACATCAAAATTTACTTTGTGTAAATTTTTGGTATCTTTCCGATAAAGTTCATTTTTTTTAATGAATAGTGTAAAATGTTGTATTTTAATTCAAAACCTCTTTTTAATCTAATTTATTTATATTATTAGATTATCTTTTTAATTGGTTTTAAATTGAAATTAGAATATATTTTTACCATTAAATACAATATTGGTCGTTGGAATTAATTTCACTTTGAAATGAGACTTAAACCAGTGTCAATCTTTTGATACTTATTGTTTCATAAAAACACGCTATTTGCCCTGACAGCGGGAATTAATTATTAAATCAATTAATCTTAATTATATGTTTTGAATTTTGTAAAATAGACTTCATTTTTGAATTCGTAATGTCAAATATATCTTATCGTGAATTTTTTGGATTTTTCTGAAAAACTTCAATTTTTGATGAATAGTGAAACCACTGAGTGGTACTTATAAAAACTGATTTCTCCGTTTAAATAAACTTTTGCCATCTTTGTGTTTTAAATTTCAAAAATATGACATACATGGTTGCCATTAAGAAGTAAAATGTGGTTCAATGGCATAAAAATTATTTTTTGGTGAATAGTAACTTATTAAGTTTTTAATCGCGATTAGTGGTAATTAGTGTAGTTTAAGGTAAAAATAATGCTTTAATAAAATAAGATGAGATTGACACATGTCCTACCCTCATTGTATGTGTAATGGCAGACCAATAAAAGCCATGGGTCAACTTGGGGACCCCATGGAGCCACTTTGGTTGGGAAATGACATAAATAACTTTTTATTTAATGTAAAAGTAAAAATGACACAAACATAATATGTTTTACTAAAAAAAATTAAGTGGGGTTATACAAGTCAGATTTTTTGTTCTAAATAGTCATTGGAAAGATAAAAAGTTTTCCTACATCATTGTATTTATTTTATAATATTTATACACTAAATAAATTAAATTATTTATGACATCATGATGATGCAGTGATGACCTCATTATTTAACGATTTAAATAAAATGAGAAGATAATGTAAACTCTATGACCTACACATGTCCAAAACTTATTGGATGGGTGGATTTCGAACCCTTATCACCTTATCCACGAATTATATCAATGTGGGACCTTTTAAAACCGAAACACATTTTCAAATAAAGTAATATTTCTTACTTTCCAAAAGTGCCCCTCCTCTCCTCTTATAAAAGTCCCCCACCTCTACCTCATTTCACACACTCCTCAAGCCTTTGGCTCGGCCAAACCCTGCCCATTTAATCTCTCCACATCCCTCTACTCATCCTAGAGGATTCCCTTTGGGCATAATCCTTTCAAAGGAAGCCTTTAGGCTCAAATCAAAAGGAGTTACACTTTTAAAGGTAATTCATTCTCTCATGTTCATTTGTTTTATTTTTCTTCTCCAACCCCCTAAACTCTTTTTATTTACTTATTTTGTAACAAAACCAGTATCTTCAATATACTATGATGTTTTTATAAGATTTATTCAATCTACACTCTCACACAACTACATCAAATGGTTAATGAACATACGGTTTCCGTGGATGGCGAAATTCTGCCTACCGGAACGATGATTGTTCAATACTCATTTAACACCTTCAAATGTGGCCATTATGATGTCACTATTTTTATATATGATATATAATATTTTTATTTTTTCCTTAAGCTTCTGTTTTTTTTTCATTTTGGGCATACCTTTATGGTTTCCATTATGGGTAAACGCAATATCTTCATTTAAGGAAGTGCGGACTACCGCCCCCTCAAAGTGATTTGATTCGTTAAATACCATATGTGGGACGTATAAAGGATGGAACTATGATATTATATATGATATTATACTGGAATTATAATATACCTTTATATCATTATTATTCCATTCTATAAAATACGAAATATAAATGAAAGTAGCGTTCATGCGTACGTACGGCCTATCGTCTCCATGAACGGTGCATTTCATTTCTTACCTCTAAATGATTATGTAATGTTATAAATGCATGCATGTACTGGATATATATGAAATATATGATATCTACATCATTAATACAATTCTGAATATAATAAACATTTGGCCACACGAACAACATGTAATTGTAAGAAGTCCACTTTCGACTTAAGAAACAAATATCGGCAAAGCAAATATTATTAACTTAAATGATTACATAATGTTTATGACATGGTAATAAGTGATATAAAAGGAATAATGAACTTTAAAAAGGTTCTTAAGGAAGTAGAAATTAACTCAAGTTTATTATTCAGGAGATTAAAGAACGATCGAGTCAAGTCGGACCCGAGGTAAGGGATCCTACTCCTCTCTTTCTTTTTAAGTACACACTTTTATGTCATTCCTTTTAAAGCTCATCTTTCTTGTTATTGGGATGATATTTTATATTACACTTACTGTAATTTTTATGTTCATGTGATGAGAGACCCTATTCTCTCTCATCAATCCATTTTGGAAGTTCTGAGTGGCGCCGTTAGGCTGCCGAACTTTCGTAAGAGATCTAACCTCTCTCTTTCTTTTTAAGTACTCTCCTTTATGTCACTTCTTTTAAGCTCCTCTTTGTAATGTTGGGGGATGTTATTTTATATTCCTCTTGCTGTACATTTTATTTTAATGTGATTAGATACCCTATTTGATCTCATCGATCCATATTCGGAAGTTTTATGTGGCGCTGTTAGGCTGCTGGGTTTTCGTAAGGGATTTTTCATCTCAATTTTATTCCCGTGAGATTTATGCTACATTTGCCACAAATTCCATTGAGTGGTGTATGTACTGCCCATTATTCTACTCTTTGTGTAATATACTTTCGTTTATGATTATTTACATCAATGATCTATTGTCCTTCTTTCATGGGGTGTCTGTTTTGAAAGATACCCAAGTCGGTAAGGGAACCTTTCACCCTCCTCTTTTTTAAAAGACTTCTTTTGTTGGGTCTTTTAATTTACATATTGTTATGGTGGGATATGTTCTCATATATCCTTATTGATGTAAATTTTATGTCCAAGTGATGAGATACTCTTTTTATCTCTCATCAACTCTTTTTGTTGTGATGCCGTTAGGCTGTCAAGGGAACTGTTTAACCCAATTTCGATTTCTTTGGGTTCAACATATAGTCATTGAATATGTCATCCATTGAATATGTGTGAATGACCTTTTATTGTTTTACACATAATATCCAATTATATTGGGTGTATTTATATTTTTCACACATAATTTTGATATTGATTTATCCTTAATTTAAGGATACCTTCTTTATAAGGGATTTCATCACATTTGACATTTCTATTGAGACTTCATTGTTGTTAGGCACCAATTCACTATTATATGGTGTATATACTGTCCTTTGGAATATTATATCATGAATACATTTATTCTCATGATATTATAAAGTTCTGACTAAATGTAATTCCTCTATTATTGTATTCAAGTGTCTCTAATTTTGTTAAAACCGCTTTAACCAAAATATCGCTTTAAATGTTTTAATTATTTTTTCTTATTAATACCCATGTTTTCAAAATGGTTTTAAGGATTTATTTATATGGATATTAATGGTTTAAAATTTTAAAATCTTCAATGTGGTATGGGACACTTTGATTCAAAAATATCTTTATTAAATGTTTTCAATGGTTTTGGAAATGGTTTCTTTTTGAACGGATTCATTATTTAAATATACTAAAATGTTATATTGTGATTGAAATGTGGAAATGTTATGCTTCCTTTATGCATGTTTTATGTGATACGTTTATGTTATGGTTCTTGGGAATTTTTATGAAAACTGTGGTTCCTTGATAAACTAAGGGAGGGTGAGCCCGATATAGCTCTCCAATGCATTGGGTAATGCGAAGGAGTGAAACGTTAAGGTTTCTCCGAAGAGATTTAGGGAATATACTATGATGGGTATTCCAAACGTAACCAAGAGGGTTACTCCCTACCTAAGAATGTTATAAATGCCTCAAGTTACCTTTATGTCTTATGTTTTCTATGATTTATTCATGATTTGATATACCTATGTTTTATGGGTAAAGTGTGATTTCATTCTAATGTATATATGAACTCATGTTTCCTTTCCATATTTTTATAACTCTTACTGAGCTGTTTATGCTCATCCCAAGTTTTTGAAATGTTTTTCACAGGTCAATGGAAAGGTACATGATGTGATGGTAGTTTTAAAGATGTGTCAAGAAAGAATCTGTGTTATATTTTAAATATGTTCCCGTTGATGGGAAGAATGAATAATGTCTTTTATGTAACCACTTTGTTTAAATGTGGAATGTAATGCAAGTTTCATGGTCTAATTATATGAAACTCTAAACCTAAAAAGATCCTCAATGTGTAATCTTGTAATAACTCAAGATTAAGTAATGTTTAAGGTTGGGGCCTTATAGTTGGTATCAAAGGTCGGTTTAGATAACTTTAGAGGTTAGGGTATTCTTTAAGCATAAGTGACATTACCATAATGGTTAGGATTTCAGAAAGAGTACTAGTTTTAGATAAAGTGAATGAGTAAGTATATCTTAGTGTTTATCTTCCTCATTAGTACATGATTGTTATGTTGATATACTCACACTGAAATTTTTGGTTTTAGTAAATGGCTGGATCTAGTAGGCACCAAAGTGACAATGGGTTTGACGGAAACTGTGGTGGTTCTCTGATTAAGATACTGGATGAGATGGAGGATTCAATGAGGAAACTCATGGTTGTTCTAAACCAAATATCAAGGAGTCATGATCAACCACTTGAACCTTGGTATGTTCTATAATGCATCATGTACGAGATGACCAATCGATGTGGAAGTTCAGGTAATAATTAAAAAGGTGACCATTAGGGTTTATATGATCCTTACTTTTTAGGTAATTATGGGATACTCTATGATATGATGGAAAATGAAAGGAATGAGATAAACTTGAGGATAAAATATGTTATGATTATTTTTGAATATTTTATCTCATTTTGGGGAATGTTTTAAGAATTATATAGTTTTGGAAAAAAGTACAACACGCAGACCGTGTGACAAACCGTCGCATCGGACAAAGCTGCGGGAATCGAACCCACAACCAAAGTGCCACTGGTATTTATCGCCTACCACTGGACTACGTGAAGTCCCTGGTTAGTTTGACTGATTCTTTTTAGTTATATGATTTTATGAATTAAGAGTAAGTTGATTTTTGGTTATTTATGAAAATGATTAACCTATCATGGAGGATATGTGATTAGGATAATTACTTTTCAATGCGAGGCTTTAGGAGCGACTGATGTTGTTTGGAGATAAATGTTACGATTTAACTTGGAAGACTATGTGACTAAATCCTTCAAATATTTGGGTTTCAATCTTAGTTTGGTTTACTATGAAGGATTTTATGGACAAATTGTTTATCTAATGGTCTTCGTTGAACTTTGGGTTTTGTTGGACAAATTTTGTAGATTAAGCATAGATTTTCTTTTTAAAGGGTTATCCTTTTCTGGATTATCTGATCTTGAAGTAACATTTTTGGTTTTAGTTTTGGTTAAGGTTTGAAGACATGGGAATTGTATAGTTCTCTTTTGTGGATTAGGTGATTCTCTAGAAGTTGATTATAGTACTCTTAATGCGAACAAGTCTCCCTAAATACTCGTCTTTTGGAAAAAAATATGAGTTTGATTAAGGAATCTAGTAAAAGTTGAAAGTCAACATGATAAGTGATTATGTTTCCTTATGAATAAATTTCTCAATAAAAAGTAGCTTAAAACAAAAACGTTGTCTATTAACTTTTCCTACTGGGGAATCGAATACCGTTTAACCCATCACAAGTTTGTGATTTTCTCATGGTTAACTTTCTCCTAAACATGTTTTCTATCACTCTCCATCAGATCATGACCCTTTGCTTTTTCATCCATGTCCATGTTTTCCTACACGGAATTCTATTATGGGTTAACTCGGGTGACCTTTGTACTTATCTTTCTTTATTTTAAATTGATTGTTTTACCGACTCTTGTTCCGATGTGGGACTTTCAAGGATGTTTCCAAGCCCAATTTTAAAATTGCGAGGACGCAATTCCAAAAAGGGGGGAAGGATGTAACACCCCAGGTAAATAAATAATATGACATCTTTATATTTACACATATTTTTGAATCAAACATTAATATTACTTTAAAGGGGATGATATGCTCGATGGCGTACCCAATATGCAACAACGAGTTTCTTGGGAATCTTACGTTGCACTCTAATAATAAAATAATATTATTTTAAATGGTAGTTAACATGTAGCCGTTGTAATGGTGGGAATGGATATAAATAACTAAAATATGATTATATATGTTTTTAAATGTTTTTACATTTATCCAATAAAGGATAGAGGCTTAAAATACGGAAAGAATTCAATTTTAGATGCATATGCCCTAGTTTTCACTAAAGGTTCACTTATCACCTTTTGATGTTGAACCATCATTAAATATAGTTTTGTTCACTCTTAAACATTATTTTGGACCAAATAAAACTCTTATTAAGAATCAGGACATCAAAATTTACTTTGTGTAAATTTTTGGTATCTTTCCGATAAAGTTCATTTTTTTAATGAATAGTGTAAAATGTTGTATTTTAATTCAAAACCTCTTTTTAATCTAATTTATTTATATTATTATATTATCTTTTTAATTGGTTTTAAAGTGAAATTAGAATATATTTTTACCATTAAATCCAATAGTGGTCGTTGGAATTAATTTCACTTTGAAATGAGACTTAATCCAGTGTCAATCTTTTGATACTTATTGTTTCATAAAAACACGTTATTTGCTCTGACAGCGGGAATTAATTATTAAATTAATTAATCTGACTTATATTTTTTCAATTTTGTAAAATAGACTTCATTTTTGAATTCAAAATATCAAATATAGCTTATGGTAAATTTTTGGGATTTTTCTGAAAAAACTTCAATTTTTGATGAATAGTGAAACCACTAAGTGGTACTTATAAAAACTGATTTTTCCGTTTAAATGAAATTTTTTCATCTTTGTGTTTTGAATTTCAAAAATCCGACATACATGGTTGTAATTAAGAAGTAAAATGTGGTTCAATGGGATAAAAATAATTTTTTGGTGAATAGTAACTTATTAAGTTTTTAATCGCGATTAGTGGTAATTAGTGTAGTTTAAGGTAAAAATAATGCTTTAATAAAATACGATGAGCTTGAAACATGTCCTACCCTCATTGGATGTGTAATGGACGACCAATAAAAGCCATGGGTCAACTTGGTGACCCCATGGAGCCACTTTGGTTGGGAAATGACATAAATAACTTTTTATTTAATGTAAAAGTAAAAATGACACAAACATAATATGTTTTACTAAAACAATTTTTAAGTGGGGATATACAAGTCATATTTTTTGTTATAAATAGTCATTGGAAATCTAAAAAGTTTTCCTACATCATAGTATTTTTTTTATAATATTTAGACACTAAATAAATTAAATTATTTATGACATCATGATGATGCAGCAATGACCTCATTATTTAACAATTTAAATAAAATGAGAAGATAATGTAAACTCTATGACCTACACATGTACAAAACTTATTGGATGGGTGGATTTAGAACCCTTATCACTTTATACACTAATTATATAAATGTGGGACCTTTTAAAACCGAAACACATTTTCAAATAAAGTAATATTTCTTACTTTCCAAAAGTTCACATCCTCTCCTCTTATAAAAGGCCCCCACCTCTACCTAATTTCACACACTCCCCAAGCCTTTGGCTCGGCCAACCCCTGCCCATTTACTCTCTCCACATCCCTATCCTCATCCTAGAGGATTCCCTTTGGGAAGAATCCTTTCAAAGGAAGCCTTTAGGCTCAAATCAAAAGGAGTTACACTTTTAAAGGTAATTCATTCTCTCATGTTCATTTGTTTTATTTTGCTTCTACAACCCCCTAAACTCTTTTTATTTACTTCTTTTGTAACAACACCAGTATCTTCAATATACTAGGATGTTTTTATAAGATTTATTCGAGCTACACTCTCACACAACTACATCAAATGGTTAATGAACATACGGTTTCCGTGGATGGTGAAATTCTGCCTCCCGAAACGATGATTGTTCAATACTCATTTAACACCTTCAAAGGTGGCCATTATGATGTAACTATTTTTATATATGATATATAATATGTTTATTGTTTCCTTAAGATTATGTTTTTTTTCATTTTGGGCATACCTTTATGGTTTCCATTATGGGTAAACGCGATATCTTCATTTAAGGAAGTGCGGACTACCGCCCCCTCAAAGTGATTTGATTTGTTAAATACCATATGTGGGACGTATAAAGGATGTAACTATGATATTATATATGATATTATACTGGAATTATAATATACCTTTATATCATTATTATTCCATTCTATGAAATACGAAATAGAAATGAAAGTAGCGTTCATGCGTACGTACGGCCTACCGTCTCCATGAACGGTGCATTTCATTTCTTACCTCTAAATGATTATGTAATGTTATAAATGCATGCATTTACTGGATATATATGACATATATGATATCTACATCATGAATACAATTCTTTATATAATAAAAATTTGGCCACACGAACAACATGTAATTGTAAAAAGTCCACTTTCGACTTAAGAACCAAATATCGGCAAAACAAATATTATTAACTTAAATAATTACATAATGTTTATGACATGGTAATAAGTGATATAAAAGGAATAATGAACTTGAAAAAGGTTCTTAAGGAAGTAGAAATTAACTCAAGTTTATTATTCAAGAGATTAATGAACGATCGAGTCAAGTCGGACCCGAGGTAAGGGATCCTACTCCTCTCTTTCTTTTTAAGTACACACTTTTATGTCATTCCTTTTAAAGCTCATCTTTCTTATTATTGGGATGATCTTTTATATTACACTTACTGTAATTTTTATGTTCATGTTATGAGAGACCCTATTCTCTCTCATCAATCCATTTTGGAAGTTTTGAGTGGCGTCGTTAGGCTGCCGAACTTTCGTAAGAGATCTAACCTCTCTCTTTCTTTTTAAGTACTCTCCTTTATGTCACTTTTTTTAAGCTCCTCTTTGTAATGTTGGGGGATGTTATTATATATTCCTCTTTCTCTACATTTTATTGTAATGTGATGAGATACCCTATTTGATCTCATCAATCCATATTCGGAAGTTTTATGTGGCGCCGTTAGGCTGCCGAGTTTTCGTAAGAGATTTTTCATCTCACTTTTATTCCCGTGAGGTTTATGCTACATTTGCCACAAATTCCATTGAATGGTGTATTTACTGCCCATTATTCTACTCTTTGTGTAATATACTTTCTCTTATGAGTATTTACATCAATGATCTATTGTCCTTTTTTCATGGGGTGTATGTTTTGAAAGATACCCAAGTCGGTAAGGGAACCTTTCACCCTCCTCTTTTTTAAAAGACTTCTTTTGTTGGGTCTTTTAATTTACATATTGTTATGCTGGGATATGTTCTCATATATCCTTATTGATTTAAATTTTATGTCCAAGTGATTAGATACTCTTTTTATCTCTCATCAACTCTTTTTGATGTGATGCTGTTAGGCTGTCAAGGGAACTTTTTAACCCAATTTTGATTTCTTTGGGTTCAACATGTAGTCATTGAATATGTCATCCATTGAATATGTGTGAATGACATTTTATTGTTTTACACTTAATATACAATTATATTGGGTGTATTTATATTTTTCACACATAATTTTGAGATTGATTTATCCTTAATTTAAGGATACCTTATTTATAAGGGATTTCATCACATTTGACATTTCTATTGAGACTTCATTGTTGTTATGCACCAATTCACTCTTATATTGTTTATATACTGTACTTTGGAATATTATATCATGAATCCATTTATTCTCCTGATATTATAAAGTTCTGACTAAATGTTATTCCTCAATTATTGTATTCAAGTGTCTCTAATTTTGTTAAAACCGCTTTAACCAAAATATCGCTTTAAATGTTTTAATTATTTGTTCTTATTAATATCCATGTTTTCAAAATTGTTTTAAGGATTTATTTATATGGATATTAATGGTTTTAAATTTTAAAATCTTCAAGGTGGTATGGGACACTTTGATTCAAAAATCTCTTTATTAAATGTTTTCAATGGTTTTGGAAATGGTTTCTTTTTGAACGGATTCATTATTTCAATATACTAAAATGTTATATTGTGATTAAAATGTGGAAATGTTATGCTTCCTTTATGCATGTTTTATGTGATACGTTTATGTTATGGTTCTTGGGAATTATTATGAAAACGGGTGGTTCCGTGATAAACTAAGGGCGGGTGAGCCCGATATAGCTCTCCAATGCATTGGGTAACGCGAAGGAGTGAAACGTTAAGGTTTATCCGAAGAGATTTAGGGAATATGCT
Source organism: Viscum album (assembly GCA_963277665.1). NCBI lineage: Eukaryota > Viridiplantae > Streptophyta > Magnoliopsida > Santalales > Viscaceae > Viscum > Viscum album. Next base: position 791,671,904 of record OY728151.1, read on the forward strand.
GTGATGGGTATTCCAAATGTAACCAAGAGGGTTACTCCCTACGTAAGAATGTTATGAATGCCTGAAGTTACCTTTATGTCTTATTTTTTCTATGATTTATTCATGATTTTATATGCCTATGTTTTATGGGTAAAGTGCGATTTCATTCTAATGTATATATGAACTCATGTTTCCTTTCCATATTTTTATAACTCTTACTGAGCTTTTTATGCTCATCCCAAGTTTTTGAAATGTTTTTCACAGGTAAAGGGAAAGGTACATGATGTGATGATAGTGTCAAAGATGTGTCAAGAAAGAATTCGTGTTATATTTTCAATATGTTCCCGTTGATGGGATGAATGAATATTGTCTTTTATGTAACCACTTTGTTTAAATATGGAATGTAATGCAAGTTTCATGATCTAATTCTATAAAACTCTAAACCTGAAAAGATCCTCAATATGTAATCTTGTAATAACTCAAGATTAAGTAAGGTTTAAGGCTGGGGCCTTATAATAATCATTCTTGAATGGTTAACATGGGTAATGAATTTCATCGCATCATGGAGACGGTAAGTCGTACGTACACATGAGCGACGATATTATACTTATAATTGTTGAATGGTATTAAATTTGATGGTTTATAATATATAATAATTATTATCATGTCATAATAATCATATATAGTTTTTATTTCCACCATTATACGTATCCAAGTAAGGTGGTGGTGAAAAACAGATCACACCACGGTGTGGAGACGGTAAGTCGTATGTACGCACTTGCTATGATTTCATTTTTCATAGGATGGATAGAAGGTGAAATAGGGTTTTTTAATATTTATAATAACATATAATTATAATATTTATACTTATGTTATTACTTTATAATTAAACAAATAATTAAGGAGAAGTAGAATAAGAAATAAATTTGAAAGAATTGGTAGAATAGATTACCTCTTCCTCAACATGTCTCCTTTAAATTTTCTCTTAGGGAACTAGAGTTAGTCTTTTGATATTACAAGATCCTATAAAATGTAAATATGGAAGTTTATAAGAGAAATTTTCAGGTTTTGGATGATATTGAAGGCTCAAAAGGGAGTGTAGAGGAGAGGGAGGAGGTTCCATTTTATAAGAGAGGAGAGGCGCACTTTAGGAACATCACAAAATATATATTTATTATAAAATTAATTTTGATTAAAAATTGTAAAAAACTTATTTAATTATAATATAATATTATTTTAGTTCAAATACCCATCATCCAATAACTTTTAGACAAGTTTTTTATATTTTTTTATCCTTATCTTTTTGGTTTAACCATTATTTTACCCTTTTTAATCTTACTGTGATATCATGTTATTTACACATTGTGGGTTATTTTAATTACCATATCATGTCAAATGACCCAAAAAAAATTTATTTATGACATATTTGGATTTATATTAACCATTTATCCAAATATTATATTTTTAGGAATTTAATACCATTTAATAAACTATTTTATGTTTTAAGTTATGAATTTTGTCAATTTTGGACACTATTCATACATGACTTTTTAAAAAAATCATAGCAACCTGGTTCCTTAGAACCAAAAGCATTAAATCATACCTAATATGTCAATTTAATCCATAAAATTCATGGATGGAATCAAAATTTTCAAATTAAATTTATTTTAATATTTAGAAATTCATTTATTTGAGTCTTTCATTAATGAGGTAATCACTACACCATAATTGTGTCATAAATAAATATATTTATCTAATGTATAAAAATTATAAATAAAATAACATGATATAGGAAACATTTTTATTTTTATAATTAATATTGATATACATATATATTAGTTATATAACCATATATTAAAATCGATTTAGTAAAACATATATGTTTATGTTACAATTATCTTTACTTTAAATTAGTTGTTATAAAATGTTATTTTCACATCTAAGTGAATCCATGGAGTCTAAAAATAGTCCAAAAGATTCCAATGGTCAAACATATCTCGTAAAATAGAATTAATACATGTTTTAGGATAGCTTTATAGTATTAAATTATTATTACTTTCCCTTAATTACCAGATTTACGGTTTAACCACAGTAAATGAAAATAATTACTCAAGTTATTATTCATAATGTTCAAAAAAAAGGTATCTATTCACATAATTATGACCTTATTATTCCATAATGTAATCTATTATTCAAAATTCAAAACATATAAGTTTAATTAATTAATTTAAAATTATTTCTCTTTGTCAAAACTAAAAACGGGTTTTAAAAAAGTAATAAATATAAAAATATTGACATGTTTTTATGTGAAATTTAAATGGGAAATTACTTCCCATGAACAAAATTGGATTAAATGATAAAAAATTAATCCAATTACACTTTTAAACAAATTAAAAATATAATCTAACCATATAAATAAAATATATGAAAAGGAAGTTTTGAATTAAAATGCAGTATTTTTCACTATTCATTAAAATTTGAATTATATTATAAAAATACCAATAATTAAACAAAATTACATTTTTATGTCCCTATTCCAAATAAAAAGTTTATTTTTTCAAATTTAACAAATAAAAGTGTCAGAAACTAGATCTAAAATGGGTGCTCCAACAAAAGGTGTAAAAACTATATTTTTTCAAAAATACATCTTTTATCCGAAAAAATGAACTAGTTATTACATAATGTCTAGAAAATACATAATATGAGTCTTAATGTTTTAAAAATAAAAATTTTCTTAGTACTATTCATAATGGTATGTTTATATCATATTAAAAAATAATATTTAAATAATGTATCGTTGTTTAGTGAAATTCAGTATCACATACAACACAAGCTATCGAGGAAGGTCGCTATTATGTGTGACACAAGCCAAGTAAATTTAGTGAAAACATCCTTTGTTTTTGTGTATAACATAATCCAGATTTTGTTTATTTATATATTGAACAAAATCTATACTTAGTGTTGCGTAAAATTAATTCTATCAAAAGAACACGGAAGTGTGTGTAACACAAGCCAAGAATAGTGTTGCATATACTGAAAGCTAATACGGTGTTGTGTATAGCACAAGCTAATCTTTGTGCAGTATACAACACAAGACATCAAAGAAATTAAAAAGAATCTATCTCATAAAAACTCTTGGTGTTACACTTATAGTAACAAATAATTTATTTTATATGAATATTAATATATTATAATTAAAAAAATTAACTTACAAAAATAGAATTATTCTAATAAATATATTATAATATAAATGATAATCCTAAAATATTAATCATCTATATATGGTTAATGATTAGCACTATCCTTTTCCTTATTCCTTGGAATTATTGAGGTTGTATTTGAGTCTAATTTTTTTATTTGGTTTTCTTTTCAAAATGATGGTGTTCTTATAAGTAATGTCATGAAGTTTTTAAAACAATGATCTATGGACTAAAAAAATCTCAAACAGCGATGATTTTAAACATTAATAATCATAAAAAAATGACATACTTTGTAATATTACCATAATTAAAAATAAATTCAAATTTTCAAATTTAAAATTTTTACCTTACTTTAAAAAATTAGAATAGATAAGGTTAAAAATTTTAGAAGCTGAATAAATAAAATATTATCTAAAAACATAATAAAACACTTTTCTTCTTATCTTAATCATTATTACTTCATGTTTTTAAATAATAGTTTTATTACATCATAGTCCATTCTTAATTTATAATTTTTTAGTATGGATTACCTCTCTTGTGTCATGTAATAAGATATTATAAAGACTATACTTGATATGAATTTAAAAATAACTAGTTTCTATTCATATATATTCAATTATATAATTATATATGTATGTATTATAATTTATAATTATATTTTTTAAATGATATACTTCATATAATTTTTAGACATAAAAAATGATACATTATATGCATTTCATCTCTGTATTAATTTGTTTATTTTAAAAAATGAATATTTTTTAAGTAAATATGATGGATTTGAATCTAAAATAGATGGATTTAAATCATATGTCAAAAGATTTTGAGGATGGGGTTAAATAGATTGTCAAGTTTACAAAAGACCATGCATATGAACCTTTATCAAATCATTTTTTGTGTTCACATATTTTTTATTCAGTATTAATTTTTTCTAGAGAAGTTGTAGAACATTTGATCTGTCACAGAATAGATCGATGTTATAAATATTGGACTAAACATGGGGAAGAAAAAAATATATCTATTAATTAGGATAAAAATGTGGATTATGTATCATATTATGTAATTAAATGTTTAAACAATGATGTAGTTTTATTGAGGAAATGAAAATTACTATTGAATGTGACCATCATTATTTTTTCAATGTCTTTTGAGATGTATGAAAATGTGAAAAGACATCATTGTGTGTCAGTTGTACTAAATATAAAATATTTTCAGTTGTACTAAATTTATATATTTTGAAATATGGAATTAGATGGAGTGGCACAATCATTACAAAACAATTTTCTCCCTTGAAAGATATTCTACCAATATATAATGAAATTACCTATTGAACATAATATGTTAAACAAATTATATATTCAATGAATATCGTCTCTGAGAGAATAAATTCCTATATAAATGACTATATATTGTTTTTCAAGGATCATGAATCACTTACAAATTCTCTAAGTGTGGTGGGTATCAATATAATAAAGATGAATCAAATGATTTGAAGTTTGTAAGGTGTTTTCCAATCATTTCATGGTGTATATGCCTATATGGAAGTGTGGGGATTGTAAGGAAATTAATGAATCATGAAGATAAATGAATTCAAAATGTGAAACTTCATCACCTAATAGACTCTCCTTAGTAGAATAAAGTTGTTCACAAGTATCCTGAATTTGGAAACTATCCAAGAAACCTTCATCTTTCACTCCCTATAGATATAATGAATCATTTTGGTGTACAAAGTAACACTCATGGTACATGGCTGGTTATCTTGTTAAATTATAACTGTCCAAAAAGTTTATGAATAAAGTGAAAAAAAATATTATGTTGTTTTTGTTTATATTCAAAAAAACTAAGTAATGATATTGATGTTTATTGGAATCCATTGATCAAATATTTGAAATTAATGTCTGATTTAGGTGTTATGTTGTATGGTTCTCTTGTAAATGAAGATTTCACATTTATAACCAATTTGTATGTGATGATAAATTAATTTACTTTTTATGAACATTTTTTAAGATAAATCATTAAAAGAATGCTATGGTGTCCCATTTTTTAATAAGGTATATGCTTAATTAGGTTGAAATATTAAATAAAGACTATTTTTCTAGGACATCATAAATTTTTACCATAATAACATAAACATAAATCTTGGATGATATCATTTTATGGGAAAACAGAAGAAGGTAACACATCATCTCCAGTAAAATTTGATCTAAAGTTTGAGAAGTTAAAGGATATTTTTACCATTTTTGATAAACCCTTTTCAAATAAACTTAAAAAATGGATTAAAAAGGCCATAAGTGTCTCTTGAATTACCATACTATAATTATATGTATGCTTAATATATTCTTAATGTCATCCATAGAGAAAAAATATGTGATAATGTCATTGGAATGTTTCTAAATGCACCTGATTGAATAAAATATGTCATCAAAGCTACGTTATACATGATTGACGTCAGGATAAGGGAAGAGTTGAATCTAGAGATGGGTGAAAGGAGTAATTTTATTCTTCTAGTGACATACCCTCTTTCCAGAAACGTGACATTTCTGTTTTTCAACTTCTTGAATAGTATAAAGGTTCTATAGGTATATTTATGAAATATCATGAATATCATATCGATGAATGATTTGAAGTTAAATGTACTAAAATCATATATTTATCGTATATTTATGCCTAAATTAATTCATGTGTATTGTATTAAATTCTTCCTAAACTTTTCTAACATATTTTAACCAATATTTACTTCTTTTTCAAAGCTATATACAGGAGAGTTATAGACCCGGTGAAGTTTATTACTATGATGAAGGAAATTTCTATCATATTAAGTGAATTAATGGTTTTATTACTACCATCATCCTTTGATATAATGATTCTCTTGATGGTTCACTTAGTTAGAGAGATCTGACTATGTTGTCTTGTACATTAAAAATATATATACCCTATTGAGGTGTATATGAATATTTCTAAATGGTGTGTCAAAAATTTAAGTTGATAAAAATCTTTTATTGTAGATAAATATATTATTGGGGAATTTTTTGAATTTTGTACTGATTAATTTTTTTATGTGGATATCATTGGTCTCCCAAAAATATTTATAGTGGGTGCCTTATGGGTGAAAGAATTTTTAGAAGATATATTGTCTTAATTACCATTACATGGAAGGAGTAGGTACACCATTAAATTTTCTATAACAATATATTGTTTACACCAAATTTTGAAACCCATTAAGTAATTATTAGGCATTTGAATCTATTAATGGATGAAAGATGGATATTAAATACACACAATTAACTTTTTATAGGATGGTTTCAAGAAAATATTTTTACAGAGTTATTTATAAATTAAAATCCAATTTTAGAATGAATTTTATAGATATAAAATTGAATAATTGTACATTTATTATCTTACAACATGTATGTAATTAATGATTTTATGTTCTACATAACGGAAATTGATGAATTTAGTATGATTCAAAATAGTGGAGTTACTCTTTTGGAGGAATTGATACATATATCTATTACCAAGGAAAAAAGTACAATTTCTATTAATATATCATACTTTTTCATCATCAAAAAAATTTGGGATTTGGATTATATTACCTTTCTAATTGATGATTTTTTATGGAAATTGGTTGATGAAAAAATTGATGTTAAAATTAACAAATTCTGATTCATGAAAGTGAATTTCATTTAGGAAGGTTACAAGTGTGAAACATTTATATTGGAATCACAAGAATTATATATATTGTATATTATGGATTCTATAGAGGGAAATTGGTCAATTACTATGCTTTCAACTACAATCATTATAGGTTCAAATGAAAATTTCATTGAGGATGACGCTTTCCTTGGGACATAAAAATAATTTCTTGATGGTCCCAATATAGACAGTGTCTTGTATGTCATATGGAACTATAATGAGGTAAATTTGATACTTGATAGAGTGTAAAAACATTTGGATATTTAAATAATAAAATTGGTATTTTAATTAAAAGGTTAATGTTTTTTTAATATAGAATGCATTTCTTCATAATATTATGTTCTTATTGCTACATTTATGAAATCTAAATTAAATTTTTAAATAATTCTGTAGTTATTTGCTTCTCCACATGTTGATGCTACTAATCTTGAGAAAAAAATGTATTTACTATATTGAAACTAAGGAAATGTTAGAAGGTGAACAACATAGGGTTGATAAATGTTAGGATTGTCATAAAGTGATAGTCTAAATAAAAAAAATAGGCGATTAGAAAGAGCTTAAAGTTAGAGGTTGGGTAGAATGCACGCTACCATCCTATTAACCCCAAAATTCTATTTTCATTTGTTGCATTAGGGATACTACTTGAATGAATGTGTTTATTGATGTAGATATGTGACACTATGTTGTTATTGTATTGAAGATAATAATTTGGGAAAACATTAGGGTTAAATTATGATATAATTTCATTATTTTACAAGAAAATAAAATAACGAAACTTTTATTGACTATTAAGTAATCATTTTAGAGTAAATTTATATTACATTTTTATAAAATGATATTCATATTAGTGGTCATTAGAAAGGATAACAGATCCTTTTGGACACTTATTATAAAGAATCACCTCATGGATATTGAGGTGAAGGTAAAACCCCACCCTCCATATATATATATACAAACATGATAAATTAATGAAAATGGAATTAAATCATAGGTATTAATGAGGTGGAATAATTTCTGGTACATTATAATTTGTAATGTTTTATTTAACATTTTTTATATTAATCATTTTGATTCATAATTTTTTATTTTAAAAAATAGAAAAGTATTTATAAAAATAACCAATGTTATTCAAAACCAATGTACACCTACTATTAATAAAGGATGGGGTACTCTTAAATTAAAAAAAATATTAATCTTAAATATATATATATTAATGAGATGAAAAAAACATAATTATGTTCCTTATTTTATATACATATTGATTAATAAAAATCTAAAGACAATTCCTCCCCATTTCATGTATTGTAGAGGGATAATAATGTAAATAAAAATTAGAAAACACATAAAAACTATGGTAATCATAGATGAGTATTAATTAATATAATTTTTCTATACTTTAAATCAGTACTAAATGAGAATGACTACTTATTCTCCTATATTTTTTATCCAGTTTAGACATAATAATTTTAACGATTTATACCTTATGAATAACTATGTTTAGTGGAGTTAAAGGATCTAGAGATACATGGAAACATTATAGGTACGAGATTGGGAGTTCTGCCTAAAGAATATTTTTAATAAAGAAAAGACACATGGGTTTGTATATGTGAGAATTAAAGATTCTTAAAAAAAATAAAAGAGCTCAGATACAAAGGTACATGGAAGTTTGGATTTTTATATAGATTTATATGAAGGGATAAATGAGAAAAAACACACTATAAACCACTATATGAAGATCCACTCACCCACCCCTACCCTAGATTTGAGGCTAGTCATCCCCCTCAAATTCCTATTGTAACACCCTGACACAAATCATTAGGTCTGATTTGGAGTTCAACGTGACCTCAGGTGTGCCTCCCTATTTGTCAAAGGTTACCAACTTGAAATGGGGGTATATGTGAAGTCATGGGGATATTATCCACTCAATAAAAGTACACAATATTAGATAAATAACCAAACATATGATAATAATCAATTAGATTACACAGATACCAATAACATACCATCAATAAAAATGAAAGCATAAACAACATACTCAAACCAAATACAAATACACTGATCTCTCACTAGGATGACCATATAAAAATATAGAAAATAATAAAAGTAGAAAATATTCTCTGCACCCAGCTTCAAGCCTCACCTCCTCCTGGTCTCTATACTCATAGTGAGCTAACACACACAATAATCAAACCTGGGCCTTAGCCCAACCTGTACCAATAATAAGTGAGGGCTTCTCAAGTACCCAAGTTCCATGGCCACCCAAATAGGGTGTGAATAAAACTTAGTAGGGCACCACCAATGTGGTCCATTACCATAAAGTTAAAATTTAGTGTACCTACATGTTATAATATCAGTAGAAAGTAAATAGTAAATACCTAAATTATGTAATAATTACATATAATCACCAATGAAAAAGTAGGAAAAAACACCCATATGTCGAGAGGTCATGAACTTTCTAAGCCATGACCAACCCTGTACGTACATACTTCATCTCCATGTTAGAATAATGGTTAAAAAATAATTTTATAATCAATGATCGTCCATATGTACACCTCATATATCCCTGAACATCCCAAAGGACATCGATTCTTGGGCTAGGACACAAGAATTACCCTCCCAAACTCTCTCATGGTTCTAATCACAAGTTTTTCATACTTATGTACAATGTCTCGATACATTACCTCCTTTAAAGGAAAGTGTCTCATGTTTCACAAGACAACCTTCTCACCTTCAATGGTATACATGAATGGAATACAAAAACAATGGATTCTCTCTCATATTCAAAGGTGTTCCCCATCAGTAGATCATACCATCATATATGGACACTCTTCCAATATCATGTTTAATTACCTTAGGCTTAACATACCAAGATAAGGGATTAATAATACCATGAAAATCCATGTCCAATGAGTCATATCACCCAAACTCTACCTATAATGAGTCATCTCAATTTTTTAGGGCCACCTGTCAACCTGAACATTGAACAAAGATTCCCCCATCTATGTGAAAAAGAAACATATATAGAATATCATAGCAAGGAACAATATATCACATTAATCATTCCATAGAATATGAAATATTACAAAAGTAATAAATTACATATCAAGGAATAACATTGAATTACAAACAACAAATCTAGTATAAATATTAGTATCAACACACACACACATGTGATCAAAATCAAACATTGGTCTCATAGGCCATACACAAACACAAAAGTGATTAATATCAAACATGGGTCTCATAGTCTACACATACACATGTGATCAATCCTTTTCCATTAGCAGTTGGTATCAATCAATTTCATAAGGATCTTTCATGGACCTTAGAACTTTATTCAGGTCATTAGGCATAATTCCTTTAATTACTTAAGACTTCTATTTCATTTAATTAATTAACCATTAAATGTTTTTCATAACATAATTATGATTTTAGGGTTGTTCATAGACTAAAAATTCTCTTTTTTTTATTTTCAAATATTTTTTTTATGTTTGAGTGGTATCCAAGGTTTATACAGGTTTACACAGGTTCCAAGTATTGATTCAAAATTCAAATTAATGAAAAACCATCAACACACCTTGATCCACATACTTAATGGCATCATGCACCATCATGTCACATCTTGATCCATGAGCCACCTCAATCAACACTCTAGGATAGAAGATCATTTCGGCAATGTTTCCAACATGCCGGTGATAACCCACTAATCTTCATCCCATCGCTAATAAAAACACTATCACATATGCACCATCGATCATGACAATCCATAAATAACACATCACCAGCGTAAACCAATAACCACCACACAAGTCACCAAACCCCATAGACATGAAACAAACATCAAATAGATTAAGATCACACAAAGTCAACCACAAACCATTTTTTATGAATTTGAGGCAAAAACACCGAATGAATCCTTCAACTGAGTAAACGGAATCACCAGGGAAAAACAATAAAGGATGTACATGAAACACCAACACTGCCAAATATCACCTCTCAAAACCTTTATTTTACCACCCCCTTCATATCTGACTAGGATAAGAGCATAGGTACCTAAGGTCAGAGTATTGTTAAGTGGTTGAGGGCTTAGGAATGCGTCATCAATGAATGAACATTCTACCACTGACCCACAAACCCAAAACCTCATTGCTTCAACTATGCCAGATCAAAATTAGAGGGGAGTACAGGAATAAGAGGCACGAGCAGAGTATGTGTGGCTTAGTACAGAAACAAAAATAAACCTTCAACTGGACCACCAATACATCCTCATGGAACAGTCAACATGAAAATCACCTTGAAATCACCGAAAAGGTTGATTCATTCATCGCTAGACATCATCCCATCACAAGTGTGGAAACTAAGCACCATCAAGAATAGAAAATTGATAAATAATCCCATCCTCATGGAAGTCCTAGAAAATGTAAAATAGGGGAGGAATAAAGAGGAAAAGAGGGAAAGGGGAGGGAGAATTAACCAAAGACTCCTACCCCCTCCAAATCACTAGAGAGAGAAACCTAGGTTGATATGGAGAGGGGAAAAATGATGCTAATAGGATCAATATTTAAGGTTGTTCAACCAATGTTTTAAAAATCATACCATAGGACAATAAACTATTCATAATATCATAGGATAGAGTACACAGGACCACCTACCTTAAAACAGATTCAACTCTCAACCATGAAAATCCCAACATATTTTTCCAAGTCCTTCCATGTCTATCCAGCCACCATCAATATTCATGAGGTCTTAACTCATTCCCAGTAATTAAAATATAATTATTTATAAATAAATTATAATTAATTAAATTATTTTAAGAAAAATCACAACCAAAGGTGAAAGGAATATTTTCAAATGACTCATTGGGTATCACTGTCTAGCCAGAATAATGACCAACCACCCATGGAAGGTTTATAACACCCTTCGAGTGTCATACTTAAAAAATCCCTATCAAGAAGAAACATTTAAAAGGATAATTTAATATAATTAAATTGGATTCTCTAGGTTATTCAAATAGGAAATATACCTTGTCCGTAACAACATCCAATGGAATTAAAGCACTCCTAGTAGACTCTGGAATCTATGGCATGAAAAACCACCAATTTAATTCCATAATATGATAGTCAGTACAAGTAAATTTGAAAAAAAAACACGAAGGGACGTACCTTAAAAAACTCCCATCGATATCATGTATTCATTAAAATGGTATATCCACTCACCATACCATTAAAAATCTCCATTATTATCTGAAAATTCTATCAATATCTAGTGTAATTTCCATTACAGTATCTAATTGAGATCAATTCAAAGATAAATTGAAGAATAATAATTCAAATAGAATTAGAAAAGTAAGGGATCATAAGTTTTAATACATACCAAGAGGAATAAATTGAAAAAGATAACACTTTTATCAATAAGAAAATGATGTTGGAGAAGCTTGTGGAATATAAAAGCCTTCATTATTATCCAAATTCACATAAGGAAATAAAGGGGAATAAATAGGTGTTTCTTTGACTAACCCACTTATTTTAAAACACTTTATAAACTACCTATGAGTAGTTTAAAGTGTAAGGACCTGACCCCAGTTTCCCAGAGCTGGTGCCTTATTTGATTAAATTGGCATATAAACAAGAAATTTTCATCCCAAAGGACTGAGTGGTTTATCATTATTGGAAACAATATTCATACGTAAGTTCAACTTTACAACTTGAAAAGAAATACAACATAGAAACTCCTTAGACAACATCCATAACTCATAGGTTATTTCAGCATGTCATTCATAATAAAATTATTCATGTCCTGATAAATTGAAACATAAGAAAGGGGTGAGATCAAATTCTCATTAAGGGTAATAAATATAGTGGAATATAACATAAACATTATACATGGTGAAAATTTGAAAACAGATGCCTTTAAAATAAACTTGAACATATTATGGAAGAAATATGTGCTGAGTAAATATTTCCAAAACATAACATAATCATGGGTATTATACTAGTAAAATGACCACATGAACCATTAATACTATTTTCATAATTAGGTAATGCATAATGTTGGAAAACATAACCATACCGTCAAGGCCTCATTCCAATACCATAAATAATCATTTTTTCAAGGCCTTGTGCCAAGACCGTAGTTTGTCTCATGAGACCTAATGATGAACTGAGGGGATATATAGGGACTAAACTGGAAATTGATATGTCAAATTCATTCCTCTTATAAATGGGTATAAACATAAACATCATATACATTCATATTGATATTAATATATGAATTAGATATAACTCTCCCTATACAATAAGCATAAACACTAACCATTCAGAGTAAATTGGTGAATGGGTTTAAGATACCACATCCACAGAAAAAAAATAATAAACCATTAAATTAAATATGATATATGATAACATGTAGTACTAATCCCAATAATACATAAGAATCAACAAGAGTGTTGGAATAGATGAAGATACTCTTATAAAACCTTGGAGTAAATCTTGAGATAAATACTCTTACTTCGAAAAGAAGTGTTATTTGGGAAAAATATTTGTATAAAACCATAAGTGAATTAAGATATTATTTTTATAATAAAATGAGTGACTTAACAAATATAATGGTTTCCAAAAACAGATTATAGAGTGCCCTTGAAAATAGATCAGAAATTCCCTTGAATTGGGCCTTTATTTTGGAAACAGTTTTGAAGGTTTCTTTTAAAACATATAACCTTCCATAAAATAAGGAAGTGTTCTAGTTGTTAAAAATTTATATAATACTCACACATAATTTATTAGGAGTACATAATAATAATACATAATAATTGCTTCAAGGTAATTAGACAATCAAAGTAACCGAATGAAAATGGGAGTTCGGGTGGAAAACCCTTACCCTAAATCTGAACATGTTCTACTCTGGAACATAAGCACAAGGAATATGAAATTATAATTATTAATAACATATTTCAGAACCTATTAGACATGTATTTAGTTTATCATAATTATATTTAGTTCATTTATTCCCTTACTGATAAGTTATTATATTGAATTTTGTCATTCCGTAGTGTTCGTTTTCTTTATTTTCATAATTGGTTCACTTGTTCTTATGTAATGGAGTTCATGTGGAATGGATGTAAATATACATAATTGAATTATAATATTATTTTTGATCATACATAGGTGTTAGTGGTCATTTATATAAACTGGTTACATGTAATGAAGATGAATTATTATATAGAAAGTTAATGATAACTGTTTTGGTTAATTTTTGGTTTTTGAATATAACGAACTCATTTTTTTTATAACTTAATACCATTTGTACAAAGGGATTAAAGAACCTTTCCTAGGATATATTGCATATATAATAATATGTTAAAACTATAACAATAATGGTTTCATGACCATAATTGAGAATGATAATAGAAATCGAAAGCCCATCGTCCATGAATGTGGAAAATTGACACGTCTCGGATGGTGTTCTTACTACTAGTATAAAAGAAGGTAAAAGGAAGATATGATGAAAACTTATTCCACTATCAAGAAAAAATTACAGTACATGTAAGGTACTTGAGTCATCACAACATTTGGATACAAAGAGGAAATAATAGAAAAAGAAAACAAATGAACTTGAAAGGAAAGACAAAGAATTGAAAAGAGGAATTTAGCTCCTGAACCAAACATCCTTGAGAGCCTCTTTAAGGGAGAGGTTTTGGTATTTTATGAGAGAAAGTCTTGATGGACGTGGGAGAGAAGGTTGGGAGGATATTTGGATAGAACTTGTAGAAGGCACATGTTTTGAGAGGATTGAAGGGAAGAGGGAGTGATGGTGGGTTTATAGTGGAGGAGAGGAGAGTTTTCATAATATTTTAATCATTAGTTTATTAATTTCCCTCAAAACCAGAAATAGTGATGATTCCATGACCAAGAATAGTAATAAATTCATGTGAGTTCAAATAAAGTGGGTTTTAATCACTTTTGTTGTCATATATAGTTTATTTAACTGATAATTTGTATATACGGTATTTTAGAGTATTTCAATATTCATCAAAAATTCTAGTTTTTCAAGAAAAAAACCAAAAATTCACCCTAACAATTTTTTAACGTGAAGAATCCATAAATGAAGTCCATTTTTCAAAAATAATTTTCTAAATATGATTAATTTAATATTTAATTATAATTATAATTTATTCTAAAAATAACAGTTTTAAAACATTTATTTACTTATTGCGAAGCATAGGTATATCGTACTTTCACTTGAATATTATATATATACTATCATAGGTAATATTAATATTCATTAGGGTATATCACAATACATAAGGGTATGTTACTATTCATAAGGTTAAGTTACTGTTCACCAAAAATTTTGTTTTTTTAATCGGACTCCATATAATTTAATGATCGCAACTATGTATGTCAGATTTGTGAAATTCACATCACAGAAGTGAAAAACTTATGTTTAAGGGTCACATAGCACTTAGTAGTTCATTATGTTGTGATTTCATGTGATTATGACATATTTATAAGAAATTAATTTCCATTGAATAAATATTCGGTCATTATATTCTCCCCTCACAAAACATTCATCCTCAAAATTCACAAAATTGTAACCTAAAACGATTCGGGTATGTAATCAACATAAGCTCCTCAGACTCTGATGTTGCTTCCACCATCTTATGGTTCCTCCAAATAACCATTATAAGGTGAGTCGTCTGATTTCTCAATAATTTTTCTCTGTTATCAAGAATCTTGATTGGATCTTCACAAGAAGATAGATCGGGCTCAAGTTCTATTTCCTCATAGGTGAGTACATGGGTAGGGTCTGGCATGTATTTCCATAAAATTGATACGTGGAACACATTGTGAACTTTGGATATACTTGGCGGCTTTTCCAAATGGTAATCTATGGATCTAATTCAATTCATCATTTTAAAATGTCCAATGTACCTCGGACTTAATTTTCCCTTCTTACTGTATTGTATAATATCCTTCCAGGGAGATAACTTTAAGAAAACATGATCTCCTTCTTGAAATTACAAATCCTTCCTTTAGTTATCAGCAATGCTATTTAACCTACTTTGAGCTATTTTGATATGTGTTGGGTTAATATTCAAATTTTTTGTTATTTCTTCAACAATTTTTGGGCCTACGAGCTTTCTTTCACCAACATCTTCCCAACAAGTTCGTGTACGACATCTCTTTCCATACAACGCTCCATATGATGCCATATAAATACTTGAATGGAAGATTTTGTTATTTTAAAATTCTATAGGAGGTAAATATTTATCCCACATGCCTTGAATGTTAAGTGAACTAGACCTCAACATGTCTACCAAAGTTTGAATAGTTCATTCTGATTGTCCATCAGTTTGTGGGTGGTAGGTAGTTCTCAAACGAAAATCAGTTTTTAGGGCCTTATGAAGACTTTTCTAGAATTTTGATGTAAAATAGGGATCATGATCAGAAAAAATTGATAAGGGTACACCATTAAGTCTTAAAACTTCATTAATATATAGTCTTACTAAATGTTCAAGTTATAAATCATCTCTTATATCAAGAAAATGTGCAGATTTTTTAGGACAATCAACAATGACCCATATCGCATCATTATTTCTTGGAGTCCTTGGTACACCATGACAAAGTCCATCCTAATATCATCCCATTTCCACATCAGAATAGGAAGTGGTTGAATGAATCCTTCAGGACATTGTCTTCCCGCATTCACTTATTGACTCACCAAACATCTCGACACAGAATCAACAATCTCCCTCTTCATTATTTCCCACCAAAAATATTCCTTTATATCTCTATACATATTTTTGCTACCATGGTGAATATAGAAATTACAGCTATGAAAATGATCCAATAGTTCTCTATTTAGCTTAGGAATAGTCGGAACACAAATCCTCTTTCTAAATTTTAAAATTCCACCTTCATATACGAAGTTAGTTAACTACCCATCATTTACAGATTTAATTTTCTTTTGAAACTCCTCATCATAAACCTGAGAACATTTTTTCCTTTCCAATAAATAAGGATTGGAAACCATTTGAAAAAGTTTTAATGTGTTACCTTCCTTGATAATTCCCATACCTATCTTTACTAGATCCATGAACATAGGTTCTATTTCAACTCTCATCTTGTTCATAATTCCATGTTCCTTTCTACTCAAAGCATCCACCACCCTATTTTCCTTCCCCAGGTAGTAGTGTATTTTGAAATCATAATCTTTGAGTATCTCAATCCATCTCCTTTGTCACATGTTGAGTTCTTTCTGTGAGAAGATATATTTCAAAATCTTATGATCTGTATATATCTCACATTTTTTCCATAGAGGTAATGTATCCAAATATTCAGAGAAAAGACTACCACTACTAACTCAAGATCATTAGTTAGATAGTTTTTTTCATGAATTTTTATCTACCTATATGCATAGGAAATCACTCGATCATTATTTATAAGTGCTAAACCAAGTCCTTTCTTTGATGCTTCGCTATAGACAAAAAATCCGTCATTCCCCAATGGTAGTGTTGGGGTTGGATCATTCACTAACCTCCTCTTCAATTATTGAAAACATTCTTCATATTTCATTGTCCATACAAACTTAACAACTTTTCATTTGAGCATGGTCATTATTTTGGCAAAATGGGAAAATTTCTAAACAAAACGCCAATAATAACATGATAAACCAATAAAACTATGTACCTCAATTATGTTCGTTGGAGTAGGCCATTATTGCACAGCCTGTTTCTTCAAATGATCTACAGATATTCCATACATAGAGACAATATGGCCTAGAAAGGAAACTTATTGAATCCAAAAATCACACTTGCTAAACATCCCATATAATTCATTTCTTCTCAGAGTCTTCAAAATAGTGTGCAAGTTATTTTCATGTTCTTCATATATTTTAGAGTATACCAGGATATCATCAATAAACACCACCAAAAATTCATCAAGGTACTCCTTCAAAACATTATTCATTAGATCCATGAAAATAGATGGTGCATTAGTTAGTCCAAAAGAAATTATTTTAAACTCGTAATGTCCATACCGGGTTCGAAATGCTATTTTCTGAATGTCTTCCTTCCTCTCAAGCAGCTGATGATATCCAGATAAAAGATCAATCTTAGAAAAATATCGGGCTCTATAAAGTTGATCAAATAATTCCTCAATGCGAGGTAGGGTATACTGGTTCTTTATTGTTATAGCATTCATCTCCCTGTAGTCAATTCACAACCTCATAGACCCATATTTCTTCTTAACGAAAAAAATAGGGTCTCCCCATAGAGAAACTCTAGAGAGAAAAAATCCTTTATCACTCAAATCCTCTAGTTTTCTATTTAGATCCACTAACTCTACAATGGCCATTCTATAAGGGGTCTTTGATATGCGCTATGAACTAGGAATTAAGTCTATGGAAAACTCAATTTCCCGCTCTATATGATGTCCAGGTAAATCCTCTAGAAAGAAATCAACATATTCTTGTACTACATGCACATCTTCAATTTGAATATTTTTTTCATTGGCCATAGATATTGGGTTCTCTTCCTCTCCAATAATTGAATTTAGTAGAGCTACTGAGGGTGGATCTAGATGAGAATCAGATGGTGATGTTTCTTCCCTAAAGATAAGGGATTCCACACCATTCTCAAAAATTATAAATTCCTTCTTCTTGAAATAGATATTTACATCATAATTCGATATCCAATTCATACACAAAATTATATAAAATTAAGTAATTGGTATGATGATATGGTCATCAATTAAATAGCATTTATGTGTCTTAAGGGGGACTAATTGACATGCCTATGTTGCTATGATACATCCACTAGGGGTTTCAACTTATAGCTCGTTTATTAAATCAAATTGGACATATCTAATTTTCTTGGACAAATGAGAAGATATAAATGAATGAGACAATCTAGAATCAAATAAATTATTGGATAATTTTTATGAAATGATCAATGTGCATGCCACCACTTCATTAGGAACTTCAACCTCTATAGTTGTGACTGCATAAGCTTGTCCTTGCTCCCTTGGCCTTCTTTGGGGAACATTTCCCTAATGCTTAGGAAATTCATTTCCATAATGTCCCTTCTCCCTAAAATTCTAGCATTGAACATTGGTAGCTTCTTTCTTCCCCATACAATCATGAGCTTGGTGGCCTTTTTATCCACACCTGTAATAGACTCACATTTCCTTCAGGAAAGTGCTAGGGTGTTTCTTCCCACAATTAATGTTAGATGGAAATTCAACTCTTCTCTTTTTCCAAATTTCCTTATTTCCTTTACCATAGTTTTCAACATCACTCTAATTCTCTTTCATTCCCTTAATGTCATAAGACTCCGAGAATTAATTTTATATCTTGATATCACATGAAACTATATCTTCATATGATGAGAAATTCTAGGAGACTAGATCCCTTTAGAAGAATGTTTTCAAACCATCAATGAATCGATCAATTTTTCTCCTTGGAGTTTTTATGTAATCCATAGAAATCCTTGATAACCTTTTGATGTTAGCTTCGTACTTTGCAACATTATCATCTTTCTTTTTCTTCGATTTTAGAAACTACCTTTCCATATCCACTCATTGTTCATGAGGAAAATATTTCTCTAAGAAGATTTCCTTAAAGTACCTCTATTCCATCTCTTATATCTCTTCCTCCTACTTTGTGTTTTGGATTAATGACCACCACTTATTTTCATATCTCTATAGATGATAAACTGCCATGATGACCTTCTCTCTTTCGTTACATCCCAAAGCGATAAATATCTTCTATAGGGAACTTATCCACTACTCAGCTACAAATGAGTTTGTATTCCCATTTAATGATGGTGGTTATTGTTGCATAAAGAGATCTAACATAGGTCCTCCATGTGGAGGATCCATATTCTCCCTATGGGTAAGGTTATTTTTCATAACCTGACTATGTTGTCCCATTATAGTTATAATCTGCTCTGAACTAGTCACAGCACCAGAGCCTACATCATTATCTTGTGTCGGAGGGAAATCCCTATATGTGATATGCGTGTTCATGTGGTTTCCATTTCTTCCACTAGGGTCCATTTCTAGATAATGGCTTACACTATATTAGTTACAAATCGTAATGTATAATCTTAACTTAACAAAGTACTTATAATAAATTGAGATCCTACGCATGGCTAATCCAATAATCAAAAAAATGGTTTCTTTGAGGAAAAATTTAAATTTCAATCCTTCATAATGGCTTCTAAAGAAAATGTGAATTATACTAAGAATATCCCCAGGGAGTGTCTTAACAAAGAGAGCAGCAAGGCCCGTTGTCATGTACCAGGTTACCCTAGGTCAAGCTCGAAGCTCCTTGTCTGAGCTTTCACTCCTAGGTATATCTGTGCCAGAGGTGCCTCTACCTGCTCGTATCCAAATAGAGATGTATTACTTGAAATATCCACATAATATATTCCTTACCAAAATACCAGGATTTTCTTGTATGTTTATCCTCAAAGATTTTCTTAGGGACTCTTCCCTAATCTACGTTTTCTAAATCTAGTTTCCATGTTTTCTATTAAACTTCCTTTGATACCAACTATAAGGACCTGACCCCAGTTTCCTGGAGATGGTGCCTTATTTGATTACATTGGAATATAAATAAGGAATTTTCATCCCGAAGGACCAAGTGGTTTAGTATTATTTGAAACAAGATTCATACAGAAGTTCAATATTACAACATGAAAAAAAAATACAACATAAAAACTCTTTAGACAACATCCATAACTCCTACATTATTTCAGAATGTTATTTATAATAAACTTCTTCATGTCCTGATAAATTGAAACATAATAATGGGGTTATCTCAAATGCTTAGTAAGGGTAATAAATATAGTGGAATATAACATAAATATTATATATGGTGAATAATTGAAAACACGTTCCTTTTAAAATAAACTTGAACATAATATGGAAGAAATATGAGCTGAGTAAATATTGACATAACATAACATAATCATGGGTATACTACTAGTAGAATTACCACATGGACTATAAATACTATTTTCATAATGAGGGAATTAATAATGCGGGATAACATAACCATACCGTCAAGGCCTTGTTCCAAGACAAAAAATAATCATTTTTTCAAGGCTATGTGCCAAGACCATAGTTTGTCTCATGAGACCTACCGATGCACCAAGGGGCTATAGAAGGCCCCAACCAACACATACTATGTCCAATTAATTCCTCATATGAACATGGATAGACATAAACAACATATACATCCATATTGAAAATAATATATGAAATTCAAATAACTTTCTTCGTACATTAAGCATAAACACTAACCATTAAGAGTAAATTGGTGAATGGTTTTAAGATAGAACTTCCACATCCAAAATAATAATAAACAATTAAATTAAATATGGTAGATTATAACATGAAATAATAATCCCAATAATACATAATAATCAACAAGAGTGTTGAAATAGATGAAGAGACTCTTATAAAATCATCGAGTAAATCTTGAGATAAATACTCTTACTTCGAAAAGACGAGTTATTTTGGAAAAATATTTGTATAAAACCAGAAGTAAATTAAGATATTATTTTCATAATAAAATGAGTTATTTTATAAATTTAAAGGATTCAAAAAACATATTATAGAGTGCCCTTGAAAATAGATGAGAAATTCCCTTGAATCGGGTTTGTAATTTTGGAAACAGTTTTGAAAGTTTCTCTTTAAACATGTAACTATCCATAAAATAATAAAGGGTTGTGGTTGGTAAAGATATATAGAATAATCACACAGAATTTATTAGGAGTACATAATAATAATACATATGAATTTTATTGAGGTAATTAGACAATCAAAGTAACCCGAATGAAAATGAGAGTTTGGGTTGAAAACCCTAACATTAAATCCGAACATTTTTTGCTCTTGAACTTAAGATCCTGGAATATGGAATTATGCTTATTAATAACCAATTTTAGAAACTATTATACATTTATTTAGTTTATCATAATTCTTTTTAATTAATTTATTCCCTTATTGTTAAGTTATTATATTGACTTTTGTCGTTCCGTAGTGTTCGTTTTCTTTATTTTCATAATCAGTTCACTTGTTCTTAAGTAATGGAGTTCATGTGGAATGGATGTAAATCTCCAGAATTGAATTCACATATTATTAATGATCATACATAGGTTTTTTTTGTCATTTATATTACTTGGGTACATGTCGTGAGGATGAATTATTATATAGAACTTTTATGATAACTATTTCGGTTAATTTGTGGGTTTTGATTACAACGAACTTTTTTTTCTTTATAACATAATTTTATTTGTACAATGGGATTAAATAACCTTACATAGGTTATATTACATATATAAAAATCTGTTTCAACCATAACAATAATGGTTTCATGAACATAATTTATAATGATAAAATAAATCGAAATCTCATTGTCCTTGAATGTGGTAAATTGACACATCTTGGATGGTGTTCTTGCTACTAGTATAAAAGAAGGTAAAATGAAAAGATGATGATAACTTATTCCACTATCATGAAAAAATTATATTACATGTAAGTTACTGGATTCATCACAAAATTTGGATAAAGAGAGGTAATAATAGAAAAACAAAACAAATGAACTCGAAAGGAAAGACAAATAATTGAAAATAGGAATTTACCTCTTGAACCAAACTTCCTTAAGAGCCTCCTTAAGAGAAAGTGTTCAGTCTTATTATGATACCAATTCTCTATGGACGTGGGAGAGGTGGTTGGTATGATATTTTTATAGAATTTGGTGAAGTCACATGGACTGAGAGGAGTGAAGGGAAGAGGGAGTGGTGGGGGTTATAGTGGAGGAGAGGAGAGTTTTCATAATTTTTTAATCATTAGTTTATAAATTTCCCTCAAGACAAAGAATAATGATGATTAATTGACCAATAATAGTAATAAATTCATGTGAATTGGAAAAAAGTGGGATCACATCACTTGTGAGGTCATAAATAGTTTATTTAACTAGTTATTTGTATACACGGTATTTTACCGTATTTCACTATTCATAAAAAATTTGAGTTTTTCAGAAAAATACCAATAATTAACCCTAAACATTTTTAGACGTGTTGAATCCAAAAATGAAGTCCATTATTCAAAAATAATTTTCTAAATATGATTAATTTAATATTTAATTAAAGTCATAATTTATTCTAAAAACAACATTTTTAAAAAATTTATTTACTTATTCCTAAGCATAAGTATGTCATACTTTCAATTGAATATTATTTATATAATATAATACATAAGGCTACTATTCATTAGGGTATATCACTATTCATAAGGGTATGTTAGTATTCATAAGTGTATATTATTATTCACCAAATTTTAAGTTTTCCTTATCGAACTCCAAATAACTTACTAGTAGAAACTGTGTATGTCAGAATTTTGAAATTCATATCACAGAAGTGAAAAAATTATGTTTAGGGGTCACATAGCACTTAGTAGTTCATTATGTTGTGAATTCATGTGATTGTGACATATTTATAAGAAATTAATTTCCATTGAAGAAATATTGGGTTGTTATATACAACATAAAACATGATTCCATTTCCTAAAAATTCAGTACATAACCACCCCAATTATAGACCCCAATAATTCTTGGCATAACACAATGTGTCACACCTTGAATCCTTCTTATTGTTCTCAACTTTTATAGGAGCCCTTTTATAATTACCTACACTCAATATCAGAACACCTAACATCAATACAGACTGAATACATTCTTAAAAACATCCTTTGGAGGAATCCAAACCCTCATATAAAAAACTCAATCTCAGGTTCTTAGATTTAACCTCCCACTGAATGGAAAATTCAATTTTCGATAAGAATTTCCAAACTGTAATGACATGGTTCATTATAAACTACCCATAATAACTTCTCTCATACTCAAGAATCCATATAAGTTTTCAAATAACATATCCTAACCTACCAACCTTCAAATTGACTATATTTTTTCACATTTCTTCTTTGAATACCAAAATCACTTCCATTTCACCTCACCAGCAACCAAGATGCACTATTCACCTAAAATCAATCCATCACCTTATCTCCCACATAAACCCCAACATATCATTCCCCACACTTATATTTCATAGTCTTCCACGATTTTTACTATAGAATTATCTCAAAATTTATAGTATCTCCACCATAAGTATCCACCTTTCAAGGCTACCTACCAAACCATGGTGCTCCTCAATATATGAATTTTCTTCAAAAAAAAATCCACCTTAGCAGTCCATGTGTCCATTAACTACATCTCGCATGATACTCTTGACATGATTTCCCTCTTATCATGTCCATCCTAAATCATGAACACCAGTTAGACCTCCTCTACAGGACTTTTCCCAAAATACTAAATCATTCCTATTGACACATCTTCCAAAGAAACATCTACCTCCAACCAATATTTCCCATAAAAAACCAGTGTGAAGGGGATTCTACATTCCATAAACCACATTACCCCCTTCCCATGAATCTCACGAATTCTTATCATAATGATATAATTTTCAATATTTCATTGTATGGTTCACCCCTTGAGTCATGTAATAAAACTGGGTTTCACCCCCAAAATAGTTTCACAAGCAAGGTTTTCACCCCCTAAACTATGTTAACCAAAACACAGGTCAAATTTCAATATTAGAAACCTAATTTATAATTACGAATCAAACCAATGAGTTTATACCAACCATAATCATCCTAAATAGGACAACCTTTCCTAGAAGTCCCTAATTAGTCCTCAATGACCTCTATTGTACCCAATATGAACATCTTGACATGATTCAACAATACTATATTTATTTTCACATGGAAAGACAAATCAGTACTCTTCCATCCAGCATCCTAAAAAGGTACATGGCATAAAAAACCAATTCTCTATGAAAACACTAAAAATGATTCATTAATCCTTACATGTGTCATTAAATCAATTAAAGATCCATACTAAAATTTGAACTGGATTTTAAGTAATTTTCCTAGTTAGTTGACTGATGAGTCACACTAGCCACAAATCTCTCAATAATGTACTAATGCACCTCGGATCTAACTCAATATCAAATATTATTGATGATTATGAAAGTCATGTACCCATATACAATCTCCATCCAGTGCTATATATGAATCAAACATCGAGCATTCATCATGGAAGTAGATACTATTGAATATTTTATACATCAGTATTTTATAGAGACCTCAATCGTTAAATGGTATGTCTTATATAGAAACCCACGACCCTTCCCACAAGAGGATCATTCACTTAAAAACATATTTATTTTATCCACCCTAACATTATCCTTATCATAACATTTTATTTCATACGTTGGCCTACCTGGATGATGAATATTTCATCAAAGATCATGGAAACTACACATGATGGTCTATCCATACCTGATTTACACGATTGTAAGCACTTTATGAATTCATTGGTGACCTAATGTTGAGGGTGATCTTGATATAATACTACCGTATAATGACTACTTTATTGTTTCTCATTTTCACCCAAAACTCATTAAATTCAAAACAGTCTATACAAGGGATAATCACTAGTTAACAACACACTTGGGCGCCGCATATACATGGTGTAAACTTCCCCTCACACATAAATTTTTTTCCAAAAAACCTCACCAACACCCACACTACTTCTCATGTAGAGTGATCTACTAAGAACATTCTCATGGTCCTCATTCATGATCCTATTCAGTCTTTTCAAACCCAAATTCTACATGATCATTTGCAACCCAATCACACACTTCTAACTCATACTCAAATGTTTCATGTCATGTCATATGTAACATCATACACCAAACCACTGAACATTCTCACATACAAGTTAGTTCCAAAAAATAAGAGAATCCTTAGTTATCCTCTTTAAAATAGGAACCACTTAATTACCATGATTCACCACACAACACCATTCATATGGGTTTCAACTATAATCATCGAGTTCCCACCCACACTCTTTCAATCCAAGGTCAGAAAATCTTGTAACTTCACTCTTTATCTGATGATAATCACATCATGAACTAACATTCCAGGAATCGAGTAGTTATTCACTTCATGCCACAATCATCCGACCACTCCATAACTAAACCCTTTATTGTGGGCATTAGTACCCAAGTTTATCTATACACTAAGTTTACAAGGAATTTCACAAGGCCTTCCTCTAAACCTTCCAAAAAATACTCACATGAACATATCATCTTCATCAAGAAAATTCACCCCTAAGGAACTAGTGACATGGATTATCCCTTCATAAGGAATACCCTCACTTAGGCTACCACCCATGTAGCATGAGATACTAAATCTCTAGTCAGAGTCTTATCTCTAAGGCCACAGGGTCTTCCACATGTCCCAAAAAATGTATCATAAAGGTTCGAATTTCATAGAACATCATATAGGTATATATCTATAGATATTCCATGATATCATTGCCCTAGAAAATTCACATAGAGGCCAAAGATGTTTGGTTTTGTTAAACAGAATGCCACTGAAAGCATCATGAACAAATCTACATTGGATATAACTATAACCATAACTAACTGAACTCATATAATATCCACTCGCACAATATTTTTTCACTAATATACATAACACCCAAAAATAAACTTACAAGGTTCACAAAACCATCCATGAATAGAGGAACTCTATTATTATCATTGTCTTCATAATCACCTAGGTTCACCACATCGTAGTCCCACATGACCTTCCATAAAATTTATACATGAATAGGTGTACAGATGAATAGATTATCACCATGAAATTATACATTAAAACATGTTATAACCTATAGACACTAAATAATAATAGTCCTCCATCATCGATACAATCACATAGAAGTAGTATATATGTCAAGTGAATACTACATGTTGAATACGATGCATAAAACACCTCTTTCCAATATGGAGAAGAGTCAAGTCCATGTGAAATCACAAACATCAAAATCAATTTGAATCACATCAGGTGAAATCATACAACCACAATAGAACAAACCAATAACATCAATCTCATTCCCTGGTAAATCGTACTTCCCTCGATAAGGTTTTTAAAACACACTAGATGAAGTTTGATCTCACGATTTGATGTATTCCTTTATAACCTTTCTAAAAACTCCCTAAATTAGGAAAACAAGAAATATTTGATACCATTTTTTAAATCACCTACCTGAATCATAATGTTTGAGATATAGTTCCACATGACCTCAGGCGCACCTCCTCATATACTAAAGGCCATCGACTAGTGATGAGGGTCTAAGTGAAGTCATACGGAGATTACACTGTAAATAAGAGGGCATAGTATCCAATAAGTAACCATACATGCATCAATAAATAATCATATTACATAGATACCAATAATATTACATATTTATGAATGAATGGAGAAACAACAGACTCATCCTTAATATAAGGTCATTGATCACCCTTCAAGATGAACACATAAAAATTTATAAAATAAGAAAAGTATAAAAAAAAGTGATTCACCTAACTCCAAGCTTTACCTTATTCAGGTATTTGGACTCTTAGTGAGCTAACACACTCAATGATCAAACCTATTCTTTTGCCCAAAATTTACCTTCAATAAGTGAGTACTACTCAGGTACCCAGGATTCATGGTCCTCGAAGAAGGGTGTAAGAATAACTCAGAAGGGAACCATTGACATGGTCCAGAACCTAACTGATAAAATTAAATGTACATGCATGTGATAATATCATCAAAAACTAAATAGAAAATATATAAACTACCCAATAATAGCATATAATCATTAATTAATGAGAAAAAAACACCCATATGTAATGCATTTATGTTCTTACCAAGATGCCATGAACCCCATCGATACTTTATTCAGCTCAATACCATAAAATGGTCATAAAAAATTATGATCAATGGTCGACCACAAGGCCACCTCATATATCAGTAAAAAAATATAAGTCCATAGAGTTTCAGGCTTATTCATAAGTTTGTCCTACCCTATCTCTCT
The DNA here is from genome assembly GCA_963277665.1 of Viscum album. Lineage (NCBI taxonomy): Eukaryota > Viridiplantae > Streptophyta > Magnoliopsida > Santalales > Viscaceae > Viscum > Viscum album. Next base: position 791,699,764 of record OY728151.1, read on the forward strand.
CATGGGTCAATTCACAAGTCCATAATACCGATGTAATGTGTCTCATTCCATTCCTTCCTTTAAGAGAAAGTGTCTCATGATCACCTTCAATGGTATGTATGCATGGAATTCATGAACAATGGACTCTATCTCATATGCATGGATGTTACCCACTGGTAGATCACACATGAATATAATGAAACCTGAACAGAGTCACATGGTGTTCACTTGGGATAAACATTCCAAAAAAAGACACTAACTATCCTTCACAGATACATTTACAATTCCATGTCACCCAACCCCCCCCCCCCCCCCCCCCGCAAAGGATTTGTCTCAATCCTTCAGAGCCACCTATAAATATGAACACTTAACAAATATTCCATTAACAATGCAAAAAACCACATATAAGTCATAACATTTCCAGGAAAAATATATCACAGAAAGGATTCCAAATGTAATAAAATATTTAGAATGTAATAAAAGACAAAGTAAGGAATAAAATGGCACACTGAACAACAAATCAACCAAAGATATCAATATCCATACACACACACATGTGATCAACATCAAATATGGGTATCACAGGATACACATGCATACATATGTATTCAGTATCAACATTGGTCTCATAGGCTACACACACACACATTTGATCAAGCCTCTATCATCAGGGGTTGACATCAAGATAGTGCAAAATGGTCCATCATAGCCATTGGCACTTTGTATAGTTCTTTAAGAAAGGGAACTTTAATTATTTAATACTTTTATTTTATTAAACAAATTATGAATTACATGTATTTCATAACACAATTATAAATTTAAGTTTTCATTATCAAAATAGAAAACCTCAAACCATATGCCAAAAAAATACATATAATACCATTGGGTAGAGTACAAAAACACCACCTACCTCAATACAAACTCAAATCTCATCCAAGAAAATCCCGACATCTTTTTATCAGTTCTCTTAAGTCTATGTGCCCCTCATCAATCACCCTAGGGTCCGGAATCCTATTTGATCATTCTAATTTAATTAATTATAGCCAAATTATAATTAATAAAATGATTACAAGAGAACTCAAAACCAAAGAAAAAAAGGAAAATTTCACAAATGACTCATCGAGTATCACCATCAAGACAAAACCATGACCAACCACCCATGGAATGTCTTCAACACTCTTCTAACATCATCGCATGAAAATTAACTCTTGCATGACAAAAATTCATAGGATAATTTAAGATAATTAAATTTTACTCTCTAGAATAATTTAACCTAGTTATGTACCTTGTTTGCAACATTATCTAATTATGTTTGGCCACTCCTGATATACTCTTGAATCTATTACATACAAAATCCCCAATTTAATTCGAGGATACGATAGTTGATCCAAATCAATTCAACCAAAAATCATAGAAGAAAATACCAAGGGATATACATTCAATAAAATTACCTTTAATAGAATGTGTTAATCAACATGGGATATCCTCTAACCATTTCAATCGAAATACCCATCGTTCTCATACAAATCCACCAAGATCTGATGTAATTTCCATTTAATTCTCAAATTGGTATAAATATAATGATAAATTTATTTATAATAATTCAAACATAATTGGTACATCAAGGGGTCTCAATGTATAATACATACTAAGAGGAACTATCACAATAGACAACACTTTGAATAGTGAGGAAATGGGGTCAAAGAGGCTCCTGGAAACTAAAACCCTTCATTCTCATCCAAATTTACATAAGGTAATCAAGAAGAATAAAAGGGAAAATTATTGTTCTACACCCCATATTTTAAAACACCTAAAAAAATTCTTATCTATAGTTCATGGTGTGTAACATATTTTCACCTTGTGAAAATTTTGGAAAGAGCCTCTTCAGTGCCAAACCTTGATAATTTATGGGTTGACACAATGTGTCTCACCATGAATCCAACTTGTATTCCTCAACTGTTATAGGAACCATTTTGAATTCACCTAATCTCTCTCTTGGACCACTCATCATCTCTAAGTACTTAATGCTTTCTTAAAAACCCATTATATGAATCCAAAACCTCATATCACAAACTGAATCTCCGATTCTCAATGATAATCAGTCATTATATAGATAATTCAAATTTACCCAAGAATTTCTAAACTATAATGACTTGGGTTGCTACTCTAACCTTACAATAGTTTATCAATTTTTTCATAATTGTTTATGCTAAATGTGAATCAAACAACTAATGATATCTTTATTATACTAAAATTATGCCAGGTGAAATTTTTTATGATTTATATTTATCAACACACACTCGTTGTCTTGTTATCATGGGTATAATTTACAATATCCTAGGAGATGTTCTATTAAAAAAACTTCCAAAAGACCACATTACTATAGGGATTCACATGGTTAATGAGAAAAGTGTTGAGTAAACTATTCCCTTAATCATCTAGATGTTCACATGGTCTAACATTCTGTTGGAACCTTCAAATAGTGGTCGTTTAATCCTATAAAGATACTTAAAGATAATAAGGTATATACATTCAAATTAAATTTATATAAAAAATACATAAAAATTAATGAAACAAGTCTAAATTGAGAAATATTATTATATATGGTGAAATAGAAAGGGGAAACTATAGGTCCAATCAATACAATATATAAGATTAACCGAAAAATTGAAAGGTCCTTTAAAGTGTAAATTTAACCCAAATAATTCCACTACAACATTTATTAACATTACAAGTTCATGAGAACATGAAATTTAAAGTGTCACAAACAAACCCAGGTTGGCCTCAAACTGGTCACCTAAGTTGGCCTGCAACAAGGTCTGAGAGGTATTACTAATACTCTTGAGCTGGAAACTAGTGTCGGAAACCAAACATAACTCAATTGGGGCAATTTTATTCCCTAAAAAAGTTAAATAAAAAAATAAAAAAAACTATTTTTGGGTGTAGAAAATAAATTGGTAACTAAAAAATAAAAGTTAACACTAGAAATACCTTTATGTAACCTTCTGGGTCACAACCAACCACGATACCACAGTCACTCCATAAACGAATGAAAGCTGGGAGAACATGAAACTGAAAAATGATAATGAATATAGGTGTTAGAATTTATGTTCTCAGTAGGGGTTCCAAGAATAAACAATACCATATTCCTTACATTTAAATATAAATTCAAATCACACTAGTTTTAAATACAACATTAAAAATAGGTTTTCATTTCCTTTTTAAACAAGTAAAAATATTCCATTTTAATAAAACCATTTTTCAATAAATTTTTATAATAGTTTTTAAAATATAAAATAAAATTAAATAAAATATTTTTAAAGGAATAAATAGTACTGAAATAGGTGTCTTATTATGAAAGAAAAATAGAGAAGTTTCATCATAAATAAATTTGAAAATATTTGAAGGTAGAATGCAATTAAACCATGTGTCATGAGTGCAAGAACCATGGGAAATTCATAAGAAGAAAGGTTAGTGGGGGAATAGGTTCCTTATACTCTTAGTGATTGACCATGGATTTGAATATCTATCTCTTGATAGAGCCAAATAGTCCCCATCATCATAGTTTAGTTAGTGTTATATCAAAATCCTACTAGGTAGGGAAGTTCATTCCTATCATACTTATCCTAGTATGACAACCTAGATACTCTGGACTCCAATGTTAAATGCCTAAATAAAGGTAAGTTTTATTAAACTATAATGTATGTAAATATCATACAATTGTGCAAAACAAAAATCCAATTTCATAGTTCCAATCTCTCTCCTTAAGTGAAACCCCTTTCCAAGTCACACAAACTAAGAAAAAGGAAATTCACTAAGAATATCAACCAAGTCACAAATTTATCACACAATGTATTTCCAAATAATAGGGATTTACTTAATAGGGTTTTTCCATTTATATAAAACAAACCAATGTGATAACTAAGTCTTATCGTTTTATGAAAACAGACAACATTTTAATACAATTCTAAAAGGTATTTTAGCATGAAGAACCCATGTCAAAAGCATAAGTAAATTATATAAGAAAATAAAAAATCATTTCCAAAATCCACAACAAATTTTTTATAGAATATATATACCACATAATAATAAAAACACACTTTTAAAGAACTCAATTAATAAAGAAATTAAAATTAAGGTCTCAGAACTTAGGTGCCTACCTTAAAACATGTCACCTCTAATGATGGTAACCTAAATCCACTCTAAAGAGGTCTATAGAAGAAAGAGAGACAAAGGAATAATATGGAAAAGAAAAACCATATTTTACACTAACAAAAATATGTACATATACATACATAAATATACATATATATATATATATATCACCAGCTGCAATGTAGATATTCCCCTATCCATGAATAAATATGTACAAAGTGGATATATATATATATAAACCTTGATAATGTGTTTTTGTGTAAGTTTCCTTTAGGAAGATTGGTTCAAATTTACCCCAAGAATGTATAAGGTATACTAGAAAAATATTATAAACCCAAAAATTAATAATTTCCTAATTAAAATTAGATTTAAAGAAGAATATCTGAAGAAAACATACTCAAAACCTAACTGAAACTTTCTTTTTTCACTATTCGAGACCCAAAGCTACCTTCACAAGGTTCAAGGAGTCTCAAACAACCAAAAGAAACCCTGAAGGAAAAAATCAAATATTAAAAAAGGACTATGGGAGAAATAAAACTAGAAGTTAAACCTATGTTTCAGTCTAAAATGTGGAATAATGAGAGGGAGTAAAGGAGTGAGAAAAGGAGGAGGAACGAAGTGAGAGAGGAGGAAAAAGTATTAACAAAGAAGATAGTTCCAATAAATGGTTGGTGAAATGACCAAAATCATATGGAGTGGGAGGAGGGTGTCTGTGCTACTGGGAGAGGGAAGGGGAGATAGGTCGAACGGTGTAGAAGAAAAGAGGGTGAGGGAGAGTATCCTTGTATGGGTTTAATAATAAGAGTAATAGTAATAATAATAATATTATTATTAATAATATTAGTATTAATAAAATAATACTAATAAAAATAATGTTTTCATTATTATTATTATTAAAACATTTGTTTTTCTTTTTTCTTTTTTTAAATCCTGGGAAGGCTGCATGGTTTGGTCATATGGTCCATCAAACCATGTTCAAACTGTGTGGTCACCTTTTTCTAAGGCTGCACAGGCTGTAAAGGTTGGTGTATGATCATGTTCATAATAGTTTGCCCTAAAAAGAACCACTTTATAGACCACAAGGATAAACCTAGGCCAGAACATGGTTTTTCCAATGGTAAGACAACCATTCACCTCCAACATTCCCTCCAAAATTTCCCAATTCATGAGGGAAAACACCTAGAACTCAACTCAGAAGCCATGGAAAAATAAATGACCCAAAAAATAAAAAAGATAAAATAGAAAATCATGGTCATGTTGTAACATTTCTACCCACCATTAAAAATTTCTTCCCCTATAAAGTCAACAAGATTAAGTGTGGAACAAAAGTGAAACTCTCTAGTCCCAAACAATTCAAACCATTAAAAAGTACCCATCCAAAAAACATAACCACAGAGATCTCAAAAGAAAAAATTCCACAAAAACCACCAAAAAAATGTCCCTAAAATAGATAACCATAGGAAGGGAAAACTTAAATGGATTCATCTTAGACATTAGAGACAACGAGTTAGATCTGTATCCCCAGCACCTGATAGATCCTTCATTGCATGAAAATTTTCACTCTGAGACCTATGGTTAGAGCCCTAACATCTTAAATAATATGATGACCTGTAGTCATGAGCTGAAAACACTCAAATGAAACTTCCTATTTTGATAATCTAACTTACATAATCTTTTCAAGTGTCCCAAGCGACCACATAAACAACAAGACTCTGGAGGATTATTGAAATATGGATTGGAGTACCTAAACCCACAATATTGGAAGAAAAAGAGTGTGTGGTCTGATGAAAAAGAACTAAAAACTAATGAATAAGAAACTCAAAGAATAAGTTTCTCCAGTAAAAACTCCTCACTAGATGGGAAACCCTTAATATCACTGAGAGAAGCTGAAGTACAAACCACTACAAGATACCCTCGTAAAAAAACTTTTCAAGGAATGGCTCATCCCCCAACATCCCAAATAGAACTTTCTAAGAATAGAGAACTATATTATTAACCTATGGGTGGAGACAAAATATGAAAAGATGAGTTTTTAGTAGATCTCTCAATACCAACTCCAATGAAATGAAACTACCCTATTCAATATGGTCATCACCACCCTTCACCGCCTATTGACCTATCTAAACATCCACAAGATTTTCCATCCAACATCCTCTAATACTACTCAAACACTATGGTAAATTTTCAAATATAGAGAAGAACTTGACTCCCCCACTCCACCAGAAGTCTGGGTAAGGACAACACCCAGAAGATACCCCTCAGAAACCATTGGACCTTCATGGGTGGCATACTCTAAAAAACATGAATTTACAAAACCACACCCCTCAACTCAAAAAAAACCAACCCCATAAACTAAAACAAATCACATGATAAAATCAAAACCCATTTTAAAAAACTGGCATTTTTCATTTTAAATTGAAAACCATTTTCAACCTTCCAAAACCATTTGAACATAAAACCATATTTCAAAATCCACCTTCCATTTCATGTCCTCAAGGAATAAAATATATTTCAATACATACATTTTGAAATTAAAAAAATTTCCTCACTTTTCTCTTTGAAAACTAGACATCATATTTGAAAATAATTCCATTATTTATGGAAACAATTTTCCTTTTTGAAAACCACTTTGGAAAAACCAAGTCAAATATTTAATTTTAAATAATAACCTATGGCATTTTATAAACTGTGACATATTTGTTCATACCCACCTCCGCATATATTAATCTATACATATATACCAACATGAACTTTCCATAAACACACACACACATATGAGAACGTTCATAAGAAATACTAGGGGTCACACAAACCATTTTATCATTAAAATCAAGAATTTATGTAACACCCCATGATTTCATAATACGTTATATTTTCAAAGTAATTCAATAACTTGCACTACACACAACACTGAGTTCAAGCGCACCAAGACTTATCAAACTAGCCGTTCAAAAGCGGTTATGAATACTATTAACTGAATTTTGAACTTTATATAATCCTTATAATTTTACAGACCATATTATGAGTTTCTTAGACATAATGTAAGAACAAATACATTTTTTTCAGATAAAAGAAGCATTTTTCAAAAAATGCAATTTTACCGCCTTTTAATGGAGAACCCATTTTAAATCCAATATTTGAAAGTTTTATATATTCAATTTGACAAAATAAACTTTTTCATTAGAATCAGGATATGAGAATTTAGTTTCAATAAATTTTTGGTGTTTTTCTGATAACTTTCATATTTGGATGAATAGTGAAAAATACTATATTTTAACTAAAAACAACTTTTTTAATCAAAATAATTTATAGTGTTCAAATATACATATGAATGGTTTGGAAGAATAATTAGACTATATTTTTACCATTTAATCCAATTTTGGTCATTGGAAGTAATTTCACTTTGAAATTGGATATAAACATGTGTCAATCTTTTGATAGTTATTGTTTCTTAAAAACACGCTTTTTGTTTTAACAATGAGAATTAATTTTAAATTAATAAATTAAACTTATATGTTTTGAATTTATTAAAATAGACATCATTTTTGGATTTGTAATATCGAAATTATCCAAGGGTGAATTTTTGGTATTTTTCAGAAAACATTCCATTTTTGATGAATAGTGAAAAAACACTAAGTTATTGATTAAAACCGGATTTTTATTTAAATAATTATTTATTTTGTTTAAATTTATTTTAGATCAAAATGGATACATAATACCTATATAAATTCAATGTAATTAATTTGATTCAATTTATAATAATTTTAGATATAAAAAATTTTATTGAACATTTTCGCCGTCTTTTACCCACCTCCTAGGAGAATATTTAAATTCATATAAAACATAATTTTACTGCTTCTGTGAGTTGAATTTAGAAAATTCGAGAGACATGGTTAATGTCAAGGAGTAAAATGTTGTTCAATAAGATAAAAATAATTTTTGGTGAATGGTAACTTTTTACTTTTATTTACCACGGTTAAAAGTGAATAGGGTAATTAAGGGTAAAAATGATATTAATATTACCCTAACACATGTCATAATTCTATTTTACAAGTGTATCTAGACCAAAAACAACCTTAGAAATAAAATTTTATCATTTAGGTCCACTTTGATTAGATTAGTACATTTATTATTATTTAATTTAAAGAATAGTTAAAAGTGTTAAATTCAAAGTTTATTTACTAAACCATTTTTAATATAAGGTAATACATAATATAAATTCGACTATAAATATTAATTAGAAAGATAAAAAGATTTCCTATATCATGGTATTTTATTTATAATTTTTAGACATTAAATAATTAAATTTATATACGACACAATGATGATGCAGTAATTACCTTATTAATAAAAGAATCAAATAAATGGTATCATAAATATTATATAAATAGAATTTCAAAGTTTTTATGAAATACAAGAATTTTATAGGTGACTATGACATGTTAGGGATTACTCAATGTATCGTTTTCGAAGTAATCAAGTTGTGATGACTTTTAAAAAAACAAAATACCAAAGAGTGTCAAAATTGACATAAATTGATATTTAAAACAAATACTATATTATTGGTTGATATTATATTCCTAAAAATGTATGTTTTGTAAAAGGGACTTGAATAATATTATATATGTCATTAATGAGCCACTTGAGGTTCTATTTTATGTTTAGAGTATGTTTGTTAACAAAATAGAGTAAGAATACAAGAAGACACAGTAAAAGTTAAACTATTTAACTAAGCGTTAAATCTAAAAAATAAGGTTAAAATAGTAACTTAAACTTGTCTAAAACCTATTGGTTGAGAGTATTTTGAACCATAACCACCTAATTCTAGAAATTAATTCATTTGGAAACATTATAAACCTAATATGATTCTATAATAAATTAATACTTTAATCTTTTCCTAAAGTGCCCCTCACCCCTCTTTTAAAAGGGCACTCCCCCTTCTCACTAATTAACACCTCCAAATCCATTTGTCTCCATCAAACCCTGACCCAATATCCTCCCAACTTCCTTAAATTCAACCTATATGCCTTAGTTTGATCATAAATCCAACCTAAAGAGCCCTTTTGATAAAATAAAAAGGAAGAACCCGAAGAGGAGGTAATGATTTCACCACCCTCTTTCATGTTCCTTTCTTCTTCCACTTATTCTTTCTTTGTTATTTCCATTATAAACTAATAACTCCATTATCTTCTATATACTGTGATATTTTACAACCATATTCATTATTCTATCCCTCCTTTGAATGAAATGTCACCATACGTGCATACGTACGGCTTACTGTCTCCACGTCGTGGTGTAATTGTTATTCAATACATTATTATTTGGATGGGTATAACAATTATGTGTAATTGATGTAAATAATAAATATAACATGATAATTATTATTTATATGTTATATACCATCCAATTATATATTATTTTAATATCAAAATAATGATATTTTCACTCATGTGTATGTACGGATTACCGTCTCCACGACGCGATGAGATTCATTTCCATGTCCACTATTCATCAACGATTATAAAAATATATTACTAATAAGTATGTAATATATGAAATAATAATTCTACTAGAGATATATATATTTATATATGTGTGTTTATTTATATAAATACATATATCTTATTCACTTAGTTTCGTTCAATATGATATGAAAACAGAAACAGCGTTTATGCGTACGTACGGACTACCGTCTCCACAAACGGTGTTTTCCATTTCATATATATGCCTATTATACATATTTATATTCTAAATATACATGATATATAAATCATGTTTTATATTCTGGAAGTATTTAAATCATTATCTAAGTGATACAATCAAGAGTAACAAGTTAAAACATGTACGATAAAGAAAGTGATTATTACCCAAAATGAAAATTTAACATGGAAATTATTATTAATGGGTAGTGTAAAGACATAAATGAATAATGTATGATATCATAAATATTAATATGGTTCTAGTATAATTTAACAACATACTACGGTCCTCAAAAAAGAGGTTTAACGTACCCTCGACTAAAATAAAGTGCAAGGTAAGGGGTTTTCATCTCACTCCTTATTCCCTTGAGATTCATGCCATATTGCCACTATTACCTTTTTTGTGGTTTATGTACTGCCCATAATTGTATTCATTGTGTAATAAACTTTAATTTATGTGTATTTACATATTTATTGTATGATACTTCTTTCATGGGGTGTATGTTTTGTAAGTTACCAAATTGGCAAGGGTAAATTCCTCAATCTCATTATTTTCCGAGATTGTTTATGTGTAAGTATTTACTGGGACATTTTTATCATCCATGTCCATTTTTCATAAAAATGATTTCAAAATGAATATTTTAAATATTTTTGAAAGGTACTCATTATCTAGATCATAATTTTAAATGTTTTAATGATTTCCCTTTCTACATATTTTTAATTAATGTCCATGTTTTTAAAATGGTTTTAAGGATTTATTTATATGGGCATGAATGTTTTGAAATAATAATTCTTTTAAAAAGTTTCAAAGTGGTATGGGACACTTTTATTCAAAAATATCTTTTAAATTACTTCCTTTATAAATGTGTGACTCTTAAATAATTTTACAAAAAGGTTATTTCTCTCAAAAAGTTTTACTCATCATTTTCAACTATGTCAACATCCTTTACTGGATATTATTTTTGATTGAGGTTAATTTATTATAATACAATATACCATATTGTATTGAATGAGTTATGATATGTTCGACTGTGGATGTTCTATTTTTATACCATTCATGGTTTATGGTTAAAGTATTTACAATTCGTATTCTAGTTCTAATACGAATGTTTATGTTATGTTTCAACCTTTTTATATGAGGAATGTATTGGACATAGTAAGTGACGGGTGGAGCTCGATATAGCTCCTCAACGCATCAGTAGGTCTCATGAGTCAACTAGATGTGGAATTGGCCAAGGCCCATTCCCAATTTGATATATGGTTTTGGCCGAGGCCTTAATCATTTTTAGACGTCTTGGTTGAGGCCTTGACAAAATGTTTTAGAATGTCTAGCATTATACATTCCCTCATTATGAAAATAATATTGATGGTTCATGTGGTCATTTGACTAGTAGAATACCCATGATTTTGTTTTATTGTGGCATTATTTACTCACCTCATATTCCTACCCTAAAAATATTCATGTTTATTATTGGTAAAGGCATTGGTTTCAATTATTCACCATGCTTAATATTTATGTTATCTTCTGTTGTATTTCTTTACCTTACTGAGCGTTTGAGCTCACCCATTTCTATGTTTTATTTTTCCCAGGATTCCAAGAAGTGCATTTTGATTGATATGAAGGGTTAAGCTAAGGTAATAATGGAGTTCATAAAATATTACTTATGTTGTGTTGTATGCTATAAAGTGTAATGTAACATTCATGTATGTAATCTATTTTCTAAGACTGCTAAACTGATCGGTCCTTCAGGACTTGATTCCTTGTAATCATGCCAATATATTAAAATAATGCACCAAATCTGGGTAACTAGGGTCGGGGTGTTACAGTTGGTATCAGAGGAATTTTAGCAATAACCTTGGAAACTAGATTTAGATAAACTCTAATTAGAGCACATTACCCTAATATAGACTTTGAGGATTAGTATAGAAGAACTTCCTAGAATTTTGGTAATGTAGAGATTTTGTGAGTTTTCTAAGAAAATACATCCATGTATGGATACGAGCTGGTAGAGGCAGCTCTGGCACAGATTTACCTAGGGGTAAAACCCGAAAACACCGCTTTGAGGTAGACTCAAAAGAGAACTGGTGCACGACAACGGGCCTTACTGCACTCTTGGTTACGATACTCCTAGGCGATATGCTTATGATAATTCTCATTTTCTTTACAAACCACTATGAAGGGTTTATGAGTATATACCTCCTCAAAGAAAACAATTTTATGATTATGGATTATATCCATAAACAGTTCAATTTATGTTAGGTATTTTACATGTTTGGAATTATGAATTACGATTCATAAACTAACCTAGTGTATGTCATTATATAAAAATGGCGCCCAATAGAAGGAATTTGTACTCCAGTAATACATATGATCCAATGAGTAAGAAGGATCATATATTTCCTAGTATTAAGCCAACATTTATAAGGGAAGTAGTCTCCCATGTATTTTCAACATATGAAGAAATAGTATCATGTGTTAATAAGATAAGTAAATAATTCTCTGAGTCCTATGTCTTTGAAGGGAAGCAAGATAAGAAAAGGATGGAATAGAGAAATATGGATAAAGGGAAGAGGGAAAACAAGGATTTTCTCATATGTGATGATTGTGGAATGAATCACCATGGTAAATGCTTGAAGGGAATGGGAGTTTTTTATAAGTGTGGAGAAAAAGGACACCAAGTACGTGATTTCAAGGGTAAAGAAAATTCAATGTACAATGCTTCATCTTCAAGGCGTTGGGATACTACATGAATCAATGTCTCAGTCATCAGAGTATACCTTAAATGATGCTATAGGATAATAATCAAGTTATGATACTACCTCATGTGAAGAGGAATGACTAATGTTCTTATGTTGTTAATATAGAAATATTTCATTTGAGTGTTGTATCAACAATATACTGGTTATATGAATTATGGAGATAAATAAATATTGTACTGAAATACAATTTTATTGAGGATTTTAGATTATATGGCTCTAAGAAAAGTGACTTAATAGTAAGCTACACTTTTTGGAAAACACAAGGTTGAAGGACAGGTAATCCTTAATATGGTCCTGATAATGAGGTAGTGATTTTGGAATAAGAGATGGTTTATTTGGATAAATTATATTGAATATTCTTGAATTCCTTGAAACTGATTAATTATTTGTATATTCCATCATTGTTGGAGTTTAAAACATTTTTGGATAGAAGGAGTATATCTAGTATTCTATAAGGAATAAGGGAGCATGAATGAAATCAATAAGGATATATGGTAATTCAGGATGATGCGGTGTTTTAAAAGAATACCTGATGAAGGCGTTCACATGTTATTACCTGGCAAAAGGGATCTTCATTGTGTCTAACTTACTTATAAATTTTGGACTTAGAGTTTGGATATAATTATTTTGGATAAGTCTAAAGGTTGGAATGGATTAAGTTTGAAATTGGATACTATTGTTAAGGTTATTTTTGGATTGTTATAAAAGGAAAACCCAGAGGTTGGGCGACACCTAGTCACGTCCGACAAGGCCACGAGACTCGAACCCACAACCGAAGAGCGAAAAATGTGCATCACCTACGACTGGACTATGTGATGTACTGGTTTGTATAATTTAGTTTTTTTAAATAGTCTGACAAATGAATTATAAATTCATTATTTTTGGAACCTTGTACGATTTGGATAAATAGATTTTTTTTCTGAAATAATTTCGAGTCAAAGATGTGTTTGTGGTAGGAATTAGTTGAAATATGAAACTCTACTTATCAAGTATATATATATATATATAATTTTCTTCCCTCTTATTAAGACTAAATTTTATTAACCCAATTTTCGATGTGGGTTTTCCCACAAAGGTATTTTCTATTTTCAACCTTTTATTTTCAAAGAACAACTTCAAATTGTGAGGACGCTATTTATTGAAGGAGGGTAGAATGTAACACCCCATGATTTCATAGTACCTTATATTTTCAAAGTAATTCAATAACTTTCACTACACGCAACACTGAGTTCAAGCGCACCACAACTTACCAAACTAGTCGTTCAAAAGCGGTTATGAATAGTGTTAACTGAATTTGGAACTTTATATAATCCTTATAATTTTATAATCCATACTATGAGTTTGTTAAACATAATATAAGAACAAATACATTTTTTTCAGTTAAAAGAAGCATTTTTCAAAAAAAGCAATTTTATCACCTTTTAATGGAGAACCCTTTTTAAATCCAATATTTGAAACTTTTATATATTAAATTTGACAAAATAAAATTCTTCCTTAGAATCGGTATATGAGAATTTAGTTTCAATAAATTTTTGGTGTTTTCTGATAACTTCCATATTTGTATGAATAGTGAAAAATACTATATTTTAACTAAAAACAACTTTTTTAATCAAAATAATTTATAGTGTTCAATTATAAATATAAATGGTTTGGAAGTATAATTAGATTATATTTTTACCATTTAATCCAATGTTGGTCATTGGAAGTAATTTCACTTTGAAATTGGACATAAACAAGTGTCAATCTTTTGATAGTTATTGTTTCATAAAAACACATTTTTTGTGTTGACAGTGAGAATTAATTTTAATTTAATAAATGAAACTTATATGTTTTTAATTTGGTAAAATATACATCATTTTTTGATTTGGAATATCGAAATTATCCTTGGGTGAATTTTTGGTATTTTTCTGAAAACGTTCAATTTTTTATTAATAGTGAAAAAAACATTGAGTTGTTGTTTAAAACCGTATTTTTATTTAAATAATTATTTATTTTATTTAAATTTATTTTAGGTCAAAATATATACATAATACCTATATAAATTCAATGAAATTAATTGGATTCGGTTTATAATAATTTTAGATATATACAAAATTTATTGAACTTTATCATCGTCTTTTTCCCACCTCCTAGAAGAATTTGTAAATTCATATGAAACTTAATTTTACCACTTCTGTGAGTTGAATTTCAAAAATCTGAGAGACATGGTTAATATCAAGAAGTATTATGTGGTTCAACAAGATAAAAATAATTTTTGCTGAATAGTAACTTTTTACTTTTATTTACCACGGTTAAAAGTAAATAGGGTAATTAAGGGTAAAAATGATATTAATATTACCCTAACACATGTCCTAATTCTATTGGACAAGTGTATCTCGACCAAAAACAACCCTAGGAATAAATTTTATCATTTAGTTCCACTTGTATTAGATTAGGACATTTATTGTCATTTAATTTAAAGAAGAGTTAAGAGTGTTAAATTAAAAGTTTATTAACTAAACCATTTTTAATATAGGGTTATACATAAGATAAATTCGTCTATATATATTAATTAGAAAGATAAAAATATTTCATACATCATGGTATTTTATTTATAATTTTTATACATTAAATAATTAAATTTATTTATGAGATAATGATGATGCAGTAATTACTTTATTAATGAAAGAATCAAATAAATGGTATCATAAATATTAAAATAAATATAATTTCCAATTTTTTATGACATCCAAGAATTTTCTAGGTGACTATGACATGTTAGGGATGATTCAATGTATCTTTTTCTAAGTAATCAAGTTGTGATGACTTTCAGAAAAACAAAATACCAAATAGTGTCAAAATTGACATAAATTAATATTTAAAAAAAATACTCTATTATTGGTTGATATAATATTCCTAAAAATGTAAGGTTCGGACAAAGGGATTAAATAATATTATATATGTCATTAATGAGACACTTTAGGTTCCCTTGGATTTTTAGAGTAAGTTTATTAACCATATAGAGTAAGAATACAAGATGACATGGTAAAAGTTAAACTATTTAACTTAGAGTTAAATCTAAAATATAATGTTAAAATGGTACCCTAAACTTGTATAAAACCTATTGGTTGAGAGGATTTCGACCCATAACCACCTAAGGCTCTAAATAAATTCATTTGGAACCATTATAAACCGAATATGATTGTATAATAAATTAATACTTTAATCTTTTCCTAAAGTGCCCCTCACCCCTCTTATAAAAGGGCACTCCCCCTTCTCACTAATTCACACCTCCAAAGCTATTTGGCTTGGCCAAACCCTGCCAAAATATCCTCTCAACTTCTCTCATTTCAACCTAGATGCCTTAGTCTGATCAGAAATCCAACCTAAGGATTCATTTTGATCAAATCAAAAGGAAGAACCTGAAGAATAGGTAATGATTTCACCACCCTCTTTCAAGTTCCTTTCGTCTTCCACTTCTTCTTTCTTTGTTATTTCCATTATAAACTAATAACTCTAGTATATTCTATATACTGTGATATGTTAAAACTATATTCATTATTTTATCCATCCTTCTAATGAAATGTCACCATACGTGCGTACGTACGGCTTACCGTCTCCACGTCGTGGTGTAATTGTTATTCAATACCTTATTATTTGGATGGGTAAATCAAAAGAATGATATTTTTGCTCCTGCATATGTACGGATTACCATCTCCACGACGCGATGAGATTTATTTCCAAGTCCACTATTTATAGATGATTATAAAAATATATTACTAATAAGTATATAATATATGACATAATAATGCTACTGAAGATATATATATATATATGTATGTATGTATGTATGTATTTATGTACATACATATATCTTATTCACTTAGTTCTGTTCAATACGATATGAAAACAGAAACAGCGTTTATGCGTATGTACAGACTATCGTCTCCATAAACGGTGTTTTCCATTTCTTATATATATCTATTATACATATTTATATTCTAAATATACATGATATATAAATCATGTTTTATATTCTGGAATTATATAAATCATAATCTAATAGATACAATCAAGAGTAACAACTTAAAACACGTACGATAAAGAAAGCGATTATTACCCAAAATGTTAATTTAACATGGAAATTATTATTAATGGGTAGTGTAATGTCATAAATGAATAATGTATGATATCATAAATATTAATATGGTTATGGTATAATTTAATAACATACTTCGGTCTTCATACAGGAGATTAAACATACCCTCTACTAAAAGAAAGTGCAAGGTAAGGGGTTTTCATCTCACTCCTCATTCCCGTGAGATTCATGCTATATTGCCACTATTACCTTTTGTGTGGTGTGTGTACTGCCCATAATTGTATTTATTGTGTCATACATGTTAATTTATGTGTATTTACATATTCATTTTATGATACTTATTTCATGGGGTGTATGTTTTGTAAGTTACCAAATTGGTAAGGGTTAATTCCTCAATCTCATTATTTTCCAAGATTGTTTATGTGTAAGTATTTACTGGGAAATTTTTATCATCCATGTCCATTTTTCATAAAAATGATTTCAAAATGAATATTTAAAAGATTTTTGAAAGGTACTCTTTATCAAGATCCTAATTTTAAATGTTTTAAAGATTTCTCTTTCTAAATATTTTTAATTAATGTCTATGTTTTCAAAATGATTTTAAGGATTTATTTATATGGAAATGAATGCTTTGAAATAATAATTCTTTTCAAAAGTTTCAAAGTGGTATGGGACACTTTGATACAAAAATCTATTTTAAATTACTTCCTTTATAAATGTGTGGCTTTTAAATGATTTTACAAAAAGGATATTTCTCTCAAAAAGTTTTACTCATCATTTTCAACTATGTCAGCATCCTTTACTGGATACTATTTTAGATTGAGGTTGATTTATTATAATACAATATTCCATATTGTATCGAATGAGTTATGATATGTTTGACTGTGGATGTTCTATTTTTATACCATTCATGTTTTATGGTTAAAGTATTGACATTTCGTATGCTAGTTCTAATACGAATGTTTTGGATATGTTTCAACCTTTTCATATGAGGAATGTATTGGACATAGTAAGTGACGGGTGGAGCCTGATATAGCTCCTCGATTCATCAGTAGGTCTCATGAGACAACTAGACATGGAATTGGTCGAGGCCCTTTTCCAATTTGATATATAATTTTGGCTAAGGACTTAATAATTTTTAGATGTCTCGGCTGAGGCCTTGAAGAAATGTTTTAGAATGTTTGGAATTATACATTCCCTCATTATGAAAATAATATTGATGGTTCATGTGGTCATTCGACTAGTAGAATACCCATGATTATGTTTTATTATGGCAGTATTTACTCATCTCATATTCCTACCATAAAAGTATTCATGTTTATAATTGGTAAAGGCATTGGTTTCAATTATTCACCATGATTAATATTTATATTATCTTTCATTGTATTTATTTCCCTTACTGAGCATTTTAGCTCACCCCTTTCTATGTTTTATTTTTCCCAGGATTCTAAGAAGTTTATTTTTATTGATATACAGGGTTAAGCTAAAAGAAAAATTCAATTCATAAAGTATTATTTATGTTGTGTTGTATGTTTTAAAGTGTAATGTAACATTCATGTATGTAATCTATTTTTCAATACTGCTAAACCGATCGGTCCTTGGGACTTGATTCCTTGTAATCATGCCAATGTATTAAAATAACACACCGACTCTGGTTAACTGGGGTCGGGGCGTTACAATTTACCAAATTCCCAATTCAAGTTTCTTTTGCATTTCCCCAAAATTTTCAAAATTTTTAATTAGTTTTCATTTCATTCTCAAACATCCAAAAGATTTTAATTTTGTAAACCCAATTTTCATTCACAAAACATCATTTTAAAATCCAAGGGTAATAACCCAAAACCTACCTAAACCCACACCAAGAATAAAAAAAATAACTAAACACTCGATAAACAAAAATTACAAAAACATAGAAACATATCCATTGCACACAGCTTAGTTGCATGGTTTGGTAGACTATGTGCTAATCATGTGAGAACACTGGAGGCCAATTGAGGCAACTATTGTGTTTGTGCCTAGTTTCCTATACCATGCACAGTAACCATGAACCCTATAAATACCCCATTAATCCACTCCAAACTTTTTGTTTTATCAAAAGATCGCACCAATTCTCAATTCAAAACACAAACACACTGTAAAAATCCAAATCCTAAAAAACAAACAAAATCCAAGATTGGATTTCAATGCACAACCATCCCAGGCCACCCGGGAAACTCAAATGTCATTTTGAATAGGTGGTGATCAGGAACCTACATTGGACTGACTACTTGAATTCTAAAATTTCTATATTTGAACTACCTGACAACACCTAAATAACAAGGGATAACGATCTGATAAAAAAATTTCATGAACCAACCTAGTTTGATCATAACCCAGTCGCTCGATCCTACCCGCAACAAGGCCAAGAGGCAATATAGATCCTCACAGGCTAAAAACTAGTGTTGGGAAAATAATGTTGGGAACCAATCATAAATCAACTGGGAACAATATATCCTTTAAAAAAATAGAATAATTAAAAATAAAAAAGGTATTAGAAAAGAAATAGGAAAATAAGTAGATAAAAGTGAACACTATAAATACCTCAATGTGACCTCATGGGTCATGACCAACCATGGAACCACAGTCACTCAATGATTAAATCAGATATAAGAGAACCAAGAATAGAAAAATGATAAATAATATAGGCGTGAGCATTTAAATTCCTGTTATGGATTCCAAGAAAAAACAACACCATATGCCTCACCTTTAAATAGAAATAAAAATCATGTAAGTATAAAATACAATATTAAAAATAGGTTTTCATTTACTTTTTAGACAAGTAACAAGCTTCTGTTTTATAAAACCCATTTTTCAATGAATTTTAAATATTGTTTTTAAAATATAAAATAACTTTTAATCAATTATATTTAAAGGAAAACATTAGTATAACAGGTGTTTCGTTATGAAAGAGAAACATTTAAGTTACTTCATAAAGAAATTAGGAAATAGTGGAATGTTTCATGCATGTAAAATAGAATTCCTAAGAGAAATCACCATGGAAGATACCTAAAGATCTATGTTAGTCAATACCAAGGATCCTTGTACTCTCGGTGATCGACCCTGGGCATGATGGTCCATCTCCTACTCAAACCAACCAATCCCCATCACCATAGTTTAGTTGTTGTTGTATCAAAATCCTTCTAGGTAGGGTGGTTCATGACAAGAATACTCATCCTAGTCTGCCCACTTAAATACCTAGGATTACTATGTGTCATTCTTAAATATATGTGAGTATGATTAAAATATAATTTACACACATATAATACAATTAAAAAAACAACCCACTTTCAAACCTCTAATATCCCACCTTATGCGTAGCCTATTTCTGAGTCACACAAACCAAGCATAAGTCTATTAATAGGGAACATCTCCCAAATTACATATTTATCACACAAAACAAATTTCAAAATCAAATTCCATTAATTAAGAGGTGATTTCCATTTTTATAAAACAAATCAGAGTTCCAATCGAGTCTCATCATTTTACGAAAACACATTACATTTCAAAACAAGGTTAAAAGATATTTTAACATGAAGAACCTGTGGAGAATGCTTAGGTAAATTATGTAAACAAATGAAAAAAAAATTACAAGATCCAAAACCAATTTTTTATAGCATATATATACCACATAATAACAAAACACAATTTTAAATAACTCATTAAATAAAGTAATTCAAATTAAAGGCTCGGACATAGGGAACCTACCTCAAAACATGTAACCTTAGAAAATAGAAACCAAAATATACTTCAAAGAGTTCTATGAAAGAAACAGATACCAAGGAGGACTTTGGAAAAGAAAAACCCTCCTTTAAACATACACACATATACACATATACCTATATATGTATATATAAATACCCCTATGTATATACACATATACATATATACACACATAAACACATATACATATATATATATATATCTGTGTGTGTGTGCGTGCGTCTTATCCATGTATATGTGTGTAAGTCACCTTCACGAATCATGATCAAAATATTCCCTAAGGAATTATAAGTTATTCTAGAAAAATTTTACAAACCAAAAGATTAAAAAAAATCCCTAATTTAAAATAGATCTAAATAATAAGAATGGAATAAACTTACCTAGAACTAATGTGAAACTCACTGCCTTCACAGTGTGAGATCCAAAACCATCTTTGCAAGATTCAAGGAGTCTCACACGGCTAAAAGGAACATGAATGAAGTGATCCCCTATTTAAAATGGACCATGGTATAAATTAGACAAAAACCAAAAATTAGGGTTTGGTCCAAAATGCGACACAATGATAGGGATAAAATGAAAGGGAAAAGGGGGAAGAAATAAGTGACGGAGGATGATAAAGACATACTAACAAAGATTGTTCCTAGAAATGGGAGGTGAATTGACCAAAATAAAAGGAGGGAGGGGTGCGTGTGGCTAGGAGATGGAAGGGGGTTGGGTCACATGGCATAGAAGAAGATAGGGTGAGGGAGAGCACTGCTTTAAGGGTTTAATAATAATAGTAATCATGATGATAATTATAATAATATTTTTATTAATCAAACAATAATAACAATAATAATAATAATAATAAAACAACTATAATAACAAAAATGTTACTATTATTATTATTAACACATTTTTCTTTTTTTTAAGCTTGGGAGGGCCACATGGTTTGGCCTCACGGTCTACCCAATCATGCGCCAACTCTGTGGTCACCTCCATCTAGGGCCACAAGGGCTACAAAGGATGGTACTTAGATGTGTTCTTTAATGTGAAGACAAGAAAGATCCACTATCTAGGCCACACAATTTTCCAATGGGTAGAAAATGGTCAACCCTAATCATGTATCAACTATGTGCCACCATCCAGCCCTCTAAAATTCCCTAATTCTGGGAGAAAATACCAAGAACTAAACCTCAAAACCAATGGAAAAACAAGGAAAAATAAATAAATATAATAAAAGAAGAAACTAATGGAGAGGTGTTATATAATGATCAAAATATATCCTATATTTAATTTTATGAACAAACGAATATAGGGGACATAACTACATGATTGGTCTTGAGAGTCTAAATGAAATTCTCAAGCATGAATGGTTGGGAGCCTTGGTTATGATTGAATACATGCAGTACATTTTATTAAATTTTTTTCCAAATAATTGATCTATTATGTCAATTGTAGTTAATATTCATATTTTAAATAGGCATATAGATCACTAATATATGAATGGAAGTCCTCATGTAGACTAATTTAGATTTGTTAAACCACGTATCACTTTTACATAACAATTTTCATTGGAAAAAGTTGAAATTTCAAAAAAAACTAGTAGCCAAATAATTTGAATAAAAAATAAATGATGATTAATGTAACACCCCAATATTTTAGCATTTATTTTATATAAAAAATATTACCTTTTATATTATGTGTTATACACAACACTGAGCTTAAAAAATCAGAATCATCAGCAGTTTCCCTTTCTAGTTATGAGTGATCCTGGATGATAATCCTTAACATTGTTGTCTTAGACATTTCATAATATAGATTGGGCATGAAATTTGATGATTTTGAGGATTATTTGGTAGATAAATTCCTAGTAATATAAGAATAATCTTTCTATGATCCTCTTTTTGGAGGATCCATATCACTCATCTTCCCCTTATAATTGATGACAGAATCTTACAGGAATAAAAAGGTTTAGTGGTGTCCAATAAAATTTGATGATATTATTTATCACTTTCATCATATGATATGCTTCCCCATATACCAATTTTTGATGAATTGGAATTATCCCAAGCATCCGGGATAGCATTGTGTAAATCCACAGTCGTAGGTACGAGTTCCAAGTCCTCACCTTACCTAACATGTAGGTAATTCAAGGCATCACTAAAATCCATATCAATAGTATAGGCATTGGAAATAATTCCTTAATATTGAACACTTCCAATCCCCATATGTAAAACCATACCCAGGTTGGTAGGAAAAGCAGATGAAATCTTCTTAGGCTTATCATCAATAACAAGACCAGCAACATCTTTACTGGTTGAGGTCCCACCAGGAAAAGCAGCAACAGTGAGACTACTAGTCTCAACTCCATCTTCATCTAATCCAATAGAAGTAGCAACATGACCTTATTTTTATGTAACACCCATTACAAATTCTTTCTAATTATTAGATGTTCCAATATTATCTCTCACTGAAGACTCATCCACCATCATCCTCTTTCCATTCAAATTATGCATACAAGAATCAAATTTCTCAGAAACCAACAAATTAGCCTCAATGCGTAATGATTTTAAAGGAACAAATATATCATAATAAAGGGTTTTAATTATGGTTTCATCCATCATATTTTTCTTCCTATGATAGATAATAGATGGATTACCCTTTATCCCACACCTCCCATAGGATACCCTCCTCCAACATGATTCCAATGAGTTCCCAACAGCCATAAAGTACATAAAAAAAAGAGGATTTCATTCATAATAAACATAAATTTGGTTTTTATCAATGGGAGTGTAAATATTTAACTTTTAAAAATAATTTAAATTCATTTCATTATGATTATTATCCATGGAATGAGTATTAATTCATTTTATTCTTCAAAAATTGTTTTTATTGCATTTTGTGCATTGATATTATGATTAATTTTAGCCATATTTAAAAATAATTATTTGATAAATTGGATATTATTTTTTATATCATAATATTAAAAATATTTTAGGGTAAATATTTTTATTTTTATGAAAAGATTGATTTTTGGTGAATAGTGAAAAATATGGATTTTTATAAAAACTGTAACGCCCCGACCCCAGCTACCCAGAGTCGGTGCATTACTTCGTAACATTGGCATGATCACAAAAGATCAAGTCTCGAAAGACCGATTAGTTTAGTAGCCTTGGAAACACTAGATACATTCGTAAACGTTACATTACATCATAAAGTGAAAAACTACAATAACAAAGTCTCCATAGTCCACACTCATATCCTCTTCTGACTATCCCTGCAGGTCATTCATAAAATACCTCTTCACATCCTGGAAAATATTAAAACATTGAAAGGGGTGAGCTCAGATGCTCAGTAAGGATAACAATATTGCGGAAGCTTTCATAAATAAACATAAACATTTAAGGCAATGTATAACTAAAAAAAAGCCTTATAAACTTGAACATCAACATAATATGGTAAAAGTAAAATGAGATAATGCCATTTACTTCTTCACATGGATATTCTACTGGTCGAATAATCACATGCAATATCAATAACCACTTTCATAATGATGGAATGCATAATGCCGGACATTCTGAAACATTTTGTCAAGGCCTCGGCCAAGACATCTAAAATGATTAAGGCCTCGGCCAAAACCATAAATCAAATTGGGAAAGGGCCTCGGCCAATTCCACGTCTAGTTGTCTCATGAGACCTACCGATGCATCGAGGAGCTATAGCGGGCTCCACCCGTCACTTATTAAGTCCAATGCATTCCTCATATGAATAGGTTTAAACATATCATAAACCATAACATAATCGTATCACATAAAACATGCATAAAGGAAACATAACATTTCCACATTTCAATCACAAGATATCAATACAACACTTTGATATGATAAAAAACGCTTTCAAAACCATTTTTAATACCAAAATAAAAGAAAGTTAAAACTTTGTATTTATTTTTCATTAAAAAAAATGATGGCTTATAGAGGAAGCCGAAACTCAAATAATGGTCACGGCGGCGGAGAAGTCATTGTCGCCGCATAAGTACGGAAAGAAAAACATTCCCTTTTGTCGTTTAGCAAAATGCTTCGTATAAAAAGATTCTTTTTGAATAAACGTAAAAGTCAAATGGTTTTATACACCGTATAAAAGAAATTTGTGTATAAAACAAAATATGCCTCAATGAAAGGAGATTGAGACGAAGTCCTTAAAAAGATCATTTTTAAAATAGAGTAGATATATTATGTGTATTCACTATAGGTACACATAAAGAAAGTAAAAATACAAAATAGGACATAATAACATCATGACATAATTTGAAAGTAGGAGATTAACCCAAAGAATGGAAATTGGGTTAAGAAGTTCCCTTACCTTGTGTCCGACTTGACTCAACCGTTCTTTAACCTCCTGAATAATAAACTAGAGTTAATATCTACCTTATTAAGAACCATTTTCAATTTCATTATCCTTTTTATATCACTTATTACAATGTTATGAATATTATGTAATTATTTAAGTTAATAACGGTCGTTTTGTCGATCTTTGGTAACTTGAGTCAACAATAAACTTCTTATAATTACAAGTTGTTCATGTGGTAGAATATCCATTATATCCAGAATTATATTCATGATTTAGATGTCATATATATCTTATATATCCAGTATATACATTCATTTATAATATTACGTAACATTTAGAGGTAATAAATGAAATGCACCGTTCATGGAGACGGTAAGCCGTACGTACGCATGAACGCTACTTTCATTTCAATTTCATATTTAATGGAACTAAATCATAATGATATAAATGTATAATATAATTCCAGTATAATATAGTGTATAATACCATTTACTCCATCCTTTATACATCCCACATATGGCATTAACGATTCAAATCACTTTGAGGGGGCGGTAGTCCGCACTTCCTAAAATGAAATTATCGCGTTTTACCCATAATGGAAATCATAAAGTATGACATAAATGAGAAATACAGAAGCATAAGTAAAACATAAACAAATTATAAATCATATATAAAAATAGTGACATCTTAATGGCCACCTTTGAAGGTGTTATATGAGTGTTGAACAATCATCGTTTCGTGAGGCAGAAATTCGCCATCCACAGAAACCGTATGTTCTTTAACCATTAGACGAAGGTGTGTGTAAGTGTAAACCAAATCCTTATCATAACAACATCCTAGTATATTGTAGGTACTGGTGTTGTTACAAAATAATGGAATGAAAAGAGTTTAGGGGGTTGGAGAAGAAAAATAAAACAAAACAACATTAGAAAAGACATTACCTCAAAATCGGGTAACTCTTTTTGATTTGAGCCAAAGGCTTCCTTGGGAAGAGTTCTGCCCAAAGTGAGGATTCTAGGAGTAAGAGGGGGAAGTTGGGAGAGTATTTGGGCAGAGGTTGGCCGAGCCAAATGGCTTGAAAGTGTAAATGAGGTGGGAGAGGTGGGGGCCTTTTATAAGTGGAGAGGAGGGGCACTTTTGGAAAGATTGAAATGTTACATTATTTCACAATGCTTTTCGGATTCTAAAGGTCCCACACTTATATAACTCGAGGATAAGGTGATAAGGGTTCTAAATCTCCTCATCCAATTGTCTTTGGACAAGTGTAAGCCTTGGATTTTGCATTATCTTCCCATTTTATTTAAATCGTTAAATAATGAGGTCATCACTACATCATCATGATGTCATAAATAATTTAATTTATTTAATGTCTAAAAAATTATAAAAAAACTACTATGATGTAGGAAATCATTTTAGCCTTCCAATGAATATTTATAGTCAAAATTTGGACTTGTGTAACCCCACTTAAAAATTGTTTTAGTAAAACATTTTATGTTTGTGTCATTTTTTACTTTAACATTAAATAAAAGGTGTTTATGTCATTTTCTAACTAAAGTGGCTTCATGGGGTCCCCAAGTTGACCCATGGGTTGTCTTGGTCGGCCATGACTCATCCAATAGGAGTAGGACAAGTTTCATGCTCATCTCATATTATAAAAACATTATTTGTACCTTAAACTACACTAATTACCTCTAATCGCGATTAAGAACTTAAAAGTTACTATTCACCAAAAAATTATTTTAATCTCATTGAACCACATTTTACTTCTTAATGACAACCATGTATGTCGGATTTTTTAAAATCAAATCACAGAAGTGGTAATATTTCATTTAAATGAAAAATCAGTTATTTAACTACCACTTAGTGGTTTCACTATTCATCAAAAATTGAAGTTTTTCAGAATAAGGCCAAAATTTCACCCTAAGATATAATTGATATTCCGAATTCAAAAATGATGTCTATTTTACAAAATTCCAAACATATAAGTTGTATTAATTAATTTTATAATTAATTCCCGCTGTTACAACAAATAGCGTGTTTTTAAGAAACAATTTATATCAAAAGATTGGCAATTGTTTATGTCCAATTTCAATGTTAAATTAATTCTAATGACCACCATTGGATAAAATGGTAAAAATATATTCTAATTATACTCTAAAACCACTCAATAGTATAATTTATCACTGTGAATTATTTTGATTAAAAAAGTTGTTTTAAGTATTTTTCACTATTCATAAAAATTTTGAAGTTCTCAGAAAATTACAAAAAATTCAACATAGGCTAATTTCAATATTAGGAATACAAAAATGAAGACCATTTTGAAATATAAAATTTCTATAATTTTAAAAAGTGGTTATTACTATTCATAACGGCTACTTCGATTTGTCGCGATGTTTTAGAACTCGAAGTTGCGTTAAATGCAAGCTATTTCATTATTGAATGAGAAGCGTATCGTGGAAGCTCGGGGTGTTACATTCTCCCCTCCTTCAATAAATTGCGTCCTCGCAATTTGAAATTTATCTTGGAAAATAAAAGGATGAAAATAGAAAATACCTTTGAGGAAAACCCACATCGGAAATAAGATTAATAAAATTTAGCCTTAATAAGAGGGAAAGGGAAATGAACAAGTCACCACCCAATTATGATCTCGATTAGGAGAACATTGGTGGCAATTAGAGACATATAATTAGAGGAAAAACGTAAATATTTGTAGGGAGCGATTGGGGTCATCAATCACAATCAACTGTCAAATTGAAGGCCTCAAAGCCTTCAATCTATGTTGATTTAAAATATCATCAGTTCAACAAGACATAAGGTATTAGGATAACACATTTTTTTGTTTTAATATCCCTTTACTAAAGTTTAAGAATTAATTTATTCATTGAATAAGAGATAGGTATATATATATTTATGCTTGACAATTAGAGTTTCAACCTTCAACTCATCTTTCACTCAAAAAGATAATAGAACACAAAAATATTATACTTATCCTAATTGTATAATGTTACAAATGTTAACACATACCATTTAGATTAGTAAAATTATTTTGTAATAACCAGGGACTTCCTGTAGGCTAGTGGTAGGAAATAAAGGCTTGTCGCACTATGATTGTGGGTTCGATTCTTGCAGCTTTGTCCGACGCGACGGGTTATGCCCGACCCTGCAGGTTGTCCTTTTTCCTAAAAATATAGTACTATACTATTCCAAAAATAATCTTCATAAATGTTTTAACCTTAAACAATACTATCCAAAGTTCAACTTAATCCACTTCAACCTTTATAGTTAAAAAAAAATCCAGACTTTCTCTAAAAGGTCTCTAAATTCCAAAATCAATTGTAACATCAGATTCCCCAAACAAAGAAAATTTTCTCTTATTGTCACATACTAAAAATATGATTACTTTAATCATATTAAATCCTTAATGAAAAAAACATGTACTGCAGTACAATCCTTATATATCACATTATTCTTATAACCATAATCTAGTTCTTGAGTCCAAAAACACAAATACAATAATTATTCCGCTTCAATTGTAGTCACAGAATAAGATTGGCCTTGATCCCTTGGCCTTTTCTGAGGTAAGTTTCCTTGACGCTTAGGACATTCATTTGCATAATGACCCATTTCTCTACAATTGTAGCATTCAACTTTGACAGCCTCTTTCTTTCCCTTGCAATCACGAGCCTGGTGACCCTTTTCTCCACATTTATAACAAACTCCCATTCCTTTTAGGCAAGTACCAGGGTGATTCTTCCCACAATTATCACATAATGGAAAATCCTTCTTTCCCTTTTTCCCTTTATCTGTCTCTTGTTCCACCGTTCTCTTCTTCTCTTGCTTTACTTTGTTGTCATAAGACTTAGAGAATTCCTTTTCTGTCTTGATAGCACACGAGACAATATCTTCGTATGATGAAAAGGATTGTGATACCAAAGCTCGACGGAGAAATGGTTTTAACCCATCAAAGAAACGATCAATCTTACTCCTTGGGTTACGTATATAATCGGCAGCATGCCTCGCTAACCTTGTAAAGTTAGCCTCATACTTTGCGACATTCTCATCCTCCTTCTGCCTCAGACTCAGAAATTGCCTTTCCATATCTGCTCGATGGTCACGAGGAAAGTATTTTTCTATGAAAAGATCTTTGAACTCCCTCCATTCCATATTCGATACGTCATCATCTTCCTTTGTGTTTTGAATCAGCGACCACCACTGATCGGCATCTCCAGTGAGGCGGTAAACTGCCATGACAACCTTCTCCCTTTCACTACTCCCCAAGGCATGGAATATTTTCTCTAAGGAATTTATCCATTGCTCAGCTACTATAGGATTTGTACTCCCATTAAAGGTTGGTGGTTATTGCCTCATGAAACGATCTAGCATTGATCCTCCACGTTGCGGATCAGGGTGCTCCATACGAGTAAGGTTATTATTCATAACCTGAGTGAGTTGTCCCAGTATGGTAATAAGTTGATCAGCACTAGTTGTATCTCCAGATCCACAATAATTATCTTGAGAAGGAGGGCAATCCCTACACGGAGTGCGTGCATTGATACGGTTTCCATTCCTTCCACTAGGCGCCATTTCTAAATAATGGCATAAACTAGATTAGTTTATGAATCAAAATACATAATTCCATACTTGTAAAATACTTAACATAAATTGAACTATTTATGGATGTAATCCATAATCATAAAAAGGTTTTATTTGAGGAAGTATATACTCATAACCGTTCATAGTGGTTTGTAAATAAAATGAGAATTATCCTAAGCATATCCCCCGGGAGTGTCGTAACCAAGAGTGCAGCAAGGCCCGTTGTCGTGCACCAGTTCCCGTTCGAGTCTAGCTCAAAGCGGTGTTTTCGGGTTTTACCCCTAGGTACATCTGTGCCAGAGCCGCCTCTACCTGCTCGTATCCAGACAGGGATGTATTGCTCGGAAAAGTCATAACATCTCTATAATACCAAAATTCTAGGAAGTTCTTCTATACTAATCCTCAAAGTCTATCTTTGGGCTATGTGCTCTAATCAGAGTTTATCTAAATCTAGCTTCCAAGGTTAGTACTAAACTGCCTCTGATACCAACTGTAACGCCCCGACCCCAGCTACCCAGAGTCGGTGCATTACTTCGTAACATTGGCATGATCACAAAAGATCAAGTCTCGAAAGACCGATTAGTTTAGTAGCCTTGGAAACACTAGATACATTCGTAAACGTTACATTACATCATAAAGTGAAAAACTATAATAAAAAAGTCTCCATAGTCCACACTCATATCCTCTTCTGACTATCCCTTCAGGTCATTCATAAAATACCTCTTCACATCCTGGAAAATATTAAAACATTGAAAGGGGTGAGCTCAGATGCTCAGTAAGGATAACAATATTGCGGAAGCTTTCATAAATAAACATAAACATTTAAGGCAATGTATAACTAAAACAAAAGCCTTATAAACTTGAACATCAACATAATATGGCAAAATTAAAATGAGATAATGCCATTTACTTCTTCACATGGATATTCTACTGGTCGAATAATCACATGCAATATCAATAACCACTTTCATAATGATGGAATGCATAATGCCGGACATTCTGAAACATTTTGTCAAGGCCTCGGCCAAGACATCTAAAATGATTAAGGCCTCGGCCAAAACCATAAATCAAATTGGGAAAGGGCCTCGGCCAATTCCACGTCTAGTTGTCTCATGAGACCTACCGATGCATCGAGGAGCTATAGCGGGCTCCACCCGTCACTTATTAAGTCCAATGCATTCCTCATATGAATAGGTTTAAACATATCATAAACCATAACATAATCGTATCACATAAAACATGCATAAAGGAAACATAACATTTCCACATTTCAATCACAAGATATCAATACAACACTTTGATATGATAAAAAACGCTTTCAAAACCATTTTTAATACCAAAATAAAAGAAAGTTAAAACTTTGTATTTATTTTTCATTAAAAAAAATGATGGCTTGTAGAGGAAGCCGAAACTCAAATAATGGTCACGGCGGCGGAGAATTCATTGTCGTCGCATAAGTACGGAAAGAAAAACATTCCCTTTTGTCGTTTAGCAAAATGCTTCGTATAAAAATATTCCTTTTGAATAAACGTAAAAGTCAAAGGGGTTTATACACCGTATAAAAGAAATTTGTGTATAAAACAAAATATGCCTCAATGAAAGGAGATTGAGACGAAGTCCTTAAAAAGATCATTTTTAAAATAGAGTAGATATATTATGTGTATTCACTATAGGTACACATAAAGAAAGTAAAAATACAAAATAGGACATAATAACATCATGACATAATTTGAAAGTAGGAGATTAACCCAAAGAATGGAAATTGGGTTAAGAAGTTCCCTTACCTTGTGTCCGACTTGACTCAACCATTCTTTAACCTCATGAATAATAAACTAGAGTTAATATCTACCTTATTAAGAACCATTTTCAATTTCATTATCCTTTTTATATCACTTATTACAATGTTATGAATATTATGTAATTATTTAAGTTAATAACGGTCGTTTTGTCGATCTTTGGTAACTTGAGTCAACAATAAACTTCTTATAATTACAAGTTGTTCATGTGGTAGAATATCCATTATATCCAGAATTATATTCATGATTTAGATGTCATATATATCTTATATATCCAGTATATACATTCATTTATAATATTACGTAACATTTAGAGGTAATAAATGAAATGCACCGTTCATGGAGACGGTAAGCCGTACGTACGCATGAACGCTACTTTCATTTCAATTTCATATTTAATGGAACTAAATCGTAATGATATAAATGTATAATATAATTCCAGTATAATATAGTGTATAATACCATTTACTCCATCCTTTATACATCCCACATATGGCATTAACGATTCAAATCACTTTGAGGGGGCGGTAGTCCGCACTTCCTAAAATGAAATTATCGCGTTTTACCCATAATGGAAATCATAAAGTATGACATAAATGAGAAATACAGAAGCATAAGTAAAACATAAACAAATTATAAATCATATATAAAAATAGTGACATCTTAATGGCCACCTTTGAAGGTGTTATATGAGTGTTGAACAATCATCGTTTCGTGAGGCAGAAATTCGCCATCCACAGAAACCGTATGTTCTTTAACCATTAGACGAAGGTGTGTGTAAGTGTAAACCAAATCCTTATCATAACAACATCCTAGTATATTGTAGGTACTGGTGTTGTTACAAAAGAATGGAATGAAAAGAGTTTAGGGGGTTGGAGAAGAAAAATAAAACAAAACAACATTAGAAAAGACATTACCTCAAAATCGGGTAACTCTTTTTGATTTGAGCCAAAGGCTTCCTTGGGAAGAGTTCTGCCCAAAGTGAGGATTCTAGGAGTAAGAGGGGGAAGTTGGGAGAGTATTTGGGCAGAGTTTGGCCGAGCCAAATGGCTTGAAAGTGTAAATGAGGTGGGAGAGGTGGGGGCCTTTTATAAGTGGAGAGGAGGGGCACTTTTGGAAGGATTGAAATGTTACATTATTTCACAATGCTTTTCGGATTATAAAGGCCCCACACTTATATAACTCGAGGCTAAGGTGATAAGGGTTCTAAATCTCCTCATCCAATTGGCTTTGGACAAGTGTAAGCCTTGGATTTTGCATTATCTTCCCATTTTATTTAAATCGTTAAATAATGAGGTCATCACTACATCATCATGATGTCATAAATAATTTAATTTATTTAATGTCTAAAAAATTATAAAAAAACTACTATGATGTAGGAAATCTTTTTAGCTTTCCAATGAATATTTATAGTCAAAATGTGGACTTGTGTAACCCCACTTAAAAATTGTTTTAGTAAAACATTTTATGTTTGTGTCATTTTTTACTTTAACATTAAATAAAAGGTGTTTATGTCATTTTCTAACTAAAGTGGCTTCATGGGGTCCCCAAGTTGACCCATGGGTTGTCTTGGTCGTCCATGACTCATCCAATAGGAGTAGGACAAGTTTCATGCTCATCTCATATTATAAAAACATTATTTGTACCGTAAACTACACTAATTACCTCTAATCGCGATTAAGAACTTAAAAGTTACTATTCACCAAAAAATTATTTTAATCTCATTGAACCACATTTTACTTCTTAATGACAACCATGTATGTCGGATTTTTGAAAATCAAATCACAGAAGTGGTAATATTTCATTTAAACGAAAAATCAGTTATTTAACTACCACTTAGTGGTTTCACTATTCATCAAAAATTGAAGTTTTTCAGAATAAGGCCAAAATTTCACCCTAAGATATAATTGATATTCCGAATTCAAAAATGATGTCTATTTTACAAAATTCCAAACATATAAGTTGTATTAATTAATTTTATAATTAATTCCCGCTGTTACAACAAATAGCGTGTTTTTAAGAAACAATTTATATCAAAAGATTGGCAATTGTTTATGTCCAATTTCAATGTTAAATTAATTCTAATGACCACCATTGGATAAAATGGTAAAAATATATTCTAATTATACTCTAAAACCACTCAATAGTATAATTTATCACTATGAATTATTTTGATTAAAAAAGTTGTTTTAAGGATTTTTCACTATTCATAAAAATTTTGAAGTTCTCAGAAAATTACAAAAAATTCAACATAGGCTAATTTCAATATTAGGAATACAAAAATGAAGACCATTTTGAAATATAAAATTTCTATAATTTTAAAAAGTGGTTATTACTATTCATAACGGCTACTTCGATTTGTCGCGATGTTTTAGAACTCGAAGTTGCGTTAAATGCAAGCTATTTCATTATTGAATGAGAAGCGTATCGTGGAAGCTCGGGGTGTTACAAAAACTATCAATTATATTAAAGATTTTACAAAGTATCATTATATTTTTTATGTATATTAATTTAAAATTAGTCCTATTTTTAAATATAATCCAATTAATTCAATTTTAATGATCATTATGGAAGATTTTTGAATAAAATCATTTTTATTCTTAAAATAGATATTTTATTAAAAATTAATTTTTTTAATTAATCTAAAACATTGTTTTAAAATTTTTGAGCCACCATTGTAACCCTTATTAGGCCATAACTAGAACCCTAACTTATATACATGATTTTGGAGCCTCCAGAATAGATTCCAATCCATTTTTACCTCCTTTATTCATGATTCAAAGCCCAGATTGAAGATATAGTCTCCTATTTATAAGAGGAACTCATCTCGTGTGGTTTCATTTCTATTATCATTATTCTTCCATACATTGAAGTATTTTTATTCCCTATTTTTGGTTAGATATAGATCCAAGATTATGGATCCAGATCGATAATTTTGGAATCTTGACTGTTTGATATTGATTAAGGGTTTAAGATCTAGATCTCATTCTAAGTCGTTATTATATTCAAATTGTGGATTTTCATTGGGCGATCACTCATCAACGAATTGATGTATCTTTTCTATTAATCATATCCAAAAGTCTTTATTTCAATTACATGTATGTAATTATATAATTTTTGTTAGATTATTATGAATTGAGTTCTTAGATTTAATTAATTAATTTGGTTAATTAATTAATTAATGGAATTATGAAATTGGGATTATTGGGATAGTGAATTGAAATAATAAAGTGTTGAATTAATTATGAAGT
The DNA here is from genome assembly GCA_963277665.1 of Viscum album. NCBI lineage: Eukaryota > Viridiplantae > Streptophyta > Magnoliopsida > Santalales > Viscaceae > Viscum > Viscum album. Next base: position 791,734,166 of record OY728151.1, read on the forward strand.
TATTTAGATTGTAAAACTAGATTAATTAACTCTTTAATTAATTAATTGGTATGGTTATAATAATGAAATTGATTGATTTTTAATAATTGATTACTAAATTAATTATGGAGAGATTGAGATTATTGAAATTGAATAATTAATTGTTGAATTAATTATTGTGATAATGAAAATGTTGATTTGGGATAATTAATTTTTGAATTAATTATTGGATATTGATGAAATTATGAAATTTATTGATATGATTAAATAGTTTTTGGATTAATTAATAGGGTTGAGGTGATTAATTAACTATTGAAATAATTAACGAAGTTGTTGTGGTTAATTAATTATTGAATTAATTTATGAGATAGATGTGACTAATTAATTATCGAATTAATTAATGGGATGAGGTGAATATGAATTTTTTTAATTTGATTAATTAATTTGTGAATTAATTAATGTGTTATTTTGATATATGTGAATTATGAAATGATCATGGTAAAAGGGGAATTCACTCATGTATTATGAAATGTGAATGGTAACAATAGAATTAAATTATCTAATGATGAAGGGTAACAGTAGCATTCAGTCATGTATTATGAAATATGAATCGTAACACTGGCATTAAATTATGAAATCATGAATGGTAATATTAGAATTCATTCATGTATTATGAAATATGAATGGTAAAAATGGAATTCAATTGTGAAATGATGAATGGTAACAATAGAATTTAGTTATGTATAATAAAATATGTACGGTAATAATGGAATTATATTATGAACTGATGAATGTTAAAAATGGAATTCAAACATGTATTATAAAATATGAATGGTAACAATGGAATTCATCTATATGATATGTTTAGGGTGTCCTCTGGAACGTAGGGGTGTTATGTAGTTAAATGAAGATTAATTGAATAAGTGTAAACTTTTTTACTTTATTTCGTTTATTTATTCTCCATACAACTGCATACACTATTTGAGTGGATACTGTTTTAGACAATGTTGGTGGTGTCGTACTGAGTTGTATTCACACCCTACTTGATATGCCGGATCAGTACTTGAATAGATTTCATGGTTGTGTAAAATGATAAGGGTAAATGCCATGTGTTAGATGGTTGAGTTGAGATGGAGCATGGATGGGGGAACAAGAAATGGTTTAGGACCCATTTGGGAGTTTTCAGTGTCTTTAATTTTTGTTTTTTCATGTTGACACTTGACATGTACTTTGGTATGGAATTTTTACTATTCAGTTTTGGTATTTCATTCCTTGATTTTTTCATCAAGTGATATTAGTACTATCCTTATTATGGTTATAATTTATTATGAAATTGTTTCTTATTTTCCATTGAGGTATTACTCTCATAAAAGAGATTATAGTCTTCCCATGATTGATATTAGACTCTCTCTTTTAGTCAGTAGCCTATGGCGTATAGGTAGGAAGGCATGAGTTCACGTAGAGTACAGGCTCAGGGAATCAGAGTGTAGCACCCAGGCTGAGACATTATAAGGTGTTATCAAAGGGTAGTTATCTTTTATTTTATTTTTTATTACTATATAATAAAGGTAAAAAAATATACTAGTAAGAGCCATGCCTTGGTTATGATATCATGCCAAGGAGTATCTAACCTGTGTATGGATGAGAACCCAAGTACCTAGGGTGGGATGGTTGTTATTGGTGTTTTCTATTATAGTTTAATGATATTTAACCTTGGATTATGCACTTGTTGTGTGATGTGGTTATTATTTCTGAGTTTCAGAGATTTGAATCATGGCCGGGTATGGAATGATACTTGAGTATGCATGCATCATTCTAGGCACTCATGTTTATTTTGTGGCATGCATCATTTTAGGCATGCTAGGAAAATTGGTTTTGGGTTGGTTGTTGAACTTAAATAGTGTTTCCTTACTTGTGAAATTGAAATGAAAAGGATTCCTAATGTGAAATTGGGAAGGATTTTAAAATGATAAAATTTGAGAATAATTGGGTGTCTAATGTGAAACTTGATAATGAGAATAAGTTTACCAATTTGTTAACCATAACCTAGATGTAGGATGGTTAAGGGTAGTGATAGAACCTCAGTTTTGACCATGTGGTTAGGTTTTGGGGAAAACTATGTGTTGTGCATTGTTGTGTTTACTCTTATGTAAATTTGATAAAGTGGTTTTATGAGTCCTAAGGCATGTTTTTGTAATTATAAAGATATTCCTCCATGACAATTCTTGTTGATAGTATGGGAGAAGGATTTGGTTAGAGATGATCTACCTATAGTGGAACCTGAGGCACTGATTGTGTTGTGTGGGGAATCATGAAAACAATTTTTTAAAAACTTTACTTACTTCATGTAGTTTATAGAAAGAGACCCAGAGCATGTTTTGAAGAGTATGTATAACCTTACATGAGATTTCCAATTTAAGCACCCTATGAATTTTATTATAGAGGGTGGACCTGAGGTAGCAAAGATCTTGATTGATTCCATCCAGACTCTACTTGACCATTGGGAGACTCTTTATGAGAATAGGTCCATGTTGTCTACGTATATGCAATGAGAATCAATGAAGCTCTGGTGGGATTTTTGGGATCAGATTGGATAGTATGATAGTATGTTATGGAAGGAATTTTGATATAAGTTTCTAGAGAACTTATATCTAGAGACACTAAGGTAGGAGAGAGAAGATGAGATCATGAGGTTGACTCAGGGGGTATGTCTATGATGGACTTTGTTGGATGCTTTATAGATTTGCAGCACTTTCCTTCTATGTTGGAAGGGGATGATACAGCTATGGTAATACATTTCTAGTATGGAATTAAATATGAGATTAAGTCCTAAGTTTACCTCTTTCAGTTGAAGAAGTTTTATGAGGTAGTGGATTAGGCTCTCATATCTTAGCGGAACTATAATGAGGCTTCTATTTTAGGACTGGTGGTTTATTCTAGATTATCAAGAGGTATGTCTTTTGAGATCAGGAAGCATTACTACGATAGTGTTATCTTGGGAGTTAGTAGGAGGAGTGGCTAGGGGTAAGGATCAGTTACTCAAGACCTTACCTGGATTATTTTTCACAAGTGTGTCAGGCAGGGCCACTATCATAGACATTGTACCTAACCATTAGTGTAGTGCTGATTTGGTGGCAATATGGGACATCATCATAGGTTCTGTAAGAACCCATGAAAGATGAGTAGTGATGGAAGAACTAGATAGAACCAGAGTGTGGGAAGCAGATCTTTTAAACCATATGAGTCTGGAAGCTATAGTTTTATTGGTCAATGTGTTAGAGGTAGTGGATGAGGTACCTATGGGAAAGAGACCATGTACCAGTATAGTTGTGCAACTCAGGGAGCTCAGACTACGACATGGGTAAGAGGGGTAGGACAGTTACATGCCTTTCAACCTAAACTTTTAGATTAAGATATAGGACCATTGACATTGAGAGATACTATTCTTGTAGATTATACATTATCTAGTGCCTTATTGGATATTTTTTCCTCTCATTCCTTTATTTATACACAACATTGGAATGTTTTGAGCCCAGCAGTAGATTTTGTGATAGGGGTGTTGACGGTAGATGCTTCATTGTAAGTATGGTCTAGAAACATCTACTTGTGCAAGGGATGTTCTCTCGAGGTTGTAGAGTATCATTTTCTATGGGAACTATATATTTTTTACATTCCAGGCTTCGACCTTATTATGGGTATGGAATAGTTAGTGGCATATTGATCCCACATTGATTGTTACTAGAGGAGATTTACCTTTACGTCCCCTGATGGTGAAAATTATTTATTCAGACGAGAATGGGATATCAAGGTGGTTCGTGCATGTCTATTTAATTAGAAACTTGGGGATCCTACCGCTTAGGTTTCTAATTTATTTTTGTATGATGGGGGTGTAAAGAAAGATGTATTTCTACCTATATTGGACCGGATTCATGATGTGTTTACTTAAGACTTATTTTGGATTCCACTTGATAGAGATGTGTAATTTACTATTGATCTCATGATAGGGTATGATCAGGTTTCTATTCCATCATATAGAATGTCACCAACAGAGCTTCAGGAGCTCAATACTCAACTAGAAGACTTCGAGGATAATTGATTTATCTGTTTGAGTATGTTTCCTTGGGGTTCCCTATTGTTGTTTCCAAAGAAAGATGGTAGGATTTTATAATTGTGTGTTGATTATAAAAAATTTGAATTGGATGATTTTGAATAAGTGGTATCCTCTTCCATTTATCAACATTCTGTTTGACTAGCTAAGGGGATTTTTGTTTTCTCCAAGATTGAATTGATATCCTGGTATAATCAGTTTAGAGTTCGAGCTTCTGAAATATCTAGGACTACTTTTAGAATAACATATGGCCTATATGAGTTAGTATTAATTCCATTTGGGTTTATGAATTCACTAATAGTGCCTATGGACTTGATGTATAGAATCTTTCATCCTTACATGGATCATTTTGTGGTAGTGTTTTTGGATGAAATCTTGGTGTACTCTAAGACTCATGATGATCGTGCCCAACATCTTGAAATAATTATATGTACACTAAGAGAGTATCGATTATATGACCAGATATCTAAGTGTCAAATTTGTATTGATCAAGCACACTTTTGGGCCACAAAATCTTGGAGGGTGGTGTGTCAGTGGACCCAGATAAAGTGCAGGCAGTTGTATCTTGGGAGCATCCCAATAATGTTTTCAATATATGTATATTTCTAATATTATTTGGATACTATCAGATTTTAATTCGAGACTTTTTCAATTTGGAAGCACCTCTTTTGGGCTTGACCAATAAGGGGGTAAAGAATGAATGGTCGGAAGCATGCGATAATGCCTTCCAAGATCTGAAGATAAAATTAACATCGGCACCAATCTTAATCCTAACTGAGCTAGGTGAAGAGTATATAGTGTATTGCGATGCTTCTAGGGTCATACTTAGAGTAGTTTTGATGTATGGAGATTGAGTTATTCCATATGGGTCAAGACAATTGAGGACACATGAATATAACTACCATATGCATGACCTTGAGTTGGTTGCAGTGGTTTATGCTTTAAAGTGTTGGTGGAATTATTTGTTGTGAGAGATGTTTACTATGTATACAGATCATAATATTTTAAAGTATAACTTTTATCAATGAGATTTTAATATCTAATAGTGTAGGTGGGTTTATTATATAAATATATTTCATTTTTAGCTATCATATACGACCGGAAAGGGAGATAGTGTTGCTAATTCTTTAAGAAAGAAAACTTAGACCTAGGAAGATCAGGAATCTAGTGTTGGGTGCAAGATGATGTCCTTATAGGATGATATGCATATTATGGTTTATGAGAGTCAGTAGAAGGTGAATCTTGTATCAGTTTTTGTGTATTCTACACTCTTAATATGGATTAGTGATAGATATTATGAGTATCTCGAATATTTAGCCTTGAGGAAAATACCTGAAGGTGGTGAGTGACCTTATAATTAGAGATTAGATGAGGACAATATCTTTTATGTCAGGGATTAGGCTATTGTACCTATGAGAATGTGGGTGGATATGATACGTGAGTTTCATACCTCAATGTGGGTGGTGCATCCAGGTGTGAAAAAAATGTATCATGCCCTACATTGATAATTTCGGTGGACAAACATCAAAAATGAAATAGCAGGGTTTATGACATGATGCTACACGTGTTTGTAGGTGAAGGTCGAGCATCAATGAACTGGTGGTCTACTACATCTATTTCCCATTCCATAATGGAAGTGGTATGATGTGACTATGTAATTTACAGTGATCTTCCCAAGGATTCCATAGAAGAATGATTCTATTTGGGTTATTGTGGACTGAAAGATAAAGGTAGTGAATTTCTTGCTGATACTAGAAACCTTTTTAGTGCACCAGTTGAGGGATATGTATATTCAAAAGATAGTCTGTATGTATAAGTTATCACATGATATTGTTTCAAAACATGAATCATATTTTACATCACACTTAAGGAAGGGATTATTGAAGTTTCATGGTACACATATTTTATTGAGTATGGCTTTCCAACCAAATACATATGGGAAGTTAGAGCGTACTATTCAGGTGCTTGAGGATATGTTGTGCGCATGTGTTCTTGAATTTGGTGGGTCATAGGAGAGGTACCTAGATTTGGTGGAGTTTTCCTATAATAATAGTTATTAGGAAAATATACATATGGAAACATATGAGGATTTTATGGTAGGCTACAAAGATCACCTCTATGCTGGATAGAGGCAGGTGAGTTAGAGTTGTTGGGACCGAGTCTCATGTAGGAGACGTCGGAGCAGGTTCAGTTGATTCAGAAGCATATGGATATAGCTCAGAGTAGAAAGAAGTCATATATTGATATATGTGAGTGACCCATAGAATTTATAGAGGGTGGTTATGTATTTCTTCAGGTGTCCCCTAGATTAGTTCACTGTAGGATATGGAGATAGGGCAATTTGGTGCCCTGGTTTTTTGGACCACTTGAGGTTGTGTAGAGAATCGAGCTAGTGGTGTATAGTTTGGAACATACATATAGATACAATGTTATTCATGAAATTTTCAATTTTTCATAGCTTCGACGGTATCACCCTGACCCTTCGCATGTGATCGATGCGAAAGTGGTTGACCTTATGATAGGTGCATCTTTTGATGGGAATATGATACGTGTGTTAGATCATAGTGAGAAAGTGTTGTGGGGGAAAACTGTGCTGATAGTTTATGTATTATGAAAACATGGAAATTTTTAAGAGGAAACTTGGGTGATAGAAACATATATTATGGCTTAGTGGACATATATTTTTACCTTATAACTTCATAGATGCTTGGGAGTGTATCCTGAGGATGATTTGTTATAAGGTTGGGAGATTGTAAAACTCGACCTTTTCTGGAGATGTCTCGGGCTTGTTTACAGGTACTATTTTGTCTTATGTTGAATACTTTTTATTTGGTTTTTAACATGGTGTGTGTTTGGGGTGAAAATTTGATAAAAATATAAGAAATAGGGTAGGGGATGGTTGGCCTACAATTTTCCCTAACTGTGCGCCCTAGCCTAGCCAACCGTGTGAATCCAAATAGAGGGGATTCGCATGGTTGGTGCATAGTTTGTCAAATTGTACACCATATTAAGAGAAATTGTGCACCCCTTTCACACCCTACCACTAGAAGAGGAACATAATTAAGTTGAATGGTTTGGAAATTTGTGCCCCTCTACTAAGAAAACCATGCATGGGTTTTTAATTAATCTGAAATTTTGTTTTAAAATTTATTGAGCCCCCAATTTATCCCCTATTTGGCCCTAACATGACCCTTAATATCATTTGATGATTTTAGAGCCCCCTTAATAGATTCCAAGACGTTATAACCTCTTTTATTCATGATTCAATGACTGTATTGAAGATCTACACCCCTCCTAGTTAGATGATCTCATCCCATGTGGTTTCCTTTTTATTCTCATTCTTCTTCCATACATTGAATGATTTTTCTTTCAAATTTTTTGGTTGGATATTAATATTGGATTGTGGATATAGATCAAGAATTTTGGGATCTTTATTGTTTTATCTTGATTTATGTTTTAAGATATAGATCTCATTCTGCATCGTTATTCCATTGAAATTAGGGATTTTCGTTGGACGATCACTCATCAAAAAATTGATGTAGGTGGTCTATTTTTCAAATCCCAATGTATTGATTTCAATTACATGTATATAGTTTTATAATTTGTATTAGATTATTAAAAATTTATTTTCCTAGATTTAATTAATTAATTTGGTGAATTATTTAATTAAGGGAATTGTGAAATTAGCAATATTGGGATAATGAATTTGAACAATTAATTGTTGAATTAATTATGGAGTTATTGAGATTATTGAACTAGATTAATTAATTTTTTAATTAATTAATGGGGACGGTTGGAATTATCAAATTGATTGATTTTGATTAATCCAATGCTGAATTAATTATGATGATATTGAGATTATTGAAATTGAATAATTTATTATAGAATTAATTATTTCTATATTTAAAATGTTGAATTGGAATAATTAATTATTGAATTAATTATTGGAGATTTTATGATTATGAAATTTATTGAGATGATTAATTTATTGTTAGATTAATTAATAGGCTTGAGGTGATTAATTAATTGTTGAATTAATTGATAGAATGGAGGTGATTAGTTAATTATTAAATTAATTAATGAGATAGATGTGATCATTTAATTGTTGAATTAATTAATGGGGTGATTTGAATATTCAATTATTGAATTTGATAAATTAATTGGTGAATTAGCTAATGTGTTATTATGATATATGTGAATTATGAAATGATGAATGGTAACAGAATCATTTAGTCATGTACTATGAAATATGAATGGTAACAATGGCATTCAGTTATGAAATGGTGAACGGTAATAGTGGAATCCTATCAAGTGTTATGAAATATGAATGGTAACAGTTGCATTCAATTATGAAATTATAAATAGTAATAGTGGAATTTAGTCATGTATTACGAGATATGAATGGTAAAAATGGCATTCAATTATGAAATGATGAATGGTAACAATGGTATTCAGTCATGTATTATGAAATATGAATAGTTAAAATGGAATTATATTATCAAATGATGAATGGTAACAATGGAATTCAGTCATGTGTTATGAAATATGAATGGTAACAATGGAATTCAGTCATGTGTTATGAAATATGAATGGTAACAATGGAATTCAGATATTTGATATGGTTTGGGTGTCCTTGGGAACCTAAGGGTGTTATGTGGTCAAATGAAGAGTAATTGAATAAGTATAAACTATTTACATTATTGATTTTGTTTATTATTTATATAAATTGATACACTGTTTGATTGGATATTGATTTAGACTTCATTGGTGGTGGCCTACTAGGTTGTACTCAAACCTTGGTCAGGATACCTAATCGGTACCTGAATAGATTTCATGGTTGTAGGAAATGATAAGGTAAAAGGCCCTGTGTTTTATTGCTAAGTTGGGATGAAGCATGGATGAGGGAACTAGATGAGGTTTATGACCCATTTAGGAGTTCACAGTGTCTTTACATTTGGGTTTTCATGTTGAAACTTAACACATACATTGGCATGGAACTTTTACTATTCATTTTGGAACTGTATTACCTTATTTGGTCATCTTGTGACATTTGTAATATTATGGTTATGGTTATATGTTATTTTTTTTTATTTTATATTTTTTCACTAGTGTATTACTCTGATAAAAAAGGGAATAATCTCTCCATGATCGATATTAGACCGTCACTACTAGTGAGCAGCCTCAAGCATATGGGGAGGCGCCCCAAATGTCATGTAGCGCACTAGATCGGGGCACTATATTCTGGAACCTAGGATGATATTTTACAACATATCACATGTTCTGTCTCACCACAGGCCTCAAGTGCACCTCCTCATACTCCAGAGGCTACTGACTAATATCAAGGGTCTAAAAGATACTGTGGGGAGACAAAACCCTCTAGTCAGTGTGCATTAATAGAAAAAATAACAAGAATAAATATAAAAGAATTAACATTGGAGTACTCATAATAAATAAATAGAAACTGTGACATTATATAATAAATAGAATGTATCATGTATTCATATATACTCAAAGCATGAAAAAAAAAACTGATAGTCACCCACTTGGCTTACCATATATACCAAATAATAAATCTGAAAATAAAATACATTAGTCCCTACTACCAATATAGAGCCAAACCATAATACCAATCACCATGATGTTCTAACTACACTTGTCCAATCCTAAAAATCTGTATTAGTGGCTTTTCTCAATCAAGAAAGACTAGGCCTTGGCCTCATCCATCTTGCAACCTGTGCTCCAACCTGAAATTAGAAATTATGTTTGAACGCGCATTGAGGTTCATGTATAGGGGGTGATGAATAAATCTCAATAGTTCAACCCCAATGGTGAACCAATAATATATTGTTATAACAAGTGGATGCACACATGATATTCCAAACCTAGTTAAAACCTAATAATACCTGACAGAGGGGAAATAATTCCATAAAAATAAATGTGTAAAACAAAAATAAATAAAATATCTAACGGTAGGTTCTATCCTAACACATGATGTAAATCTACCCCTATTCTGGACCATGATAGAGTATTTACAACACATCGCTCACCTATCCACATGAAAACTGGAATGTCTTCCAGATCTACACAAGAACTCCAAGATTTTTAAATGAAAAGGATTGAATGGAAGACCCTTGGGTGTAACCATAGTCATCCACACAACAAAGAACCTCTATTAGGATTTATTGATCCAATGGCATGATCTGAACTAGATATAGAAACATTTATGTGAACCCAACTAGAGAAACTTTCATCCTTGAAAGTCCTGTAGAACTAATCGGGCACAATATATGGACCAAAAAATTTGTGGGCTCTATAAAAAACTAGGGAGAACATAGTATCCATGGGGAAAAGATCAAAACATGATCCACATAAGACAAAACTCACATTGTGAGTGAGTCGAAACCTCACGATTCCAAATACACTCTAGTTAGGGAAAACACTCAACTAAATGGGGGATGCACTCATCCAGATAACCCATTAGCTCCCTAATCCCTTATAACCACATCCATCCAATAGAGAAAATAACTAGATAAAAAATAGAGATGATTCATTGTCCAACATATCCCAAGGGTCTCCACCTAAAACTAATTTACTGAGAAGAAACTACCCCAAACATCAAGACCAATTTCCAACCAAGCATGGGAAGATCTAACCACGAATCCACCAACCAATCAATTGAACTAGCATCACTGGACAAATGTCTGCCAAAAAATCTCAGGATTCTCTAGGGTACCCTGGACCTCATCAATCAAAATCCACCAGAATCTCTCTATAAAACACCACTAGGTTAAACAAATTCTTATGGCTCCCACAACCCTCGGGGTCACAGGATAAAGTGACGTCCAACTAGGGACTCCCCTTCCACACCCATGATATTAGGCCACACCCATAAAAAGATTAAAAAATGTCCTAAAGGACATAGAAAGATCAAGACACGCAATAATGGGTTACTTGAGATCATCTAAATTATGGGTCACACCCAGTATGAAACATCCCAAAATAGCCTTCAGTGGCCTCCAAAAGATACTTGATAGACAATGTTTCCGAAGGGAATCCAAATTCAAAGAAAAACTATAATTTAATTCTCAAAAATCCTTATGAAAACTTCAAAAGTAAGTCCCTATAAGGAATTATCGGCACAAGCCAAACCACAAATAAAATACCACATCAGAAAACCTCAACTGACCTCCCCAATATACAACCCATACATAGTTACCACCTCACCAATAGGGGCACCCTTGAGAGTCCCTTACACTCAAATCAACACCAAAAAAATATCCAACTATAACTACAACCAAAATAATTAAACCCATACCAAATTATCCAATATCTATGATCCTAAAACATAAGATCCAAACCTCAACTACTCTAACCTTGAGAAACTAGTCTCATAATGAAGGGAAAAACTAAGATCACCCTAGAGATACTACTCAATCCCACCTTCTAGGATCCTTATAAAAGAAACTAAAATAAAAATGACCTAACACCAATAATCCATGACAACTAACAAGATTACAAACCTCACCTAGGCCTCACAACTAACAACCCAACCCGCTAGGGGATTCAGAATCCAAACCTTAAACAAATCCTACCTCAAATTCTTTCTCATCAAAAACACCATCGAGATAGCCTCTAAATTATTAAAGTATTATACCATCACTATATACATGTAAAAACACTTTGAATTTCCCACTCACAAGTCTAATTCAGACTCTAGAGTGAAAAATATAAAAAAGGAAGGATAAAAGTACATCGTGTGTACTTCCCATACATGGCGTGTAACCCAAAAATTCCTCCCTGTACATGTACCTTAGGCTTATCAGTGTGTACTTTTCCAAATTAAATGGTGTGTAGACATTATATAAGGTTTTTACCCCCAGATAGGTACCTTCCCATGTATTGCATCCCCCACATGGCATATACCCCTCCTGAGAACACAACGTGTTCCCCTGGTACACAACATGTACTGACACATGGGGAATCTAGCCCTATACCACAAATGGAATTTCCATGTGTTATATGTATTCATGTATTCCTACCTCGAATTAAACCTATAAAAGGTCAATACATGTACCAAACACATTAATGTAAACCCATACAGGTTTTCTGGTAGAGAACTCAACCACACCACTATAAGCACACTAGATAGTGTGTACTCCAAATTACACATAATGTAGTCCCAAAAACTCACCTTCCTAATTAGGAAGAACACCAAGGAATTTTTTCTCTGAACCACACACGAATTATATGGGTTTTCCCAAACAAAAAACACTTGAACAAACTGAAATTCCTAATTTCTCCCCAAAATCCAGGCATCAGCCCCTAAGGGGTCCCCAAAAACCCAAATAAGGATTAAAAACTTAAAAAACTACACTATTTATATTTATGATAGAAAAAAAATGTAACTACCTCAAAGTGGAAATCTCCAAATCATCACACTGGATCTGCACCACACACCCACTAAGCCTTGATCTACCCCCATATGATCTCTCTAAGTAGCACCTCCTCATCACTTTCCCCTGATTGTCCCTCTCCCTCTTATCTCCCTATGAATATATTGAATGAAGACCCTAATGGGGGAATCCCAATTTATGTACGCAATAATCCAAGGGGTAAAAGAAATTAAAAAAAATAAATAAACAAAAGAAAAACAAATACAAAAAAAATGAAAAGATAATGGGCCTGACCCTAGGGACTATGATGGGTTTATACCTCACCTAAGAAAAACCCTCCATTACAGACTTAATTATAGGTACAAAATCTCAATATGAATCTCTATTTAAAAAAATATCACTGAATTAACATTCATAAATAAATTACTATTTACTTAATTAAATATTAAATATTCCTTAAAAAATTTAATTGGTTATATTTCCACAAATTTCTTATACTTTTGTAAACTCCCTATTCTAGGACCAAATGAGTTGTTCAAAAAATTATCTGAGATTATCTTACTAGGGAAATCACCATTTTCCCATGAAACACTTTTAGGAACAAAAGTTCAAATTTCCCTTAATTTTTCCAACCCGTGACGAGACAAGGCTTCAAAAAATCCCTATAAATGATTATTTCCCCTAAAATCCTTGGTGGTCTACCAGAATCCATGATATCCCTAATAAATAATGCATATTATTATATCTTTTCTATCTAGAAACCAGTCTTACAATATCTACAACTCTATCCCATCCTGAGATATGTTCAACCATGATCGATCTGATGCTCCTCACCACCTGAGTATCTTTATCATTACCTCACTTCCCAAATGAGAAACCACATGGCCCATGATACATCCATCATGAAACACAATGGATATACATGTATATTTATCTCACACCTAAGCACCAGTATGAAAATCTAAAACAACCCACCCTCAGTCATGGATCACCAGTTTTAGTAACCTCTAGGATCAAAAAACTACATAAATGAGGCTCATAGCCTAAAACAACCTATAGTTAACTCCCTATTGTATGAATTTCCTTAAAATACTCTTGAAGAAGCACTAGTAATTGTTCTCACACATACCAAGTCCAAAAAAAACTAGGCTAACATTCCTATAACAACTGACCATGCTCCTCACGCATATCAGTTCCAAAAAAAATGGATCACCCTTGGAACACCTTTTCAACATCAAGGAATCTCCCTCATAACAAGTTCCACCAAAAGTCCACCCTATAATTTTTCATTGATTCAAACCCATAAGTATCATGCCATTCTTCTACTAAACTTCCCAAAGTAAAACTAAAATAAGTAGGGATAGGGGTACAAGAAAAATTTCCCTCTAAATATATCCATGAGATAGGGGTCACTCCCATCACTAAACTTCTCCAACACTAAGAATCATCATTCCTAACCACATCCTATTTATAGTATACCTCAATGTCTCTACTACAGAACAATATCCACACCCACCCAATCCATCGATGATAGTAGGAATATAGGCCCCACTACAAGACCTAACAGACAACGCGTGGAAGGAATAGTTCCCTCCTAAGAAACATGAAACTGAGATATTAAAGAAACTACCACCTCATGGAAACTTGATCCTAATCCAAAGATTTATTGGACATCCTTTCCATTATCAAGTCACCAATAGGGAACTCAAATCCCATTATCATATAAGTGTCTCCATGCATCCCTCAATGAAGATAATACATCGTTGTCACCAGTGAAAATATTACCAAAATATCTATATGTACTTTCATCAAAATAAAATATATATATATATATATAATAGGTTCAGTTGGGTAAAATTCCTCCAAGTACATATATGATAAAATACTGCATGATATGTTGCTGACACTTTAAACAACTGGACCTCCATCACTAGTAAAAACATGAAAAATAGGAATATGTCATGGAAATACCACATTTCTAGAATGATACATAAACATTGGACTCTTACCCTTAGGCCAAGAACTAATAGCCAAGATAAACCATAAATCCACAAGCTCGAGTGCATGATACTAAGTGAAATCTCAAAACCTTAAAAATATAGTATAAGAATAGAAATCCCATGACCTGGAAACTTAGAATTCCTATCGGAATATGTGCTCATGACACACCAATCCTTTACTAATCACAAGTTCTAACACATTCTTATACAACCTATCTACCATCTCCCGACATCATAAAACCAAACAACTCTGATGACATTTTATAATGAGTCATCCTAGTTCGACCTAACATGACACCCGATCTGGATTGCCATAATGCCTTAAACGCACCACCCCATATTTCAGAAGTTATCAACTAATAGTGATGGTCTAAAAGATACTGTGGGGAGTCTATACCCTTTAGTTGGAGTGAAATAATAGTGGAATTAAAAAAACACATACACAAGGATAAGCATCATAGTATGCATTATAAATAAACTTATATAATGGAATGTTATAATTAATGGAATGTAGACTATATTCATATAGACACAAATCATAAATAACATATTATAGAAGGCCTCCCTATAGGATGACCACATATAAAAAATAAACAAGATGAAAATAAAATACATTAGAATCTACTTCCAACACCCAACCAAACCACATACCTAGTCTCCAGGATGATCAAACTGCACTGAACCAGTCCTAAGACACCATATGAGTAGATCCACTCGATCAAAAAACATTGGTCCTTAGTTCTATCCATCACACCACTTGATCTCCAACATAAATTTAGACATAATGTCTTCATGCGCACTGAGGTTCATGTATATGGGGTGAGAAATAAATCTTTGTATTCCACCCCCAATGGTGGACCTATAATCTTCTATAATAACATGTTCATGCACATGTGATATTCCTATACTATTTAAAATCTAAGGAAAGATAGAATAAAAGAAAAAAATGAAAAATAACAAAGGTTTCAAAATAGAAACAAATAAAAAATAAATCAACCATGGTTTCTACCCTAACACGTGATGTGAATCTATCCCCCCTTTATCCCATGTTAGAGGATTTAAAACACATAGCTCACCCAACCATAGGAAAACTGTCCCGTCAGCCAGATCTATAAAGGATCTCCATGATGTATAAATGAAAAGGAATGAATGTCAGACCCTATGGTATAACTATATAATTACACATGAAAAAATGAATCTATTGGGATCTTTTACTCTAATAACATGATATAAACAGGCGATAAGAACGTCTAGGTAAAAACAACTAGAAAACTTGTCAAACTTGAAAGTCTTGAAGAACAAATAGGGAACTAGATATGGAATCAATAATAGGTCGTATCTATAAATAATCCTTAATCACAAAAAATCCATGGGTATATGAGTGAAATAGTATCCATAATATTTAAAACCCACTCGATGAGTTTCATAGAACCTCATGTTCCCAAATCTAGTCTATCCATGGTGAACACTAAACTAGAGTGATATTGTACTCATTTGGATTTCCCATTTCATCCCTAATCCCATATAACCAAATCCATACAATAAAGGAGAGAACTCGATCAAAACTTATTACCAACACCCAGTCCAATATATCATTAGGGTCCCCTTCTCAAACCAAAGTCATGGGTAGAAATAGACTCAAACAATATGGCAAGTCCAACTGAACATTAGAAGATCTAACCTAGAACCCACTATCCAAACATCTAAACAATAAGAATTTGTTAAATCATGTCCAAAAAAACAAGGTGCCTCTCCATGGTCACATAGATATTATCCATAAAATTGCTACTACAGGCTTCCCATGAACCACCTCAGGTCTAAACCAAAATGCAAGGCTCTTATAGTCCTTGGGGTCACAACATGAAATGATATCTACCTAGGGAATCCCCTAATGCACCCAATATCTTGGTACATGCCCATTCAAAGATATAAAAATGTCCCAAATTTCATATTAAGAGTGGGATACATTTTTAGGGGTTTCTATATATCATCTGAATCATGGGACATTCCCAATGTAGAACATCCCAAATGGCCATATGTGGCCTCCAACTGATCCTTGATCAACATTGTTCCCAAGGGGAATCTAAAATAAAATCATAACTATATGGGATTTAATAATAATAATCATTACCACATACAAATTGGGACCATAAAAGGGATACTCAACACAATCCAAATTACTAGGAAAATCCCACACAAGAAAACCTCACCCAGACTCCCCAACAAATAACCCATCCACGGGTAATAAATCTCCCACAGGGCATCCTGGAGAGTCCCTCAGGGTCATATCTACAAAAAAATAGTACCTATATGTAACCTCCATCCCAAAACATCAACCCTTCCAAAAGGATGTAATAAATCTAATTATTGAAAACAATATCAGAACCTTAACTCTTCTAACCTCAAGCAACTGGTCCCTTCATGAAAATAAAAAACAAGATCTCCTCAATAGATTTTCTTGATCAAGAATTATGAGATCCATAATAAAGAGACTCTAACCAAGACAACCTATAACCCATAATCCATTCCATCTAAAAATCTCATAAACCACACTTGGGACTTATAACTCACAACCCAACTTGGTGGAGGATTCTGAATAAAAACCTCCAAGAATACATCCTATAAATGCTCACCCATCCAAAACAACATCCATATGGCCTCTAAACACTAAAAGGGTTTACCCCATCATGATATATAAAAAAACTCATGATGGAATAATAACAATTACAATTCTAAATCCATGGTGAAAACATGAAAAACAAGACAAGCCAAAAAAAGTATAAGGTGTGAACTTTGGGTACACAGTGTGTAACCCAAAAAGTCCCCCCTAGTCATGTGCCTCTAGAAACTCTGTATGTACTTTTCCAAATTACCTAGAATTTGTAACCTTTATAAAGAGTTTACCCCCACATGGGTACCTTCCCATGTACATCATCCCCAACTATGTGTGTACCCCTCCCTAGTACACGGTGTGTTTGATCACATAGTGATTCAAAATTCATTTCCACCCTTACACCACTATTTTAAACTGGTATTGTAATGAATATTAAAAATATAATAACAAATTTTACTTCATGTTATGTTCAATGAATTAATTTTATCACTGTTTAATAGGTAATTTTTACTTGTTTCAGTATTTACATTGTAGGGGGAGGTGATTTAGAGATTTTGTGATGGAATTCAAGAAAAATGGGTCAAACCGTGTGGGAGTCAAAGCATGCATGTGGACATTAATATATACTTTGGATAATATGTTCATCCAATTAGGATAAAAATGGGTTTATGAATGAAACAATATGGGATACATTTATCTAGAAGATCATGGATCCCAATTTTCCCATTTAGAGGGCCAAAATATGCCCATAATGTGTAGAAATTCTGGATGGGCCATATTGGACCACCATTCTATATTTGGGACATAAATCTGGCATCAGAGATCCAATTGGGTTGACTCCACCTCCCATGGATATATAACTAAAATTTTCACCTTTATACATAATTTCATGACAATTGAATATGATTTGGTTAGTCAAAAATCTAGATAAAGAAGGATTAAAAATTCTTCCCTAAATAGTGACCAAGTCCCTTAGGCACTTTCCTTTTTTGTGGAATGTGTGATGTTTTTTGGGCATAAAATCACTCCTCTCCCTAATTAAATCTTGTGTAACGACCAGGGGTAATGGTGAGTCGATCTTGATAGATATCTTCACCAATTTTAGTTCTCTTCTCCCTAATTTACTTCTAAGCTTCTTAGTGATCAATTTGGGGGGTATTCCTTATTGTAATCACAAGCTCTAGCTTGAAATCTTTGTAAGGTAATTGATTTCCAGGTTTTTTTTCAATTGTTATTCATTTTTACCTTCTTAATTTTTGTTTATTCTAGATTGATAAAATACAAATCAAAGGAACAAGAATCCCCATTATTCCATGCATAACCCGGATCTTATGATGATCTGAGTGTGCTTCCATCTTTTCTCACCCAACCCCTTTCATGAGTGTGAAAATGGATTATGTCAGTTGATAAATTCCCAGTGCTTGAACTCATGAATATGAATTTTCTTGTCTTTTTTAATATTTTATCATTGAAATAGATCTGGTAATCTAATCATGTTGTTGATGCGATGTCATGATTGAGTTCGGTTTTTACATTGATTCAAGTTTGTTGATTTTGGGTAGTCATTGATAATCAATATCATTGGTCGATCAAATCCTAGGTGGTAACCTAGTCAAAAATAACATAACACAATGGGTTTAGTGTTTATAAATCAAGGAATAAATGATCATCTCCATTCCCTTGAGAGTGATGATGGATTGAGTATCAAGGGACACTTACCCAAGTTTATCATGATTTCCCCATCATATTCTCTCACATAATAGTATAGTTTCAATTTATGTTTTAAAATAAACAAACCCCAAGTTTTATAAATCCCCATTCCTCTTTTCTTTAATCATTTAATTTTTAAGTATTTTTATCTCATTCATACTTTATAAATAAAAAAATAAAAAAAAATAAAAATAAAAACAACAAATAATAAATCAATCAAACTGGACATCATTGTTGCATGACAAGATCTGGTAAAGAAACACTACTTTAATTTGACCCTGAAATTGAAAAATCACTTCACTCACAAATAAAGTCATATAGAAAAGTTTAATCAAGTAACATTTAATAGCCTCTTATGGAAGATCAAGTGTTCCAAAACCAATCAAAAATTGAACCCAATCAAACCCGAGAAATCATGGCGGAAAATAACCAAACTTTAAAAGAACTGATCACCCCATATGTGGAGTACCACCCTGAATACATCCAATATCCTGAGGAAGTATCCAAATTTGATCTTAGATCCATCCTCATCCAGTTACATCCCAAATTTCATGGTCTTCCTATTGAGGACCCTCACAAACATCTCAAATAGTTTCACATAGTGTGTTCCACCATGAAACCCCAAAATGTGTCAGAGGACTTAATTATGTTTAGGGCCTTACATTTATCCCTTATTAGTGTATCCATAGATTGGATATACTATATTCCAACCAAAACGGGTGGCTCTAATGACCTAATAACACTCTTTTTAGAGAAGTTATTCCCTGCCTCCCGAACTGCATCAATTTGGAATGAAATTTGTGGAATTAGGCAATCACAAGGTGAGACCCTTCATGAATACTGGGAGAGATTCAAAAGACTTTTCTCAAGATTCCCCCACAACTAGATTAGTGACAAATAGTTAATCCAATACTTATATGAGGTAATTATCATCATGGATCATGGAATGATTAATATTTCAGCTGGTGGTGCCCTAGTTGATAAAACTCCTTCTGCTTCTCATGACTTAATAGCCAACATAGCTCAAAATGAAAAACAATTTGGTACAAAATCTATTTCACCAACCGAGGGAGTTCATGAGGTGAGTAATTCATCACTAGAACAAAATTTAGATAATAAACTTGATGAGATTCATACCCTTATAAGGTAATTCGCTCAATCACAAGATAACTCACACTCTTATTCAATTCCATCACCTTGTGGTATTTTTTCTGACAATACTCATTTTTCTGACTAGTGACCACAACTTCAAGATTCACCTGAGTCTTATGCAGCCATGTTCCTAGGGTTTCCATTCCAACAAGAACATCCCTTCAAGAAAGAACCATTTAGTCCAAATCCAAACCCTAGGTGAAAATCAAAACCCCAGTTCCGACAAAGAGGAAACTCAAGCTACCCTAAGCAGAATTGGTATTAACAAGGACAAGGAAATCCCCCCCCCCAAATCTAAACCATACCTTGATTATAAGGTGAATAAAATGGAAATTCAGAACCTATAGTCCCAAAAAATTACACATTCATTTATTCAAGACCTACGAACTCAAGTGGGTAAATTGGAAAACACCATTGGTGAGCTTAAGATGAATGGTTCTAGAAATATACTATCCCAAACTATTTCTAATCTGAAGGAAAAAAAGGTAATGTATGTGTAGTTACACTTCATAGTGTTAAAGAAGTTTCTCCTTCAACTGATTCTTCACAACATGTACGTCCCCCTCTTTAAAACTCTCTTTCCCAACCCTGAAAAATTTCAAGTAAACAAAAACAAGAAAAAAAGGTAAATAAATTATCATTGATGATTCATATGAATAATCCATTCCTCTTTCTTTCCCCCAAATACTCTCTAAATATAAGAATAATTTTGATAATGAGATTGATAAAGAAATAATGGATACATTTAAAAAGGTTCGAGTTAACATTCCTTTATTGGATTCAGTTAAACAAATCCCTCGATATGCCAAATTTCTTAAAGATATTTTCACCCATAGACGAAGGCTGAAGGGGTATGAGAGAGTCAACCTTGGAAGGAATATCTTACCCTTGATTCAACTACCAATTCCAACCAAATACAAGGATCTAGTCACTTCCACATTACTGTGTACCATAGGGGAGACCTTATTTTCTAATGCTATACTAGATTTAGGTTATTCCACTCATGTAATGCCTCACTCTATGTATAATTCTCTGCAGTTTGGAGAGCATGAACCAACAATAATCGTCTTACAACTTTCCAACCGGAGTACTATGCATCCAATAGGAGTGATTAAGGATGTCCTTATAAGAGTGAATAATCTCATCTTCCCTAATGATTTCTACATTCTTGAGGGGGAAGATACCCGAACCCGAGGAAATAATCCTCTCATACTTGGGAGTAAATTCCTTAAAATAGCAAAGATGGTCATTAATGTTCACAATGTTACACTTTCCAATGAGTTTGATGGAGAAAAGGTAAGTTTTAACATCCTTGATTCAATGAAACACCCCCATTGAAGAGCACTCCAGTCTTCCTTTATATTCAATGGAAGTTCTCTCAAATGACACACACACACAAAACTCTCTCCTCAACCCATACTCTAACTCATTTACCTATTCTTCTCCCTTATATTATTTGAGTTTTGATTCATATTTTGATTGTTGTGTGGGTTTTGAAAAATGTAAATTTTTTTCTTTAATTGATGAGTGTGTTCATTCTGAGGTACCCCTGACCATTGATGATTCTGAAAATCTCATTTCCATATATTCTCTTTTCATAGAGAATAATCATGAGTAGATAGACAGTTTCATGGACCTCACTACCCATAAACCGCCTCCCTAAATCCAAAAACCATTGTTGTTAGAACTTAAACCACTTAATTCTGATTTAAAATATTCATATCTTGAGTGTATTAACCAATTTCCCACCATTAATGCCAATAACCTCTCTCCACAATAGGAATCAAAACTTATCGAACTTTTCAGAGAGAGTAAAAAGGAAATAGGATGGACATTTGATGATATTCCTAGGATTATACCATCTATATTTATGCACTATATACTATTGTATGATGAGGTTAATCATGTAAGACAATCTCAACATGGGTTGACTCCCACTCTCCTTGAAGTGGTGAAATTAGAAGTCAGTAAATTACTTGTTGTAGGGATCATTTATCATATATCTAATAGTAAATGGGTTATTCCAATAAAATTGTGTCTAAAAAAATTGGAATAATGGTTGTGTCAAATTAAAGGAATGAATTGGTTCCAACATGTGTGAAAAACAGTTGGTGAGTCTGTATTGACTACTGTCGAAAGAATAAAGCCACGCAGAAGGACCATTTTCCTCTACCTTTAATTGAACAATGTTATAATGATTGGCTGGTAAGTCCCATTATGGTTTCCTTGATGGATATTTGGGTTATTTCCAAATCTATATAGCCCCTGAGGATCAAGAAAAAGATAACATTTACATGTCTATTTGGCACATTTGCATACAAAAGAATGCCTTTTGGTCTATGTAATTCTCCTAGTACTTTTCAGCAATGTATATTGAGATTTTTTTTGAGTATCTTGATATTTGTATGGAAGTATTTATGGATAATTTCATGATATATGGTTCTTCTTTTGATGATTTTTTAGAACACCTAGGTTATTTCCTCCACCATTGCATTGAAAAAGATATTGTTTTAAATTATGAGAAATGCCATTTCATCATTGAGTGGTGGATAGTTCTTGGTAATTTCATTTAAAATAAGGGAATTAGATTTGATAAATCTAAAATTGAATTAATTTCATCCCTTCCCTATCCCAAATGTGTTCTTTAGGGTCAATCTTTCTTGGTTTATGTTGGTTTCTACCTCCAATTCATCAAAGACTTTAGTAAGATCGCACTTTCATTGTCCCTATTATTACAAAAAGTTATTGAGTTTGTGTTTGATAAAAATTGTGAGGATGCATTCAATTCACTAGAAAGGAGTCTTACATCACCTCCCATCATCCAACCACTATGGTGGGATATCTTCTTCAAACTTATGTGTAATGCCTCTATCTTTGCAGTTGGGGCAGTTTTATCACAAATGGTTGAGAAGGATCCTAATGTCATTGAATATGCCTCACATACCCTTTACCCTTCCTGGGTAAACTACATAACCACTAAAAAATAACTCTTTTCAATTGTGTTTTACTTGTAAAAATTTCATTCAAGTCTTCTTGGGTCAAAATTCATTGTGTTTTCAGACCATGATGCCCTTCGTTTTCTCTTAAAGAAAATGGAAGCTAAGCCCCACCTCATACGTTGGATGCACTCCTCCAAGAGTTTGACCTTGATATTAGAGATAATAGGGGAGTATAAAATGGTGTATCTGACCACATTAGAATAATTTCTCAACCACTGGACCACCATGTTGACTCATCCCTCTCCATTGTAGAATTCTTTCTTTATTAGTACCTTTGTGATGTTGTGGACCTTACCCCATAGTATGCATACATTTTGAATATTATAGCAACAACTAGAGTCCCCACTTAATTCATCACTTCCAAATCCTAGAGACTTAAACATGATTCTTGGTGGTACATTTGTGAAGACCCATATTTTTGGAGAATTTATGGTGACCAAGTAGTTCTTTGATGTTCCCCTGACCACGAGTTCAACTCTATTTTTACCTTCTGCCACACTTTGGCTTGTGGGGTCACTGTCTCTCAACGTACATCTTGAAAGGTCATTAACTTAAGAATTTATTCACCAACATTGTATAGGTATTCCCATATATTTTTCTAGTCATGTAGACATTGGAAATTCATAGGTAATATATCCAAGAGTAATGAAATGCCCCAACAACCCATGTTATTCAGTGAAATCTTTGATGCATGGGGAATTGACTTCATGGGGGCCTTTCCAAATTAATTTGGCTTCATGTACATATTGTTAACTATGGACTGCGTCTCTAAATGGGTGGAAATAGGCTACTAGGAATGATGACTCTTGAGTTTTTGTTGATTTTGTAAGGTCCTAGATTTTTAATAGGTTTGGTTTGTTGAGATTCATCATTAGTGATCAAGGATCACATTTTTGAAATCACAACATGAAAATATTTTCTTAGTAAGTATGGGGGTGATCATAAAGTATCTACCGCATATCACCCCCAAACTAACTAAAAATCATAAATATAAAATTGGGAAGTTAATAGAATCTTGGTAAAAATGGTACAACCCAACAGGAAAGATTGGAGTTTGTGTTTGGATGATGCACTTTGGGTATACTGTATAGATTTTAAAACACCTATTAGAATGTCACCATATAGAATTGTTTTTATAAAGTCCTGTCACCTACTTTTGGAGGTATAACACCATGTATATTGGGTTGTTAAACAGTGTAATATGGATTTTTCAGATGCAAGTGAGCATAGAAAGCTATATATTCAAGAAATGGAAGAAATTAGATGTGATGCATATGAGAAATCATGAATCTATAGAGATAAGACAAATAATATCCATGATAGCATGATTCATCAGCATAAGTTACATAATGGTGAGAATGTTCTCCTGTATAATACCAGGCTAAAGCTCCACTTAGGTAAGCTTCGTTCCTAATGGATCGGTCCTTATATTTTTACTAATGTTTACCCTTTTGGAGGAATACATATTTTTCATTATCAGAGTGGACGAAGTCTTGCCATCAATGGGTAGTGACTTAAACACTTCTATGAGTATTTTCTAAAGAATCAAATGGAGGAAATCCGCCTTCTAGAAGAAACATACTTGGGAAATGCACCATGCTTTATCCTTCCTTCTCACATTGTCAATTATTAAAGTGTGGACACTACACATTCTAGGTGTGGGGGTGGATACATTTCTGGGTTCATTATTCTTTTCATCGTCTTTATTTTTTATTCTCCTTTTCACCTTTTTTATGGTATTTTCACCTTTCCCATCTTGTTGAGTTCATTAGTATTTTCATATCATTTATTATTTATTCTCTTTTTCACCTTCATTATGGTATTTTTACTCTCCCCCCCACCCACACCTTATGGTCACTAAATCATGGAACTTACTGAAAATTCATGTTTAAATTTTTGATTCCATGTTTTTTTAACATTTGATGAAAACATGTCTCTATTATGGAATAAATATTTGTATTAATTTAACATCAAGGAGTGATTTTTAGTGAATTGGTTTTCTTTCAATGATATAAATGGTTGTATCTCTATGAAACCTTTGAGAAGATTGATGCCCCTTATGTGAGTAGTTTTTGGGAAAATTCTGTCATTAAAATCTCCACATATTTTTCCACCAAACTACAAAGTGTGAATATTTCTTACCAAATAGATGGTAAATATATGATATTTTAATATTTTTTTAGTTTAAAATGGTATTTCCATATGTTTGTTCCTTATCTAATCTGTTTCATTACTGTACCGGATTGACCTATTCGTGTGTACCTGATATCTGACTATTGTACACCCTCAAAAAAAATCAAAAATAAATTTGGTTTTGTCTTGGGCTGGTCAAAAACCACTCCTCCTAAACATTTTATCTTGTTATAAGTATTATAATTAGTGTCGTGAGGAGATCAAACAAGGGTTTAGAGTTGAGTGTGCAATTTGTTCCAAATGAAAATTCTGAAAAAATAATAATAAACAAGGGGAGTGATGAAATATGAAACATATGGAGATATCTAGGTTGGGAGATTATGGTTTGAATTTTGTAAATTCCTAAGTGAGTGGGTCTTTAAATATAATTGCAAAGGATTTAGGGAAAGTTCGGTGGACAAAATCATTTAAGTTAAAAAATGTCAAAAAACCGATATTTATTGGATAGAAAGTGGAAAGAATAACATGGAATGGTTTTCACACACATGAATGGAGAGTTAGTGTAATGTTTTAATTTTTAATTACTTTATCAATTTTGGTATTTTTAATCTCTTTTAATTTTATTATGATATGATTTATGAGACATATTTTCTATTTTCACTAAGAAGTACTCCTTGGTGTTGTTTGTCCATTGATAACATTACTTTAATGAATTAAAATTTCTTCAAATGTTACATCTTAGTGATTTTGGGAATATATGAATGCATAATTTTTTTTTCATATTTTATTTTTCCCATGAGTGCAAATGTTTAGGTGTGGGTGTGTGATCGCATAGCGATTCACTATTCATTTCAACCCTTACACCAATATTTTAAACTGATTTTTTAATAAGTATTAAAAATAAAATAAAAATTTTTACTTCATTCATTATTCAATGAATTAATTTTTATCACAGTTTAATAGTTCAATTTTACTTGTTTCAATGTTTACATTATAGGGGGAGGTGATTTGGAGAGCCCGTAATGGAATTCAAGCAAAATAGACCAAACTACATGAGAGCCCAAGCATGCATCTGGACATTAATATGTATTATTGATAGTCTGTGGATCCAATTGGGCTAAAAATTGGTGTATGAATGAAAAAAATCTGGGATACATTTCTATAGAAGATTATGGAGCCCAATTAGTCCATTTAGAGGGACAAAATAGGCCCACAATGTGAAGAAATTCTGGGAGGGCCATATTGGACAACCCTACTCTATTTGGGTCGTAAGTAGGGCCTCAAAGATTAAATTGGGATGATTCAACCTCCCTTGGATAGATAAATCAAATTCTCACTTATACACTTAATTTCATGACAATTTAACGTGTTTTTATTTGTCAACCATCTAGATAATGAAGGAATAAAAAGTCTTCCCTGAATAGTAACCTAGTCCCTTAGGCACTTGACTTATTTTGTGAAAATTGTGATGCTCTTGTCCATAAAATCACTCATCTACCTCATTATCTCATTTTTAAAGACCATGGGTAAGGATGCGTTTAAATTTAGAGCTCTATTCACCCATCTTAGTTTTCTTCTCCCTCATGTACTTCTAAGCCTCTTAGTGAACAATTTGGGGGGTGTTCCTTATTGTAATTTAGATCTCCACAGTTATAATCTTTGTAATATAATTGATTTACAAGTTTGTTGTAAATTTTTCTTCATTTGTACCTTATTAATTTTTTTTATTATATTATGATAAAATACTAATTAATGGAACAAGAATATTTATGCTTCCATGCATAACTAGAATCTTGTGAAGATTTGAGTATGGTTTCCTCTTTTCTCACCCATCCCCTTTCATGAGCATGTGAATAGATTATTTCGATTGATAAATTCCAGGGTCTTGAACTCATGAATATGTATGTTATTGCCTTGTGGAATATTTTATCATTGTTACAAATCTTGTCATCTCATTATGTTTTTTATGTGATTCCTTGATTGAGTTTCATTTTTTACCTCGATTCAAGTTTGTTGATTCTAGGCGGTCGTCGATAATCAATATTATTGGTCTATCAAATCCAAGGTGGTAACCTAGTAAGAAATCACATACCACACTAGTTTTAGAGTTTATAAATCAAGGAATTAATGATCCTCTTCATTCCCTTGAGAGCAATTATGGATTGAACATCAAGGGACACATACCTGGGTTGACCGCGATTTCTCCATATTGTTCTCTCACTTATTAGTACAGTTTAAATTTATGTTTTAAAATAAAAAACCTCAAGTTTCATAAATCCCAATTCCTCTTTTATTTTCATAATCAGAACCTTCTTTTAAAATTAATTATATAAGGTTCCATCGAGAGACGACCTAGGGTTGTTGTTATACTGCAGAAATTCTTGTTAAAAATAAACTTCTAATTTGACGCGCTCGACAACACGATCAGTGTTCCGCTGGTACACGATGTATACTCCCACATGGGGTACCTATAAGTCTACCAAACAAGTTATGTCCATGTGTTTCACTTTTTAATTTATTCCACCACACATTTCATCCCACATGGGGTCTAGTCATGAACCATATATAGCCATGTACCCCTATTTGGGGTGTCTAGCCTAGAACTTGGCCACACCACAAGAAGAAAAGTAGACAACATGTACTCCCAATTACACTATTTTTATTCCCAAAAACTCATCTTCCCAAAAATATAAAGCAGACACGACATGTTTTCTCTAGACCAAACATCATGTACATGGATTTTCCTTAACAAAAAACCACTAAAGTAGCCCAAAACGCATAATTTCTCACCAAAAACCATAGATCGACCCCAGAGGGGTCCCCAACAACCCATACATGGCTTTAAAAAATTAATAAAACTGTGATACATGGATTTTTAGTGAAAAATATAATAACAAACCTATTTCTGGGTGGAAATCAATTGAATTTCCCCCCAAAACTGTGTCACACGCCTACCAAGCCTCGATCTACCTCTGGAAAAGCTCTTCAAGAAGTGTCTCCTACTCCCTTTTGATAGAAACCCTTTATTTTCATACATTAATATTACATCACTTTGGAGGAATAATTAAAACATTATACAAACAGAAACACAAAGACTGTATTAGTTTAGTGCCTTTGGAAACTTGGAATAAAAATCTTCTAGCTCAGTGAATGATCTTCAATGATTCTAATAACGATCCCCCGAGTAATTATAATTAAAAACCTTTATTAATAACCTAGGGAAAGGAAACATAAGAAAGGGGTGAACTCAAATTCCCATTAAGGGTAAATAAAGTAAATGTGTTTGCATATCCTCAATGTAAGTGTATAATAACGTGATCACAATCATTAGAAGATCATACCCTGAATACCAATGATCATAAACATGAATCCTGGAATAAAGATTTTCAATTAATAAGACATGAATCATAAGTAAATAAATAGAATCACCCATGAAATCATAACATATAAATAATACATGGAATGTAGGAATACATATCAACTTATAACATAGTGAACATGTATAAGTAGAAACATGATCACACATTGAGTTGAGGACATTAAACCAAGCCCTCTAAAAGATTTTTGAACATGATACTAGGTCCACTTATAATGTTGTGAACATGAAATTGGGTTCATTAATAAAATTATGAACATGTAATCAAGTTCTTTCATAACATTATGAAAATATAATAAGTTTCACTCATAACATTTTGAACCTAAAATCAAGTTCACACATAAACTTATGGACATGAAACCAGTTCCATGCATAACATTGTGAACATGTAATCAGGTTGACCCAAAACATTTATATTCATGAGTCATCCATCATCACCCAATGTATTGTATAGGATATATAGGTCTCACCCATATAATAATAAAATCATTTATACATGTGTCACAAGATAATAAAACTTTCATCATATCATTACCTATAAAAAAATATGGGTTCTATAAACATCATATCATAACCCATGAAATGAAATGGGTATCATTAAAATTTTATCACATCATAACCTATAGAAAATATATAGGTTTCATAATCATTTCATCAAATCATAATCCATGAAATGAAGCGGTTTCAAAAGCAAGTAACCCATGTAATCAAAATGGGTGTCATAAGCATCATTCTATCAAAACATAAACCATTCAAGAGAGGATATGAATGGAACCTTTGGATAATTTTATATATGGTAATAATTAACATCAATGGATTTAATCTTATATATAAAATATCTTGGAAAGATATTTTGAAAACATTTCTTGAGGAAAATATCCTTCCTTATTTGAAAGAGGCACATTAAAACAGAAAAAAAATAGAAAAATATTTTCATTGAAATATAATTGAAAGCTTATAAATAAATATTTGAAAAACATTTGGAAAACATTTTCTTTGAAAACATATAATGAGATATTTAAAAAGTTATACAATCCATTTCTTTAAAAATAATTTTCAAACTTATGAATATGGCTTGAAAATATTTTGAAAACTATTTTCCTTGAAAAATAATTTTAAAACATATAAATCTTGAAAAAAACATGAAAAAAATTATTTGAAAATTACTTTTAAATAAATTTTCATTAAAATTAACCTTTTGAACATGAAAAGTAAGCTTCCCAAAAATGATAGCGGGTAAATCCATACATGTTGTATGAGGTAAGAAGAACATTCCTTTTGTATGGTAAAAGGTTATAAAAATTCCTTGCTCAGAAAGAGGCAATAATATTCATTTGAAAACATTGATAAAAGATAAAAAAATAAAAAAATAATTTTAATAATTATCATAGAATACTAAAATATTCTTGGAGACCCTTTTGGTAAAACATATTTTTAAAGGAACATATCTTTCTGACTGAAGAGAGGGTAAAGTCTACCTTTCTTAAAAACGCATTCATAACTATCTTATGTACCAAATAGTAAAAAAATCACCAATAAATGAATAAATCATAAATAACCATAGTATAATAAGATTAATGAATATTCTTGAGATATAGATCATAATATTTCATCAAAGGAATAACAAACATAAATAATCTCTAAAAGTGATGAGATTGTTTCAATAAACCCTTACCACTTGGTAACTTTAAACCATACTCCCCGTGTAAGTAATTGAAATTACATTAAGAATAAAATATTATGAAAATAATTATATTAATTATATAAAATTTCAAAGGTAGTGTATACACCTAATGGAAAACTATTGATTCATAACATGTCATGTGTCTCAAAGAAGGAAAATTGAGACAAAATTATTTTACCGCTTTTGTAACTTTTGAAACACAAATACCATGAAACAAATGTCATAAAATGGATATGTAAATATCCATAAATTTAGGTATAAAAGTAATATAATACATCCATGGTCATTATACGCACCATTCATAAGGAATGGGTGGTGAATAAAGAATGTATCTCATAGAAATAAAAAATTGAGATGAAATCCACATGGTAACTTTAATAATTCCATGTTAAGGTTGCGCTTCATGTAATATTCTCTTTATTTTTTGCATGTGTCTTAATTTTTTAAATCTTTTGTCTTTATAATTATATCCGGACTTCCATAATATAGAATATGATATAAATATAATTTATATTTTGTATATTTTTATTATAATAATCTATAGAATATAGAAGTATGAAATGGAATACACTGTTCATGGAGAGGGCAGGTCGTACGTACACATGAACACTGTTTTAGTTTAATTGTCATATTGGAGGAAAGAAGGTAAATGAAATATATGAATATATATGTATATATATATATATCATTATTCTAGTATAAATATAATGTAATATATATCATGTAATTTCACTAAACTCATCCTTAATACATTCCATGTAGTGTGTGAATGAATCACATCACTTTGAGGGGACGGTGGTCCATAGTTCCTCAAACAAAATTATCATATTTACAAAAAATGAAAAGTTTAAATATATGTGTTGTAAAAGGATTACATAAGATTAAAAAAATAATATATAAATTATATAAATTATATAAATAGAGTTTTCATCATAATTTACACTATGATAGGTGGTAAAGGAAAAATTAGAAATCATTATTTAGTGAAGCGGTAGTTCGTCGTACACATAAATAGTATGTTTGTTATACATTATATAGATGAGTGTGTAAGTTTTCAAAAAATAATTATCATAAAAATATCCTAGTGAATTTATAATACTTTTTTCATAATAAATTCATGGAATTATATAATTGAGATGATGGAGAAAGAAAATAAAAGAAAGGAGCTTGAGGGAGGGTGTTACCTCTTAATCAGGTAACTCATTTTGCTTTGAACCAAAGAGCTTACTTGGAAAGATTTATGACTAGATTTATTATTCAAGGAGGAGGGTATATATATTTAGGTTCTATTTGGTCATATATTGGTCGATCTAATGTGTCCTGAGAGGTGTGAGGAAGTGGGAATAGGGGAGGATTTTTTATAGTGGAGGAGGAGTGGCACTCTTGTAAATTTTGGGAAAGGGAATTTCACCAATGTTTTTACCATGAAAAGTGGGTCAAATAAAGGTAAAAAGTTGAGAAATTTATTATATGGTATAAATATGGCCATAAATGTTCATTTGGAAAATTTTATAGGTCATTTAGGCCCTTAAGGTTAGGGTTTTGTCCTTTGTTAAGCATAATTTTATCTTAAACAATTTAATTTATTTTAATTAATCTCACTAATATTTTTGGTCAAAAATAAGTTTACATTATTAGAAAATATAAATTATTATTCTTAAAAATATTTAATCCATTTTTTCAAATTCCAATCACATAAGTGGTACAAATTAATTTAAATTTAATCCTGCAGACGGGATGGCACTGTGGGTTTATAAAGTAAAAATGATCAAAAGTTTGCTAAGTTTTTGTATCCAATTTCAAGGTGAAATTAATTAAAATGACCTAAATTGGATTAAATTTTAAAAATATTATCTAATTAAATTTTTAAACCCATTTAAAATAAAATATAACCTTGTAAATAAATTAGATGAAAATACATTTTTTAATTAAAATTCTGTATTTTTAACTATTCATTAAAAAATGAAACCTTGCAGAAAAATTCAAAAAAAATATCGTAAAATAATTTTTATGTTTCACATTCAAAAATGAAGTTTATTTTGATATATTAAATCTATAAAAGTTCAAAAAAATGGATTTAAAATGTATTATCCATTAAAAAGTGGTAAATATACCTTTGTAAAAATATAGGTTTTTATGAATAAAATTGGGTCTGTTCTTATCTTATGTTTGTAAAATATATTGGATGGATATAAAAATATTTTATTTAATATATTACATATATATTAAATTAATATCACTAACTAATTTTAATTAATTTATATTATTAAGACAAAACACTATTCGGAGCATAAAAATTAAAACAAATATCCTTTATATTCAATTGGTTGTTATATTTTCATTTATAATTAGTTAGTAACCTATGAATTCATGTTATATTTGGGTAAACCATATATTTTCATAAGTTATTTAACCATTTTCATAACTACTAATTTAACATCTAGGTTATAATATATCATTATTCATTAAAACTTGGTCTTGTGTGTTATACAATCCATCAAGGAAAGTTATTATTGCGTGTAAATAAAGTTGTCCTCTGTGTTCTATATAGATCTAGTTATGATTTATGTTGCATGTATTGAATGGTTAACTTGGTGTTGTGTGTAATTTAATCAAAAATTTCACTTTAATATAAAATAAACAATTTTATATGTTTTTTGAAATGAAAAATACCAAAAATATTAAATTAATTATAAAAATAATAATTCACAA
This sequence comes from Viscum album, assembly GCA_963277665.1. Classification (NCBI taxonomy): domain Eukaryota; kingdom Viridiplantae; phylum Streptophyta; class Magnoliopsida; order Santalales; family Viscaceae; genus Viscum; species Viscum album. The sequence continues at coordinate 791,767,026 of OY728151.1, forward strand.
AATCTCATGGTGTTACATTCTAACCCACATTAAAATGAATTTACCCTAAAAATTATTCTAGGTTATCAATGTTTTAATAGTTTTAAGTTTCGTTAATAGAAACTCACATCATAAAAATGAATACTAAAACTTCATTTAACAAATAAATTCAGACCCATAATGGTTACCCAGAGTAACACATAACTAGGTTTTCGTATGGAGTCTCGCCTTTTTAATTACATAACTTTGCATTACATTTTATAAACAGAGGATATTTAAATTCTAGTGTCTTGGAAATCAGGAACAAAATACATGAAAACAATATAAAACATTGTTCTAAACCACTCATAAGGCTTCATCATAGGTTCATCCTAGGTACAATTATTGTATCTCAAATCCTAGAGACACACATCAAAGGGAAGGGTGAGCAGAAGGCCCAATAAGGGTAAACAAGGGAATCAGTTTACTTGATATCAATAAGAACTTGAATAAAAACATAAGGACATGAGCAAGGTAATTATAGGAATATCATAATGAAAATAACATGAAACATAACTTCAATATTTGGCTACAACATTTCATTTATACATACACGAACATATCACCAAGGTTTATCCCTAAGGTGTCATAAAAATTACCAAGGTATCATGAAACTTGTCATCTCTAGAGATTAATTCTTAACCCAAAGCATTGGAGCGCTATCAGGTTGAACCCTTAATATTTATTTACTTTCATGTAATACACATACATCATAATCAAACATTTCATAAATAACCCATGGAGGATAAAATAAATGGGTTTCATTTCAGGAACGTGGTGTTTTAAAAGTTCTTAAAAATAAGATCATTATATCATTTATAGCCCATAGAAAGGGAGGGAGGGTTATATGTATGTAAATTAAAAAATAAAATATATCATATTTATATATTTATGAACACCCATAGAAACGAAATATGTTTGGGTATTCACATAAATAAAACAATAGAATTTCTGGACATAAAGAGATAAAAATTTTGAGACGAAAGTTCTACAGCATAACGGCTATATAACATGGTTTTAGAAAATAATATAAAGAAAAGAGAAAAGGTTCAACCATAAATAAATGAATAATTTTATTGTATAGGTATAGAATAAAAATAAATAATATCATGGTGTGGACAATTTAATGACACACCACATGAAAAGGAAACTTGTAAGGAAAGAGAAAGCGGGATTTCTTTTATAAAAATCCGGCAGCCTAACGGCGTCACATAAAAATTCAGAAAATAAATTGATTCGAGGGTAAAGGGTCTCTAAACAATTAGACATGAAATGGATAGTAATGATAACATATAATAACATACCCTCAACATAAAGAGATGGAAACTAGAAGACACAACATAAAGGAAGTCATGGCTTAAAAGAGGGGGGTGAAAGGATCCCTTACCTTGAAGAGTAACATCGAAAGATTAAAGTTCAAAACCTTGAGAGTCTTTAGGGAACCTTGGGAGGACTCCTTGGGAGGTAATAAGACCACAACTTCGTTGAGTATTATTTTGTAATGAATTGAATGAGGGAAATGGCTTGGTATTTTTAGGAAAAGTGAGGGAATAAATTATTAATTTCCAAGGGACACCTCATCGGTGGTATTGGAAAAAACTTGGGCTTGCCCATGGTATTGGACACTTGGTACACCTCATAGAATATCTCACTATTCATAAGTCTACCAGAAATCTTACATCATTAATGATGTTATTAAACACCTGAAACTCAAAACTGCATTTTTACTATTCACCGAAAATTCAACTGTTTCAGAAAAATCCCAAAAAATCACCCTAAACTAATATCAATTCTATGAATTCCAAAATAAATTCCATTTTATGAAAATAATTTTCTAAATATTTTTAATTTAATTTTTAAATAAAATCATTATTTATTCCAAAAATACAACGTTAAAACTATAACTTATTTTGTAATACATTAAAAAAATAATCAAGGTCCCATAAAAATATCGTATACCCATAAGACAATAAAGTAAAAAATTTATTATTAAATTTTCTGAAAATAAATTTTCATTTTAAATTAGTAAATTAATTATAAAATTTTAAACAAAATATTTATGACATATTAAAATACCAAAACATAAACTATGATAGTTTTTTCACTTTTAAGATGTCTAAAATGTATTTAAACATTCATGGGTGAAGTTTCTATTTTTTTCACAATTTACAATTCATTACTATTCATTATTATTCATACAGGTATGTTACTATTCATACTTTACTATTCAATAAAAACTAGGTTGATATTTTTAGACTTTAAATTTCTCAATGATCATAACTATAGAAGACCATTTTTTGAAAATCATTTCATGTTATTAAGTATTTAAAGAATACAAAAAAATTAAAATAATTTTTTTTACTAAATTCATCAATAATACACATCCTATATTTATCCAAATATTTGAAATTCGAAAACTTTTCCATAAGAAGAAACAAAAATCTTATTTATATAAAATGATTACACAAAGTAGTTAAGGTTTCGTTACATAGCCCCTTATAACACCAGTACAGGACCTAACTGTAAGGTGTGCTATGGTGATAGAATCTTGTAGTGGCTTAGACAACATTGCCCGAGTGGTGATTTCTATCAGCTTGAACTTCTCCCTTAGGCGATTCCGTTCAAGATTAATACATTGAAGTTCGGCTTAGGATTGGTCCATAGAAAAGCCTAGTGATGCTACCTCCTTCCCACGCTCTGACAGATGGGATGCATATGGCTCGAGTCTACTGGATGAGGCCATTCAATCTTCTTTTTGTATTAATTAAACAAGGTAACCATATTTATAAAAACACAACGTTAAGATTAAATTTTCCAATGGTCATATTGACCAACGGTCATATAATAGTCGAAACCCAACGGTCTCATTTTAATTATACAAACTTCATTAATTAAAGGATACTATTTTTTAGAGTATAAAATAAAATAACACACAAAATTAGGAAACAAATATAATTTAAAATTTCAGGTTGTTACATTTCATGTAGGATATCATAGGTGGAAAGTGAAAACATGGACATGCAATATAAATCTAACCATCAAGTTCTGATGGAGAGTGATATAGAATAAGGTCAAGAAAAAGTTATCAATCACAAAGCCATAAATCTACAATGACCTAAAGAACCATATGATCCATCAGACACAAAGTTACTTGGATGAAATCATTGTTTCCAAGTTCCTTTGTCTTAAAGTTGAATAATTTTCAAAAAAATATATACTTACATGATTTTAGAAAAACCTCACCCTTTGTTGTTCCTTGATCCACTTCACATCTTTCTCTAAAAAGGAAGCTGATTTTTTTTTCATTCCTCAAGAACTAATAGATCATGAGATCCATGATATTCCATCCCATTTTTCTTTAGTTATCATCAACATAATGTAGTTTGAATAGGATATGCAATATGTATAAATCCTCGTATGAAGGGAAAACACATTAATTTTACTGACTTCATCTAAAATTTAACTTAAAATTTCCATAAATTGTTAACCTTATAACTCTTAAAAAGGATTAAAATTTAAATAATTAGAAATAAATTCATGAAATTTTCTTAACATGGATCCCCATGTATCACAAACTACCACTTCATTATCAAATTCCAAACATGTGAATATCCTCAACATAAATCCTCTTGAAATTTGGAAATAACCTGAATTTACATAAATCCTTTTAGAAATCATGCATGCTTCCTTATTCCAATGATTACCGTATACTTTATTTAAATCCAAGAAGTTGTAAATTGCATCCTTGGTGACATAGACCAATTTGTAAATAATCATTTTTGGTCCAATTTACTTATTCATATCCAACTTACCTTTATCCAAGGATCATTATCTCAACACCAGGCATTAATTAAGGGTTACCTTACCCTAATCAAAATATAACATTTCCATGAAATCACTTTTCTATGTATTCATCGTCATTCAACATGTCCTTTTTAATCATTAATGAAAACTTATACTTAAAATACTTATAGATTCCATGACTAATAATCTTTGAATTACAAAACATAAATACTTCATTAATCCAAACTTATTATTAAACCATTACTCAGGTTCATCAACTTATTCCTTAATACCTCTTTACTAAAGTATGAAAAATGAATCATTTATAAGGTTCCTCGACCTCAATCTAATCATTCTTCTCGTTTTTGATGTAAATAATTCTAGAAGAACATCACATACTTTTCACATGTCATTTGCAGTCTCTTTACCTTCAGAAGTATACCACCTTCTTAGATCTCTTTATGAGATTTCCACTTGGGAAATCTATTCACATAAAGACTATACATCTAAAAAATTCAATTTTAATGATGTTTCTTCTAATTATCATCATTAACTCAAACAATAAATCATAGTGTGAGAAATATTTATCATAATGGATACCGTATAATCATGAAAAAGTACTTATATGATGCCTAGAATATGGTTCATGCTTCTTTAATCAATGACACCTTAGGTTTATCCTAGGTTATTCATATCCAAATTATATTTAAATCCTTCATGATAGTTCATGAAGAGTTTTGTGAATTCCCAAAGCATAACCCCTGAGAGTGTAAAACTAGGTGTGTAATAAGACTCGTTGTCATGTACCAGATTACCCTGAGTCGGGCCCAGGAAATCTTGTCAATGTTTCTACCCCTAGTTAAATCTGTTCTAGAAACACATCCACTTGTAGTATCCAGACAAGGATGTATTGCCTGGAAACCAATCACTCTATACTTTACCAAAATTATAGCACAAGTTCCTAAATATTAACCCATCCTTATACTTATCCTTAGATACATCCTAAGAAGTATCATTAGAAATATACCTAGGGATCCTTATAAAGTTTTATCATCCTAGTTTTCAATGGTTAAATAAACCTTTGCTCTGATACTAGCTATAGAGGCCCTCACTTTCCATACATTAACATTAAATAACTTTTCTGAAAAACATAAAACATTATAAAAAAGATTTACAAAGACAATATTAGTTTAGTTCCATTGGAAACTTGGAACAAAAATACTCGAGATTAGTGAAAGATCTTTAATTTTTTCCATAAATATTTTCACCCTTAGTAATTCTAATTGAAAAGCTTTCTCAATAACATGGGGAAAGAAAACATAATAAAGAGAGGAAATCAAATGATTAGTAAGGGTAAATAAATGAAATGTGTATGCATGTCATGAATATAAGGGTATAAGAACATGATCATGATCATTAGAATATCATTCCATCCATATCAAATATCATAAACATGAATCACTAAATAAATATTTGTAGTTCGTAATACATGAATCATAAGGAAATCAAAGGAATCATCCATGAAATTATATCATCGGAATAAGACATGTAATTGTAGAATAAATATCAATGTATAACATAGTGAACATTTATAAGTAGAAATAGGTTCACATATTAAGGACATTAGATCAGGCCCTCTAATAGATTTATGGACATGCAACCAGGTCCATGCATAATGATTCAAATATGAAATCAGGTTCATTCATAACATTTTGAACATGCAATCAGGTTCACACATAAAATTTTGAACATATAATAAGGTTCCCTCACAAAATTGTGAACACGTAATCAGGATCATGCATAAACTTATGGACATGAAACCAGGTTCATGCATAACATTCTGAACATGTAATAATGTTCAATCATAACATTTATACTCATGAGTCATCCATTATTACCCAATTCATTAGAGAGAGATTTAGGTCCCACTCATCTCATTATAAAATCATTCATACATGTTCCACAAGATAATAAAACTTTCATCATATCATGAACCCTAAAAAACATGTTTTTTATAAACATTCTATCATAACCCATCAAAGAATAGACCATTAAAATAAGCGGTTTCAAAAGCATATAACCCAAGGAATAAAAATGGGTGTCATAATAAGCATTTCATCAAAACATAAACTATTCAATAAAGGATATGAATGGAACCATTAGATCATTTCCTATAATGGAATGAGTAACATCAATAGATGTCATCTTAGATGTAAAATAACATGGAAATATGTTTTGAAAATATTTCTTGAGTAAAATATGCATTATTCATTGAAAAAAGGCTCTTTAAAACACAAAAACCTTTTGAAAATCATTTTCATGAAAATTAACTTGAAAGCTTATAAAGAAAGCTTTAAAATAATTATGGAAACCATTTTATTTTAAAACATATAAAGAGAGATTGAAAATGTTTTGAAAACCATTTATTTTATAATACTTTGCTAACTTATTAATAAGTCTTAAAATTCTTTTGAAACCCATTTTCCTTGAAAACATATAAATAATCATGAAAACATTTTGAAAAACATTTTCCTTCAAAAATACTTTGAAAACATATAAATATTGAAAAAGTTTTGAAAAAAATTTCCTTGAAAATAACTTTTAAAAAAAATAAAAAAAATTATCCATTTAAAAATGGAAAGTAAGCTCTATAGAAATGATGGTAGGTATATTCGTACATGTCATATGAGATAATAAGAACATTCCTTTGGCATGGTAAAAGGTTATAAAAATTTAATTTTATAAAATTGATAAGAATATTCCTTTGAAATAATTGGTAAAAGAAAAAAAAAGAAAAATGTATTTTAATGATTATCAGAGAAAAGTATAATATTCTTGGAGACCCTTTTTATAAAAAATTGTTTTAAAGGAACACAGATTTTCTACCAAAGAGAACATAAAGTAAAGCGTTTTTAAAAACACTTTCTTAATTATATTATGTACCAAAGAGTAGAAAAATGGAATGAATACATGAATAAATCATGAATATCTATAGGATAAGAAGAGTCCTGAATTTTCTTGAGACATGGATTGTAATATTTCATCAAATAAAGCATAAATAGAAACAATACCGAAAAGTGATGAGATTTTTTTCAAAAACTCTTACCACTTGGTAGCTTTAAACCATACTCCTCGTGTAATGAAATGAAATTACATGTAGCATAAAATATCTTGAAAATAAGTAGATTAATTATATAACATTTCCAAGTAATTATATACTCTTACTAGAAAAATATATGTGCATAACATGGAATGTGTCTCAAAGAATGAAAATTGAGACAAAATTATTTTACTGATTTGGTAACTTTTGAAACATAAATACCATGGAAGAAATTTCATAAAGTGGATATATAAATACCCATAAATTTAAGAATAAAATAATATAATAAATACACTATTTTTATACACACCACTCAAAAGGAATGGGTGGTGAATAAAGCATGTATCTCATGGAAATAAAAAGTGAGATGAAATACCCTTAACTTATGTCTTGAATCTTATTATACTCATACAAAAATACTATATAATAAATATAAATTTATTATAAATATATCATAGAACCATATTCTTAAATATAATATCATATATGGTTTGATTATGACTTTATATTACCCTTTCGTTTATAATTCTAGGTTAAGTTTCCACTTCGGGTAATATTTGCTTTGTTTTTTGCATGTGTCTTAATTTGTTATATATTTAGTCCTTATACTTATATCATGATTTCCTGAATATAAAAAATGATATAAATATTATTTATATTCATTATATTTGTATCATAATAATCTATATAATATATTATTTTTAAATATAATTCAATGTTCATGGAGATGGTAGGTCGTATTTATACATGAACCTTTTTTCCTTTAAATTGTCATATTTGAAGAAAAAAGGTAAATGAAATATATGTATGTATGTATATATATATATGTGTGTGTGTGTGTGTCTATATATATATATATATAATTATTCCATTAGAATTATTATATCATATATATCATATAATTTCACTAAACCCATCCATAATACATTCCATGTAGTGTGTGAACGAATCACGTCATTTTGAGGGGCGGTAGTCCACACTTCCTCAAACGAAATTATCATATTTAAACCAAATTGAAAGTATAAATATGTGTGACGTAAAAGGATTATAGAAGATAAAAGACATAAAAATATAATATATTAAATATATAAATATATTTTCCATCACAATTTCCACTATGAATGGAAATAAAGGAAAAATGAACAATCATCATTTAGTGAGGTGGTAGTTCTCCATACACATAAATAGTATGTTCATTACCCATTAGATGGATGTGTGCATAATTTTATTTAAAAAACTTATAAGAAAAATATCCTAGTATATTTAGGATAATTTTTTTTACAATCCTAGAATAATAGGAATTTAGTAGGTGGATAAGGAAAATAGAATAAAGGATCTTGAGGGAGGTTGTTACCTCCTAATCAAGTAACTATTTTTGGTTTTCACCAAGGGATTCCTAGGAAGGATTTATGAACAAATTAAGGATTTAAAGAGTAAGTTAGGAATTTTTAGGAGCTATTTGGTATGATATTTTTCAAGCCAAAGTGGCTTGAGAGGGCTGAGGAAGTGGGATGAGGGAAGGCCTTTTTATAGTGGGGGAGGAGTGGCACTCTTGTAAATTTTTTGAAAGAGAATTTTACCCACATTTTTACCATGGAAAGTAGATCCAATAATATTACAAAGTCAAGAAAAGTGATTATAGGGTATAAATATGTACATACAATTGTTTTTTGACAATTATCTAGGTCATTTAGACCATTAAGTTTAAGGTTTAGTCCTTGTTTAAGCATAATTTTACATTAATTGATGTTATTAATTTTAATTACCTTCACTAATATTTTTAGTAAAACACTAAGTTTAAATTATTATACATTATAATTTATTCTTATCCAAATATGGAATCCATTTTTACAATTTTTTATCACATAATTTCCATATATTAATTTAAATTTAATCCCGCTGACGGAACGGTAGTGTGAGTTTTTTAAGTAAAAATAATAAAAAGTTTTCTAAGTTTTTATATCCAATTTCAATTTGAAATTTGTTCCAATGACCTAAAATGAATTAATTGATGAAAATATTATCTATTAAACTTTTAAACTAATTCAAAATATAATTTAACCTTATAAATAAATTCGACAAAAATGTTGTTTTGAATTAAAATTCAGTATTTTTAATTATTCATTAAAAATAAAACCTTGCAAAAAATAAAAAAAATATACTAATATAATTTTCATGTTTAAATTTAATATGTGAACTTTATTTTGATATATTAAATCAATAAAATCTCCAAAAAATATTTTTAAAATGTTTTTACCTTTAAAAGTTGGTAAAACTAGCTTTGTAAAAATGTAGGTTTTTATGCATAAAATTGGGTCTATTCTTATTTTATGTCTATAAAATATATTGAATGAATATAAAAAATATTTTATTAAATATAATATATAAATATATATATTACATTAATATCACTCACAAATTTTAATTAATGTAGTTTATTAGGGAAAAACACCTTTGGGAGCATAAAAATAAAAAATATATATCATTTATATTCAATTGGTTCTTATATTTTCATTTCTAATTGACTGGTAACCTAGAATTCATCTTATATTTATGTAAACCATATATTTTCATAAATTAATTAACCATTTTAATAACTAATAATTTAAAATCTAGGTTATAATATAACATTATCTAGTAAAACTCAATCATGCATGTTACACAAGCCATCAAGGAAATTGATTATTGTGTGTAATGCAAGATATCCATAGTGTTCCTTATAGAGAAATCTAAGATTTATGTATCGTATAACTTAAGACAATCATAGTTCTTTAATATAAAATAAACTATTTTCATTGTTTTTTGAAATGAAAAATATCAATAAGAAAAAATTAATTCAAAAAAAATAATTCAAAAAATATAGGTGTGTTACAATTTCCATATTCTCTCTATATCCCTCTCTTATCCAAATTCCTAAAAGGGGGAATCACATAGGGTAATTCATATAAATTTAATTTGGGAAATAAAGAAGAAAATAATTAAAGAAAAAAATAAAAATGAAGAAAATGACAACAAAAAAAGAAAAGAAAGGGGGAATAGGCCCTCCCCTAGCACCCGCGATGGGTTTATGCCAGGACTAAGAAAAACCTCTCATTTTAGTCTCAATTATATAGAAAAAACTCAATAAAAATATCCATTCAAAATATATCATCAAATTAATACATGTGAATTAATTAATTTTTAATTAATTAAATATTAAGCATTCCATGAAAATTTGAACTGCTTGGATTTCCACTAAAACCTGTCCATATGGTAAACACCCTATTAATAGACTAAAAAAGTGGTTAAAAAAAGTATCCAATATCATAATACAGTAAAAATAAACTTTTTCCTAACACACTTTTGGGAACAAAAGATTAAATTTCCCCTAATTTTGACAACGTTTGATGAAATAAGGCTTCATATAACGGAATAATTAGAGGGATATGTTAATGATTTATCATAGATTAATTAGATTCTTATATATTAGTAAAAAATTCCATTAGTTGAGAAATACATGGGATTTACTAGTTTTTTTTTCCTCTAAAGCTCTAAAACAAAATAGTCTTGGTAATATATGTAATGTACTATTTACTTTAAGTCATGCAATTATGGGGTGGTTTTTTCATAGAATCTATAATTGGTATTGAACCCAGTATTTAAAGTATGTGTTAATGGAATCTGGTTTGGGATTGTGGGTCTAGGTTGCTACATTTGGTATCATAGTAGGTTTTTGATAACTTTAGATATTACAATATTTGTTGAGGATAATTTAAGGCTTGAAATGTTAAGGTCAATTAAAATTTAAAGTTATAGATAACCATTTGGGATAGTATATGACTTAATTTTATGGTAATAGTGTACATTTTATTTTCATAATAGTATAAGAGAACTATAGAAAACCCATTGGGATAAGTCTACGTGATATTTTTAAGTATAATGTAATATATAAAGTTTTTTTAAATTAAATACTTTGTGGTTCTTCTAGAATTTACATACCTATTAGGATACTACAAGTATATGCTGGTTCTAGAGTAGATGAACTTATGGGTAATAACCCCAAAAAGTGAAGATTGGTTATTAATTAAATTGTCTCCTAGTGTATAAAAAAAAGGCCTAACTACACACCTTTTTTGACACACCTTAGGGATATACTTTGGATAATAAAATTCTATTTATGAACTATTATACATGATTTGAATATGAAGTTAACTAATTAGGTTATAGAACCTAATAGAAAATAACCATGGATAACCATGGATTTAACAAAGAGATTCATAGGTTGAACGGAAAGTATCTTATGTTATAAAATATGGTGTTATAGGGGAAGACATATTTAGATTTTTGTTTTCATATTAATATTTTAGATATTATTATAATCATTTTTGTTTCATTATTTTCTTGAAAAACGATTATGAAAATAAATCTAAGATATTTATCCAAAAACCACTATAACTTATAACTAGATAAGGGAGTATACTTAAATGTTTGATAATTTTATTTTATCATGAGTACGAAAAGTATTTATCTTGTCAAAAAGTTTGCATTAGTTATTTATAACTGGCATGAAAATCCATGTAAATTGATTTATCACATCAGTTATAATATAACTAATGTTAAAAATAAATTTTCTTGATTTATCACATCAATTATTCTATAACTGACATGATAAATCATGTATCTCTCTTTATCACATCAGTTATTCTGTAACTGAGGTGATGAAAAAAAATTATGTCAGTTATAGAATAACAGACATTGTAAAGAAAGCATCATTGATTTATAAATTTGGTTATTATATAACCGATGTTATAAATAATTTTATCATATTAGTTATATAATTTTCAACATGATAAATGTCATAAAAAATATTTATCACGTTTGTTACTAAATAACCAATGTGATAAATCATTTAAAAATTTTATGAAGCCCCGTTTTGAGTCATTGTTGTGTTTTCCGTTCAGGAAGCACTAACTCGGTTCTCTCTCACGCGGAAACCCTAGAATCGATTCTTCAATAACATGGCCTCCTACCTTTTTTCCATATTCATTCATCGTCTTATTCATTGGCGCATCTATCTGATCGAATCGCAACTCTCAAGTAAGCCTCACACGCCTTGATTTCTGTCATTATATTTCTCACATTCCTTAAATCTATGTTTTGTGATTTCAGTTACTAAAATATCATAAAATATTGTTTAATTTCCTCATGATATCTTATTTTAATCATAGATATCCAGGAAGTAAGTGTCCAATCCATGTGAGAATTTATGTGGGACATGGTTTGTATTCCAATTACACACTATGTATTCCCTATAATTCCATATTTCATGAATTTAATTAAATTAATTGTTTTTATTATATGAATTACACATTTTTTGAAAAAATATATTCTTTGTTTCTTATAAGGTGAACTAATGTGAGGTTGAAAATCATGTACACTTTTTACACAATATGAAACCCCTAGAACCTTGTTGCATATGGCCAGTAAATGGGTTTTGAAACTACCTAATATTCCCCTAAATGACATGCTATTATTTTTTCTCATCTGGGGGATATAAATATATGTACAAGGATTGAACTTATTAGGAGAGAGTCATGTATCAATGTTACCTTTCCAAAAAAATAGAAACTCTTGACAGTTTCTTCAATAATTCTCCATCTGTTCATGGCCTATTTAGATAATTAAGTTAGTCAAACTATTGTAGAGATAAAGGATCCATGGGATGAATCTATGTTGCAGTAATAAAAAATGAACTCCATGAACCTCTAAACATCACTATACAATAATCTAGTTTCAGAATGAATTATTCTCAAATATTATATCATTCACAAGAAAAAATAATGAATCCATTATGGGGATTGAGTAACTCAATAGAGTTATCTCATTTTATAGAATGTTCATAGGAGTAATGATGATATTTTTTCTCCTTCAAGTTCTAGATAACAGTTTATTTCTACAATTGGTGGAATTCTTAAAAGAGGATTTGTTTTTCAAAATATTAATCTTAACATAAGATGATGTAACCCTTGGACATTATTCATGAAGGTGTGTTATTTTTTCAATTCAATTTTTAATAAGGTGATTGTTCTGGATTCTTTAAAAAATTTAGAAAATAAAGAAATTTATATACTTTTTCAATTGGAAATAAATTTTCCTATATATGTTTTTGATATATAGTTCATTTGTTTAGATAAATAAATCATTATGGACCTATATATCTACATTGGATGTATCCTTTTGAATGGTATATGAAGATATTTATGGGGAATTTTAAGAATTCATATCGACCTGAAGCCTCTATTGTGGAAAAGTATATTTTTAAGGAGGTCCAAAAGTTTTTATGAGAAACTTATATGTGGTGGAGCACATTGGTTTGAACCCATCTCACCATGAACGAGTTAATTATGGGAGAAAGGGGATTCATGGATTGAAAGTAAAATATTTGTCTGGTGAACAGATAAAGAAGGTAGATTTATACATATTGAATAACATAAATGATTCTCAACAATATATTACATTTCATATTAATTAGTTTAAACAATTTCATCCAAAGAAGAAAGAAATGTTGATTTTGAATGAGCATAACAAATACTTTTATATATGGTTCAAAAAGGCCATTCTTTGTAGATCAGATACATCATAGACATTAATATGGTTAGTAGGTGGTATATATTTAAATGTGATAACATGTTCTAGGTATGAAATTAATAGATATACATTTCATATGAAAAATTAGGACAATAGAAGTGGAGTTTATAATAGTGGTGTATTGGTGTTTAAAGAAGAAATGCATTTTTCGAGTTCTAAAGATAAAAACCCAATCTATTCATCAAGTGAATATTATGAAGTCATTGAATAAATATGGTAGGTTGATTACATTGAATTTAGGGTTCATGTGCTTAACTGTAAATGTTTTATCAGTAAGAAAAGTTTCAGACATGATGAATTTGGAATGACATTTATTAATCTAAATAGATTGGAAGACACAACTCATTCCTTTATAATGGAAACACACTCAAAAAAAATTAATGTTCTTTATTAGTTTCATATATAGTGGTCTATTGTTTTACAAGGAAAAAGATATGTTGGTGATGATCAATTTAATGAAGATATGATTTTTATGAGATCCCTACTTATATGGAAAGATTAATAAAATATAATGATGATCATGTTATAGACACGGTCTGTGTAGTAAGGAATGATCATGATGAAGGAATCTAGGAAAACAATCCTTTAGTACATTCTTAATAATATAGGTAACATATGCTTATTTCTCATTTAATATTAATAATTTTATAGAATGTTAGATATTTTAATTATTTTTCTTTATTAAAACGCGTATTTAAACTAATAAGTAAAAATGTTTGTCTATATTAGTTTAGTTTTCCATGTTTACCATTATGTAACTAATATATTTATTTATTTATTTTGAAATAAAATTATTTTAAATCTAATATGTTAAATAAAAAAATACTTTATAAGAGTATATTTAAAAAATATTCTTTTTTGTGTAAAAATTATTTATTAGTTTAGACCAATTTTAATATTTTTACACCAATTTTGGATTTATTTTCAGTCATTTGCATGAAATTTCATATATCATTACTATTCATAGAATTTTAGTTAACTATAAAAAATATGAATAATAATGTGCTAAGTTTTAGTTTACTTTTTTGGTTCATAATTTTTCATTTTTTATTTACATTAGTATTGTAATAGTTGAATTTAAATATTTGTGTACAAATTGTTTATTTCTTTTATTTTAATGATAATGAAAGAGCAATTAGCTGATCAAATGCATACTTCTAGGGAAGAGAGTTCTAATCATACCTCTAGGGAGGAATGTGCACATACTTCTCTTGATGATCTCTAACCTTCATATACTCCCACATATCCAAAAAAAGAGTTCGATGGTTGGTAAATGTGGTAGAATAAATTTACCAAAATTATCAGTTTCTCATAACTAGGACCATAGGATAGTGGTCTACTTTGATAAGAATGATATTCCAAGAGGTCCTAATTCAGAAAAAATCAATATTTTTGTATCCTTTTAGGTAAAAAGTAAATTTAGTATTTAGTTTAATGATTGGAGAGGTGTTGATAAAGAAACAATATCTTAGTTGTGGGAGACCATTTTGGTAAGCTTGTTTGTTATTATTTTACTAATCTTGAAATGTTTATTGTATAATTTTTCCCCCCTTCTTATCAAATGAAATTTTATATACCTGAAACTATAGGAGTTGAGAGGAAATTTGTATCAAAATATTCTAAGAGATAAATTGATTTCAAATAAACCCACACATATGATTTAATTTTTGGGCATTGGAAACATGACAATCCATGTCATATATATACTTTTATAGATGAAGATGCATGGAAAAAATTTGTTGTAAGTAGAAGAAAAGAAGCATTTTTTGTAAGTGTAATGTAAATTTTTTGAAGTTTTCTTATATTAATTATCTTATTAATTATTTCATACGGATTTCTTATTATTAATTTATAGCAATCAAGGAGATCCAATCAGAGATCCAATATAGAAATGTATACCCTCATACTTTATCTTCGGGGGGAATAATTTATTATAAGAACAAATGATGGCTGAAAATTTACAAAAACTGAGATATGAGTCTTTATGCTCTGGAGAGGTTTCCCCTCCATCCTCCCTAGATATACATGAAAAATAGAATAGGGTTCACATGAGAAAAAAGGGGCAATATCTTATGGAGTAATCAAGGTTCGCAGTTGAGAGGATTATAAGATGTGTATTTTATTTAATTATTTCAGTTAATTCAATTACTTATATATTTTAAATCATTACATAATTTTTGAAATTATTCATACAGGATTATCTTGAGGACCAGAGAACACAGGGGGAATTTGTAGCTAAGAGGAGACAAGATATTTTATTTGTAGTATTTGGAAATCCTAAACACCTGGGTCATGTACGAGGATACCCAGTATGTGTATTGGTGAGAAAAGAGTTATCACATTCTCCAAATTTTGAAATAGAGGGGTTTTATCAAAAAAATAGAATCTTTGGATCTTTAAGATAAAAATATTAATGCAATGATGGAGGAAAATATCGTAGAGTCTGTATAGTCCATGTTTACAGACATGAAAAGACAATTTTAGACTGTAACTCCCACTCCTCCACCTCCACCAGCAGCTCCCACTTCCCCACCTCCACCTGCATACCCCGTTATTTATCCTCCACCACTGCCTGAAGACCCTATTTTTTATCCTACTCCTATACCCACTCCTCTACCTCCACCTACAGACCCCATTTTGTATCCAACTCCTACACCCCCACCTCTACATCTTCCTAGTTATTATGGGCTATATGTTTATGATCCTCACTATCATATAATTTCATATGGGTTGATATATTCTATAGTAAATACCATTCATCATCAATAGTTAGGTATAGAGATGCATAGGGTCACTGTATAGGATATTATAGATACATCAGCTGGAGTATAGTTAGCTATAGTGGAGGTGAGGATAGTTGGACAAAGTAGTAGCCTCTTTTTATTTTGTCCATCTAGACTTATGTGATATATTATCATTGAGGTGTGTGTATATTTTATCTTTTATTTTATTTTTGTACTAAAATTTTTTTTAACATCTGAAATTTAATATATTTATCTATTTACTTATAATAATACCTTAAAGGTAAAGAAATATTGTATAGCCAATAACAAAGACAAACAGTTATCACTTCAGATATAGATTCTAGTATTCTTGATAGATTTTCAAGATATTCAAATTTATTGGTGGGTTTTTTTAATTTTCTAATGGAAGTTCATGTATGTGGGAATTCTATAAATGTAAGGATTTTAGAAAATGATATCATGGAGGTTGTAACTGAAGATAATTTGGGCATCAATGTGATGTAAGTTTTTTCCATGTAAGTATTAACATAAATCTTTCCCTGTGTTAAATTTATTGAAAATTTATACTTAACCCTTTTCTGTATTAGGTATGTTTATAAATTGTGTGAGGAGAATGACAAGATAGATGTATATGGATTTACGGACTCGTAGTTAATTTCCCCTGAAGCGTAAACTTTACGGAAGAATAAAGAACAGTTTATATTGCTAAAATATTTGAATATAATATAATTACGTAGTGTTGGATGTTTTCTTACATTCATAGGTATGAAACATATATCCCACAAAGTGTTATTTATCTTTTTACATAATAACCACTAACATTAAATTTTCTTTTATATCAGTTACCATTGGATGATAGATGTTTTTTTCTAAGGGAGAAGACACTTTACAAGATATGCTCTATCCATGGCGATGTGTGAGGAAATTTTAAGAACATGTTGGAAAAGAAAGTTTTAATTTCTTAATAGTATTTTATATTATAATGAATTTTCAATTTATTTCATTCATATTATTTTAGAACAGAGGATGGGATTTCTTTCTAAAACCCACAAAGAAAAAGAACACTAAGATCAAATATGTAAAAGTAAAGGTGAATTTCTATTTATAATTAGTATATTTTGGATATATTACATAAACATGAAATTTTTTAATTAAGAAACACATTTAAATAGTATTTTTATAAACAAAAATGTGTCAAAGAATGTGGATATTATGTGTTAATATTTAAGTATGAAATAATTAAAATTATAATAGTTACGAAGTTAAACCATGTTTGATTTCCTTATAAACTATTACTTAATATTTCCTTAGTTTTATTAATTATACATGTCAACTATTTTCCTTTTAAAGTATTTCTATTTGATGACTCTCACTCTTATAGGGCACAAGATCTCACAAACTTAAAAGTGGAATAGGAAAATCATTTTACAGTTTTGGTTGGATTTTAGTTTGTTTTTAGATAATATTATAATTTTAAATATTGTAATTGTAAATGTGTAGTTGTTAGTTTTTTTGTTATAATTAAGTTTGTTTTAATTAATTTTGTAATTTTTGAATGTTGTAATTGTGAATGTGTAATTTTGATGCTTGTTTCTATTTCTACTTTTTTCTACTTTTTTCTGTATCTTTCTAGTTTGGTTGGTAGTAGAGAGGAATGGTATAATGAAATATTTAAAAAAACAAAGTTTTTACATCAGTTAAAAAATAAAAAAAACGTTAAAAATATCTTTCTCTGGTTTTTATGTTAGTTTTTATAGAAGCAATGTGGTATATTATTTTTTACATTGGTTATAAAATAATAGATATAAAAAACCTCCATAGTAAAGCCTTTTCACAATGGTTTAAAAATAACCAATTTGTAATAGTTTTTTTTACATCGTTTAATAATTTAACAACATTAAAAAAAGGCTTTAGGATCATGTTTTTCCATGTTGGTCATATAAAAAGCAATGTAGTATATAATTTTTTACATTGGTTATTTAATAACCAACATAAAAACCCTTCATCCTAAATCCTTTTTCACATTCCTTATATTAAGAACTAATATAATATATTATTTTTTACATCGGTTACTAAATAAATGATGTAAAAAATTACATCCATTACAAATTTACAATGTTTATTTTATTTAACTGACATTAAAGACAATATTTACAGCATATCCTTTAGTAATAGTGGATAATAACTGATATAAAAAATCAAAAAAAATTGACATGAAAAAGCATTTTTCACTACTTTATTCTTATTATGATGGGAAAATGTGAGTTTATAAGTCTTACCTAAGGTAGTGATATTGAAATTTTAATAGAAATTAAATGTTGAATCTATTGGCTATTTTAATTCATTAATAATATTTATTAATGATATTCTATTATATTCTGAAATTTTTGAGAATTATATGAAACATTTAAGGATTTTTCACTAATATTTTCTCCTTTAAAGTATTAGAATCATATATTAAATTGTATAAATAAAATGGAAAATTGATTTTATTACAAGATGATATTTTTTTATGAGTATTTAAGAACACTTAATTGATAGATGGATAACTCATAGGTTTAATATAAACATGATTTTGAGTTAATAATGGGTTGATTGATTTAGAAAAATCAAGTTAGTCGGTATTAGTAATCTTGGGTTTTATAATTGATTCCGGATATTTTTTTGAAGTTCATCCCATTTTTGGTATTGTGGTATATAATGGTTGGTTTGGGATTTTATACCATTTTAGGGTTATAGATAGTGTTAATTTCTCATATAATATATGGTTTTGTTTTTTTAATATCTTAGAGATTAAAATTATTTCAGGGAAATTATGTTATAGAGAATATATTATTAGGTTATATGTATACTTGGGTACGATGGTTTCACCCACATTCCCTCCCCCACTATATGGGGGGTCCTTCTATTATCTACAGTATCTTGCCTTTATATCTCTCCATTTACAAACCCAGACATTCTTCCTTCTTTTCCAACCATCTCTATAATCCCTAGAGTTCCAGATCTCCAATATGGTTTCCCTAATCTCCGCATTTCATCCATAGAATTCAATGAAGCCTCTTCATGACTGAATATGACCTTGGTGGTTCAATTTAGGCATCAATGTTTGTCTATTGACACCTTTTACATGTTTTTTTTTGGTTCTTGGGGATTACAAGACCAAGAAACTATGGGGATTCTTGACGAGCATCATATGATGATTAATTTTTTGTTAGAGGAGGACTTGATTATAGCATGGTGTTGAGCTCCTTGTACATACAACAGATCCTAATTATACCTATCTTAATGGTCATATGATTTCTACTTGAATCGTAATGCTCCATCAGTGGCTATCTGGGATGGTTTCCTCGAAGATCCTCTTCCCTTTCAAAATACCGCAATTATAAGTATGCTTTGAAATATGGTTGGCTACTTCTTGTGTTTGGATTGTAGAATTGAGTTGGTTTAACATCATATCTCCCTACATATCTATTTGTAGGTTAAACTTTCCAAACCAATTTTTGATTGGATTTGGAACATGGTTGGGGAGGATTTTCGATGCAAGAAACCAGGGACCTTCAAAATTTAGACAGATTTTTTCACTACTTTTCATCGACTAGGGCATGCATACACTATTTTTCATCATGGCGACAAGATGAATCCTGGGGAAGTCAATGTTATTACACATAGTGGGATTTCATCCCCTGTGACTTTATCAGTTGATAGCTTAGGTGTTAATGAACTAGCATCAGTTTATTATCTTCACAAATAGAAAGGACTAGAATATCTGAGGGACTCTGAAATTTTCAATATCTTGTAGCGAGTTCTTGGTGTCAACAACCTGGTAGGGAAAATAATGGAATTGAACTAACTACACTCTTTATACTCTCTTCATTCACTAAGAAAGTGAAGATTATAGGTACAAACTTTGGGTGGGGGTTTGATCCTTGTACCAGTATCAAGGCGGATGTAAACAAGGATTCAGTGTCCTATATACCTTCATCGTCTCGGGTGTCACAAAACCAGACTGTTACAAGACTTTAGTAAAGATCACCTGGACATCAGGAATCACCAGTGCACCATGGCTAGAATTATGAGAAAGGTGGTGCATCTCATGTGGCAAGTGAGGGTTAAATAGGTTGTTGGAATATGCAGTTGTCATGGGATAAAAGGAATGTAGTGATCAGGTTCAATTATAGAAAATATACGGCTTCCATCAAGCTTGACAATCACTTTTAAGGATTAAAGGGGGAAGGGATGGTTCAGGAACAGGGGCTAATCTAGTTTTTGGGCATGAAAATTCCATTAGTATAGGCCTATCCCTCGAGCTACCAGGTTATATATGAAAATGATTATGAGGATGATATTTCTATACAAATATATATTAGTAGTGTGAAGGTCATGAAAGTGAGAGGACTTCACATCCCAAGGAAGAAGAAGGGATGAAAGTGTAACTGTGATATAGAAGGTTGTATTAAGGTTTAAGGTAAGGTAACCAATAGAAGGAAAGAGTATTCCTAACTGCCTAAGCTAATGAAAACAAGATCATCTAGAAAGGATAAAGGCCTATATTGCAACTCAAGATCTTAAGACTAGGAATATAAAATGATTTTAGGTATATGTAGTGTAAAGTTTAAGAAAAAGGGTGGAGCCATTAAATTCAAAGTGAAATATTGAGTGTAATTAAAGAAATATTGGGAGAAAAAGAAGTAACTCAAGCAAATTCTTCATTCCAAGGAAGAAATGCATAAAATAACTATCAAACTCATTGCACCAAAGGGGTACATGGACAAAATATTATAAATAGAGGTTAGAATTGATATTGGAAAGGACCAAAGGTATTGGATTAATCAAAAAGATTTTATTTTGGCATGGGGCTTCAATGAGTGTAAGATAAATACAGAGGATTACATACAAACTTGGGACAAATTATCCACTCTCTTTGAAGACTTAATCCAGGAAGACCTGAGTATGAAGATTCAAGCACTCTGATGGGTATAATACTAGGTAAGTGATTCTAAAAACATTAACCTTATTTTTAATGATTATTTGAATTCCTTCTTTGTTTCCTGGCCATTAGACTTACTCATTTCCAACTTTTTCCTCAAATTGGCATTTAAAATAAAAATTTAACTTTGGATGGGTATAAAATTTTATGAATTGATAATTTTTTTGAATAAATATTTGTAACTTCATATATCCTAAGAGAGTAAGGTAGATTTAGTATTAGAGTGTATACCCTGAATGATGAATATGTTAAGAATAACCTCATATAATTTTTTCAATGAGAAATAATTAAAATATATAGGATTTTATATATTTAAAAGTGGGAGAATGTAATGACTTGAGATTTTGTTCTAAATTTTCATAAAATAAATAATGTGTTGGATAACTTATTCCACATGAAACACCATACTAAAATGAAACTATAATATGTTTACACTACTAAAACCCAACCATTGAATTAGTGGGAATGAATAGAAGTAATCAGTTTATAAAATATTTATATAAATAATATAAATTTCACATTTAATACCTATTAAATTAAATTGATATAGATAAAAAAAAATATGATCATTTTATGATGAGAAATGTATTTTTCTAAATATTTCCTCATTATGTGATATGCATTTTGATTTCAAGAAACATTTGAATAATGAAAAATATATATATTTTTTACAAGAATAATTTTTTAATATTAATTTAATTTTTAAATTATAGGAACTATGAATGTGAATGGTTAATATTCTAAAATTATATTTTCTTATAAAAAACAATTTTTCAATATATCTCATTTTCCTATTTACAAGTTAAATTTTAAAAAATGAATTTAAATAAATTAAAATTATTTTTGGATTAATCATAGTTATATTTTCTTAAGTTGAATTTTTTTAACTTTCTAAAAGGATTGATTTTTAGGTTAATAGTGGAAAATGCTTATTTTATAAGTAACATAATTTTTTTGACATTATTAGTATATAAGTAAGAATTTTAAATTCATGAATCCTTTTTATAAGGCAAAATATTTATTTTATAAGTGAATATATAATTTCAAAAATGATAATCTTAATTTTCAATCCAATATTTTATATTTCATAACACAATTTATATTTTTCAAAAAAATATATTTTTAATACATTAAATATTTTGTATTATAAAATTATTTTTTATCATATTTAAAAAATAAATATATTAAAATATATTAAAAAAAATTCATCATTGGGTCAAAATTATTTAATACCGACTAATTTATTTTTAAACATAAAAGATAAGTTACTTTGATTAAAAATAGTTATAGCAGAAAAAGATAAAAGGGTAAAAGTATAAATCTATGAGTAAGTGACCTCAAACATGTTTAAAACATGTGTGAGAATATGTTTTTGATACCTTTATCAACTTTATCACTAACACCATCCATTATTTCTCAATTTTAGAGCCACTTTCCAAGATATTGATTTCCCATTATTATAAATTTATGGGTATTTACAAAAATGTCACATCTTGGCACTTATAATAGATGCAATCCTCTCCTCACTTTCCCTCACACCAAAACCCACTAAGTTTTGAAAAAAACTACAAAACCTCTCCTAAAAACATATAAACTCATTATATAGGTTTTTCATTTCTCAAAAAACCATCCCTCAAAGGTTTAACCCCCTTCACAAAGGAGATAATCCAAATAGTGAAGTATAAGTTTCTAACAGCTCCTTTCTCATTTCTATTTTTTTATGTGAACTTCTTCCAAAATTCCATTATACCACCATAAAATGATAAAATTGATACCAATAGTATAATTTTATCTTATTATAATCATGTTACAATAATTAATTTCATTTCCCTTTTCTATGAAGAAAAATGAAACTGTAATTTGTGTATTGTGTGAACTATCACCTCTAGGACGTAACATGCTTCATTTTACATCACCACCTTAAAAATACAGTCTTAATAGGGAATTTAATATGTAGGTTTTATATTTAGGACTTATTTTATATTATTAAATGATAAACCATATTAATTATTTTCCCAATTCTATGGAAAATGAAATCATCAACCTTGCATGTTTGTGGACTACTACCATTATAGAATGATAGATTTCCATTTTTAGTTTTGTTATTCATTTTAATGGTTTTTCCAAAAAGTGGGTTTAATGTATAAATATAATTTTTATGTCAAAATTATGTTTTTTAAGATAAATTTAACAATCTATTAATGATATAAATAATAAACAGTCGTTATAAAATTAAACCTCTTAAATAGACATAATAAGAGAAAGTCATTTTATTCATACTATGTAACATTTTCATATCCATTACTTATTCATAAAATTAACTATAATCCTAATATATCTCAAAAATAAAAACTAAATAAGATAAATATTCTTATGGTTTAATTATATTATAGTTAAACTACCACATAATCATCAATTAATCATGGTATGTTCATGTTTGGGTCAATTTAACCACCTATATGAAAAATACTATGAATTTATATCATTTATGACTATAAGAACCTAATTACTGGAATAATATGAAATAAATATTTAAAAAATACTTTTTTGTATTATGGAATCTTAACATTATTATTAAACACATTGCTTATCAAAAAACCTTTCATTCATCAGGAATCGTTGAAACATGCTTATCATCGATTATTTCTTTAAGGATAAAGACTAAAACACTCATGAAAGAATTAAAAACATAAAAAAAATTGTTATAAATTATCCCTAATTGAAAATTTAATGAACTTTTAATGATTAAATTTTTAATAAGAATGAATACAGACACAACTATTATGAAATTATAACAAACAATCAAAACTATAAACCCCCAATGTAAGAAAATAGTTTAAAAAACTAACTTGAACTAATATAGACTATGACTATATATGAAAAGTATAAATGAAAATAAATATGAGTAAGTTTTTGAATTAAGTGATTAATATAGCAATGTTTTTTAAAATTGGATTTTAAAGTACGTTCATGGAAGTCAGGATAAGAGGTAAGGGTTTTCCTGGACTCAATTCTGATCTTTTGAGACATAATACATTTTGTGCACTATTTTTTCTTGTATAGTGTATTTACCACCCATGGATGTATATTTATTATAATATTTTGTATTTAATGGAATATACTAAGACACAAACTATATTTATTAAATTTTTACCCTGTTAGTAAGTATTTTTGGAAACTCAAATTTCATCCATTCAATTATAATCATTCTTTAAATTTTATTTAATATAAATTGAGTACATTTTACCCCAGATTTTATTCTTCGGTATTCCTTCAATGTTTCATGTCGATTTAAATTACTACCACATAAATTCTTTTTTAATATTTCTTACATTATGAATTATTTTTCACATAATATATATTTATATCTCAAATCACCTTTCTTTAAGTTATAATGTTTAATCCTGAAATTTGTCCTTTCATGCTTGATTTCTTCCACCCTAATATTTTATTTTGGAATCCTACTTGGTAAAATGATGTTCTAATTCAAATAATATTTTATTACTCTTTTTACAATGTGTTTTCTTAACAAATTTAATTTCAAAGTATTAAAATGGTTCCTTTCGTAATAAATTTTTTTATCTTTGGATCAACATTTCCTATTAAAAACAGTATTCCATTTTCAAGGACCTATTATTGGAGATTATTTTTAAAAGTAAAATTTTTCAATATATTTCACTTCACCTTTTAAAATTTCACTTTTTAAAAGTGACATGTAATTTTTTATTTTATGTCAATATTTAAAAGGGTTTTTAAATTCTATTTTAATTTCTCACCTATATCTTCCTTTTTTATATTCAAAAATATTTCCACTCATGGGAATTATGTTATATGATTTATTTCTAATAGATATAGAAATTTATAATTTTGGGGATTAAACTCATTGTATAAAATTATTTTATTCTTGATATCCTCTTGTTTGATGTCATTTTAAGTATTTATTTGTGAATATGTATTCCATCTATTTCAACATCTTTTTAAGTTTTTTTTGTTACATAAGGGATATATTTTTTTGAAATCATTCACTTTATTTTTTAGAGGGCTCATGTAATGTTATTTTCTATCAAATAAATGATTCATCATTACCTTTGTCTTGTATAACCAACCACTATGGATAGTCATACTTTTTCTTCAAATGCTTTTACTATTCAAATATCCCCTTATCCATTCCATTGATTGAAGGGTGTTCACATAGATTTCATACGCTAATTAATTAGGGAAATTATTGACTTAACCATATACCATTACTCTATATGGTTTTGTTTTGATGGATTCTTACATAGAAATATATTTCATTCATTTATTGTGGAACTATTGAAAATATATATTTTTTTATTCTAATACAGTTGTTTATTGAATACTTAGGAAAGATGACTATGAATTTTTAAACCAGGCACTTTCTTTTTCTGAATGGGATATGATCATGTAAACCATTTTATTTACATAGGGAAAATTATTGGTGTTTTTTATTTTTTATTAAAATATGGATGATTATTAGAAAATTTGATTCTGTATTATTTAATCATTATTTCATATGATGAAATCATTGGACTTAAACAAGTGACAGGTGAGGTCGGGCATTATATAGTCCCCTCGATGCATCAGCGGGTCCAATGATACAAACGTGTTTGGTATTTAGTTTATATCTTCCTAATTCAACAATATGTACTAGTTATGGTCTTTATAAAAAGAATTATTTCTTGGATATAGACTTGATAAAAAATCATTTCTTGTCTTAGGAATTGATGGTAAGATCAAGATGTCAAACATTATACATTCCATCAACAATAAGTCAATTATTTCAATCAATGTGATCTATTTATTTTCATTATTGTCAATGGATATCTTATACTCCTAATTTCAATTGATTATGGAATTATGATGATTATTTATTCCTTACATAATATTTATTCCATCTTTATACCATGATTTCCTCATTTATATGTTTTTCCATACTAATTGTCTGAGCTTACAACTTTTTAGGTTTTCATTCCTTGGGTTATAAAGATAATAATTACCCAAGATATGTCTATAAAGATAACATGTATGGAAGAAATCATGGGAGATTTTAAATACATATCATGGATTAATTAGTTTATTATATAGTAGAAAAATATGTCTATCAGTTGAGAAATACATGGGATTTTTTTTATTATGATTTTTCCTGATTCTTTAAATATCCAAACCTAAAATGTCTTTGGAATATATGTAATGAAATATTTTTTTTTAATCCATGTATTTATGGGATATTTATTTTTGGAAATCCACTATATATGTATTTTTCTAAAAAATTTATTAATATATAAAAATAATAAATTTATCATGATTAAGATTATATATATTATGTAACCATGATCCCTTTTACAATAGTAAATCTACTAATGTCATTTTGAACTTATAAATTGAAAATATTGAAAACATCAAACTTGAAATTAACCATTTTAGTAACTAAATTATACATGATAAAAAAATAAATTTATGAAAAAATGTTAATATAGTAAACATGAAAATTTTTATTAATTAGGTATAAAACTATTATAATTATATTACTTAGAAGGGAATATGTATGAATAAGATGAGTCAGGACTCGATGTAAGGGTATTTCTATATAAAACAATTGTTTTAATGTTTTTCTTACAACTCTTTTTATTATATATTGATGAACTTTTAAATTTTTCATGAATGTTCTTATTTATTCTTCAAAGGTTTTAAAAGGAAATTTTTTATATTTTTTAATTTCTTTAAAAATGATTAAAATGAATATTTTATAATATTTTACATATGAATACCTTTTGAATTTTTTAAAAAAAGTTTCAAAAGAATGTTATTTTTTAATGTATATGGAATTAATGAATTTTCCCACTATCATAACAGTTATTTGAATTAATAAATCCTTTATAAGTTTCCATAATTATTTCAATGAAAATATTTTTCTCAATATTTAGAGAATTTTTTGTTTTGAAAATATTATCTATGGAAACAAAAATTTATTCTCGTTTTTATGAGATAATTGAAAGTATTATTTATTATAGTATTGTATTCTAATTCAAATTAGTTTTATGGTTAAAGTGAAAAAAAAAATATGTGTTTTATTACTATTATAGTTATTGAAAATTTTATTTGAAATATGGGTGATACTGATATTGATATGATGATAAGTGATCCTGGTATATATCTATAATTCATTAGGTAAAGGGGTGGATATTACCAGTGATTGGTTACTACTAAGAGATGTGGGACTTACCTGGTTAGGTGATTCCATTCTAAGGGTTCTTATAAGGGTGAATGTAAGGATAATATCCCAAGGTACCTGTATAATATTATTATAATGGGTTTTAAATTAAATTTTTTAATTTTAAAAGGTAAGAAAATGAGATTACGTATTTAATGAAAATTTACGAACATTTCAAAAAGGGATGAAATGATTGCTTTTTAGGGAATGGATTTCATGAGTTTCATATTTTCTATGAAACTCTTATGATTATGATTTTTCCTTTAGGATTCCATATTAAATGTTTTATGAAATTTATTGTTCAATTAAGTATTTTTAAGAAAAAGTAAACATATAATTGAGTTCAAATATTTATTATTAAAAATTCCATATTTATTATAGATTTTTTATGTTTAAAGATGAAATAAATGGGTTTTTTCATTTATGTCCCTTATTGATATTTTTTCTCATTCCATGTTTTAAACTATTTTTCACTGGGCTTAATATTTAGTAAGAATATTAATAAAGTTAGAGTTCCAATTATGGGATTTAAATTTAAGGAAGTAGGTGTGTATTTATAAAGAACATGTTTTCTAGGATAAATGGGAATTGTGTTGAAATGTATACTTTGTATTGTAAAGTATTTCATAATTATCTAAATCTCTAAAGCTAAAAAGGACTTTGGGATGTAAGTGATAAAATATATACCATAAACCATGTAATTTATGGGATGGTTATGTACAATTCATTATAGTTGTTATTAGAAAAAGGGTTTAGATAATTTTAGAGGTTGGGAAGTTATCAAGAAAGGATAATTTAATAGTTTTAGATACCATAATGGAATAACAAGTCATATATTAATCATAATTTTAAAGTAATAGATACTTATTTTGAGGTTTTATGTGTTGTGAGTATTTTGGGAAAAAATTATTGAGGTTTAATCAATGTTTGTGGTATATAAAACCCTTATGTTTAACAGGTGTTTTATTAAAAATATTTTTTAAGAAATAATTATTTTATATTATTATTGAAATTAGTTGAAATGTATTGAAAAAATTTATGGTTAAGATGATCATTGATGTTGATGTAATTATGGTTAATTGGGATAAAAGGGTTATTACGTTTTGGGAACATATGATTTATCATATAGATAAGTATGGATTTGAAAATTGATTTGGAGAATATGTGATTAAATTTATTTTGAAGAAGTTAACTATATTGGGAACATAAAATGATTAAAGTAAATAGAAATATTATTTTATAACTTGGGATTTTATTTGAGAAATAAATTTTGAATTATCTTTTTGAAGCATATATGAATTTATTATGTCTTTACAATGATTCAAGTTATTTATTGAAAGAATTATTTATTTTGGATATAATATAATTAGGGTATATACATTTTTGTAATGTGAATTTAGGATTGATTTATGTTATTTGGAGATAAATATTATGTTTACCTTATTGGAATATGTGATCAAATCATTCTAACATTTCAGATTGTGTTTTTGTGAAGTATATTGTGAAGATATTTAAGGTTATTTATTTATGGATTGGATTAAGTTGTACTTTGGTTATTATTGTTGAGTATTTGGAGTTTAAAGTAGTATTTATTCATATTGTATATTATTTTAAGTATTACTAAACATTTTCATCTTGGTTAATATCTAAAGATAGGTGGAAAACTTCTTATCTTTTATAAGATCGTTTGATCCATTAGATGCCTTTTTCGGGCTTTAGGCATGAAAAAAACATCCAAAATATTCATTACATGGAGTGGGGGATGGGATAGAAGTGGAAACTTCTTGAAGCATAACCAAAGGATGAAATTTTTTGTAAAGAATGGAATGGAATAGAGTAAGTATGTTTTATCATATTCTCTATATTGATGGTAAAATATTTCCTTAACTCAAGCAAGAGGAAGATAAATCTATCGACTTTCATCAATAAATTATTATGTTTCACTTATATAAACTATTTCACAAGTAATAGTTACATTATGGTTTAATAAATATTTATGAAATTATAAGTTTCCTATTCTTTACATCGATATTAAAGTTATTTTCAAAATTTAATGTTATTGATGTGAATTAAAAGAAAATTATTTCCACTTACATATATTCTACTCCATGTAATTGACTTTGAAAATGTTTCAAACCATTTCTATTGATAATGAGATAAAATTACAAGAATGTAATTTCTTTAAGGGTTGAAATATAACACCCCAAGATTTTTTATTCTGTTTTATTTAAATAATATTTTTTTTGATAGAATGTTTTTTACATAACAAGGAGCTTAAATAAATGATGATACACTATAAAAATATTATTATTTAAATATGACCATTATAAACTAGTAATTTATTTTGTAGGTATGAATAAGAATAATAGTATTATGAACTATATATAGAATTATTTTCCATAAAAATGACTATCCAACCATAATTTGATTATTAATTGGATCAAAATGATGATAAAACATTTTTAAGGTAAAAGATATATTTCTAAATGAATCTTTTTTATGTACACAATGTATTTTTATATTAATATATTAAATTAATCAATATTTATAAATGATTATAATGAAATGAGTATATTATATATTCAATCAACTAAATTAACATTCATTTCAATGTGATAATTAGGTATGGAATAAGGATAAATAACATGAATCTCTCCCACCAAATATACCCCTCTTATGATGATAATGAAGGAAGAGATATAAGGACACCTGATTCCTACCTCCAATAGGCCCTAGGTTGGAAACAAGCATGGAGGATATAAAACTATCACACATGGAAGGATTTACCCTCTATAATAATATGGAATTCGGAGATAGGATAATCAAACACTCCGAAAATCTAACACATGATATAAAAGTATACCCAAAAACATATCATAATGTATGAAAAATGTTTATAGATACCAATAAAATCCTCCAAGTTATTACCCAAATACAATTCCTATGAAAGAAACTCAACAATAGCTTCAAAACCAAAGATAGTAATGTCCATCTCAGTCCCCCTAATCATATTGGAAACTAGAAATATATATATATATATATATATATATATATATAAGGTCAGCATAACAAGTATAATCAGTAAGATCATACCCAAGTTATAAAGTTCCTATGTTAAAAGATAATACTAAATATTTTATAAACAAAAAATAGAACCAACATTCACGTAAACAGATCAACTAACCGATTTGAGCCTCACAATGGCATGATCACCATATCATTCATCAAATATAGTAACACAGTATCAAAAGAAGAGACTTATTTTCAACTACCACACCCCAACATCAAACATATTATGACTCCATCCCTTCAATACATGTATCATCATATAATAAGCCAACTCTGATGTGGGTCAGTACACATCCCTACCAAAAAAAACCTCTCGTAGGTTGAACATCTGGTTCTAGATTTAGTCATCATCACATTACAACCTCATCACATATCTAGGGTAGTATGGTATAATGAATGTAAAGGAAATCGTCCTCATTTCCTCCCCCAACCATTCATGACCCCCACCACATATCACATACTCATCACCACTTGGAAATCTCTAATTCCAACCTATATAGTCATTAGGTAATCTCTAAGAGCAACATGTGTCATCTTGGGTAATCTTCAACACCAGCCAGTATCAACACTAGGTAATCTTAAACACCAGTCTGTATCATAACTAATATTTATGGAAGTGTAGGGAAAAGAGGGTATCCAATCATTTGTATCACCACCAAACCTGGATGTTAGGGAAAACACAAGGAACCCAAAACATTTAGGATTTGGTTAGGTTATCCAACTTTGGTGGGGAACGTATAGAAATAACATAAAGTACATGATATATATATAGAACAAAATATACAACCTATGGGTCCACATCAATTGAAATAGCATATAACACATCAAAGCCATTATATCACAGACCATATACCACAATCGATTCCACCTCTAGATGCATCGTACCACATAACCACCACACATAGCCACACAATTCCACTTTCAATTATAGGTCCTCTCATTTTTTTATTTTAATTAGTTTCCAGTAACTTCTATATGCTAATCCATATAATTCACATTTACATATCCCATACATTTATCATTCAATTCATTTAATCCAATTCCACACATCAATTCTAGTCTTCCTTATTCATTTACCAACCCATTTCATTTAGTTCATAGAATTACACTTTATTCCATGGCTAATTGGAAACTAACACAACCACACTATGTAATAGCTCTCCCAAATCACATAAACCATTACCACAACTCCACATAATTTAATCCATATCATTGAAACAACCACCTACCTCAACCACCACATAGTAGAACCACCGCAAAACACAACAACTGTACATCACTACCGTCACACAACCACCCAAATTGTATCTCATTCCATCCAACCATAATATCACTACCCCATTTATTTCAAAACCAATTTTTTCACCACCATCACCACACAACAACCTACTTTACAAAATGAAACACACTAATCACTTCTATACATATCATCACATATCATCTTCCACAATTTAGGTTCAAGGGATTACATTACATTACTTAATTATTTAGCTTGGGTATTCTCACACAAATTCTTGATTTATATGGGAAACCAATTCATTAGACATATATAAATTATTATATTCTTAATCAGGGTGTGACAAAACAATTGAAAAAATAATTTTCTCATATACATGTCTACTTTATCATAATCAAGGCTCCCAACATCCATGATTATTAGTAATGGAAAAATGTGTTCATAAACTCACCAGTAATGTCATAAAAGTATTAAAACTTGTGATTTATCCCCAATACCATTAATTTTAGATTAATACAATTCATTACATTTATTAATACAACCATTAATATCCACCCAAATGAAGGAAAATTTATATAATCCACACACATGCACTTAAATAGGGAGAGAATGAGGATCCCCTACCTCAAAGAAGCTTATTGATTCACGACACAAAGTAGGGTGAAGGAGAAATAACTAGTAGACCACAAACACACTAGTAAACCATGAATAAACCTAAAACACACTAAGGTATTGTCAAAATCATATTCTAAACTCACCCATATCAAAATATCATCACTTTTATGAATCCTCAGAATAAGAATAAAAGTAAACAAAGGGGAAATAGGAGAACTCACCTCAGATTTACAATGATAAACCTTTGGAATCCATGGATAAAAGTTGTGAAGTGAGGGCTAGAAAAGATGAGTAGGGTTTTTCCAAAAACAAAGAGTAAAAAAATAGGTGAGCCTTGGTATTTATAAATAAGTTGGGCCTCAGTTTATTCACATTGTGAATCACCAGTTCACACTATTAGTTTACGTGAGGTCCACCAAATCATGTTGTGAATTTACTTTAGGCTATAAAATTATCAATATTCAAACTCAATGAATATTTGAAAATTTCTATGGAACCTCAAGTGGTAATTAATTCCTATCAGGAACAATTACTTCATGTACCAAGTTTATTGAACATAGAACCCACATTATAAACTCGAGTCGTGAATCACCGGCCTCCTAACCATAAATCAACCTTTCATGATGAAAATACATATTCACATTGTGAACCACTTGTTCTAGAAAAAATATAGCTTCAACTCCACTAAACCCTCCTTTAGAATCCTCTAAGAACCTATAACTCCCAAATTATCATAGTAATGGGCCAATAATCCATGGACCATTATATTTGATACTTCAAAAATTACTCTCATCCATGAGAATAAAATCCAAACCCAAAAAAAGAAATGGGAGGGTTGGAAAAAACACCCCACAAGATACCACTCAATGATCTCATTACACTCCAAACACTAACATTATCTAAACACATCGAGCCAAGCTAAAACATCTGTTGAACACCCCACACAAATACATCACCATCCCCCACTGAGCATAACACCACACAATATCACACCATAAACAAGCCACACATTTTCCCTATAACCATACACACTACCATTTCAACCTCTACATAACCTAGTCCAATAATCCCCTCAACTATCACACAACACTACTCTCAACACAAAAAATAAGGAAACTCTTCCTCTATATCAAGATATTATATTTTTTGGGTAGTATTTAATTTCCACTGTGGTTTTAAAACATGTCATAAACATAACACGTATTTATTAGAAAGGGTATTTGTCCAATTCATATAATTTAATCCATAACACACATCATCAATAAGTGAAAAACTAATTGCATCTCATAAATTGAGTAAGGACTAAACATGATGCCATCAAAGAAAAACAAGGTAAGGAAAAACTCAAAATAGCACTGAGTACTAGGAATTCAACTATGACTCATGATCCTAAGTAATATTTTATAGGCAACCATTCCACCATATTACATGAACCAAGGGGAAGGTTTTTTCATAAAACACCATATCTTGATGATCTTAGATCTCTACGAATCACTCCATGAATGTCACATCATACTTGATATCCAACTCTCTCTGATAAATTATGTGGGAGTCATTAAGAAGATACTGATGAAGCTAGTACATGTAAGAAATCATGGATCCTTCACATCACCAACACACCCTAACACCTCATAAGGCCCAAAAAAGCTAGGATAAATCTTCCCCCTCTGTCAAACTTCTACTACCCATGACAAAGGGAAACCCTCAAAAAAAAATTTCATCTAACCTCAAACTATAAGGGCCTCCACATACAAACATCATAGGCCTTATGATGGTCTTAGGCTACCCTCATCCACTCTTGGACCAACTAGATATTCTCAATTGTCCTCTTCACCATATCAGGACCAAGATCCATTGACTCACCAACCTCTATCTAGAACAATGGAGAATGACATAGCTACCCATACAATACATCAAATGGAGCTATGTAAATTTATGATTGATACCTATTATTATAGAAAAAACTCAACCAGAAGTAGTTTCTTTACCCACGATCTACCGAAATAAAGGTTGTATGTTCATAATATATACTCCAGTATTTTTATGGTTCTTTTTATCTTCCCATCTATTTGAGGGTGGAAAGCAGTGATAAGGTGAATTTGGGAGCCAACATCATACTACAATTCCCTCCAAACTTTTGAGGTAAAATGAGGATCCAGATCATAGATAATGGTCCATGTTACCTCATGAATACTAACCACATAATTCACATACATCCTCTCTAAGACATATATCATACTCAATTTATGGATCACCAGAAAATGATCCACCTTTGTAAGACATTCCAAAATATCCCAAATTGCTTCACATCCTTTATGATCCCAGGGTAACCCAGGGATGAAATCCAACAAGATTCCCTCCCAATATTACTAGGTAAAATACAAGGGCTGTATAAAACCTCTATAAGTAGGGTGTTCCACTTTCACCTATTGAAAAACTAGACACTTCACCCAAAAAAAATTGACACTTTCCATTTCATCCCAAGACACCAAAGTTGTCTCCTCAATCCATGATACATCTTATTCACACTAGGATTCACCACTAAGGGAAATCCATGAGCCTCAAAGGTAACTCCCTCACATATTTCCAATGCAAAAAATACCCTCCTCTAGAAAAACATCTAGTTTTGACCATCCTTTGACCATTCCTCTGGAGTATCACGATGGAGAAAATGGGCATGCATTATCTCTACCTCTGAGTATCCCCACTAAGATTTCTCCACCTACTGCATCAAGTATGACTCCATGGCCATCCGATACAGAAAACCACATCATCTTATTTCCTTCACATCAAGATTCATCACTAAAATCTTATTTATCCCTTTATAAACATTTGTAGACTCCCAAACTATATCTCTTTTGGACTTTTGACTTAGTGCATCATCAAAAAAAATTCCCTTTCCTAGGGTATAGGTTATTTAAAAATCATGATCCCAGAGAATATTTTTCTACCTACATAGGTGTAGATTCAAAATACAATGAGAGGAGACGTATTTCAATAATTTGTAGTCTATGAAAAAATCACTCACTGATGAGGTAATTCCACCACGACTTCAATGAAAACACAACTACTTCCAAATCCAGATCATGGGTGGCATAGTTACACTTGTGTGAGTGTAACAACCTAGAACCATAATTGATCACTTATCTCTACTTCATTGAGAAACATTCCAAACCCTATGGGACACATCAAAAAAAACCTCACACATCAAAACCTCCTTAGACAACCAAAGAACATGAGTACCAATCAATTTCTCATTTAGGTAACTAGATGCTTCCTGGTACTACTCAGTCAACACAAAATACTATTCCTTCCTCATCTACATTGTTAGCAGGGTTGAAATCTGAGATAAATCATACGCAAACCTTTGATAATATTCTATAATACCAAGGAAACAGAGAACCTATTCCAAGATCTTGGGTTATAACTAAGAAATAATTTCCTTGATATTCAATGGGTCCATGTCCACACCCTTATGAGAGATCACGTGTCTAAAAAAACCCCTACCATGACTAGAAATTACACTTGGAAGGAATTCCATAAATCTAGTGGTTTCAAAGGACCTTCAAGATAGATCTGAGATAATTGTAATTCTCCTCCTCATTCTTATAGCAGATGAAGATATTATCGATTAACATGATAATGAACTGTTCCAAGAACTCATGGAATATGGAGTTCATGATCCCCAAGAACACAGCTAGTTCATTCATGACACTGAATTTCATAACTACAAACTTGAAGTTCCCATACCTATATTTAAAGGTAGTATTTGATATATCCTTGTATTTTACCCTCATCTAGTGATATCTGAATTGTAATTAGATCTTAAAAAACCAATTGGATCACTTTAGATAGTTTAACATATCAAAGATCCTTGGAAGATGGTCATGGTTCATGACTATTACCTAATTCAACCTCTAGAAGTCTACAAACAACCATATATTACTATCCTCCAAGGAGAAAAATACTATATCACCAAAAAGAAACAAACTGGGTCATATGGAACACTCATGTATAAAATCTTCAACAAGATGCCTCAAATTACACAATTCCATAGGTTTTATTCAATATGGGTCCATCCAAATTGGAGACGCTTCCTATTTTAACTCTATCCCAAATTTAGTGTTATGTTCAGAGGGTAGTTTCATAGCCTCATCCAGTAAAAAATACAATAACTCCTCCATAACACTAGGAACATCCTCATCTCAATCTTCCAACGATTTCTCCTCCAACTAATATAAATGAGGCTCCAATTTCCTGAAACCCATCTAATAACCTCATTCGTCAATAAATTCCACTCATTGGAACTCCATATCAAAAATTAAAAATCTATTCTAGTAATATTCTATGATTTAATACATATAATACATCCAATCCATGAAAAGGATAACATTGTATGGTTATACATACCTCATGAAGAGATCCCCCATTGACTGGTGTTATCCCACCACTAGTCTATATCGTTGGTTCGCATCAAACAAAGCAGTTTGACCTAAAAACGGTTTAGATAACACTAGGGTAACTAGAATAATATCTTAATGTTTTCCTAATGTATAGAAAAATGTAAGATAAATAAAGGAGTGTGAGGATCTTGAATTAAACAATGAATAGATGAGGGTATGTGGCAATCGGGCCCCAATGACATCACATACACCCCGCCTTAAAAAGGTCGTCGGGTCCTATCCTAACAGGTACCACCAGTTGCCCCAAAGACATGTGGGGCCCACCTTAGGGCCTACCCATGTGACTGAATGGGTTATCTGACTAATGACCATCTCTACAGGCCAACACATGTCCTTTCTAGTGTGTTTTTTCCTCAATCACACACACCGCCTTAACATGGTCATTGAGTCCTAGCCTACCAGGTACAACCAATTTCCCCAAAGACACGTGGGGCCCACCCTAGGGCATACCCACATGATTGAACAGGTCATGTGACTAATGACTATCCCCACATGCCAACATAGATCCTTTCTAGTGTGCTTTTTCCTCACTCACATACCCTGTGAAACTTCCCAAAAGGTCACTCATCCTGATCACTACTCCAGGCCAAGCATGTTTAACTGTGGATTTCTAATCAGGTAGGCTCCTGAAAAGGAAGGTGTGCCTTATTGGCATGAGTCATATCATTTAGTCATTTAACCCTTTATCAATCGGGGGTGTTACAATCACCCCCACCCCTTTAGAGCACAACTCCTCATTATGGGCCCTACATCTCAACCCAAGCAGCGTGTTGCACTAAATCCATGATACCACCTCTAATACCAAATGTGACAACCAAGCCCCATTGACAGCACAATCACCCCACCTTAACATTGTCGTCAGGTCCTGGCCTACCAAGTAACACCAGTTGCCCCGAAGACATGTGGGGCCCACCCTAGGGCCTACCCATATGACCGAACGGTCATCTGACAAATGATTTTCCCCGCATGCCAATGATTCTCTCCTGTCGCGGGGTGTGGACAAAAATAATTATATTTTTTTCTAGTGCAGCACAGTGGCTGACCAAGGTCGCCTCCCTTGAGGAGCCTTTCAGTGTGTTAACTTACATTATGATATATCACTTAATCTATCTCTTTTTGCGGTTTTGTTTTTAAATGAAAGAGATGAAAATATTTTTTGGGTTTTTGATTAAAAAATATAAACAATCATGAAATGAAAACAGAATGAGTTAAGAAGAAAGAACTTGGTTTTGGGGTTTAGTCTTGGATTCAATCATTATTCTCTTTTATATATTGATTTTAGTTTGATAATCCAAATGTGAAATCTCATGTTTGAATCACTACTCTTTTCCAGAATATAAATAGTTTGATATTCATGTCATTTGGGGTCGTCACCCTATCGGGGACATTTACCTCACCAATGCATGATACTCAAATCTACCACAAACAATAAAACAAGATTTAAAGAAAATTCATGAATATCTTGACCTACCCCCAATCCAAGTCTCTAGTTAGACTCTCATTTCTGAGATTATGAGATTACTTTGTGGATTGGGTGTAGTAAGATAGAAATATTGAGAGAGAGAGATAGAGAAAAGAATAAAAGTGGATGGAGAAACACATATGCAAGGATTAATAAAACTAAAAATAAATTAAATTACAATTGTAAATGAAACTAAATGGAAAATAAAATATTAAAATAAAATAAGAAATGAGGGAGGAAGAGAGGAGCAGTAGCGTCCTGTGTCCCGGTGGGATCCCTCCTTGTCTTTGGGTGTCGACCTCATGGATTGGAAGGAGGGGAGGACCTCCTTTTATAGGTGGATTTCTTTCCCCCAAAATTTTTTGCGTTTTTGGACCCATAAATGGTTGATTCACGTTTGTACCCCTTATTCAATTTTTTTCATAAATTTGTTTTCAATTCACCCTAAAAATTTCATCTAATTTGGAAAACAGATGAAGGAGTTGTGAATTTTACATTGGCGGTTACTTTTTCTAGATTAAGCTTCTAGGAAGGTTCCTCTAAAAGTATAACATTCAACGGCAGCTTTAATGACTTAAAAACTCCCTAAAATTTTTTTCACGGCTGACCCTATCTTTCCTAGTGCTATAAAAGGTGGAATAACTTCAATAGGATGTGTTAAGGCCGAGTTTTGGTTCCATTACAGTGGTGGGGTCCGTGCTGTCCACCCGGAAAAGTCTCCAAATTCAATGAATTTTTAGGCCCTTTACATGGCAGACTTAGCTCCTGGTCCAGAAGACGAAATTTGAGGAAATAAAATCAGGATTCTAAAAAAATTAGAATCAAAAATTTTTTACATATATTTTATGCTAAATTACAAAAATCACATTGTGGTCAAAATCTGTCCAAAATCCAGAATTATGCACTTTTCTCAATTATGCCCATTTTCATTATAAAATTCAAATTACCCATTATTTTAATAAAACAATGAAATAAATGGGTATTATCATTGAG
Source organism: Viscum album (assembly GCA_963277665.1). NCBI lineage: Eukaryota > Viridiplantae > Streptophyta > Magnoliopsida > Santalales > Viscaceae > Viscum > Viscum album. The sequence goes on from OY728151.1 coordinate 791,806,356, forward strand.
AAACATTAAAAAAACTCATTATTTGATCAAAAATATACACATAAATTTGCTCTGTCAAATACCCCCACACTTAAACCATGCTTGTCCTCTAGTATAAAATCTCAACATGGAAATTAGAGGACACCAATGTTACCAATATTCAAATTCCAATGCCATAAAATCAAACAATTTTCAATGTAAAATTAAACTTTCAAAAAAAATTATAAAATATTAATTTAATTTCCCATTTTTCAAAGAAACAAATAATTCACACATTTTACTTTCCCCCTTTGAAAATTGATGGAACTTCTCATTTCATTCATTCAAGCTCCTTGATTCATTTTTATTAAACATGCCAAGTATGGATTTACCTCACTTTTGATTCTTTTCTCTCATCACTCATGATAAAATTCAATTAGATTTATGTTTATATCATGAAAACATGCTCCTTATCAATAGGCTAGTAAATGAACTACTTTCTCCACTTTGTAAAGAAAAAAGACACATAAAATCATGAGGACTTGCAATAAAGGTTCAAATGACTCTGAGGCTTAAGGTTGGTAGGATTTGATTCTTTGAAAATTAAGGCTCAAGGATGAGGATAATATATTAAGTACAATGCATGATATCAAAATTAATAGAGTAATGAAATTATCCCCTTCAAAGTTGCAACACCCACTTCCCAAAACTCAAAGAAAAGGTTATGATCAAGTAAGCATAATGGATGATTTGTGCACCCTCTTGATTTTTTTTTATTTTGTAATTATTTTTTCATTTTTCGAAAGTTATGATTAGATCAAACCTCACATCCATCAACTAACCACATGCGATCATAAGATCGTCAGTTTGGAAAATGGTGATTTTTGGTTCTCTAAAATCAAAACCCATTTTTCTATTTTTTTGTCATTTTTTTTAATTCAAGAGGGGAAAACAATAGAGTATAATGAATAATTTCACAAACTTTTACAATTTCCACTATAAAACCCCCACACTTCTTCCTTACAATGTGTATCATCCCATCCACCATGATTCCCCTTACCCCCACACTTCAACTTTAAAATATCATTCAAATACCAAGTGTAGGGTAAGAATGGATAAAAATGGATTGAAACATAGATCATCCCTATAAAGGTCATTTATGGTATCTATAGGCTTAAAAGAAGGTTTGATGTAAAGGTTGTATTTTAAGGATAAGTGGATTCTCAAAGGATGACTCAATCATTTTAAATGTGTTTTTTTACAGTCATAGATTTGACAAGTTTCAATACAAGTTATGCTCGGTTACATGTCCCAAGATCAGTCAAGAAATATACTCAAGAATAAATAGGAAGTAAATGGTCTAAAAATCCTCTCAGTAATGAGAAATATAACATTATACAATCACTCGTGTTGTGACTAATAATAACAATTCAATTCACATAAATTTCAGAAATTTAAAGAATGAAAGATGGAAGAGAAATTTCATTTACATGAATCAATTAATTCTTTCCAATCATGAGTTATTATTTCAATATATATGCTTCATATTTAAAAATTCAATTTTCCATTTCAATAATTTAATCATATAAACATTGAAACCTAAAACATGGCATCATTGGGTTCCTAAGAAACTCATGTCTCCTAGATAATTCAAGTAAAACATGAATTCAAGTGTGGGCATGCAATTTTATCTTTAAAGCTCAAAACATGTTGTGGACTAAAATGTGGAGAGTTTAAAAGATAAAACACTAAAATTGAACTCCCTTTTTCTTTGAAACTTAGTCTTGTACTTCCTCTTCACTTTCTAGGGCTTCCTTCTTCCATCATGATCCTATAAAATAAAATAACAGAATTAAGCATAAGTATCATGTCTTTTAAGCTCAAAAATATAGGAGGGAGTGGGATGCATGTTGAACTACATCTAAGAAAAGAAATTGACATCAAATTTCCTAGAAAGAAGGTAAAGATAAATCTTGGTATAATCCCCCAAGTGGGCCTTGGATTCTTTTACTACCTCCAAAGGGCAGTACCAGCTGTTATCCAAAGTCTGATGGTGGTTGGAGATTCTTTGACATGAACCACCACATGTGATTTTTTTCAGCATCCACTTATTCTTTCTTTTTGAGGAGGAATCCTTGGATAGAGTATGCCAGATCCTCCCCCTTTACAATGTGGTACATCTTTGAAGGTGGGGGTAGGATGAAGTATGGAACCTCCACCACCATTATTTCTCCTTGTGCAACATTCTCCGTCTCTTCTTTTACTCCCTCTAGTGAATATTTGTTGTCTTCGGGGTGCTCAAGGTGTTTCTCAACAGGTGCATCTTCTTTTGCCTCTTCATCCTCCAGGGAATAATAGGATTCATCGGATTCTGAAAATTCAAAACAATTGGGAGTTATACTCAAATTTGTTTCAACAAAATTAAAAGATTTTGAGTTCAAGAATGTATCATCTCCCGGAGTTGGTTCATCTTGAATCCTTTCTTCGATGGAAAGTTCCTCTTGGATTTGATCATCATAGGATGGAGGTAGGTAGTGAGGATCCTCCATTTTGAGTTTCTCCTCAACTTCATGGATGTCTTCAGTGAAATCCGGTAAGACCAGGGACACTTCCTTCTTGGCCTCGAATCTTTTTAAGTCAGCTTGGAGTTCATTGACCATGGTCATCAAATATTCTGGTGAGATCCATGTTGTTATGCCTCTTTCTTTCTGCTTGACCATTATCATAAGCACATCAACTCTTCGTTGGAGGGCCTCCTTAGTGTATTCTATTTCTTGTTCTTGTGAATGTGAGTAATTTTTAGTCAATGTAGAATAATAATCATTTGAATTCATCATGGAATGATTTTTTTTTAATTTTTTTTAAAATAAATGAAAGCTAACTTTGATGTGAAAATAGAAAAGGTAAATGAATAACTGATTGGCTCCCCAGAAATGGCGCCAGTTTTGACGCACGCCTGTCATGGGGCATGGAAAAAATCAATTATATTTTTTCTTAGTGCAGCACAGTGGCTGACCAGGGTGGTCTCTCTTGAGGAGCCTTTCAATGTGTTCACTTACTTTATTCTGTATAACTTAATCTACCTATTTTTGTGGTTTTGTTTTTAAATTAATGTGATGAAAATCTTTTTTGGGTTTCTTATTTAAAAATATAAACAATCATGCAATGAAAATATAATGAGTTAAGAAGAAAGAACTTGGTTTTGGGGTTTAGTCTTGGATTCAATCATTATTCTCTTTTATATGTTGATTCTAGTTTGATAATCCAAACATGAAATCTCATGTCTGAATCACTACTATTTTCCAGAATATAAATATTTTGGGTTTCATGTCATTGGGGGTCGTCACCCAATTGGGTACATTCGCCTCACCAATGCATGCTACTCAAATCTACCACAAACAATAAAACAAACTTTAAAGAAAATTCATGAATATCTTGACCTCCCACCAATTCAAGTCTCGAGTTAGCCAATAATTTTCGAGAGTATGATATTACTTTGTGTATTGGGTGTAAGAAGATAGAAAAATTGATAGAAAGAGATGGAGAGAAAGAAAAGAAGAAAAGTGGATGGAGAAACACAGATTCATGGATTAATAAAACTAAAAATAAAATAAATTACAATTCAAAATGAAACTAAACGAAAACTAAAATGAAAAATAAAATAAAATAAGAAATTAGGGGGGAAGATAGGAGCAGCATAGGCCCGTTCCACGGTGGGATCCCTCCTTGGCTTTGGGTGTTGAGCTCATGGATTGGAAGGAGGGGAGGACCTCCTTTTATAGGCAGATTTATGTCCCCCTAAGATTTTCGTGTGTTTGGACCCATAAATGGCTAATTCACGCATGAACCCATTCTTAAATGTTGTGCATAAATTTTTTGGACGTTCACCCTCAAAATTTCAGCACATTTGGACACCGGATGAAAGAGTTATGAATTTTACATTGGAGGTTACTTTTTCTGGATGAAGCTTCTAGGAAATTTACTCTAAAAGTATAACATTCAACGGCAGCTTTAATGACTTCAAAACTCCCCCAAATTTTTTTAGGGTCGGCCCGAACTTTCCTCATGATATCCAAGGTGTAATCATCTCAATTGAATGTGTGAATGCCGAGTTTTAGTTCCGTTATAGTGGTGGGGTCCATGTTGTCCGCCCGGAAAAGTTTCCAAATTCAATGAATTTTTAGGCCCTTTAGATGGCCGACTTAGCTCCTGGTTCAGAAAAAAAAATTGGAGGAAATAAAATCTGGATTCTAAAAAATTTTGAATCACAAAATTTGGACATATATTTTATGCTAAATGACCAAAATAACCTTGTGGTCAAAATCTGTCCAAAATCCTGAATTATGCACTTTTCTCAATTATGCTCATTTTCATTATAAAATTCAAATTGCCCATTATTTTAATAAAACAATGAAATATATGGGTTTTACCATTGAAAAAAAGTAAAAAATACTCATTATTTGATCAAAAATATGCACGTAAATTTGCTCTGTCATCCAACACATGTCCTTTCTAGTGTGTTTTGTCCACACTCACACACACCCTGGGAAACTTCCCAGAAGGTCACCCATCCTGATCACTACTTCAGGCCAAACATGCTTACCTGTGGAGTTCTAATCAGGTAGGCTCCCGAAAAGGAAGTTGCACCTTGTTTACATGATTCATATCATTTAGTCATTTAACCCTTTATCATTTAGGGGTGTTACTGGGTAGATGATAAACTAATCATACCTCAAACATCCTCTAACCTTGCTGGCGCTTTCACCTCTATCACATGTGTTTGACCATGCCCGTCTCCCCAACCTCACTATGATCAACCTCTATAACTACAATATAGACTAAGACCCTATCTAAATGACCATCATTATGTTTCCTCCTTACCAACACCATCTATCACATGTTATTGATCAAGCATCGACAGTCCCTGCTACTAAAATTGCCTCGGAGAAAATTGTTTCTACTGTCGAAAAGGGTCCAGACCACCAATAATAAAATAGTCTCTCTAAGTGGTCTAACAATTATAATATAGGTGGTCATTTCCCCATTATAATTATCAAAAAAACCAAAAAACCCTACTAGGTTCTTGAAATCTACCTACTCAAGAAGGATGTGAAGTAATTTTTCATGGTCGGCTCCCTACTGGTCAGAACCCTAACTGCCTAAATGTATATAACCCACTACTTAAAGATCATATCCTCAAGATTCCCAATTGTCCACTCTCTCAAGGATCGCCTCTATGATAATGCATATTCTTGATAACCTTCTTCTATACCTCAATATATGTAGAAATCATAAATAGGGTAACCACATACTTGATCATTGGGGGAAACCCCTCCTCCACACTTCATGATATAGACTCCTCATCTAGAAATACATTAGTATTTAAGTGAAGTAGGTCCTTAAATATAATACCAAGATCACATACTATCTGGAACCCCTACTAAAGGTAGATAATCTCCTATATTTATGATACATTCATCTTGATGGTAGGAATTCCTGACAAAACTCCATCTAAAAGTATAGCCACAATACATCTTCCTCCTTATGGTCACCAAGATACAGCTTCCACCACTGATGAATAGATCTCTATATCTAATTAACAACTAATGGAAACTCAAACTTAGACCATTATTGAATAATATTAAAGGGGATATCAAGATTCTCCAACTATCACTCTCTCTTAATATCATAGATTCTCCCCTTATAATTCCTCGATATTTTCTACTAAAATGAACACAAATACCTCTTCCATTCCCCATCCTCATCTATTAGGTCATTCCTCTAATGATCAACCTAGTTATCCTATAGAACCTTTGACACCGAAGCTACTCATAGATGATGACTAGGACCCATATCAGAAAAACAAGAATAAATACTAATCTAGTTATAATGGAATTTTATCAAATTTTATTTAATTCATTCATTTTAATTTCAAACAATCACTCAATTCAAATTTTAAAAAAAAACAATACTAATACATGTAACACCCCTAGTTATCTACCCTAAAATAATCTCTATATAATGTAGTCATTTAATAAGATTATATTCCATATATAAGATCAAAATGGTCCCTAAAATCCCTTGTTCTATACGGTCTACCTGACCTATATCATACAACTAGATTAACTGGAACTGTTTCCCAACCAACCCATGTAATCCTCATTGTGCCTAACTCAAAACTCCATCATATAGATCAAAAAAAACCTTTTAGACCACTCTTTAATGACCCCTCCCTCCAATGGTACCTCTCTAGGGCCGACAATGAAGGCAGAGAGATAATGACCCCTGAGTCTCGTCTTCAGTAGACCCTGAGTTGGATACAAGCACCGAGGGTATAAAAGAATAACACATGGAAGGCATTAACTTCTATACTGATATAGTATTGGGAGATAGGATAATAAAACTCGAAGAAAATATAGAAAATAATATAAACTTAAACCCAAAACCATCCCACAATGCATGAAAAATGTCGACATATACAAATAAAAGTCTCTAATTCAATATCTAAAGGAAAAGTTCTATGTCAGTGACTCAACAGAAGCTCCAAAACCCAAGATATTAATGTTCATATCAGTCCCCATAATCATCCTCGAAACCTAAAAAATAGTTTATATATATTTAGTTCAAGAATAACATATATAATAAGTAGAATTGTACCGAAGGTCTTAAACTCACATGTGAAAAAATGCATACTACTATGAAAGTGAACCAACAGCATAACTAACAACTATAGTTGGTTCCAAATAACCAAATTTTATGTAATTTATGAAAACCTATATTCATATTTTTGAATATTAATAAACTTCTTGTCGTTTCATAATTTTTCTTCTTCATAACGTAGTGTGTGATAATGTCCTTAGAGTAATTGTCTCACTAAAGGTCGGAGCAGTTCCCCTCTATGATGAGAACCCAGAAGTGCTATGAAAGTATTCTTAAATATACGTTCTATAGTTAGATGATATATTTTAAGGGACACATATGATACATGATATTAGGGGTAGTGACTCATAGGATGTTAAGAAACCTTATCATGATGTAAGTCCTTGGTAATATTCAGTGTAAAATATTATGAGAACGAGACCCGCTAGTAGGAAATCAAAATTTATATGTGTCATTGGATGTTTCTATATATATATGTATGTATTGATCCCTAGACTATAATGTTATTATTAATGAATATTATAAGTCATTTTTATTGAAGTATTGAAAAAACCGATGATGATATATTTTCATGGAGAGGTAGGATACGTTGGCTACATCATGAGTAATATTGCATTAAAAAATAATGAAAGAAAGGATTTGTACCCTCTATTCTTTAATATAAGTTGATATATTAGGCCCTTTTATTGAAATTATATAGCCTAAATAAATCCATGTCCATGGTATTCTATAGGAAAATTCTATTTCCAAAAATTCAAATAAAGAGACATCCAGAACATATATTGATGGCACCAGCATGCAACCTTCTTGACTAGAGATATCATGATTAAGAGATTATATTATAAAGTGAGTATCTATATGATGTATTATGTCATTATAAAATTAATTTCTTTCTCTATGGGTGCCTTGAAATTTTTCCAGATGCTAACCTTGGACTTTAGGCTACTTCACCTAATGTCATAGACAAATAGGCATAGAGAGTCACACACTAAGTGTATCTAGAATCTCAATTAAATAATATATTATTATTTATTATTTAACAAGTTGAATAAATATTCTTCTTATACATGGTTTAATAATTATTCATGTTTTCTTGATCGCATATATTCCATCACCGATTATTCTAGAGAATATTATATGAGAAAAATATTTCATAACTATTTATTTGTTATTTAATGAATATAATATTGATTTATTTATTAAAGAATAATATAGTGATATTTATTTATTAAATAAATAGTTATCATTCAAGACCGGATAAATTTTATGGAGGAATGGAGGATCAAGTTTAATGGTCTGGTGAGAAATAATATATATTTAATATTATTTGATTAAATAATATTTAATTTTAATTCATGGGCTTAGCGTGTGTTGATAAATAATAATATTATTATTATTACCAACTTGAGGTTCCACAGGGATTAAATAAATAATAAATTTTACTTGGGAAATTATTTATTTATAACCCTCACATTATATAAACCCAATTAGATATTTTCTTTAATAGATCCAATTAATTTGTTTTGTTGTACGCAATGAATCTGGAGAATCCTATCAAATCCCAAGAGATATCCCTTCTCCAAGAATGCTCCCATGAATGGAGATTAATCTTCATCCACCTCCCACTCTCAATTCTAGAGAGATGAAATAGAATGCTTTGGAAGTGATTCTCATGGTTATCAAAGTTGAATGATGTAAGTAATAGGATGAGTCATTCTAGTACCCATATATTCCTATAGTGAAGTTCAGAGATTTGTGGAACACATGTGGATCACTGCTAGAGGGAATCTACTCTTGATTCCAAAAAAGTGGTTATGGTGCAACATAGTTATCTTATCAGATCCATCAATGAAGAAATAATTATAAAAAGATAATTATTTAATTGATTAAATTATTTATAAATAATTTTTTATGGTCCCTCACTTGGTTCTGAAATTTTATCCCTTATCTATTTTCATTTATTCAATTTTTTTGATCACATCATTTATCATCCTATAAATCTTGGATTTACCATTAATCATGAAAAAAATAATGTTAGGCATGACCCATCTCACACTTATCCTACACCCAAAACCTAAAAGTAGTGTTAGAGTTGCCACATGATTATTTATAATTATTTAAATATCATTGATTGATTTACACATTATTCATTAATTTTTCAATTTAATTTTAATATTTTTTTAATTAAAATTTTGAGATATTCTTCTTACTCTTTCATTTCTCCTAAATATAATAAAAATATTTAATTTTATAAGAAAAATAAAATTGAATATCTCATTCAGAGGTTCCAAGGAATCTATCTGGATAACACAAGAGTAAATGCTATGTAACTTGGAAGTACATGTCATGTACCAGTGTTTAAGGGGCCAAGAAATAATTCATAATTAATTCAAGGAATATGAATTCATTACACATGGTGTATTTAATTATACTCCACATTTTTACCAGGCCATCTTAGAATATGTTCATCTAGAGTACACGTCGTATAGCCCACATGCATGGCATGTAGTCCTTTAGGAATAAACAGATCATGTATCATCTTACATGGACTACCTAACTAGTGACCATGTAACTCATAGACCACAAGATGTGTAGCCCATGTACACAACATGAACTCAAAAAAAATGTGGCATAGTTTTCACACAAAGTCCCTAGGTGTGTTCCATAGATAGATGGTGAGAAAAGTATACACTGTGAAGCTATCTTATACATACTATATACTTATACTAAATTGTGCAGAATTGAAATTAATTTATTATATTTTGTAAACCTTATCAAAATGTTCTTGTTTGTGGTCATTAAGATGATATGACATGCCATGTGATGGGTTTTAATATATATAAATGTTTAATTAATTTATGTGTAATGTTCAGATATGCATTTACATTTATTACTCCATGTGAATTGAAGCATAACACATGATAGAAAATGATGAAATCATTATAATCATTAATTTGATAGTACACATCATAAAAGTATATGAGAATTATTTTATTACACATGTCACATGAGTAAATAATATATGAGTATAATACATGTTGTGTAAATTTAGTTGGGTATTCATCATGTTTCCTTCGATGTATATTTATGTACACATTTAAGTTTAAATAAATTTATTTAATTTGTTTAAAATTATTAAGGATGAGAACCTCATGGAAATTAAGATGAGAATAAAGATAAAATAATTAATTAATTAAATAAGATAATTAATTGATTCATGCATGATTTGTCTTAAATAAAAACTATTATAATTGAATGCTAATTTTATTAAATGCATAATTTATTGAATATTAATAGATGATCATGATCTTAGAAAAAAAAATCTATTTTATGTGGTTGGTTTCTTTTAATTTATTATTAAATTAAATTGATGGAATGTGTGGTATCTCTCCTAATATTATTTAAGGGCATGTGTTCCCATGGTTTCTTTTATATAACCCTTTTCCCTCACCTGCATGTGAGTAAAAGCATATGTAATGGATGGATCTCCCAAACTAGTGGAGGTGGTTCAAGTTTGGAGTTAAGGAAGAACTAATTCAAGATAGATACATAAGTGGACAGGTGAAAAGATATAACATGAACCTTAATTAGTTCAAGGTGTTTTCCCCAAGTTCAATGGTTAGTTTATCATCTACTAGATAAACTAACCATTAGTAAAATATCATGATCATGACACTTTATTTTTTTATTTCTATCAAGTTATGTGGTTATTTAATTATGGATGTTTTTTCTCAATCACATGAATTAATGGATTAATAATCATGAAATATAGAACTAAAATAAAATGGTTTATTCGTAAGTATTATCTAATACATGATCAATTTAGTAAATCCACTTAATATTAACAAGAATGTAATAAAGATGATAACTTGAAATTTACACATAAAAAGATAAAATTCCTCAATAATATAAATTAATTTGGTATAGCCATCCACTACTTTAGTTAAAATCAAACCATAGTTCAAAGTGTATGACCATCCAAAGTTGGGGTGATTTCAATTATTTGGGAAATCTATCTAGAAATTTTGGGTCGACTTAAGTTAGTTCACATAAAAGTTAGACTCCCAAAGTAGGACTTGGTGTAATTGAGAGGTAAGGGTTGAGGAAATCCAAATTAAGGATTTTAGGATTGGGGATTCCAATGGATCAAAGAACTATGAGTTAATGCAGCTGAAATTTAGAATTACTACCCAAAACCCTTCAAATTGCTTGACCAGCCAAATTTGGGGTGATAAGAAGGGGAATATTGATCCTTTCCACTATAATGTCCAGGAAACCAAATATTTCAAATCCAATGATGAGGGAAATTGGGTTTTGGTAAAATATTGGGAAATTAATAAATGTAATATTTATTTATTTTCTTAATTTTATTATATAAAGTACTGAAATTGTGCTCATATTATTTGTATAAATATCAACAAAATGACTTTAAAAAAATCATTGTGATCCATACTTGAGAAGGATAACCTTCTAATAGGCACAAATTTCCAAGATTGGAAAAGACACTTATGCATTATCCTTCACCATTAAAAGAAATTGTATGTTTCAGAAGAACATATTCTTAATTCTCTTGGTAATGTGACTAGGGGTGAAGAGTTAACTCTATATGCAAAACATTTGAAAAATGCCACAGATGTTCAATTTTTTATGCTATCATCCATGACCAATGAGTTTTTTAAGAAATATGAGGACATGGATGCATATAGAATGATGTATCACCTTTGGTATCTCTATCAAGAGAAGGAAATACAAGAGATATGTTAGATCTCCAGTGCTTTTTTTATAACTAATATTGGAGAGTTTGTGTCAGTTGGGCCTCATGTAGTCAAGATTATTGGCTACATTGAACTATTAAAAATATTAGGGATTAAATTCCAAGATGAGTTTTACATAGATCTAATACTTTCATCACTCCCCAAAACCTTCTTCAATTTTATTTTTAATTATAATATGAGCAATAATGAGAAGATTCTTTCTTAACTTCTTACTTTGATTCTCCAAGTGGATAAAGACATCGGTATTAAAAAACTCGCAGTGCTTATGGTGAATAAGAAAAGGTATAAAAAGGTAAAGTTTCCCATGACTCATAACAAGTATAAAGTTCCTAAGAATTATTCTTATAAAAAGAGGAAGATCCAATGGTTGGGAAAATAAAATGAGGCATTATGTTTTCCATTTGGAAAGAAAGGTCATAAGAAGAATAATTACACCCATAAGCAAGGTGAAGCTAAATATACATTTGTCATCAAGTGTAATCTATCAATATCTACACATTGGGAATTAAATATATCTTGTGGTTCTCATATATATATATACAAATGTAGGAACAATATAGATTTTAAAATATTCATAGATGAGAGTTGGATCAGTGGGATACTAATGGGGCAAGGTTGGTTGCTCAATCCATTAGTGACTATTACCTCACATTGACAACATGAATGATATTGAATTTAAGGTATTGTATTTATATACCAAATTTTACCCAGAACATAATTTCTATGTCATTTCTAGATTCATACGGTTTTATTTTCAGGTTTGGAAATAAAATTTTCTTCTTTTATAAAGAAAACATTTGTTTCGGTATGGTGCATTTAAATAATAGTCTTTATATATTAAATTAAGAAAACAAAGTATTGGAAGTTGATAATGATTCATGTTTACATGAATCATTTAAAACCCATCTATGACATCATTATCTTGGTTATGTAAATTAGAATAATTTTAAAAAAACACTGTCATGTTTTTTATTTAGACTCTTCTAAGCTAAAACCACTTGAAAGGTGGTGTTCTTGTTTACAAGGAAAAATTACCAAACCACCATTTGATGGATAGGGTGAAAGATCCATATAGATTCTAATATTGGTAAAAATATACATGTGTAGACCATTTTTAGTAAACGTTAGAGGTGTTTACACTTCCTTTATAACTTTTACTAATGACTTGAGTAGATTTGGTTATGTCTACTTGATGAGTTATAAGTATGAGTCCTTTGATAAATTAAAAAAATTAAATAATCGAGTAGATAATCATCTTGGAAAGAAGATAAAGAAGCTTATATTAGATCAAGGTGGTGGATATATTAACTAAGAGTTCATAAAATTTCTACGGTATTTTGGGATTCTATCTCAACTATAGCATCCCGCCTTTTTATAACATAACTTTTCTTTTAATTTTACAAAACTGAGGATCTTTAAGGTTTAGTGTCTTGGAAACTAGGAACTTAATACATGAAGACATAAAACATTCTTCTTAAAAACTTTAAAGGATTCTTAATTGTTCATCCTAAGTCCATTATAGCATCTCATAACCTAGGAGCATAAATCAAAGGAAAGGGTGATCAAAAGGCCCAGTAATAGAAACAAGAGAAACATTTTACATGTGAACTTGAGAAAAATCAATAAAGTCATGATAAATAACTTTAAGGCATGAGAAAGAGATCATGAGGCATATCATAATAAAAATATTGTGTTTCATAACTTGAAGATTTGGCTAAAACATTTAAATTAGACAATAATTTCCATATCACCAAGGTCTACCCCCAAGGTATCATAAAAAAATTACCAAGGTTATTCACCAAGGTATCGTTAAAATGGTCATCTCTAGAGATTAAGTCTTTACCCAATGCATTAGAGCTCTATTAGGTTGCACCCTTAATTTTTATTTATTATAATGTGAGCCACATATATCATCATAAATAATTTCATAAACAACCCATATAGCATAAAAGAAATGGGTTTCATTTTATAGTCATAACATTTTAAAAACTGCTTTAAAGACATGATCTTTATGTCACTTTAAACCCACAGAAAACAAAAGTGGGTATCATGTATGTAAATCCCAGAATTTAAAATAGAAAATTTTTATATATATGTGAATACCCTTTTTGAATAAATAGTTTTGAATATTCAATTAATAAAATAAAAGAATTTGAGAAAAAGAGAGAGACATTTTGAGACAAAAATTCGGCAGCATAACGACTATGTTGCAGGGTTTTAGAAAACATTGAAAAGAGAGGGTACATGGGTCACACATTAATAAATGATCCATAAAATAGTATAGGGACATAATATAAAGGATGTAAGAACATGGTAATGAAATTTTAAGGACATACCATATGAAATGAAAAACTTGAAAGGAAGAAAAAAATAAGATTTCTCTTATAAGGAATTCGGCAGCCTAACGACGTCACTTAAAACTTAAAAAAATGAATTGATGATATTAAATAGGGTATATAATAATGTGAAAATAAAAGGACAGTATAATAAATATAGAGATCATACCCCAAAATGGAAAAAAAGGAACTTGAAAGTCTTGACATGATAGTAGAACTTTGAAAATGGGAAGAGTGAAAGAATCCCTTACCTTGAAGATTAACTTAGAAATCTTGAAGTTTGGGACCTTGGGAGGCTTGAGGGAACCTTGGGAGGACTCATTGGGAGTTAATGAGATCATAACTTCGTTGGAGAGTATTTTGGAATCGAAAGGACGAGATAATGGCTTGGTATTTTTAAGGGTAGTGAGGGGACAAGGCATTAATGGCCAAGGGACACCTCATTGGTGGTATTGGAAAAACCATGGGCTTTACCATGGTATTTTCCCATGGTATTGGCCACTTGGAACACCTATTACATTATCTTAATATTCATAAGTCTACCAGAATTATTACATAATTATTACATCCTTAATGATGTCATTAAACATGTGAAACTCTAAACTGGAAATTCACTATTCACTGAAAATTCAACTTTTTCAGAAAAATCCCAAAAATTAACCATAACATAATATCGATTATCTGAATTCAAAAATGAACTCCAGTTTATAAAAATAATTTTCTAAATATTTTTAATTTATTTTTTAAATAAAATAAATATTCACCTGAAAAAACTAATACTTAACTAATAATTTATGAAACTGTTATTTACCTATTTTATTTAATCACATTACTTAATAAAGGTGTCTAAATTATATTAATACTTTATTTAAGTGATATTTCTAATATATTTGGTCACATTACTAATCCTAAGCATAAAATCACTACTCATAATTTACTATTCACTAAAAAATATGTTGATCTTATTAGACTCTAAATTTCTTACTGAACACATTTGCAGAAGACCATTTTTTGAAAATCCTTACACATAATTAATTATTTAAGGTTTACATAAATATTTTAAAATATCCTTTTTTTCAAAATTCAACCATAAGATACATCCTATTTTTATCCGGACATCTTAAAATTCACAAACTTCACCATAGGAAGAAATCACAATTTTATTTATCTCAAAGGATTACACAAATTAGCTACAGTCTCGTTACATAGCCCCTTATAACACCAGAATATGAACTAAGTGTAAGGTGTTCTAAGGTGAGAGAATCTGAGGGAGGCTTGGATAACATTTCCCTAGTAGTAATCTCCACTAACTTGAACTTTTTCCGTAGGCGATTCTGTTCAAGATTGACATGCTAGATTTTTGCTTGGGCTTGGTCCAAAGTGATGCCCAAAGATGCTACCTTCTTCCCAACCTCTGATAAGTGGGCTTCATATGGTTCGAGTCTACTAGATAAAGCCATCGAATCTTCATTCTGCATTAACCATTAACATATTTATTAAATCATTAAGAGTAAATTAATATACTATTCAAAAAGATTGGGTCATTACATTCTTCCCCCTTAAGAAATTTCGTCCCCAAAATTTTAAACCAAAGTCCTAGTCGAAAAGGTGAGGTTACTTTTTCTTCATTGTTTCCTCAGGCTCCCACGTCGCTTCTTCATACTTATGATTCCTCCACAACACTTTCACAAGGTGGGTATTATTTTTGCATAGAACCTTGTCTTTATGGTCTAAGATCTCCACTATCTGCTCCTCATAAGAGAGTTCATGTTCCAGTTGTACCACCTCTGGGTTCAGTACATGTGAAGGGTTGGGTTTGTACTTCCTCAAGAGAGATACATGGAAGACATCATGAACTTGAGCTAGGTTTGGTGGAAGTGCTAGACGATAGGCCACTGCTTTTATGCGATCAAGGATTTCATAGGGGCCAATATACCTAGGGCTGAGCTTCCCTTTCTTCCCAAACCGCATGACTCTCTTCCATGGAGAAATTCGAAGGAAGACTTTGTCGCCAACACCAAACTCCAAGTCCCTTCGACTGTTGTCAGCATAGCTCTTCTACCGACTCTGAGAAACATTTATGTATTGTTGGATGGCATGAACATTTTCTATCATATCTTGCACAAGATCAGGCCCAAGAAGCTTTCTCTCACCAGCTTCATCCCAACAACTAGGAGTTCTACATCTCTTTCCATACAGAGCTTCATAAGGTGTCATCTGAATACTCGAATAGAAGCTTTTGTTGTATGATAACTCAACTAATGGGAGGTGTTGATCCCATCCACCTTTAAATTCCATTTAGCGTAATCTCAGCATGTACTCAAGTGTCTAAATAGTCCTTTTAGATTGGACATTAGTTTCAGGATGATAGGCTGTACTAAAATTCAATTCAGTATTCATAGCATGTTGAAGACTTCTCTTGAATTTTGATGTGAATCTTGGATCATGATCATATACGATGGATAATGGTACCCCATGCAGCCTTACCACTTCATTTATGTATATCTTGGAAAGTTTATCCAGAGATAAATCTTCCCAAAAAGAGATAAAATGGGTGGTCTTGGTGAGACGGTCCACTATAACCCATATCGCATTGTTCCCTTTGGATGTTTTTGGGAGAACAGTGACAAAGTTCATAGTGATATTATCCCACTTCCATGTTGGTATGGGTAGTGGTTGTAATACCCCCTTAGGAAGTTGTCGTTATGCCTTTACTTGTTGACACACTAGGCACCTTGTAGTGTAATCAGCAATCTCCCTCTTCATGTTATCCCACCAATAATGATCATGAAGGTCTCTATACATTTTAGTTCTTCCTGGATGTATAGAGAAAGTTGAGCTATGAGCTTCATCCATCAGTTCTTTCTTTATCTCCTAAATAGATGGAACACATAGTCTTGTATAAAATTTCAATACACCTTCTTGATCAATATTGAAATCAGGAAACTTCCCATCCTTCACAGCCTCAAACTTCTCCTGCAACAAAAGATCTTCTTTTTTAGCCTTCTTGATCTTCTCTAGTAATGAAGGTTGAGAACTCATTTAGGATAGGGTTGATGATGTCCCTTACCTTACAATTCCCATGTCCATTTTTACTAGATCCTTAATCAAGGGATCTCCTAGTATCCTCATTGTTTCATGAACAATAGGGTCTTTCCTGCTTAACGCATCCACGACTTTGTTTTCTCTTCCCTAGTGATAATGAATTGAACAATCATAGTCTTTAATAAGCTCCAACCATCTCCTTTGTCTCATGTTAAATTATTTATGCATGAAAATATACTTTAAACTTTGGTGTTTAGTGTATATATCATATTTCTCCCCATAAATATAGTTCTTCCATATCTTCAAAGAAAAAACAACTTTCGCCAACTCTAGATCATGCGTAGGATAATTCTGCTCATGTTTCATCAGCTGACGAGATGCATAAGCAATTACCTTTTCATTTTTCATGAGGACACACCCAAGACCTTTCAGAGATTCATCACTAAAAATAAAGAATCCTTCTTCGATAGAGGGTAGTGTTAAAATAGGTGCAGTAACCAATTTCTTCTTCGGCTCTTGGAAACATTCCTCGCATTCCTTTTTCTAGATGAACATAACCCCTTTTTCAGTCAACTTGGTTAGTGGATTAGAAATCCTGAAAAAAAATTCACAAGCCTCATATAATATCCTATTAAACCAAGGAAACTATGAATATCAGTTACTATTGTGGGTTGAGGACAATCCTCCACAACCATTGTCTTTGTAGGGTCAATCAATATTCCATCATTGGTTACGATGTGCCCCAAGAAATCCACTTATTGTAACCAAAACTCACACTTGCTGAACTTTCCAAAGAGCCTCTCCTTCTGGAGAGTTTGCAAAATAACCCTCATATGATCTTTAGGCTCCTCATGACCTTTATAATATATCAAATTATCATAAATAAAAACTACCACAAAGTTATCAAGGTATTCCTTAAAGACTCTATTCATAAAAACCATGAAAATAGTGGGAGAATTATTCAAGCCAAAGGGAATAATAGTAAACTCATAATGCCCATATCTTTATTGGAAGGCAGTCTTTGGAATATCTTCCTTCTTCACCCTCAGTTGATGATAACCAGATCGAAGGTCAATCTTGGAGAAGAATTGAGCCCCATGAAGTTGGTTAAATAAATCATCAATTCTTGGAAGAGGGTATTTTTTTCTTCACTGTGATCCCATTCAGTTCTCTATAATCAATGCATAGCCGCATTAATCCATCCTTCTTCTTCACAAAGAGAACTGGTGCTCCCCAAGGAGACACACTGGGTCAGATAAACCCCTTCTCCAACAAGTCTTGAAGTTGTTTCTTTAACTCCTCTAGCTCCACATTTATCATTCTATAAGGGGTATTTGATATCGGTTGAGATCCAGGTATGAGTTCAATGGAGAACTCTACCTCTCTTTCTGGGGGAGGTCTAGGTAACTCCTCAGCAATTACGTCCATGTATTCCTGAACAATCAGAACATATTCTATTTGTATACTCCCTTTTCCTTCTTCATACACACAAATTAACTCCATAAAGAAGGCTATAGGAGGTTCCTCTAGACAAGGATCATGTCGGGATATCTCTATTTGGAAGATAATTGTAGGTCATTCATTCAAGACTATTGAGATTTCCTTACTTCTTCATTTGATCTTTGAATTATACTTTGATATCCAGTCCATCCCTAGTATAATGTCAAATTTCATCATGGGAATGACTACTAGATTTGTGATAATATTGTGCTCAATAAAGTAAATACTAGAGTCTATAAACATTGTTGATGCATGGATAATCCCACTTGGAGTATTGACTGACAACTCTACCTCTAGCAGTTCGGGGATTGATTCAATATTCTTTGCAAACTTGGAGGAAATAAAGGAATGTGTAGAACCAGAATCAAACAAAGTACTTGATAGTTTTGAGAGGAAAATAAGAGTACCTACTACCACATCATTCAAAGCTTCAACTTCAGTTTTTGTGGTAGAAAAATCATGACCTTGCTTCCTTGGCCTTTGCTGAGGTTGATGGTTATTCCCCTCCACTGCCCTCGGATTTGGATAGTGATTATAAAAGTGCCCAAGCTGTCCACACTTGAAGAATTGGACTTTGGGTAGGGCCAGAACAATATTTCCTCTGTCATTAGTGTTGGGAAGTTGAGGCTTCACCTCACTATGACAATTCTGAGCAATATGGCCTTCTCTTCCAGAGTTGTATCACTTTCCACTTCTGATCAAGCAGTGCCCCGAATGCTTCTTCCCACACTTATTGCATGTGGAAAGTTGCATTTTCTTTCCACCTATTTCCTGATCAAAGCTTCTTACCAAGATTGGTTCTAGATCTCTCTTCTTCTCATTAGATTTGTGAGACCACTGTGTCTCACCAAACTCCAGTTCGACTTTCATAGCACTTAGAACTATTTCTTTGTAGCTATCATTGTCCCTATTGGCTAGATTCTTCTGCAGATGAGGTCGTATTCCACCAAAGAATCTATCAACCTTCCCATTAGGGTCCATGAAAAATCTTGAGGTATAACGGGAAAGCCTTGTGAAGTTTATTATGTAGATTCCAATAGATTCATTCTCCTTCTGCTTCAGCTCGAGAAATTCTTTATCCATTCTCATTCTCATCGAACGAGGGAAATACTTATTGAATAATATTCCCCTGAACTCTTCACACTCCATAGCTTACATCTCTTCTCTTAGATTCGTGTTTTTGATCAGTGACCACCACTGACCAGCTTCTCCCTCTAGGTGGTAAACAGAAAGGGTGGCTTTTTCTTGTTCCGAACATTGAAGTACAGAAAATATCTTCTCTATAGAGCTGATCCATTGCTCCGCAATCAATGGGTCAGTCGATCCACTGAAGTTTGGTGGTCGTTGTAACATAAAGGACTCAACAGAATGTTGTTCCCTTTATGGTGAGATCGGCCTCTCATCTTGATTCAAGTTATTACTCATAACTTGAGTTAGTTGGTTCATCATTAGCATTAATGTTTTCATTCCGGCTTCCATCGGAGGGTCGTCAGCACATGGTCCATTGCAGTCACCATTTGCACGGTTCCTCCTATTGCTCGCCATTTTCTAAAAGAATAAAATCTTAGTGAGAAACTTGTTTCATTTAATAATATTTTAACTATAAATTATTCTACATCCTAAAACATCATGCTTAAACAATTATATTTCTCTATAATTCTTTCATAATTATTCATAAAAAGCTTTTGATTAACCAAACATATCCCCCAGGATTGTCGTAACCAAGAGTACATCAAGTCACATTTTCCTGCACTAGTTCTCGTTCAATTATAGCTCAAAGCAGTGTTTTTGGGTTTTACCCCAATGTACATTTGTTCCAGAGTCGTCTCTACCTGCTCGTATCTAGACAGGGATGTATTTTTTTGGTAAACCACTTACTCAATACTCACCAAAATACCAATAAGTTTTCCTTATATTTAAAATTTTCTTTAGGGTTCTTCTTAAAGTTTTCATATCCTAATTTCCATAAATAACTAAACTGTCTTTTGATACCAACTATAGAATCCTTCCTTTTTATAACATAACTTTTCATTTCATTTTACAAAACCTGGGATCTTTAAGGTTTAGTGTCTTGGAAACCAGGAACTTAATACATGAAAACATAAAACATTATTCTTAAACACTTGAAAGGATTATTCTTTGTTCATCCTAAGTTCATTATGACATCTTATAACCTGGGAGAATACAACAAAGGAAAGGGTGAGCAGAAGGCCCAGTAAGGGAAATAATAGAAACATTTTACATGTGAACTTGAGATACATCAATAAAGTCTTGATAAATAACTTTTAGGCATGAGAAATAGATCATGAGGAATATCCTAATAAAAATAATGTGTTTCATAACTTGAAGACATGTCTATAGCATTTAACTTAGAAAATCATTTTCGTATTACCAAGGTCCATTCCCAAGGTGTTATAAAAAAATTACCAAGGTTATTCACCAAGGTATCCTTAAAATGGTAATCTCTAGAGATTAAGTCTTTACCCAATATATTGGAGAACTATCAGGGTGCACCCTTAATTTTTCTTTATTATCATGTGATCCAAATATATCATCATCAATAATTTCATAAAAAACCCATATAGCATAAAAGAATTGGGTTTCATTTCATAGTCATAACATTTTAAAAAGTGCTTTAAAGGTGTGATCTTTATGTCACTTTAAACCCACAGAAAAGGAAAGTGGGTCTCATGTATGTAAATTCCAGAATTTAAAATAGCACATTTTGATATATATGTGAATACCCTTGTATAATAAATAGTTTTGAGTATTCACTTAATAAAATAAAAGAATTTGAGAAAATAAGAGAGACATTTTGAGACACAAAATCTGCAGCATAACGGCTATGTTGCAGGGTTTTAGAAAACATTGAAAAGAGAGGGGACATGGGTCACCCATTCATAAATGATCCATAAAATAGTATAGGGACAGAATATAAAGGATATAACAACATTTTAATGAAATTTGAAGGACATACCATATGAAATGAAAAACTTGAAAGGAAGACAAAAATAAGATTTCTCTTATGAAGAATTCGGAAGCCTAACGACGTCACTTAAAACATCAAAAAATGAATTGATGATATTAAATAGGGTCTTTAATCATGTAAAAATAAAAGGAAAGTAAGATGGATATAGATATCATACCCTGACATGGAAAAAAGGAACTTGAAAAACTTGACTTGAAAGAAGAACTTTGAAAATGGGAAGAGTGAAAGAATCCCTTACCTTGAAGAGTAACTTCGAAATCTTGACGTTCGGGACCTTGGGAGGCTTAAGGGAACCCTGGGAGGACTCCTTGGGAGGTAAGGAGACCATAACTTAGTTGGTGAGGATTTTGTAATCGAAAGTATGAGAGAATGGTTTGGTATTTATAGGGGAAGTGAGGGGACAAGGCATTAATGGCCAAGGGACACCTCATTGGTGGTATTGGCAAAAACATGGGCTTGCCCATGGTATTTTTCCATGGTATTGGCCACTTGGGACACCTCATAATTTATCTTACTATTCATAAGTCTACCAGAAATATTACATAATTATTACATCCTTAATGATGTCATTAAATACCCGAAACTCTAAAATGAAAATTCACTATTCACTGAAAATTCAATTTTTTCAGAAAAATCCCAAAAATTCACCTTAACATAATATCAATTCTCTGAATTCAAAAATAAACTCCATTTTATAAAAATATTTTTCTAAATATTTTTAATTTAATTTTTATATAAAAAACTCTATTCACTCAAAGAAACTAATACTTAACTAATAATTTATGAAACAGTTATTTACCTATTTTATTGAATCACATTACTTAATCAAGGTGCCTAAATTATATTAATACTTTCTTTAAGTGAGATTACTAATCAATTTGGTCACATTACTAATCCTAAGTATAAAATCACTATTCATAATTTACTATTCACCAAAAATAAAGTTGATCTTATTAGACTCTAAATTTCTTACTGAACACATATGCAGAAGACCATTTTTTGAAAATCCTTACACATCATTAATTATTTAAGGTTTAAATAAATATTTTAAAATATCCTTTTTTTAATTCATCCATAAGATACATCCTATTTTATCAGGACATCTGAAAATTCACAAACTTCACCATAGGAAGAAATCACAATTTTATTTATCTCAAAGGATTATACAAAGTAGTTACGGTCTCGTTACATAGACCCTTATAACACCAGCATATGACCTAAGTGTAAGGTGTGATAAGGTGAGAGAATCTGAGGGAGGCTCAGATAACATTTCCCTAGTAGTAATCTCCACTAACTTGAACTTCTCCTGTAGGTGATTCCATTCAAGCTTGACACGCTGGAGTTCAGCTTGGGCTTGGTCCAAATCGAAGCCCAAAGATGTCAACTCCTTCCTAATCTCTGATAAGTGAGCTTCATATGGTTCGAGTCTACTGGATGAAGCCATCGACTCTTCTTTCTGCATTAACCATTAACATCTCTATTGAATCATTAAGAGTAAATTAATATACTATTCAAAAAGTTTGGGTCGTTACATCAACTCACTCTACCTTACACACCACAGTAGAATGGTGTTAGTTAAAGGAGAAATAGTACCTTGTTATACATGGTAGGGTTGATAAGTAATGTAGATCTTCTATTATCCTTTTGGGGATATTCATTAGAAAATACGGCATATACATTAAAATGAGTACCAAAAAATAGGAAAATGGAATTACCTTCAAGTTATGGAGTGGAAAGAAACTCATTTTGTCACATACATATGTATGGGGTTGCAAGGAATTTGTTAAGACCTTATCAATAAATGCACTAGCACTCCGGGGCACAAAGTGTATCTTTTTAGTGTATCCTAAGGAAACAAAGGGATAATACATATACAACCCCTCAGAAAATAAATTGACTACCATTAGACAAGCCATATTTCTTGAGAGGTAGAACATCCTTAAAAAGATGGTGGGATCTTGATTAACTTTAACGAAGTTGATGCTCAACATACACAAGAGTTGGAAGAGGAACAGATTCCATAGGTCTCTATAGAAGATGAAATTCCTAAAACACAAGTACTTTGTAGGAACATAGGAGAGGTAAGAGAACTAGATATATGTGGTTTTCTAGACATTAAATATGTTGACTCATTATTGGTTGATAATGATGAACCTATCTCTTACAAAGAGTTTGTAGAGAGATTAGAAGTTGCAAGATGGCAAGAATCCATGAATTATGAAATGTATTCCATGTATCAAAACCATGTTTGGGTTCTGGTTGATGAACTAATTGATTCAAAACTCATAGGGTTAAAATGGGTATTCAAGAGAAAATAGGACATGAAAGGTAAATTAAATAACGATAATTAAAGGATAGTGGCTAAAGGATTTAAACAGTTTTAAGGAATTGACTATAATGAAACCTTTTCACTAGTCACCATTTTTAAATCCATCATAATTCTACTTGTTATATCATCTTACCATGAATATAAAATTTAGTAGATGGATATAGAATTGCTTTTCTTAGTGGGAACCTTCAAGAAGATGTCTACATGACATAACTAGAATGGTTTGTGACCCTAGATGATGATAAAAATATTTTAAAATTGTAGATGTCTATTAATAGATTAAAGAAATCATATGGGTCATGGAACATTTGATTCAATGAAGCAATAAAAGAATTTTTTTTATTATGAATGAATGTGAGCCTTGTATTTATAAGAGGTTTAGTGTAAATGCAGTCATTATCCTAGTAATATATGTTGATGACATATTACTTATTGGATATGAAATATTATTCTTACAGTATTTTAAGGATTGGCTAAAAAATTGTTTATCCATAAAGAACTTAGGTGATGTGGCCTATATTCTTTATATCAAGATCATTCATGATAAATCCAAGAGGCTTCTTGGAATAAGTCAAAGTACATATATTGACCAGATACTAAAGTGATTTAGTATAGAACAATCCAAGAGGGTATTGGTTCTAGTACCACATGATATACACATTTCTAATAAAATGTGTCCTTAGACGTAATAATGGAAATATAGAATGATTAAGATCCTATAAACTTCAGCGATAGGGTAAATAATGTATTCTAGGTTATATAATTGACTTGATGTTTTGTTGGCACCAAAATGTGTGCATAGGAAAAATATGCAAAGAGCACCCCAATTCCAAAGGGGATACTTCTCAAAACACCTTTGCAGAGACCTTTAGCACCACGGCCAGCACGAATCCCTTCAGCATCGCGGTCGGAAAAAAGCAGTGGCCCCCTCTGTGATTTTCATAGAGGAAAGAGGTGAAATACTCTATGGTTACAATTCAATTGACAGAAATATTCATGTCATGGAGGGAATAGGATCAAATCATCAATCCCTTGTAAATTTACAGAAGCCTCTATAAGCACTTTAGATGGAATGAAGGAGGCCTCTATGTCATGGAGGGGATGACGGTCAACTATGTGGTTACAAAAAACTTAACACAAACCGCTTCTGATGGAAAATAACAAGTGGATTCGCCACGCGTTGTTAGAGATTCACGCTGCCTTTCGTGTATAAATATTGGGCTTCCCTCAAACCCAAAGGACGGATACCCCAACATTTTTCCTTCTCTACTCTCAAATCATAAAGCACCCTCTGATCAATGAAGCATTGAGAAGAATGATCTCTTCAATGTATTGGAGCATTGAAAAATACCTTTCCCTTAGCTAAAATATAACCCCTCTTCAAGTAGGGATTCCCTTCATGAAGCCCCCAGTCCATCGCAAAGGAAGGATCTCCCTAAGGGAACTCGGGTCTTTGAAAAGAACTCATGCTTCACAAAGTACCTTCCATGTACATGTGGACCTCATGCTAAGTCAGGATCACTATGCTTCACAAATTACATCACTTTGCAGTGCCTCTCTTTGTAAGGTACCCACACTCTGTGAATTACTACTCTATGAAAGCACTTTCACTTCGTGAAGCACCCTTTATACGTATTTATACCCCACGCCTAGGATAGGACACTCCACTTCATGAAGCATACCCCTTTACAGAGTCTCTCTACTCTGTAGAGCACTAATGATTTTCAAGGTCCCTTCCTGTGAACTATTTTTCTTGGAAAACCCTTCTCTCTTATGACCCTCTAGGTTTGTATGAAGTGATTTCAAGATCCCTTGGGTGGTGATTAATATTGAATTTCTTATCCTTATACTTCTTTTCATAGGCACACTAACAGATATTTCTTCTTCGCATAGCCACTCTAAGGTGATCCCCTCAATGGATCACTCCATAACCCCATATCCACATGGCATTGTCGGTTCCTTCCCTTCACCAAGGGTTAAAGTGTACTGGTTATGTCATTCCTAGGGGTGGGGAGTGAATCCTCATAGTAGGAGCTACAGGAAGTTAAACTACCAAGAATTATCATCATCAGCACATGACATTAAACTATAGCCTCTCCCCATGCAATATAAACGGGGTCCCCTAACTCATACATTTTACATTCCTACTGGTATCCACAGGGGTGAGATCTTCCTCACATGGAATGAGATCCTCCTTTCATGGAACGACAACTATATACGGGGAAGGGAAACCTTCTTGGTGTAATTCCCAAGCCTTCTCACTGTAGGTAGCATCCTTGCTCCTCCTATCTTCTTCCATGCAAAGTCCAGGTGAGATATGGTCATAGGGACCTTTGTTACCCCATCCCTCACCCTTTGGGATTTATCTCCATCGGGCCTCCATCCTAGAGTAAGTCCCAATCTCCATATCTCGGGGCTGATAACCACACATAATCCCTACTCTATTCCTCGTAGATGCACCTTTCACGATGTGATTGCCTTGTCTTTGCTACCTCTTGTTTCTCACACCGAGCATGAATCATATGGGATTAGAGTAATCACCAGTCATGGCATCCTCCTTGGGCCAACTTAGTGTGTAAGTCCCAATCCCCCCATCCTGAACTACGAGAACATTGATTCCCTACCATGGGGATATGTAGGAAGCCTTCCTGAGGTTCAATCCCATCACCCATTGATCTTGACCACTTCACATCAATTCACCCCTATACCACATGATGTTAAACTATATACCCCTTTTCGTCTCGCATGATGCTAAACTATATGTATAAAAACTATGTGGGTTTTTATCCCTATCTTCTGGACAGGGTATGTAGGAATTCTCCTCTAGGTTCAATCCCAATCTATGGTAAGCCATTGTATTCCTCTTTATTGGGATCCAAATCTCTGGTCCCCCCTGGGTGTTAGATCAATCTCGGGTTGCTAACAATGCATAAGACCCAGCATCATCTTTGGGTTGTTGTCCTCCATGCACACGTTGATCCTATATCACATCCTAAACTATGTGGGTTTTAATCCTTGTCTCTTAGGTAGGGTATGTAGGAAGCCTCCCTGAGGTTCAACCCAAAACCCTAGTAAATCCATTCGAACTACGTGGGTTTTGATCCTTGTCTCTTAGATAAGGTATGTAGGAAGCCTCTATGAGGTTCATCCCCAAACATTGGTAAATTTTTTTGTCCCCTTTGCTTTGATCCACATCCATGGTCTGCCACTTTGTGAAATCATACCAACCTTTGGGCCGCTAACTAAGTGTAACCCCCTAGCATGTCATTGGGTCGTTGTCCTTTGCATACACCTTGATTCCATGCCCCCATCCCGAACTACGAGGACTTTGATTCCCTACCACGGGAATATATAAGAAGCCTACCAAAGGTTCAAGCCCATCACTCAGGCCTCATCCTAGTCTCTCCCTTGGTCCTTTCTATTTCGGGAAGTTAATGACCCAAACTGAAGGTTCTACTTCCTCCGGGACCCATCCATGTGTCCATTCTCATGGACCACCTCCTTAGTTGTCCCATCATCCCATAGAATAACATGGACTTTGATTCCCCACCATAGGGATATGTAGGAAGCCTATCTGAGGTTCAAACCCAATATCGATGTCGTCTTCACGTCGGCTTCATCCCATTACTCCCATCCACTTCATTCAACCATCCATCATCCATCTAGATTCCTACCCGGGCCACCACATCCCGGTGGGATTATTCCATTCCCTTGGGCATCTTACCATGCATAAACCCCACACAATCCATAATCATCCATCCAAGAGTGTCCCTCTTGTGATGGGACTCTATCCATGTGTAAGACCCAACATGTCTTCGGGTCATTGTCCTCTGTGTACACCCCAATTCCATGTCTCACTCTTTTAACTACGTGGGTTTTGATCTCTTTCGTCTACATAGGGTACATAGAAAACCTCCCCGAGGTTCAATCCCAGCTAATGGTAAACCCTAGTGTCCCTATTTTTGGGTTTTTCTTTCCCTGATCCGACCTCAGTGGTGTCCATATCAACCTTCAAGGTGTGATATATTCCCTCTATGGGACACACCACTAAGGATTTGTCCTCTTTGGGCGTTCTGATCCATCCATCTAGTAAACCTTCTAGGTTCTCCCCCCTAGGGATGTACCAATCTGATCTGTCTCTATAGGATGTTCTGATCACTCTCATTCCATCTCCACAAAGCGTTAAACTTGTGGCATACCCCATTTTAGGCATGGGAAGCTGAGGAAAACCTCAGAGACATGACCTTGGAATATGATACCCTACGATTGACTAGGGATACCTCCGGTTCTATGCCCTTGAGATTCCCTTTTATGAGGAAGAATACAGTTGAAAAATGTCCACGCATCCAAATATGCCATGAAATGCCTGATGTTACCATCTACTACAACAGAATTTTTCTTCCCTATCAATCCCCTTAGAATACCCATACAGAAGTAGCGTAATTAACTGGAGTCCACAAAGATATGGTACTGAGAATGAGATTCATGAACAATGACTCAAATCTATGTGAGAGATCCGGACTAGGAAATTAATTCGGAGGAGGAATACATGAATGGAGAGACTGACATCCCATCATCATATTTCTATCAAGGATAAAAAGTCCCTAAATAAGCAACATATGTAGCTTGCCTTTGGAAAGCAGGAATGTGAGGCCATAGCTAGCACATCCTCGATAGATAGATGTGCGCCCCAGCAAAAGTATCAGAAACGGAAATGGTGAACCCGACATGAATTTATTCTCCACAATATGGATATTAGTATCTTTTGAGACATCATTGGATAAGCATTTCACTAGATCCATATATTCAGCACTGGGTCCCACCAAGAAAATTGTAGACTTGGCATGAAACTCACCATAGATTGAGGCAGTTGAATGGTAGAAATCCTGGTCTATGACATTGTCAGTTTGGATCCTTCTTTCTAATCATGGGAGATTGAATGGAGCTGGGGCACTGGATGTTTCTTTCCTCCTTTCAGCACTAATGATCGAATCTTCCTACTTTTCAGGACCCAAGCTGTTATGTGAGGAAATCGATTACCACCCACCCAAAAACACAGGGGCTGGGGAAACACCAATGTGGTGATCCCATGCAGCTTTATCTCTTCTACAGTGGCCTCCACATCCATGGTTTTTGGGCACCCACACCCCATCTGACCATCTGAACTCATTCCGAGGAGGGTGATCAACAACCTCGTTCAGTGGTATGAGGAAGAATGGATTATCCCAACTTGGGATATATCCCGATAGGACTTATAGGCTTTTTCACCTCATCGTCATCTCCACCCCCAAGTACCGTGTAGGGAGACACTTCTCCCCACTCCAACCTACCCCCATTTTAAGATCTTCTCTCCAGAACGCTTTGATGACTCTCTCCCTTATGCCAATGAGGTGAGGGATGTCTGGTTCATTCCAACGGTGATCCCATCTTGGGGGCCGCCAAGAAGGGCTTCTTCTAGGCCCTGATAGCGCCACCACCCAGTCCCATAGGCTAAGGAGCAGGTGAGCTATACACCTCTATGCCTGGCCCCAGTCCGATTAACCCGACGCCAGCATCGGGTGAAATTTGAGGAGGATTCCCGCCATGGGGAATCATTATCAACGACTATAGTGGACCGTGCCACCACTGACACAAACTATCAATGTTCCATTTATACTAAATAGGGTAACTTATAGGCTTAGCTCAGATTGAGGACCCAACCTCCCCATGGGCAGGTTGGGGCGACTCTCTTGGTCTCTGACATAGGTAGCACCCATCACGGGCCGACCTGCAATGATGAAATCCAGCACTGAGGTCCACCCCATTCCCCCACCAATGAGAGATAAGGTCCTCTCTATTCCACCACCAATGAGAGAGAAGGTTCTCCCACTCCCAAGCTTGGTATGGATGTCCTCCCAATTCCTCCATCAGTTCGAGTAAAGGCCATCCCCGCCACACTGACATCCAACACGGAGGTTTATTTTTCACCCGTGATCCCAAGTATAGAGTTTTTACTCCTGTCGAAGGTCTCTGATGTGAAGATCCTCCTTTCCCAGTCAACCATCAGTGTGGGGGGATTCCCTATGTTCTTACCACAACTGACGAAGGTCCTCCTCATCCCAAAAATTAGAGAAGAATAGGTCTTCCTCGCTTCATTGAAATCCAACATGGAGGTATTCCCTGTTTTTAGTTTGACCAGTAAGAAGGCCCCCCTTATACCTTCACTGCCATGGGAAAAAAACATTGAAATAATTCCCATTCTCCCACCATCTCTAGCAGAGGCCTTGCCCACTACAACATTTCTCATTGAGATTCCCTCTGCATTCCATCTAGTGGACATGTAGGCCCTCTCTATGTTCCTTTTGAAATTTATTTTGGGTGATCCTCACACCCTGACTCACCCAGGTAGAATTCCTCTCTAACCCAGCATCAGTTTGGCCAAAGGTCCTCCTCTTATTGAAAACCTACCCAGTCCTAAAAAATCATCCCAGGGTAGGAGGGTGGTCTGCTACCACCAAAGTAAGAATATTAGGATGTTTTAGACCATGAATAAACCCGTCTATTTTTTAGACTCTGAGGTGGAGTGCGATTTGATAATTGAACCCTCACCTTGATCCTCTATGTTTGGGTCCTGGGCAGGAACAAGGCTTATAAGCCTCATCCTTCTGGAAAGTGGTGTCCACCGAATCCCCACCTCCCTCTAAGGATACATCCATGAGGAGGAAGATTTAGCCTCTTTCCAAGGCATGGCCCTGAAAATACCCCTATCATCAACAGGATCATTCTCTACCTCAACTAGAGATCATGGAGAGTTGTTCTGGGGACAAATAGAGAACAAGAAATGGAATAACCTCCTATTAGCAACCATAGTCCCTACGTGGGAAGTTATGGCTACTAGTCTGTATTACCAGGATGCAGTGGCTCATTCATTTTATTCTTTGGAGGATAGTCTAAGACGTGGTGGCTTAAAAGATCACTCACTGTATTCTCTATTAGTCATTCTACCATCTCAATGGTCCACTTCAGTGTAGTTACCAGTCTCTCACCTGCCCCCAGTTGATGAATGGGGAAACCAAGGTTCGGATCCAGAGTCTGAGCCAAGGAGCTTATGGTACATCCTTACAGTGGACCATTTTCTTGAGATTTTCTAGCTAGTTGTAGCCACAAACTTTAGTATGCCATATCTCTTACCTAGGAGGAGGTCGTGTGCTTTCGCCAAACCCTCTGGGTGACACACTTCCATATTCGGTATCGGCGGGTGGATTACTCTATGATTCAGTATCACTTTGAATATATTGGTTATCAATGTCACATGGTCTTCTTGGTTATGCTTCTTGTGGCTCAGTGCCCAGAGTCATATGTTTGCCATTAGAAACCACCAGCAATGATGCATCCAGATCTTTAAGGTGCTCCACAGAATTATCAAGGAGGCTTCCCCCCACATTCAGATCCATGGTTGGGGGCAGTATTCAGCCCTTCATTTTAGTTCTATATAGTTGGAGCCTAAATTTCCAGGTGATATTGAGGATATTCCTTTAGGTATAGTCGTGGTTAACATGGTCGACCTATCAAAGGGAGAGAATGGGAAAGATCTCCTTGAAGAGGACTTACCCTCTAGTGGTGCCACACCTATTGGATCCATTGGGAAGTGTTACTTTCCAGTAGGTAAATTTACTAGGCCTTCCTCCACCTTCTGAGTCATTAGCCCTTGGTCGGAATCCCAATAAGGGCAAAGAGCATCTTTGAGTTATCAAACCCTCTGACCCATCTGGCTTAGTACATAAGACAGAATATGACCCTGAAAATTCTGTGTTGCGTCAACAGCTCATAGACCATAAAAATATGGTTGATGACCTTCTCATTGAACATGCCACAGAATAGAGACTAGACTATATTAATCCTCAACCAGGGCAGTAGGGGCAGGTACACCCTCCCCCTGGTGAATTACCTCCAGGTGACCTTGACCATCCTACCCACATAGATAGGGTAGATGCCTGATTTTATGGAAAGAGGGAGATATATTCCTCACCAAATCCACCCGAATTTCATGATAATCCTCCTCGGGACTCATCTTGGGTCCCCCCAGATGCTCCGTAGGTCATTCCCCCAGCAGTCCCGCAGTTCATCCCACCAGTCGCTCCACGATCCGCTGGGCCTGCTTATCATCTTGAAGAACTTGCCAACACATTGGTGTTTAGGGATCCTTGTCAAGATAGGAATCCCCACCCAGATGATCCAATGTAAATGTTTATTGCCCATATAGAGGCATTGTAAACTCGACATGTGGAAATTCCTCCTGATGGAAAGCCATATCTGGCATGGTTGGATGATATGCCAGCGCCCCCTGGTTTCAAAAATCCTACATTTTCCCCCTTTAATGGGACTGGTGATATTCCATAGTATCTAGCCCAATTCATCTTAAGGTGTGGACCCATGCTGGGAAATCTAGCATAGTAAGAGGCCGCCAAAATTTGGTGTTTCATACAATCATTTGAAGGGCCCGTATTTTTCTAGTACAACCAACTACCCATTGGGTCAATTTTTGGATGGGAGGATCTTTTTAGGCAGTTTCTTTACCAGTTCATCTCCACCACCCAAAAAATGAGTATTACATACCACTTTAAGTGCATGCAGAGGTCTGACGAGCATGTCACAGACTTTGTCACTGGGTGGAAAGGCCACACATATTCCTTGGATATGCCACTGACTCAGGAACAGCTAATAACAAAATCTGTGGGGAATGTCAAGAACAAATTGTTCCCCTATCTCACCATGCAGAACTACCCAAGAGGATTTTTGGATTTCTCTGACAAAGTATAGTATCTAAATGAAGCCTTAAAGCAGGCCAAGAAGGCTCATCTGTTACCTACAGTAGTTCCCCTGAGAAGAGCCGCTAAGGTTGATCCCGCCGCGGTAGAACAAATAGAGGTCCTTAGGTAGAAATATTTATTACCTGTAGATCCACCTCCACAGCCTCATAGAGGCCCGCCACCTCAGGCGCAGCCTCCATCCCAATAGCGCCCACCTCAGAATTAGTATACACCCCCGTGTAACACACCACCATCACCTAGGTGAGATAACCGAATTCCAACTCCTCTACAAGATCCTCAAGCCCCTCTTCAGGGCCAAGCACCTAGACCCCCATCCTCGATAGAAGTAACTAGACCTACTCATTTAATTAGGTTCAGGTACTCAGTTATTTCTGATGTTCCTTGGAATAGAAAATTCTATGATTGCCGGAATGTAGGAGGCCTGAAGACGCAAATTTCACAGACCGCCCCAATTACAGCCCCTATCATCAGATCTTGGGGAACACCCTCAAGCATTTCTATGTGTTTAAGGACTAGATCTCAGAATAGGTTGATAAAAACATAGTTATGTTAGGTTCTTCCCTGGCATAGGTGGAATGTGTGTTCATAAATCTTGACAGTGATAATGACAGTGAAGATGAGTGACAGTAGGTTTCCAGCCATGGGTCTCGAAAATATGGTGACAAAATGGTTCATAATGTAGTTGCTCGTGCCCATGGTACTATCCATGACCATTTGAATCGACCTAAACCCTAATAAATTTCCACTTTGCCTACAGTCACTGCTTCTGTATTGACGTCACAAATTTCCTCTTCCCAAAAGGGCTAGCGTCGGCAGTGTAAGGGAAAACAAAGTACCCCATCAATGCCCTCGTCATCCCGTACTCTCATTTATTTCATTCTCCCAGAGTTGGAGAATGCCCCCAGAATCCACCCAGTGATGGATGATTCTTCAAGTGATGACCAAGGGTGAACTTTGGTTAATACCATGGAGCTCATAAACCCCTACATGGTTTCCGACGACGAAGAGCGCCGAGCGGATCTTCCCAACATCCCCAACTGACACCAACGTCGATGGAGATACAGTTATATGAGTCACCAGGATGTATTTTTTAGTGTTTATATACAAGCTATGCATACCACTGAAACCAAAAAACATGATCAGTGTAGAGCTCAGCACACGCATCCTTCTCATCATGTTTCACTAGACCTGCCTCTACCACCATTTGTGTTACTTGATTATGTGAGGCCACCATGATCATGATAATATCAGCCATGTTCTGTTATGAATCAGACTCATCCATTCGGCCCTCATTTGGTAGTCACTTCATTGATTTTGACTGGTAAGCATCAAAACATTCCCAACACCAGTCGGTCACTGGTTCATCCAGAAGGTCCCATCATGCCTCCTATCTCAGAACAGCCTCCTATTAGTAGAAGTTCACACATGGCATGGAAGTATGATATCTTTAAGTATCTTTCCAACATCCATGTGAATCTCTCTGTCCTCAAGGCTCTTATATTGTCAGTGGATATGCGTGAATCCCTTGCTGAGGCTTTAAGAAGCCCCATTCAGTATGAGACAAAGGTAACAGCTACAGAAGCCTTCTATGTTGAGGAAGTCGAGCATGTTGAGTGTTAGGACATTATCTCTTTCTCTGGATAAGATGAAGGTTCTCCCGTATAGGGGTTTAATTCCCCACTATACATCACTGGTCATTTCAATGGTGTGGAGGTTAGCCATTGTCTTATCGACACAGGCTCAAGGATTAACCTTATCCTAACGTGGTCACTCCATAAAATGGGGCTGTCTGAGGTTGATCTGAGTCCCTTGGACCTAGAAATTTAAGGTTACAATAGGATAGAATAGACACCAGTCAGAAAGATCTACCTGAAGACCCAGTTCTGTGGCCTAGTGGCTAGAATCAAGTTCATGGTTGTCTCAAAAGACACCGCTTACAACGCGTTGATGGGTAGACCATGGCTCCACTTGCACAAGGAGTTCCCTTCTTCATATCACCAATGCCTTAAGTACTACCTTAATGGTCGAGTGGGAATAATACAAGGTGATGCATCTCTCTTTTCCTCTTGATAAGCCCGCTACCTGGATGCTGACTATTATAAGAGCAAGGACAAGCAGATTCAAGCTAATGAGGTTTAACATGCTAAGGCCGCGATTGAACCATGGATAGACATGGTTAATGCCTATATTTTATTGATCCACTAATTAGAGATCATGACCCCAGACTAGGGGAAATGATTTTTTGTTTCTAGAATGAGTGGGAAGTACATTCCCAAGTCTAAGGGATGTCGTAATATCACCTCATATTCCTATAAAAATCTGGATCAGGTGATCCTAGAGCCCCTGACTCCCATAAAGTATTGGGATGCCTGCCCCATGGAAACGAAAATTTGTCATACATGCTTGTTTCGTCGGGATGTGATAAACAGGCTCAAGCTGAAATGCCACTATTGATTTGAAGTCATCAATAGTGGTCCCTTGGGTTGAATTCCAAATGGGATTGGGATGACAGCTTTTGTCACCATGGTTTCAGCGGTGTAGGAGCCCCCTATAAGGTTTCCACTATCGCTCAGGTTGGCACTAGTGTCCCATCATGATCTATCGACTCAGAAGAATCACCTCTCATTGAGGATCCCTTCCCCATAAACGAATTGAATTTGAAGGATTCTCCTCCCTATTTAGATGATGGTATCTCCACCATGGTCAATGAATTGGTACAGGTGAACCTCTGTAATGATACGGATCCAAAACCCACATTGATCAGTGCTGCTATGACTGTCGAAGAGAAAGAGTGATATGTGGGTTTCCTGAAGCAGCATCATGATGTATTCTCTTGGAGTTATGATGAGATGCTAGGACTAGATCCTCATGTCACCATCCACTATCTCAATCTACCCATAAATCATCACGGGTTCAAATAGAATACCATAAAGATGCACCCTTCTCATGGTTATGTGATCGAGGTCAAGGTTGATAAGCTCATCAGAGCCAACTTCATAAAGGAGGTATAGTACCCCATATTATTAGCTAAAATTGTGATTTTCAGGAAGAAAAACAGACATATCAAAGTCTGCATCGACTTCCAGGATCTCAACCTTCACTGTCTGAAGGATGATTTTTCCCTTCATGTGATAGAACTATTGATTGACACCACCTTTGGGTTCCAGGAACTCTCCTTCATGGATGGGTATTCTGGTTATAACCAAATTAGAATGGCCCCTAAGGATGAAGAGTATACAGCCTTTAGAGCACCACAAGGTACTTTCTATTACCAGGTAATGCACTTTGTTCTAAAGAATGCAGGTTCCACCTAACAACATTCCATGAATTGCATATTTAAGTTGATCCTTGATATATTTGTGGAATTCTACATGGATGATCTGGTGGTCAAATCTTTCCAACACTGGGACCATCTGAAAGATCTCACGAAAGTTTTTGGCTTCCTCCATTCTCTCTATATGAAGATGAACCCCATGAAGTGTGCCTTCAGAGTTACCTCTAGAAATTTTCTCGACTTCGTTGTCAGATATAGAGGCATCGAGATTGATTTGGAGAAGATCAAGGCCATCAATCAGATGTCTCCTCTGAGAAAAATTTGGGATCTCTGAGGATTTCAAGGCCACTTAGCCTATATATGCCGATTCATCGCAAATCTAGAGAGAAAGTGTAAGACCTTTTCCCTGATCATGAGGAAAGGTTTCGATTATCAGTAGGATGAGGAGTGTCAGACTGATTTTGAGGAAATCAAGTAGTACTTATTATAGCCTTCGGTCCCGATGCCACCTATTTCTGGAAAGTCGATGTTCCTTTATGTGACTACTATGGAGTGATCTCTCATCACCCTTCTCACCCAGAAGAACAACAAGGGAATGAAGAACAGTTTATACTATCTCAACCACATGCTCCTCGATATATATACCATATATTCCTCTATCGATAAGAGTTTCCTTGTGATAGTATTTGTAGTGCAGAAATTATGACATTACTTGGAGCACCATAAGATATATCTAGTCTCCCAAGTGGATCTGCTAAAGTACATTCTGAACTTCCCTATGTTGACTGGACATCTAGCTCAGTGGGAAGTGATCCACCAGCAGTTCGACATCATGTTTTTTCCCTATAAGTCCATCAAGGGATAGGCATTGGAAGACATCCTTGCCACTCAGATAGCACGTGCAGACTAGTCTCTGGATCTTTATTTTCTAGATGAGTCAATCCTCTCAGTATGACAAGCTAGTCCATGTTGGAAAATGCATTTTTTGGTGCTTCCCGAAGCCCTACTGGCAGAAGAATCAATGATCCCAGACTCAATAGAGTGGGCCTGGGTATCATCTTCATCACGTCGGCACAAGCTATTCTACCATATTCATTCATGTTGTTAGAAGTTTGTACCGATAATGAGGAAGAGTACCATTCTCTCAACACTAGTCTCGAGCTAGAACTCGAGATCAACATTCCCCACTTATATATGAAAGGTGACTTTGAACTAGTAATCAAGTATATCAACAGTGGATACATATTCAGGAAGCCAGAGCTCAAACCACTATTATAAAGTTCCCACCAGCTGATGGACCAATTCCCATCTTGGCCAGAAGTTACATCTGTACCTCATTCAAAAAATTGTTGAGATGATGACTTGGCTAGATTGGCTGCATCTCTTGTAGAGAATGATCGGGATGAATTGGTTATCCGTGTGGCGCATCAGAGATTCATCACTCCCGTTACTTTGAACAATGATGATATCCCACATGTAAGCCACTTACCTCTGGTGCCTCCATGTCAGTACCCCTAGGTCACCTTTCCACAGTGTTGAAAGTGACTTTTAACTGGAGGACCCCCTTTATCAAGTATCTACATCATGGTAGTCTCCCAACTGATCAATATGAGTGTGAGAAAATCTGATGGTGTGCATTGCAGTTCACCCTTTAGAGTGGTCCCAGTCTTCAGATTATCCTCTATAGACATGGGTTGATGGGATTATCCTCCATTGTATTCAAGGATGTGATATTTCTCAAGTCATTCATGAATATCATGTCGGTTTCTGCGGGGCTCATTAGATAGGGCTGAAACTCTCTCATCATATTCGGAGATTGGGGTGTTTTTGGCACTCCACGATCCATGAATATATCAAGTTTTACAAGAGGTTCCATGCATTCCAAATCCATGCTAATTTTGTGCACCGGCTTCTAGAACCTCTCCACACTACTAATTACTCTTGGCCCTTTACAGTCTGGGGACTCGATGTCATGGGACCATATCTACAGGTGACAGCTCGCCAGTGCAGGTTCATCCTGACCGCTAGGTATTTCTTTTCCAAGTGGGAAGAGGTAGTTCTGTTCAAGGAAGTCAAGTCCTGTTCTATCATTGAATTTGTGAGATCCAATATCATTTACTGATTCAGAGTCCCTCACACATTTCTCACCGATAACAATACCAACTTCCGGGCAGCAAAACTGGAGAAGTTGTATTCCAAGTAAAACATTTGTTCTAATCATACCTCCCACTATCATGTTCAAGAGAATGGGAAGATCAAGGAATTGAAAAAAAAACTCTATCTAAAATTACACAAAAGATGGTTGGTCATAACAAGAGTAGTTGGCTAGACAAACTCCTCAACGCTCTCTGGCCCTATTAGATGATGACTCGTAATTCTACTCAGGTGACCCCATATTCCCTACTGTACAGAACGGAGGTAGTCCTATCCATAAAGATTCAGTTTCCTTCACTATGAACATCGATCTATGACCATTAATCACCAGATAAGGTAGCCAAAATCTATTTGGATGAACTAAAAGCGCTCGATGAGAATAGGCTTTGTGCCCTACACAATCTGGAGAGGCATCATAACAAGATAGCTAGGGATTTCAACAAGAAATTTCATCTTCTCTCTTTCTTACAAGGTTACGTGGTGTTTTACCTAAGAACTTTAATGATACCTGGTAGAAAACCACCCAAGATATAGCCTAAATGTGAAGGACCTTACATCATTCACAAGGTTTAACCCAATGGCACGTACTCCCTAGTTACCATGGATGGTGAGCTTATCACTCCTCCCACCAATGCCAAATTCCTCAAGCAGTACTTTGCCTATGTAATCCAGTCCTACATTACTTTAAACTGTATCATCTTCACCTCATGACATTAAATTTCATGATTCTCCTAGGTTGAAGGACATAAAACAACCCAGCACCCAACTTAAATGACATTAAACTGCTTTATCGGCCTGAATGACATTAAACTCCCAGAAGAAGATATACCGTTATGGTTTGAGCACTATGACCATAAAATAAGATCTACCATGTCATGGTCACATGACACTAAACTACACAGCATCTCAAGAACTGCATATGGTTTGATTCATGCCCCGCAGGATACGTAGGAACGCCCGAACATTTCATCAGTGGGCCCATTCCCAAACTTCAAGATCTCCCCTCAGGTTCGACCCCTTGGCCCATATGTTTCTCAAAACTCATGGTGTGGTGAAGGACTTGTTTTCATTCATTCATGTCGGTTTTATCACAACCGCACCATGCATCCCCCTCCTTGTAGATATCTACATTTTTCATCCTTACCGCATGACGTTAAAATGTACGGGCATATTTATGCTTCACGCGTCCCTTTTATTTGGGTCTCCATCAACAATCACATCTGAAAGGACCCCTGAATAGTACAGATGCTCGGCCTTATGGATCACCTACCATTTTGGGTTAACATCCTGGAGGGTCATGAATGATACTTTGATACAAGTCCTATGTTGCAAATATGGTCAGCAGTCGATGCTCATTTGTTGTTCCCTTTTCATGTCACATGATATGGATGTTGTGTTTCGAACATGGTCAACAGCAATCCTCCATCGTTATCACCACCCCTATATTTCCCATAGATTGGGAGCCATGATTCATTTTTTCCTTTTATTCCATCGAACATCAGTGTGCCTCAAGCATGAATTTTGGTCTCGTTGGTATTGACCCTGCCCAATATCTTTCCCTTATTGTCGTACCCTTATTTGCTGGGGAGAACCTAATAACATTCCTTGTTTCCCACACCAAGCATTGCTCATGTGGGATTAGGAGCTTTGTTAAGGTGATACCCACTTAAAGGGTTATATAATCATGGTCCAAGCCCTATGACCTTAAATTAATATCACCACCATCCTCACCGTACATTGTTAAACTATTTGATCCTTCCAAGCTGAAGGACATAAAACTACTCACCACTCGTCCCATATGACGATAAACTGCAAACTGGCTAGGAATTTTCATCTTTGGCCCAGCCTCAAGTACCTTGACCTTTCCATCCCCCTATCCCAAGTTCTCATTTAGGATTGTGAGGTGTGGTATGGACTCTTTTCCCTCGTTCATGTTGGGATATTTTTTCTATGCCACACAAATCCCCATAAGACACCCCTCCTTAAACCATCATCCTTTCCAGAAGATGTTAAACCAGATCGATACCACCACACTTTAGGTATCCCATCATTTGGGTTTCCATCATCATTCACATCTGAAAGGACCCCCTATAACGGCCTGGTCTCATGCCAAATTGGATCACCTACCGTTTGGGCCAACGTCCTAGAGGATCCTGAATGAAAATTTGACTCAAGTCCCGTGTTGCGAATATGGTCAGTGGTCGATTCCCAATTGTTTGTTCTTATTCTAGGTCACACAATATGGATACTATGTTGCGAACATGGTCAGTAGTTATCCTCAATAATTATTGATGTTTTGTGGTCTCCCAAATGATAGGCATAGTGATTCACCCTTTCCACCCATTTGTCCCATGAACATGACATTAAAATGGGAATCTACGATCCTAGATCTATGACCATAAACTAAGATCTATCACATCATGGTGAAATAAAGTTAATTAGAATAGAATCTAGAGAACTCTGTACGGCTTGATTCTCATCCTCATGTGATATGTAGGACCACCTGAACATTTCACTTTCAGGTCCATCCTGGGTTCATTTATTCATTCCCTCGGCCACTTGGCCTAAGTTTTTTTTGGGAATCATGAATGGTGTGGAGTATGTGGGCATATTTCCTCATTAAAATTGGGTTATTCTCCACACCATATACATTTCTCTTTGAGATCCCCCTCTTATCTTTGTTCTTACCGCTTGACATTAAACTGTACGGCACTTCAAAACTATGTATGGCATGATTCCCATCCTCTTGGGATACGGAAGAACACTCAGGCATTTTTTCTTCGGGTCTAGCCCTGTTTCATAGAAACCATCACTTCTTTCTGGCCCCATGGCCAAAGTTCTCTGGGAGGGGGTGTGTGGTGTTCTATGGGATTTTTTCCCCATTCATGTTAGTTTTGAAAAATCCACTCCACATACCTCTCTCTTGATATCTTTATATCCCCCTTTCCTCCAATAATCTTATCACGTCATCTTCTCTCAAATTGGGCCCCTCGACACTCTCTTTCAATTAACCAATGTTCCCAGGAGAACTATGGTTTAGGACCTAGAGTGTTGGATTCTACAAAGACATGTTTTCATCCATTTTCATGCTTCGTGTTTCTCTTTATTTGGGATTTCATCATCTTTCACATTTTAAAGGACCCCCAAACGGCATGGATTCTAGGCTGTAGTGCTCTCCTACCATCTTGGGCCATAATCCCCAGGGATTTTGAATGATAATTTGACACATGTCTCGTGTTTCGAATATGGTTAGTGGTCGATGCTCATTTTTTTTGTTCCCATTTCAAGCCACACGATATGGATGCTATATTTCAAACATGGTCAATAGTTATCCTCTATCATTATGACACCCCCATTAAGACCTAAATATTGGTTGTGTGATTCACATCCTTTTCCACATCATCATGTCCAAGTGGAATTTTGATACTCTTGGTGTTTTCCCACAGTGCGTGCTTGCACGTTAAGAGGATGAATACATGGTTTGGTGTCATTTGAGGCTCTGTTCTATTTCCTTTTTGTCTATATTCCATATTTTTTTAAGATCTCATCCACTCTTTTTCCCCACATTGAGCTCAGATCATGTGGGATTAGGGATTTGGTCAAGGTTTACGCCTGCTTAGAAGAGTCTCACTTCTTTCAGTACGAGCTCTATGACTATAAACTAAGA
Organism: Viscum album; assembly: GCA_963277665.1. Lineage (NCBI taxonomy): Eukaryota > Viridiplantae > Streptophyta > Magnoliopsida > Santalales > Viscaceae > Viscum > Viscum album. The sequence continues at coordinate 791,847,853 of OY728151.1, forward strand.
TCTTCCTTCATCCTTATCTCATGACGTTAAACTGCACAAATCATTCCATAACTATGTATAGATTGATTCCCATACTCATGGGATACATAGGAATGCTTCGAAATTTCGTTATTGGGTCCAGCTTAGGCTATACTAATTATCTCTTCCGTTCGGCATTTTTTTCCCTGACTCTTATAGGATTGTGTGGTGTGGTACATGTGGGATTGTGTCCTCATTCACATCAGGTTTGAAATAGATGCACCACGTAATCCCCTTTTAAAATCTAGTCTCTCCTACCCTTCATCCTGCATGAAATTAAACTAAAATCCAAGAACTATGTATGGCTTTATTCCCATACTTATTGGATACGTAGGAATGATCAGACATTTTTTCTTCGGGTCCATCCCTATATCCTAGTCCCACATGACATTAAACTATTTTGTATTTTCCACACAATGTTAAAATGAATGGGTTGGTCCTATCATATGACCCTAAACTACGACACTATAATCCAGGTCGCACGATGAAAAACTACACCGCATTGTCATGTCCTCACCCAAGGGGACATCATGTTTGGTATTGGTTCTATACCATTTCATTTTTCAAGGCCTAAATATGGATTGAATCCTTTAGTGATGCCTGAATTCTCCATCATGGGTTCGTTGCTTCAAAAAAACACATCCACTCTAAAGAAAAAACAAGATTCATCAAATGTTACTTTTTTTGGTGTATGGGCTAGACCTGCATGACAGTATTGTCCCCAGAATTTGTACCATACCATGTCATATCTAGAATTATGTATGGATTGATTCCCATCCTTATGGGATATTTAGTAATTCCATGAAATTTATTCTTTGGTTCCATCCCCAGGTATCTCAAATCCTTCCCTCCCCCCCCCCCTCGTCCCAAACTCTGTCAGAAGTTTGTGGTGTGGTGAGTACCTCTTAGGTCCTTTCTCAAGTCGGGTTTTGAAAAAAATGACCATGTGTATCCTTCATATATTCCCAACCTGGTCTGAGTTCAACAACCATAATCTAATATCTTCCTATGAGAACTATGTGTGACTCGATTCTCATTCTCATGGGATACGTAGGGACACCCGAACATTTTTTCTTCGGGTCCATCCCCAGAAGTGTGTCACAATATAGAAGGCCTCTTTAGTCCTCATCCATGATGGGGCTTGTTTATTCTTCTCCCTATGCATGTTCCATTAAACCAATTCCTCTCTCAATGGTCCACTCTAGGATCTTAAACTAGGAGTTTTCATCCCCAGGACCGCTATCTTTGGGTAGAGATTCGTCACCCTCTAACTGACAAGTCTCATTGGCGTACTCAAGTGTGTTGTGGAGTAGATCCCAAAGGGTTGGATTGCAAATGGAAATTCCCTCATTTCATGTCCACACTTCATGAGCCCTTTATTTGGATCCCTCATCCTCTTCCATGTCTGAAGGGACCCCCTTTATAGTCTGGTCTCATGCCACATTGGCTCACCTACCTTCTTGGGCCAATGCCCTAGGAGACCTCAAAAGAAATTTTTTGATAGGTCTCGTGTTTCAAACATAGTCAACGTTCGACCATCATTTTTATATCCCCATAACAGTATAACATGAAATAAATGTTGTGTTTTAAACATGGTGAATAGTTATCCTCTATCTTTACACCAATATCATTGTGATCCAAATCTCAGGTGCCATGATTCACCTCTTTCCACTTCCTTATGTTTCATTGAAATTTCAACACACTCGGTTTTACCCCTCCATGCATCTATGTGCTTTGAGTAAGAAGGTCGGTAATATTGGGACATCATTCACCTAGCGTTCCATTTCCCCTAATGTGTGCCTCCCTATACTAGGAAAATTGCATAAATAATCCTTATTTCCCACATCGAGGATGACTCACGTGGGCTTAGTGGTTTTGGTAGGATGTGTACTGGTGTAGCCTAACTACACATTCCATTCATCCCACATGACATTAAACTAAAATTAAAGAACTATGTATGGATTTATTCTCATTCTAATGGGGTGTGTATGAATGCCCGAAAACTTTATATCAGGCCCAGCCCAAATTTCACCATCTTCGGTCTCTCAACCTAAGATTTCCCCTAGGATTATGTGGTGTGGTGTGGACTTCTTTGGTCCTCATTCACATCGGGTCTATAATGGCTACACCGCGTACTACCCCCTTTGGGATCTCCCCTTTCACTCTTTTTCCTCACCGTATGATGTTAAACTACGTGTCTTGTAGAACTATGTATGGAATGATTCCTACCCTAGCAGGATACATAGTGAAATCTATATGTATAGTTCCCATATCTAGACATGTGCTTGTAAACCCTCTAAAATGGTCATATTGGCCTCGTCCCCCCTTTTGGGACCATTTATTACCTCGTTCCTCACCGTACGATATTAAACTACATGTCTATCATCCTCATTAGCATGATGTAAAACTATGGGACACTCTAGGATATCACCAGAGATATCCTTTTAGGAAATGAGTGTGCTCCCTGATCAGACCAATGTTCTCACCTAATTCTTTTTCATCATGATGGAGTAATTTCAAGAGTGTTGGACTCCATTCGAACAACCTATCACTCCACCCTCCATGCTTTGAGTGCCCTTTATTTGGATCCTAATCCTCTTTCATGCCTTAAGGAACCCCATAATAGTATGGATGTTCGGCCTATGGCTCGCCTACTATCTCGGGCCAATGTTCTGGAAGACTAATGGATGACATTTTGAGTCAGGCCCAGTGTTTTGAACATGGTTAGTTATCGTCCCTCATTTTTTATCCCCAATTTAGGCTAACACAATAGGGATACTTTGTTTCGAACACGGTCAATGTTTATCCTTCATTGTAATGCCATCCATACAGTGTTTTGAATTTTGGATATTGTGATTCACACTTTCCACTCCCCTCTGTTCACATTGGATCTAATTCCCCTGGCATTACCCCACTCGTGCACTAGAGCACGTTGGGAAATCAGAAATTTAGCTGCTCTGAGAACTTCATTCTCTAGTTAGGCCTCCCTCTTTCTTCTCGGAAATCCAGATCAGTTTTTTAGACCCCGGATTCCTAGACATTGGTTGGCACTCTCATGTTCAAACATAATAACGATGTGATCATCCCTTGTTTATCACATTGGTAATGACCCATGTAAGATTAGGGATTGATCGTTGGATATTTTATGAATGTGATGGAAATGCAGCAAACCAAAACAAATAACATAACTCATGCATGAAACTAACATAAACAATAAAAGTATGAATGTAAGTTTATGAGTTCACATATATTGCAATTCCCAAGGATTGTCCCCTCCCATAGACGGGTTTACCTCTTCAATGGAGCATCCTAGTTCTTCCACTCTTTGGCTTGTAGCATCTAGGATCCATTATTGCCTGTTAATCTCCTAATCCTTCTTGATAGAAATGGGGCGTAGTTCATCAGCCTAGATCCAGGTCTAATCCTTGTTAGCTCGGTTAATATCCATCTCTTCAGAGGATCGCCTCATCTATTCTTCAGCCTCTACTAGCTGGGCCTTCATTCATGATATGATCCCTAATTGTGCATCGAGGAAAGAATAATACTCATTTTCCCATGCCCTCAACCATTGTATCTCATTCTTAGCCTCCTAGAGTCTCTTTATGTTTATGGAATTCCTCCTCTTCCATCACACACTAAGGCTGCTATCATGTTCTGATATTTTCTCTTCTATGAAGTCTCAGATGAGCATATGAGGACACTGAGCATCCACTCCTCCATCGCATAGTTCACACATCGGAGAATGAATCATCCCCATATATTCAATCCATTTTTCATGTGGGGTATCCTCAATAAAGTGATTGATCAGCTTCCAAGATAGGTGATAGAAAACCTAGATATCCTCCTCATCAGAATATGTCTCATCCTATTCCTCAGGGCCGGCAGGTTCATATGTGGGGAACACTTCAAGGAACTCATTGGTAGGATATTCATCCGGTGTTTGGTTGGATAGTTCAGGTCTCATGTCATCTAATTAATCCCCATCATCATATTCCACCTCAATGAATTTGTGTTTCATCCTGCTGATGGTCCTAGCTGTGATCAGGATCACTATGGCTTGGTCAGTGTGGGTGTCTTCTTCCAATACCACTATTGTTCCTCTGGGAAAGGCAGTGCTAGGAGCCCTGTCCATCCTCACTAATGCATCCCATGCCATTTTAATAATTTTGCATGTGAGAATACACAAATGTCAGTTGGCCTGATTCAATGGATGACAAATACAAATTTTATGAAGAAGAGTTACAGAGATCCAATAGTCGGTCTTTCCCCAGAGCTGTTTCTACTGGGACCCCAAGGCATGGCCCTCTATATATGGTTTGGAAATCCAAATACTCTTGGAGAACCACCTTGGGTTTCGTAGCCCCACTAGGCACGATAATCACCATTTTCATGGGTATAGATCTCAAAGATACATCTACTATTGCGCAGGAGTGGGTTTTTCATATGAGGCCCTCCGACACAGGTCAAATGTTAGTTGAGAAGGCCTAAGTGAACTGAATGTGAAACATATACAAATGGTTTAGGTTTTACCTCAAGAGACTCTGCAAACTCATCTAGATATGAGTTTACGACCTCACCTTCCTCCAGAGGGATCCCTCTACCAGCCTCCTCCCCCAGGAGGACCCTTCTGATTCTTTCGGTATGGGGAATCGCTCCCTCAATTTGGTGGAAACAAACTATGGAGGGACCATTTTATTGAGAAGTAATTTCACCCGATCTATCATTGGATGCAGGGTACCCCGATAGTGCATGAATTCCTCCATCTCAGTGATTTATTTATCCCCTTCCACCTGAGATACCGAAAATCCAGCCCCAGTGTGACTAATTCCCAAAAAAATCCATCTCGAGATGGTTCATATGGTGACACATCTGAGAAGGATTGATTTTTTTTAACATCCCAGATGTCCCAAGAATCCAGGAAAACAGCTTCCTCAAGCATATATATATATAGAAAATCTTCTTCCCCGGAGCCTGAGTGGGTATCCTACAGAACCCCCTGGGTGGCCTCCCTTCTTGCTGACTTTTCTCCTGTGGGACTGTCAGGTTCACCACTGTTGCCTTCTTCTCGATCGATGCAAGTCTCACCACTTCTGAAGCCCCACAACCATAGGATGTTCTTGCCACCTTATGGCCCTGACCTCGAGGTAGAGGAGGTACCCCATCACTATCACAAACGGTCTTCCGATTCAACATCTCCCCTAGGTTGGTTGCCTCCCAACTTTGGGCATATTCTTTCACTATCCCATAGACAACTATGGGTGGAGGCAGATTATTCAGCATCTTTTCATCCTCTCGTGTGAACATGATCCACATATGCCTCATCACACATGGATGATCCACATGGTGTACTCCCAAGTATGACCATGGGGTCAGCCTCTACATGCACTAGAACTGTCTTGCGAAGCGGTGTGGGGTGTATGGATCATAGAGAGGCTCATGGTCAACCCGCACCACCAGGACTCCATCCCAAAAGTCTAGGAGGTAGGAATGATGCTCCTCTATTCCCTATCCTTAATCAGTGAACAAACCTATTGTAAATGGGAATGGATGGAAGTTGAACTCTTCCTCCTTCCAAACTCAATTCCACACCAGTGGTGGGTTCAGCTTGGTAGAGAAGATCCCCCCCACATTCAGAATAGCCGATTGAAAGTCAGACCCTAGAGGGGAAATGGGGTTAGGGTATTCATAGGATCCCATATGCACTATTATCCACCCATACTAATGATGGAGCATCCCACATAACTTATGTGGATTCCTCTCCTCACTGATATTCTACAATACTTTGTATAACTTAGCCAACACCGAGATCCCCAGATTGATCCATTCCCTCATATCAAACATGGAAAACATGATAAATGTTCTAGCCCATACACCCATGTTTTTATCCCTTACTGAAAATGTACAGTTGTAAATGATCATCGAGATGAACACAACCAACCATACCATTGGTTGTTGCTTGATGCTGACACCGAACCCCCATGTCTTCCACTGGATATCCTCCAAGAGTCGCTAGTTTGAGTACTCTTTGCTACGTTGGACCCCCTTCAGGCAAGTGTGAGGCCTCATAGGAATCATTCCATCTAAAGGGGAATTCAGGAACTGTCTGAACCACAACTTAAAGTGGACATCCCTTACCAACTGCTTGTCCTCTCTTGGTATCAGATCTATCAATACCTTTTGTCAGTGGCGGAATATACTCTAGATCTTCCCATGTATTCGTTTTGGGAAGGAACTTGTTATACTTTTCCCCCAATATTGGAATCCCCAAGTTTTTGTGAATGTCCTAGAGGCCGATACCGACCTCCTAATGGTGAAGATAAAAAGTGTTAGTCCTCAATGACCACCTGCTCAATAACTCTAGCATCAGTTGCTTCAGCTGGTAGATATGGAATTGGGAGTCCCATGCTACCACATACAGGCCCGCTCACCTCATATCTACCCCAAAATCCTCGTAGGATTCACAGACTCAGAAAGACCATGCCCAGTCATATGTGAAATTTCCACCCTGACGCAGATCCCACTCATCGGTCCACCCCTTCTTCGGGTTCCCCAAAGTCACATTCAAAATGGTGTGATACTACAGGGGAGATACATCTGGATACAACACCTTCCCATCAACATTGTTAACATGATTATACAATAATTCATCATTGAAGGGTGTATGATCCTCCCAAGTATGACCATCGACCGCCCTGAACCACTGGAACTGGCACGACATACTCCTAAACCAATAGGCTAGCTCGTCCTGGCTTGCTTTGGGAATGATAACATTATCCCTCAGAAAAAAGTTGTATAGAGGAAGTCTTTTGCACAGAGGGTAGTTCTTTTGGAAGTCTGACAATATCTCCACCAGGAATTCATGGTCCGAATGGCTCTTCACACATTCCCTGATGCCTAGATTATCCGCCATCTCTGCCCTCTGAGCAACATTCACAAGGACCCCACTGACAGCTTCTTGGTGATCCATTCCATCTCAAAAAATTATAAAGTTTTAGTCTTGGATCATAGAGCTCAATCACAAAGCTCGAATATAGATCTAGATCACAAAGATAGGTTCTAGATTTATTCCACAGATCTCACAGGCAGAAGCCGTAGAGCGCACTATCACAGAGTCGGAAGAATCATTGTGCACCACAGAGCAAAAGAGGTCCCAATTCTCAAAGAGCGGTCACAGAGCATGCGAAGATTCAAGAATAGATATACCAAGAATGAAAATGCAAAGATGAGTAAGGATAAAAGAGGATTCATCCTCCCTTAATTATAGCTAACGACCCCCAAGATTTGTGGCACACCAGGCCGCGGCAAGCTTTACGGTACTCTCAACTCGTGCATCTCTTATCCACATCGCGACCCTACTTTTTGAGCTTGATTTTTGATTAGCCTAAAAAATTTGGTGATATAACCTCATAATTTTAACCCCATTTTCTCTTCTACTCCAAGTCTGAGGAGGGGTATTTTTTGGTGCCAAAATGTTTGCATAAGAAAAATACGCAAAGAGAACCCCAATGCCAAAGGGGATTCTTAAAAAAATTACCATTGAGGATCTCTTTATCACCGCAGCTAGTGCGAAGGACTTCATCACCATAGCTGGTGTAAATGTGTGCCCCCTCTATGATCTACATAGAGGAAAGAGGTGTAATACTCTGCGCTTATAACATAATTGACGGAAAGCTTCATGACGAAGAGGGAACAGGATCACCTCTGCGATCCCTTGGAAATTGATGGAAGCCTCTGAGAGTGCCTCGGAGGGAATGAAGGAGTCCTCTATGCCATAGAGGGGGTGATGATTGACTCTGTGGTTACAAAAAAACTTAATGCAATCTGCTTCCTATGGAAAATCACAAGTGGCTTTTCCACGCTCTGTCATAGCTTCGCGCCGCCACTTGTCTATAAATATCGGGCTTCCCTCAGACCCAAATTATGGATACCCCAATATTTCACCATCTCCGCTCTCAAATCATGAAGAACACTCTGCTCTACGAAGAATTGAGAAAAATTACCTCTTCAAGGTATTGGAGCAATGCGAAATACCTTTTCCTTAGATCAAATATAACCCCTCTTCAAGGATGGATTCCCTTCGCGAAGCCCCCAGACCATCGCAAAGGAAGGAGATCCCAAAAGAAACTCAGGTCTTCAAAAATCACTCATTCATTGAGCAGTACCTTCCATGCACTTTTAGACCCCATTCTAATATAGGATCATTGTGCTTCGCGGATTACATCATTTTGCAGTGTCACGCTTTGCAAGGCACCCACTCTCTGCAATGTCTTGCTCCACGAAAGAACTTTAACTTTGTGAAGCACCCATTATACGCATGTATACCCTATGCCTAGGCTAGTGAACTTTACTTTGTGAAGTATACCCATTTGTGGAGTCTCTATACACTATGGAGCACCAGAGCTTCACAAGGTTTCTTCCTGTGAACCCTTTTACTTCACAAACCCTTCTCCCATATGACCCTCTAGGTTTGTATGAAGTGATTTCAAGGTCCCTTGGGTTGTGATTAATATTGTGTTGCTTATCATTATGATTCTTTGCATAGTCATGCTAATGACTATTACTTCATTTCATAGCCATCCGAACTTGAGCCTCTCAATGGATCACTCCATAACCCCATCTCCACACGGCATTGCTGGGGTCTTCCCTTCACCAAGGGTTAAAGTGTTCCAATTATGTAAGTCCTAAGGGTGGGGAGTTAATCCTCATATCCTGAGTTGTAGGAAATTAAAATTTCAAGAATCATCATCCTTAGCACATGACTTTAAATTGTAGACTCACCGCGTGCAATATACATGGGGTGCCCCACCTCAGACATTTTATAGGCCCACCGATCTCCTTGGGAGTGAGATCTTTCTCACATGGAATGAGGTCCTCCTTACATGGAATGACATATATCCATATGGAAGGGAAACCATCTTGGTTTAAGCCCCTAGCCGTATCACAGGAGGTATCATCCTTTCTCATCCTCTCTTCTTTTGTGCATAAAGGCAAGAGGAAATATGGTCATAGGGACCTTCGTTACCATGTCCCTCTCCCTTTGGGATTTATCTACATCATGCCTCCATCCTGGAGTAAGTCCCAATCTCCATGTCCCTGGGATTCTAATAATGCATAATCCTAACTCTATTCCTTATAGGTGAACCTTTCATGATGTGATCGTTGGGTCTTTTCTACCTATTGTTTCCCACACCAAGCATGACTCATGTGGGCTTAGATTAAGCATCGGTCATGGAATCCTCCTTGGGCCACCTTAGCGTGTAATCCCCAAGCCCCCCATTCTGAACTATGAGGACTTTGATTCCCTACCATGGGGATACGTATGAAGCCTTCCTAAGGTTAAATCCCATCACCCATTGATCCCTACCACTTCACACCGGTTCACCCCTGTCCTTCATGATTTTAAATTGTATGCCCCTTTTCATCATGCATGATGCTAAACTATATGTATACAAACTATGTGGGTTTTGATCCTTGTCTCCCAGATAGGGTACCTAGAAATCCTCTGTGAGGTTAAATCCAAATATACGGTAAACCATTGTATTACCCTTTGTTTGTATCTAACACTCTGGTCCCCCCACCCCCCTGAGCATTGGATAAATCTTGGGATGCAAACCATGAATAAGATCTTGCATCATTTTTGGGTTGTTGACCTCTGTGTACACCTCGATCCTATGCCACACCTTGAACTACATGGGTTTTTATCCATGTCTCCTAGGAAGGGTATGTAGGAAGGCTCCTTGAGGTTCAACCCAAAACACTGGTAAACCCATTCAAACTACGTGGTTTTTGATATCTGTCTCCTAGACATGGTATGTAGGAAGCCTTCATCAGTTTCAACCCCAAACACTAGTAAACTTTAGTGTCCCCTTTGCTAGAACCCACATCCATGGTCCGCCCCTTTGTGGTGTTAGACCAACCTTTGGGCCAATAACCACGCATAACCCCACAACATGTCATCAGGTCACTGTTCTTTGCATACACCCCTATTCCATGCCCCCATCCCAAACAACATGAACTTTGATTCCCTGCCACATGGATACTAAGGAAGCCTCCCTAAGGTTCAAGCCCATCACTCATGTCTTTTCTTGGTCTCTCCCTTGAGCTTTTTTCTTGTGAGAAGTTCATGACCTAACCTAGAGTTTCTACTTCCTCTAGGTCTCATCCATGCATCCATTCTCATGGGCCGCCTCCTCAGTTGTCCCATCATCCCACTGAACTATGTGTACTGTGATTCCCCATTATAGTTTTGTCTGAGGTTCAAGCCCAATATCACCGTTGTATTCACATTAGCTTCATCCCATTCCTCCTATCCACTTCATTCAACTATCCATCGTCTATCATGATTCCTAACCAGGCCACCACATCTTAGTGGGACCACTCCATTACCTTGGGTAGATAACCATGCATAAGCCCCACACAATCCTTAATCATCCAACTAAGTGCATCCCTATTATGATGGGTTGTTATCCATGTGTAATCCCCATCATGTTTTTGGGTCATTGTGCTTTGCATACACCTTGATTCCATGTCTCTCTCTTCATACTGTGTGGGTTTTAATCCCTGTCATCTACATAGGGTACATAGGAAACCTCCCTGAGGTTCACTCCTAGACAATGGTAAACCTTGGTGTCCCTCTTTCTGGGTTTCACTTTCCCTGATTCACCCTAAGTGGTGTCCAGATATACCTTCAAGGTGTGATATCTTCCCTCTATGGGACACACCACCTCGGATCCATCCTCATTGGGCATTCTGATCCATCCATCTAGTAAACCTTCCATGTGCTCCCTCCTAGGTATGTACCAATCTGATCTGTCTCTATGGAATGTTCTGATCACTCTCATTTCGTCTTCTCAAGACATTAAAATTGTGGAATACCCCATGTTACACATGGGAAACTGAGGAAAAACTCAAAGACATGCCCTTGGCATATGATACCCTGTGATTGAAATGGGATAACTCAGGTTTTTCTCCCTTGAGATTCCCTCTTATGAGGAAGAATATATTTGACCAATGTCCACGCATCCAAATATTCCCTGACATGCCTGATGTTACCATCTACTCTGACTGAAGGTCGCTGCACTGTCAAGCCCCTTGGAATGTCTATACAGAAGCAGTGTAATTAACCAGAATCTAAAAATATATGGCATAGGGAATGAGATTCATGAACAACAACTCAAATCTATGAGGGATACCCAGAGTAGGTGACAAATTATGAGGATGAATTCATGGAAGGAGAGACCGACATCCCATCTCCCGTTTCAATCAAGGAGAAAACATCCCAGAATAAGATATAGATGTCAATCGCCTTTGGAAAGTGAGAATACAGTATCACAGCCATCACATCCTTTATAAATGGATGCATTCCCAAGATAAATCTTCGAGAACATGTTTTCTATGCATTGATCATGGTTAGTAGATATCAATATGATCCAGGAGAACAAAATTGGTCTGCTATTAAGGTTATCCTCAAGTATCTAAGAATAACTAAGGATATGTTCCTAATGTGTGGAGGATATGATGAGTTATTCATCATGGGTTACACTGATTCTAGTTTTCAAATAGATAATAATGATTTGAAGTCATGGTTAGGATATATTTTTTGTCTCAACAGAGGAGTTGTGAGCTGGAAGAGTTCAAAGAAACCAATGGTCATTAATTATACAATGGAGTAGAAATATATAGAGGCTTCTGATGTATACAAGGAATCCATTTGGATATAGAACTTTTTCCAAGATATTGATGTGGTACCTAGTAGTAAAGACCCTATCACATTGTATTATGATAATACAGAATTGGTGGCTCTTGAAAAATAGCTAAGGTCACACCAACAGATAAAGCACATGCTCTGTAAGAATAACCTGTTGATGAATTTTTATCATAGGGGTGAATTTGAAGTAATCAGAGTTATAATGTAGTAAAATATGGAAAACCCCTTGAATAAAGGCTAATCTCAGCAGAATCATGAGTATCATGTGAGATCTAGAAAACTGGAGGTTGTTAGCAGTTGGCTCTAGTGAAAGTGGGAGTCTATTGGAGTTTCTTACCAAGAAACAACTTATGTTTACATTATGATAAATTTTATTCATATTTTTTAATATTAATAAACTTATTATCACATTGTGATTGTTCTTATACATAACATAGTATGTGATAATGTCCTAAGAGTAGCTCTCTCACTGATGGTCATAGTAGTTCCCGATTATGATGAGAACCCAAAATTTCTACAACATTATTCTTAAATAGATGTTTTATATCTGGATGATATCATTTGAGGGACACATAAGATACAGGATATAATGGGTGGAGACTTATATGACTTTGAGGCACCTTCTCATGGTGTACTCCATTGGTAATATCTAGTGTAATATATTATAAGAATGATACCTGCCAATAGAAAATCCACATTTATATGTGCCGTTGGATGTTCCTATCTGCAACCATGTGTATTGATCCTTAGACTTTAATATTATTATTAGTGAATATTATAATTCATGTACTTTAATGTATTGATGAAAACCATGAAAACATATGTTCGTAGCAAGGTAGGATGTGTTGGGTGCATCATGATTAATATTGCATTAATGAGTAATGTGAGAAAAGATTCATCCCTTATGTTCTTTAATGGAAGTTTAAATCTCAATACCTTTAATGAAACTTATATATCCTAAATAAATCTACGGGTATGATTTTATATAGGAAAGTTAGATTTTTAAAAATTCAAAGAAAGAGACATAGAGAACATAGGTTTCTAACACCAGCATGCAACATGCTTGATTAGAGATATCATGATAAAGGGATTATATTACACTATGAGAATCCATATGAGGTGTTATGTCATTATGGAATTAAATTCTTTCTATATGAGTTCCTTGGTTTGTTTCTAGATTCAAACCTTGGACTTTAGGATGTTTTTCCTAATGACATTGAGAAAGAGGCCTATAGGGTCATATGCTAAGTGTATCCAAAATCACAGTTAAATAGTATATTATTGTTTATTATTTAACAAGTTGAATAAATATTTTCCCTCATATGGTTTGATAATTATTCGTTTTTGTTTGATCACATATATTTTTTCACCAATTATTAGAGATAATATTATGTTAGTGGAATATTTAATAAATATTTATTTTTTATTTAGTGAATATAATATTGATTTATTTATTGGTGAATAATGAAATGATATTTATTTATTAAATAAATAGTAATTATTCAAGGCCTGATAAATTTCATTTAGGAATGGAATACTGTGTTTAATGGTCCAATAAGAAATAATATATATTGAATATTATTTGATTAAATATTATTTAATTTTAATTAGTGAGTTTAACGCATGTCGGGAAATAATAATAATATTATTATTATGGTCATGGGGTAACAGAGGGATTAAATAAATAATTAAGGTCACTTGTGTAATTATTTATTTCTAACTCTAGTGGTATATAAACCCAATTATATTATTTTTCAATAGATCCAATTCATTTTTTGTGCACAATGAATCCAGAGAATCCTCTTGAAACCCAAGAGAGCTCCCTTCACTAAGAACGCTCCCATGAATAAAGAACGATCTTCCTCCACCACCCACTTCTAAGTCTAGAGAGATAAAATAGAACACTTTGTAAGTGATTCTCATGGTGATAAAATATGAACAATGCAAGAAATATGATCTACCATGCTAGAACCAAGTGATTCTTACAGCAACATTCAGAGATTTTTGGAACACTTTTGGATCATTGCTATAGGAAATATATTCTTGATTCCTACAATGCAGTAGTGGTACAATATAGATCTATTGTCAGATATATTAATGAGGAAATAATTACCACAAGGTAATTCTTTAATTTATTAAATTAATTATAAATAATATGTGGTGATCTGGTGCTTGGTTCTGATATTTTATCCCTTTTCTTTTTTCTTTGATTTGATTATATTGATCATGGTTTTTATCATCATGTAAATCTTAGATTGATAATCAATCATGAAAAAAAGAAAATTTGGGAATGACCAATCGCAAGCTTCCACTGCACTCAGAACCTACACTAACATACACCTAAATAGGTTAGCTAACCAATCTCATCCTCACCATGGACTACTCAAAAAATCACTTTTCCAATATAGTAACATATCATCAAAATAATAAAAAATAATAAGTTCAACAAATCCACTTCCCCATTTATTTTCCACTCTCACTCTCTAATGTCAAAAATAATGTTCTCCCATCTCTTCCATACATATCTCATCACATAACCATCCATCTCTGATGTGGTATGAGATGCATCCTTACCTATCCCAGCCTCCCAAATGTTCTAGCATCGAGTGCTATCATCATTCATCATTATATCACAACATAATCACTTTTCTAGGGAAATATGGTATAAGGAATGTGAAGGACATCAATATCATTCTCTCCTCTCACCACCCATGAACCCTACCACATATCACATCCTCATCATCACTAGGTATTCTCCAACAATGACCCATATCATCATTTAGTAATATTTAACACCAACATGTGTCATCCATGGGTAATCTCCAACATTAAACCATATCATCACACAGTAATCTTGAAAAATAACTCATATCATCACTACTATTGAAGAAAGAGAAGGGAGGAGAGGATAATAATCCATTCATATCACTACCAACCTAGATGTTGGGAAAACACATGAAACCGAAAACATTTGGGTATTTTTAAGTTTATTGAACTTGGGTGGGGAACATATAGAAATAGTATAAAATACATGGTAAATAGATAGCACACAACCCAACCTATGGGTTCACATTAACTTTACTATAATACACCACATCACCACCACTGAACTATATAATATTCATCACAACCTCTTCCACAACTAAATAAATTACACCATAAAACCAACACACATAGCCACACAATTCCACTTTAAATCAAATTTTTCACCATTTTATATATTTTAATTAGTTTCCATTACATCCCATTTACTAATCCATTTCATTCACATTTATATAACCCATTAATTTATCATTAAATTTAGTTAAGATAATTACCATACATTAATTCCACCCCATTCTTATTCATTTACCAACCCATGTCATTTCATTCACATCATTACAATTTATTTGATAGATAACTGGGAAACTGACATAACCACACCAGAAAACAGCTCTCCTATCTCACATAAATCATCTCCACAACACCACATTATACAATCCATCTCATCACAACAACCACCCATCTCAACCACTACACATCACAACCACCATACAATATAACCAATCCAGAACATAACCACCACAAATCACTACCGTCATACAACTACCTACATCTCATCCCATTACAACTAACCATCATATCACTACCCCACTTATTTAAAAACCCATCTAATCACAATAATCAACACAAAATATACCACATCACACAAGTAAACACAAGAAGAACTACCACACATATCATCACATTCCATCATTTAAAATTTATGTTCAAGGGATTGCATTACTTTACTTTATTGTTTAGAATGAGTATTATTACAAAAATTCCATATTTCCATGGTCAACCAATTCAATAAAAATATATAAATTCTTATAATTTTATTTAGTCTTTGATAAAACAATTAACACAACAAGGGTCTCACATACATATCTAGTAAAACACAAGAAAGTCTCCCAAAATCCATGATTTTCTAAAATGGAAATAAGCATGAATAAAATGATCAAAAATATCATCAAAGAAGTAAATCATGTGATTTCACCCCATTCCCATTAATTTTAGATTAATACAATTCATTATCTCAATTAATATGACCCTTACTATCCACCTAAAGGAATGAGAAATCATGAAATCCCAAAACATGCACATAAAATGAGGGAGAATAAGGATTACCTACCTTAAAGAAGCTTTCTTATTCTCCATGTGCAACAGGGAAAAGGAGAAACAACTGATAGACCAAAACCGCACTAGGAAACCATTTATCAACAAAAATGCACTAAGAGGTCATCAAAATCATAGCTCAAACTCACCGTGGTCAAAAAATTATCACCCTTATGAATCCCCAAAATAATTATGAAATAAAATAACAGAAAAAAATATAAAAACCCACCTAATATTTCTAATGAACAACCTTTAGAGGCTAGGGATCAAAGATGTGAAGAGAGTGATACAAAGTCTCCCATAATCACCTAGGGGTTTCCCAAAAACCAATAGGGAAGAAATATTTTAGTTGATCCTTGGTATTTATTCAAAATATGGACCAAGGTACATTCACATTATGAATCATTGGTTTACGCTATGAGTTTTTGTAGGGCCCTCCAATTCAATCCATGAATACAATTAAAGATGTGAATTTATCTAACTTAAAACCTGATAAATATCCACTAATTTTCAAGAAACATTAAGATATAATTAATTCACATAATTAACAATTCCTCTATTTCATGACTTTATTAAACATAGAACCCCCATCTGAAACTCGAGTCATGAATCACTAGCCTCCAAGTCACAAATCAAACTCTCATAGTGTGAATACATATTCACATTTTGAACCACATGCTACACCAAAATTCTAGTTCCAAATCCACTGAAACCTCCTAGAGCCTCATTAAAACAACTCTAACTTCTGAACTCTAAAATTAACTATGGAATTCCAACATTTTATAACATAAAATTTTCATTACATAGAACAAAATACAAGATCTTTTAAAGTTTTACTTCTTGGAAATTAGGTATATAAAACATGAAAACATAAACCATTCTATTAATACACTTAAAATACATCTTCATGGGTTCACCCTATGTTACTTTAACTTTATCTCATAACTTGGGGATATACATCAAAGGAAAGGGTTGATCATGAATCCTAGTAAGGGAATAAGTAAGGAAGACATATAGAATGTGATTGTGAGACATATAAAAACGAACATGTGGAATAAAAATAAGGAATGAATAATAGTAATATCACAGTTATAAGAACATGAATCAAAACATGGAAATGTTTCTACAACAAAAAAAATGAGTCATTCATAATCATATCACCATGGTTTATCACCATGGTTTATCACCAAGGTGTCGTAAATAAAAATTTCAATTGTTAATCACCACGGTATCATAAAACATGTCATATATAGAGATTAAATTATTTATCTAATTAATTGGAGATCTATAAGTGTTCTCACTTTATATATATTTATTATATTTTATCCACATAGATCAAAATAAATAATTTCATTAGTAACTTGTGGAAAATAAATAATGGGTTTCTTATCTAAATCCTGGATTAGAATAGTTCTTAAAGGCATGATTATTACATAATTATTAACCCATGAAAAGGGAATGTGGATTATATATATTTAAATCCATGAATAAATAAATCATTTTACATCTATTTTAATACCCATCGAAAATGAAGCGGTTTGGGTATTCACAAAAATAAAAAAATGATAATTTCTCAAGTTAAAGAAATAAATAAATTCGTCATCATGACGGGTATAAAACATGGATTAAGAAAAGGGAAAATTTGAGGGGAAAAGGGTATCCCATTTATAAAATAATATTATTTCAGTAATTTGATAATATAAGGTGTAAAAATGGAAATTCTTAGAAATTAGAATACATTCCATAAAAAAGTAAATTTGAATAGAAAATAGAAGTAGAGATTTCCATTACCTTGGAGAGTTGGTCTTGAATCATTTAGGATTGTAACCATGGGGCTTAAGGAAACATTATTATGAATATTAGGGAGGGAAAATGACCATGACTTCGTGGAGGATGGATTTTTAATGAAGGGTAAGGGTAAAATGGGTGGTTATTTATAACAAATGTGGCTAGTTTGTTTAATAATTTATAAATATAGGTCTTGGAAATCTATGTTGTGTAAAATGAAAAACCATTTAATTTTTATGGTTTGTGCTCATAGTTTTGTAAATTTCAATTAAATTTTATTATATTTTAATAAATTTGAACCAAAAACTATTTTTTAATACTCTTTTAGACAAGGAAAGTTAAATTTTCCACAAAATAATGCTTTTAAAATAAAATTTTCCATTTTAGACTTTAGAAAGTAACTTATAGGATTATAAATTAATTAAAATCCATTAAAATACTTAATATTAATAAAATAAATTATTTTAGGTCATGTATTGTGGTTAATTAATTATTAAATAATTATTACATAAATATAATGTCATAAAGAATACCGAAAACCCAAAACTTTATTTTTACTATTCACTGAAAAATAATGTATTTTAGAAAATTAAAAAAAATCATGTTGACCTAATTTTGATGTTATGATTTCAAATATAATATTTTTTTATCAAAATAATTTTATAAATATAATAATTTTAACTTTTAAATATAAACATCCTTTTTATTGAAAAATAGTAGTTTTTAAGACAAAGTCAAAATTTTGACACTTATAAAAATTTTCATAGGACATTATTAAATTATTTTATCATTTATAATTAAATACGGGTATTTTAAAAGACTATTTCATTAAAACAAATATTATTTATAATACCTGATTATATTATAAAATTGTATACCTTTTTAAAAAAAATACAATTATTTTTATTTGAGTCCAATAATCAATTTATCAAATTAGTCTTACTTAAACTTAAATTTTATTAAACCAAATTATTCTCAAAATGTGATTTATGGAAAAAACTATTATATTTAGATGATGTGAAATTTAAATTTATGAAACTATAGCCTAGACACATAACCCCTTATTACACCTATATATGTCATAAGGGTAAGGTGTGTGATTGTGGTGGTTTCATGGGATGTCTTGACTAACATTGACTAAGTTGTAATCTCCAATAACTTTAACTTCTATCATATGTGATTTTGTTCATGTTTCAATTGTTAAATCTCATCTTGGGATTGTTCAAGGGTGAACCCTAGTCATGCTACCTCCCTCCCAAGTTCTAAAAAATGGGCTTGGAATGGCATGACTCTACGGGTTGAGGTCATCATTTCCCATTTCTACAACAATTATCCTTTAGAATTACTACTTATAAACACTAATTATAACGTAAAAATTATCACCCATGGGTATTGTTTCCAATGGTAAAATTTACCAATAGTTATATTGACCAATGGCCATGTAACAATCAAATCCCAAAGCTCACATTTCCATTTATACCATATAAATACTACTTCATTCTTTCACTAAATATTCACTACAATTCCTCCAGGTTTATGTTTTCATTTCTTAAGATATTAATTATTTTACTAATATTTTGTTTCATTTCTTTAGTGTTTTCCATGGGGGTGATGATTCTAGAAGATTGGGCAGATCCATATTTTCCCATTTTAGCTATTCTATTTTATATGTTTTGTCGAGTATTAATGTTTGGAATTTTCATTGGTTTCGTATCTAACTAATATAATTATTTTTATTAATTAGATCAGTTTATTTTTGGTTTCTCTATATTTTATATGTTTATAACATTATATAATATATAACACATATTTATACAAGAAATAAATATCATTTAAAAAATATTAGGTCATTACATTATTTTCCCCTTAATAAATTTCATCCCTAAAATTTCAAGACATTCTATCTATTGAGAAAAGCTGAGGGTACTTCTATCTTATTGTCTCCTCTAGTTCCCACATCGCTTATTTATACATATTGTTCATCAACAACACTTTGAAAATGTGGTTAGTCTTGTTTCATATAAAATTGTCTCTACGGTCTAAGATCTCTACCGACTGCTCCTCATAAGAGAGATCATGATCTGGTTATGCCACCTCCAGATTCAATACATGTTAGGGAATAGGTATGTACTTTCTTGTGAGAGATACGTAGAATACATCCTGAACAAGAGCCAAAATTGGGGGAAGTTCTAGCTAATAGGACACTTCTTCTATTCGATCAAGGATTTGAAAGGGACTAATGTACTGAGGGATAAGCATACCTTTCTTTCCAAATTGTATAACTCTCTTACATGGTGATATCTGATAGAAAATATTTTCTCTAATATCAAACTCCAAGTCCCTTTAACAGTTTTTAACATATCTCTTCTTCCAAATATGATAATCCTTTATATGTTGTTGGATGGCATGAACTTTTTCTATCATCTCTTGTACAATATTATCCCAAGTAGATTTCTCTCACCAACTTCATCCCAACAAGGAGGAGTTATATGTCACTTCTTATATAGAGATTCATAGGGTTCCATTTGAATAATTTATTGAAATTTTTTATTGTATGATAACTCAAATAATGGGAGGTGTTGATCCCATCCACCATTAAATTCTATTGAAAATTTTCTCAGCATTTCCTTCAGTGTCTGAATGGTCTATTTAGATTGGCCATCAGTTTGGGCTTGATAGGCCATACTAAAATTCAATGTTGTATTCAAATCATGTTGAAGACTTCTCTAAATGTTATATATGAACCTTAGATAATGATCAAAAATTATATAAAGTGGTTCCCCATACAACCACATGACTTCATTTACGTATATCTTGGTAAATTGGTTAAGAGACAAATCTTTCCAAATATCAATTAAATGGGAAATCATGGTGAGTTGATCCTCTATAACTCATATCACATTGTTTCCTTTGGATGTTCTCGATAGAACAATTATTAATCCCATTGTGATATTATCCTACTTCCATCTTGGTATCGGTAGTGGTTGTAATACTCCTTTAGGAATTTGTTACTTGACCTTCACTTATTAACACACCAAGCACCTAGTGGGGTAGTCTGCAATCTCCCTTTTCATATTATCCCACCAATAATGATCATAAATATCCATATACATTTTAGTGCTTTCAAGATGTATAAAGAATATATATTTATGAACTTCAACCATCATCTCCTTCTTTATAGCCAGGACAGATGAGACACATAGCCTTACACAAAATTTCAGTGCACATTCTTGATCAATATTGAAATTAGGAAACTTCCCATTCTTCATAGCCTCTATCTTATTTTGTATTAAATTATCTTTTCTTTAAGCTCACTTGATATTCTCTAGTAATGATTGTTGAGAAATAATTTTGGATATAACTGATGATGTCCCTTCCCTTATGATCCCCATGTCCAACCTTACTAGATCCTTCATCAATGGGTAACATTGAATCCTCATAATTACCAATATAATATGGTATTTCCTAATTAATACATCAGTGGTTTTGTTTTCTCTTTCAGGGTGATAATGAATTGAATAGTCATAGTCTTTAAGAATCTCCCACCATATCATTTATCTCATGTTTAATTCATTTTACATTAATATATAATTAAAACTTTGGTATTCTGTGTATATTTCACATTTCTCATCATTAAGATAGTTCCTCCATATCTTCATATCAAAAATAACTAAAACTAACTTCAGATCATGCATAGGATAATTCTGAAGGTTCAGGGCGCAGTAGAAGCACATGGGTGGATGTTCCCACTTGGATTTTTGTCATTAAAAATGATAAATCTGGGATCAATACGACGATAAACGCCAATCTCCATGGATCGAATCATAGAAATAGACAAAGAAAAAAGTCTTGGAACCAAAAAGTAGGATCGTTACAGGTTGGTTATAATTAATTTAATCAATTAAAAAGAAGTACATTTTGGTGTTCTTTCTTTGTTGATATTATTGATCACATTTCGGTGTGATTCGTCATTATGTCATAGAATAAAAGTGTAGACTTCCTCTAGAGGGGACCCATACATGCACCTCATATCTCTGGATGTCGCCAATGGAGTCTCCGAGTGCTAGTGTGGAGAAACCTCTGCTTGCGTTGTCTACCTTAGATCGTCTTGATCCAATGGAAGAGGATCTCTCTCTGTCTAGAGAGCATTCTTGGAGGAAGAGGTTATTTCGGCCTTGAAAGAATTATCTAGAATTTTTGTGCACAATTATTCTCTTATCATCTAAAAAGGTTGGGGTTGTGAGGATATTTATAATCGGGTTTGAGGTTATAGAGTTATGATAATAAATAAATGCGTTACGCATTTTTATTTATTTCATTAACTCCCTTTTGAAAACCCCATGTCAAGTCATTAATGCCTTGACATTCACCCACACTGATTATAATAAATATCATTTAATAAAATGATATTTACTCAAAATCCCAACTTGAAAAACTACATGATGTGTATTAATAAATACACGGCGTGTACTTGTTCTTCATTGAAAACTACACGGCGTGTACATTCAATGTACACGGCATGTATATCTTGTTTTCATTTATTCATTTCCTTTCCAAAATGAAAACTACACGGTGTGTGCATTTAATAATAAACGGCGTGTACTTGTTTTCAAAATAAAACTACACGGTGTGTAATCATTGATACACGGCGTATACTTGTTTTATTTTATTTTTCCTCCAACATTAAAATGATTTAGGCTTCCTTGAATAATTATTAAACCATGTATGGAAATAATCTTTATTCTACTTGAGATACTTGAATACCCTTAGTGTGTGACTCTCTAGGCCTCTTTCTCGTTGGCATTAGGCGGGCTTGCCGAAATTCCAAGATTACTATCTAGAAACGGGTCAAGGCACCCAAGAGAAAGAATTTGACACCACATTGACGTATCACCTCATATGAATGCTTACTGTGTAATTTAATCCCTTTGTCTCAACATCTCATCAAGCGGGTTTCATGGTAGTGTCATAAACCTATATGCTTGATCTTTCATTATTTGACTTCCAAAAATAAACTTATCGTGTCACCATGGCCATGGAATTTGTTCGACAGTTCTATTTTAATCAAAAGTACTGAGATATCTACTTTCATAAATATGGAAGGGAAAAGTCCTTCCTTGAATTATCCATTAACAACATGTCATTCGTGACGCACCCAACGTACCCTACTTCCCGCCAACTGTCTTTATGGCGGTTTTCGTCAGAAAATCTAAGTGCGCGAGTCATGACATGAGTTAATGATAATCTTCTAGTCTAAGGACCATTACACACACTCGTAGATAGCAATATCTGATGACACCAAAACATGTGGAATTACTAATGGCAAGTCTGTTCTCATAATCCCCCATCTTGGAGATTACCAAGTGCGAACTCCATGAGAGAGAGTCTCGTCTTCTTACGAGTAATCACACATGATGGTCTATATACTATGTGTCCTATCATAGTATGTCATCTAATTGTAAAACTTTATTTAAGAATATTGTTATAGAATTTCAAGTTTCTCATCAAAATGGGGATCTTCCATGACCTTATCAATGCAACAAATATTCCTGGACATTATTATATTATAGTCATGCAGAAAAATGAACAATATATAATAAGTGAACATTCATGTAATCAAATTAAAAAACAGTTAGTTCTCAGGATGCCAACCCTTACAAACTCCCACTTGGACTAGAGACAACTGCCTATGACTTTTTGTCTGCTAGACCTCACATGATGATCATGTTTCTGCTGAGTCAAGGCTTTAGTCAAGGGGTCCACCACGTTGTCTTCCATGGAAATACTTCTCACTACAGCTTCACCTCTCTGAGAAAATCCCTCAAGAGATGATACTTCCTAAGTATGTGCCTTGTCCGCTAATGTGACATTGGCTCTTTTTCAAGTGTCATTGTTGTAGTATTATCACAATAGAGTGTGATAGGATTTTTATTTCTCGATACTACATCTAGCTCTTGGACGAAGCTTTGCATCCATACTGCTTCTTTAGCTACCTCAGAAGCTGCGATATACTCGGACTCCACTGTAGAATCTGCCACCACACTTTGCTTTGAGATCTTCCATCTCACTGCCCCTCCATTCAAACTGAAGATGTATCCAGTCTGCAACTTCATGTCATCTTGATCAGTCTGGAAACTAGAATCTACATGTCCGATGATGACTAGTTCCTCATCTCCTCCATAAACCAAGAACATATCCTTAGTAAGCCTCAGATGCTTAAGGATAGTCTTGACTGCCATCCAATGGCAGTCTCCTGGATCAGCTTGATATCTGCCTACCACACTTAATGCATAAGCAACATCTAGCCTCATACATAGCATAGCATACATGATTGACCCAATCACGGATGCATAAAGGATCCTTGACATTCTCGTTCTTTCCTCATGTGTCTGAGGACACATTTTCTTGGACAGATGAATGTCATGTGACACTGGCAACAATCCCCTCTTAGACTGTTCTATACTGAATCTCTTCAGTATCTTGTCAAAGTTTTTACTTTGACTCAGACCCAGCATTCTCTTGGATCTATCACGATGGATCTTGATCCGAAGAATATATGATGCCTCGCCCAAGTCTTTCATGGAGAATAATTTATCTAACCATGCCTTAACTGACTGTAATATAGGTTCTTCGTTTCCAATTAGTAATATGTCATCAACATATACTATTAGTAAAATGACTGCACTTCCACTAAACCTCTTGTAGACACAAGGATCACATTCGTTCTTAATAAATCCAAATTCCATTACAGCTTTATCAAAACAAATGTTCCATGACCTTGATGTTTGCTTTAATCCATAAATGGATTTCTGAAACTTGCATACCTAGTTGGCATCCTTTGGAGTCATAAAACTTTTAGGTTGTGTCTTGTAGACATCTTCCTGGAGGTTCCTGTTAAGGAATGCTGTTTTGACATCCATTTTCCAAATTTTATAGTCATGGTAAGTGGAAATGGCCAATAGGATTCTGATGGATTTCAGCATCGCAACTGATGAAAAGGTTTCATCATAGTCAATTCCTTGATGCTGTCTAAAACCTTTGGCAACCAGTCATGACTTATATGTGCTGACTTTCCCCTCCATGTCCAGTTTCTTCTTGAATATCCATTTATTACCAATAGGTTTTACATCAACTAGAGGATCTACCAAAATCCAGACTTGGTTTTGGTACATGGAATCCATTTCAGAATTAATGGATTCTTGCCACTTGGCAACGTATGTGCCTTCAACTGCTTCCTTGTAGGTAAGAGGATCATTATTGTCAATCAATAATGAGTCACCATCCTCGGTGACAAGAAAACCATATCATTCTGGTTCTCTCACCTCTCTCATGCTCCTACGTATTTCTTGTGTCTCTGGAATAGATTGTTCTTCCACAGGGATTTGTGGAATCTATTCTTGTACCAACTATTATGTATCTTGAGCCTCGACTTCATCGAAGTCTATCTCACTCCCACTATCTCTTTTGGAGATATGCTCCCTCTCAAGGAATATAGCGTGTCTTTCCACTATAACATTTTTGTCTGAGGGGTTTTATAGGTAATATCCCCTTTTTTCCTTAGGAAATCCTATAAAGATACACTTTGTGCCTCAGGGTACAAGTTTGTTACCTGAAGAGGCCTTAACAAATGCTTCGCTACCCCACACATGTAAATTCGATAACATTGATTTGCGTCAACTCCACAACTCGTATGGAATACCATTTATCGATTTAGTTGGTACTTGGTTTAGTATGTGTGTTGCTTTTTGTAATTAATATCCCCAAAAGAATAATGGAAGACTCAAATGACTCGTCATTGATCTCACCATGTCCAACAGGGTGCGGTTCCTCCTTTCACTTACATCATTCCACTAAGGTGTGTAAGGAGGAGTGAGTTGAAATAGAATCCCAAACTCCTGTAAGAAATCAATGAAGTCTTGATTAAGATATTCTCCTCCTCTGTCTGAGCAGTGTTTCTTAATATTCTTACCAAGATGGTTCTCAAATTCATTCTTGTATTCTTTGAATCGATCAAAAGAATATGACTTATACCTCATTAAGTAAATATATCCAAATCTTCTAAAATCATCAGTAAAAGTTATGAAGTACAAGAACTCACCCCTTGCTTCAACTGGAAATGGTCCATACACATCTGTGTGAAATAATTCTAGAATCTATTTATCCCTTTCACATTTCCCACTAAATGGGGATTTTGTCATTTTTCCTTATAGACATGCATGATTTACACTAAGTGGTTTTAGTTCGAAAGAATCTAAATACCCATCTTGACGTAATTTTGTCAAATGTTTCTCATTGACATGACCTAAATGGTGATGCCAAAGTTGGGTATGGTATGAGTCATGTGAATTGACTTTGTCATCGATTTCCATTACTTGGTTTGTGTAGTCTAACACATAAAGGTCATTATATAAATGTGCCCTACCAAAATAAATGCCATCTTTATAAAAGTAGAAACATTCATTTCCAAACTTGAACATGAATCCATCAGTATCTAATCTAGATACTGAAATAATGTTTTTAGTAAAAAAAGGAACATAATAACAACCCTTTAACACCAAGATCATTCCAGTTGGAAATGTGAGGTGGTAGTCCCTAACAGCTACAACAGTAAGTCTGACTCCGTTGGTTGCTCATAGATCTACCTCACCTCGATCAATATTTATGAATCTACTTGGTTCCTGTATTTGGATATAGATGTGAGCACCACAAGAAATATCTAATACCCAATTGGTAGAAACAGATAGATTTCATTCTATAACAAACACACCTGAAGCTTCCCCTTGCTTCCTTGGCTGGGTGCAATTTTTCTTCCAGTGGCCCTTCTTACCACATGCAAAACAAATAGAATATTGTTCCCTTGCCTCCCCTTTGATCTTCCTTTTCTTGGAAGGCCTTGAAGAAGATTTGGGCTTAATGCTCTTCACCTTCCCTTTCCTTTTATTCACCATAAGGAAAGAAGGTTTTTCATGATTCATGTCATTATCCACTTGGAAAATGACGATAAGAAGATCATACAGAGACTTCTCAATGTTTTTCATGTTGAAGTTCACAACAAAGTTTGAGAATCTCTGGGGAAGTGATGAACGAATGAGATCGATACCCAGTTCTTCAGGGAGTTTAAACCCTTGAACCTCCAAGCGCTCAATTTATCCAATTAGCTTGACTACATGAGGCCCAGTTAGGGCACCCTCTCCAAGATTGATCTGAAATAGAGCGTTAGAGATATCAAACCATTCCTGTCTTTCTCTCTCCTGGTATAGACCATGGAGGTGCTCGAGAATGCTGTAGGCATCCATATCTTCATGAGACTTTAGGAGCTCACTAGAAATTGATGAGAGTATCAAACATTGAACATCGAGTGCGTCGCTCAAATGTTGGTCTTAGACCAAAAAATCTTCATCACTCGCCCCTTGGGTAGGCAGATCAGGAAGTGAGGACTCCAGCACGTAAAACTTTCATTCATGGCATAGGATAAATTGAAGGTGCCTAAAACATTCCTGAAAGTTACTACCGGTGAGGATATTGTCTTTATCCAGAATTGATCGCAGAGAAAATGTAGTTGACAAGTTTTTCATTTCGTTTCTACAAATTAAAAGAGCATATTTATCAGTACCTTTTGATTACATTTTATGAAAAATAATAAATTTATTTATTAATTCTCCCACTATTTTATCAAGTCCCAGTGGCCATCACCATTAAACACGGAATATCCAATTTCTTTGGAATTCTAGTGGCAAGGATCCATATTTCCCTTCGCATAACCCCAACAAGGGTTGGTCAAGCTATTTTAATGTATTTAGGTAATTAGGTCTTTGCCAACTATGAGCTTACAGTTCCTTGATCTGTTGAGTGGACTTCCCAATCCTGAAATCCAAACTTTTATTTTCTCAACTCTTGCCTCCAATATTACATCAAGTCTATAAAGGGATACTCCTCTTTATGTAATATGGTTAAGTCAACTCAAAACCTTTCATAAGGGCTTCCTTTATAAAATTAAGTGTCCCAATAGGGTTTGGTCAGACACATTGTTTTATTGTGTCTTTCCCTTAATCAAGTAACGAAAGGCTGGGTCTAACTTAATATGGTATTTGAGGGATTTTATTCTTTATGCGTAGTTTTTCATTATCACATGCTTGTTAATATTAAGTGATTCTTGCTTAAGTGATTAACCATGTTCTGATAATGTTTACGCATAGTCCGATTTTTATTTTATTCCATCATTGCATGCTTGTTTATTAATTATGTGATCGCGACAACACATAAATAATAAATAAACCATGAAATCAGAAGAAAAAAAATAAGATGGAATGATCATGGGATTCTATTGGTTAGCTTATCTAGTGGTTTTGATAAGCTAACCCTGACCTGGGGAAAACACCTTGAACCTGATGGTTCATGTTTTTCAGCTCCCACTTGTCCACCTTTGTATCTTCTTCAGTTGGTTTCGCCTCAGCTTCGAATTTCGAACCGTCTCTTCTGGTTTGGGAGATCCTCCATTACATGGGGTTTACATTAAAGAAACCATGGGCACGCAGGCCCTACATTTTATTGGAAGAAGGCTCACAGGCCAATGAATTTAAATTAAACAAATTTAAATAAAACCGTACACACATACAAGGGGTCTTTGGTCTAGCTCATGATCATCCATAGCATGCAACAACATTTATGAATATTTATAATTAAAATTATTTTAATCATTATTTCATTTAAGATAAGTTGCGATCTAATTCAATTAATTATGATCTTATAATTAATCAATTATTTATCTTAAATTACTTTCTAAATTTACTTGAAATTCTTCTCATCCATATTCCTTGTACAGGTCTTTGTACTTTTGGAGGAAACCTGGTGAAATTTCTGGAAAGTACACGGCGTGTAGTTTATATTTACATGGCGCGTATTTCTTTTCACCCTTTATCCGATGTACACACTGGGGGATTTTGAGTGTTTTCTGTACTTTGGAAATTTTTGAGTACACGGCATGTAGATAAATCATACACGGTGTTTACTTACTTTTTACGTGGTAATCGGCCTAGGAATCATGTGTACGTGGTATGCGTCTTCTCCATTGTACACAGTTTCACTTGGGCCGGATCGGACTACACGGCGTGTTGCTCCAACATACACGTCGTGTATTCTTGTTCCCACATGCCGTTCATTTCTGGTCAACACTGGGTTATAAATGCTTAGGTGTAATCAATTCACACGGCGTGGTTTGGCAGACCAGTACCGGTTCGTTGAACCTAAGTACACGGCGTGTAGTTTTCATTACACGCCATGTATTTATGTGTTGTACAGACAGAAAGAGAGGCTCCTTCGGATGAGTTCCTTGTTTTTATTTTAATCAAAATTTAAAATTAAAAGGCCATTTCTGTGATATAAATTGAGAAATGAAGGAGAAAGAACATATCTAGTTTATTAATATTAGAGAAAGATTTATCTTGAATTGAATCAAATATAAATGCATAAATTATCAACGAAAAATAAATAACTATAATCAATGTTGTAACCACCCTCTGATACCAATTGAAGGTTCTGGGCATAGTGAAAGCGCATGGGTGGATGTGCCCACTTGGATTTTTTTCATTAACAATGATCAATTCGGGATTAATACGACGATAAATGCCAGTCTCCACTGATCGAATCATAGAAATAGACAAAGAAGAGGAAAGTACCGGAACCACAAAGTAGGATCATTACAGGTTGATTATAATTAATTTAATCAATTGAAAATAAGTACCTTTTGGTGCTATTTCTTCATTGATATTCTTGATCACGTTCTGGTTTGATTCGTCATTGCGTCGCAGAATCCAAGTGTAGACTTCCTCTAGCAGTGATCCACACGTGCACCTCATATCTCTGGATGTCGCCAAAGGAGTCTCCGGGTGCTAGCATGTAGAAACATTTTCTTGCGTTGTCTGCCTTAGATCATCTTGATCCAATGGAAGAGGATCTCTCTCAGTCTTGAGAGCGTTCTTGGAGGAAGAGGTTCTTTCGTCCTTGAAAGAATTCTCCAAAATTGTTTTTCACAACGATTCTCTTGTCATATAAAAGAGTTGGGGTTGTGAGGATATTTATAATCGGGTTTGAGGTTGTAGAGTTATGACAATAAATAAATGTGTTATGCGTTTTTATTTATTTCATTAACTCTCTTTTAAAAACCCCATGTCGAGTCATTAATTCCTTGACATGCACCCACACTAATTATAATAAATATCATTTAATAAAACGATATTTCCTCAAAATCTCGACTGGAAAAACTACACGACGTGTATTAATAAATACACGGTGTGTACTTGTTATTCATTTAAAACTACACAGTGTGTACATTAAATGTACATGGAGTGTATATATTTTTTTCATTTATTCATTTTCTTTCCAAAATGAAAACTACATGGTGTGTACATTTAATAATACACGGCGTGTACTTGTTTTCAAAATAAAACTACACGACGTGTAATAATTGATAAACGGTGTGTACTTGTTTTATTTTATTCTTCCACCAACATTAAAATGATTTAGGCTTCCTTGAATAATTATTAAACCATGTACAGGAATAATCTTTATTCTACTTGAGATACTTGAATGCACTTAGTGTGTGACCCTATAGGCCTCTTTCTCGTTGGCATTAGGTGGGCTCGCCTAAAGTCCAAGATTACTGTCTAGCAATGGGTCAGAGCACCCAAGAGAAAGAAGTTGACGTTGCATTGACGTATCATATCATACGAACGCTTACTGTGTAATTTAATCCCTTTGTCTCAATATCTCATCAAGTAGGTTTTATGGTAGTGTCATGAACCTATATGCTTGATCTGTCATTCTTTGACTTTAAGAAATAAACTCGTCATGTCACCATGGCCATGGAATTTGTTCGACAGTTCTATTTCAATCAAAGGGCCCGAGATGTCTAATTCCATAAATATGGAAGGGACAAATCCTTCCTCGACTTATCCATTAACAACGTGTCATTCGTGACGCACCCAACATACCCTATTTCCCTCTAATTGTCTTCATGATAGTTTTCGTCAGCAAATATAAGTGTGCGAGTCATGACATGAGTTAATGATAATCTTACAGTCTAAGGAACATTACACATGCTCACAGATAGAAATATCCAATGACACCAAAACATGTTGAATTACTACTAGCGGGTCTGTTCTCATAATCTCCCATCTTAGAGATTACCAAGTGAGAACTCCATGAGAGAGAGTCTCGTCTTCTTACGAGTACTCGCACATGACGGTCTGTATACTATGTGTCCTATCATAGTATGTCATCCAATCGTAGAACTTTATTTAAGAATATTGTTATAGAATTTCAAGGTTATCATCATAGTGGGGATCTACCATGACCTTATCAATGCAACAAATATTCCAGGACGTTATTATATTATAGTCATGTAGAATAATGAACAATATATAATAAGTGAACATTCATGTAATCAAAGTACAAAACAGTTGGTTCTCAGGACACCAACCCTTACAAATTCTTCTCATGAGGATTTTACTATGAAGATGCATAAGTGATCACCTTGTCATTTTTATTGGGGAAGCACCCAATACCTTTCAAAGATGCATCCCTATAAATAAAAATTCATTCTTCGATAGAGGGTAGATTTAACATGGGTGCAGTAACCAATATCATCTTTGGTTCTTGGAAACTTTCTTCCCACTCATTTTCCCAGATGAACATATCTCCTTTTCAAGTTAACTTGGTTTGTGGATTGTAAATTCATGAAAAAAATTTCACAAACCCACTATAATATCCTACTAAACCAAGGAAACTATTAATCTATGTTACTATTTTAGGATTATGCCACTCCTATATATCCTTTTTCTTGGTTAAGTCAACTGATATTCCTTCATTGGTTACAATGTTCCCCCAGAATGAAAATTTTTGTAAACATATTTTAAATTTACTAAATTTTCCAAATATATAATACTTCCTAATAGTGTTAAATATAACCCTTAAATGTGTCTCATACTCCTCATGAATTTTGGAATATATTAGAATGTCATCAATAAAAGATTACATGTAATTATCAAGGTAGTCCTTAAAGACTCTACTTATCAAATCCAAAAATATTGCAGTAGAATTATTAAAGTAGAAGGGTATAAAAACAAAATCATAATTCCCATATCATATTCAAAAGTAAGTCTTTGGAATATCTTCTTTATTCACCCTTAATTAATGATACCCAGATCGAAGTTCAATCTTGGAGAATAATGGAGCCCCATGAACCTGGTCAAATAAATCATCAATCCTTGGGAGATGGTACTTATTCTTCACCATGTTCTCATTAAGTTCTCTATAATAAATTAATAGCTGCATTGATCCATTATTATACTTTATAAAGATAATATGAGCTCCATAAGGAGACACACTTGGTCTGATAAATCCCTTCTCCATAATATCTTGATGTTGTTCCTTTAATTCCTCTAACCTCACATTTTCTATACTATATGAGGTCTTAAAAATCAGCTTGGAGTGATGTATGAGTTCAATGGAGAACTCTACCTCTATTTTTGGGGGAGGTATAGGTAAATCTTCATTAAATATGTCAATGTATTCCTAAATTATGGGGATATTCTCTATCTTTGTAATTTCATTTCCTTTTCCCTCCTCATTGTTCATCACTATACAGTAGGATGTGGTAGGTGCTTCTGGGAAAATATCTGGCTGGGATATATCTTTTTTAAAAATAACTATAGTTTTTTCATTCAAGATTATTAAATTTTCCTTAATTATACAATTGATATTATAATTATACTTTTAGACCCATTCCATCACCAGTATAGTGTTGAATTCCATCATGGTAATGAGTACTAAATTTGTGATGAGATTTTACTCACCAAAGTCAATACTATAGTTTCTATATAGTTTTTATTCTAGGATAATCACTCAAGGAGTCTTGAATGATAACTCTACTTATAGTAGCTCAAGTATTGATTCTATATTCTTAGAAAATTTGGATGAAATAAAGGAATGTGTAGAAATATAATCAAACAAAGTACTTTCTAGATTTGATAATGCAACTAGTGTACCTGCCACCACATCATTTTGAGACCCTACTTCATCTACTATGATAGAAAATTCCTAAAATTTCTCCCTTGCTCTATGCTAAGGTTGAGGGTGATTTCCCATCATTATATTTTGATTTGGACATTGATTATAAAAGTTCCCAATTTTTATGCACATGGATCATTGAACTTCCATTTGAGCCTCCAATATCTTCCCTCTGTCATTAGTGTTGATAAGTTGAGGCTTCACCTCACCATGATAGTTTTGAGATATATTCCCATATCTACCACATTTTTAGCATTTTTTACTCCCAAGAAAGAAATTCTCTGAATGATCCTTCCCACATTTATTGCATGTGGGAATTTTCACTTTCTTTCCTCCTCTTTCATGATCAAAATTCTTCCCTGATTTTGGATCCATTTATCTATTATTTTCATTTGACCTATATGACCACTGCATCTCTCTAAACTCTAATTTAACCTTATTATAACTCCTCACTATCTCCCCATAGCTTCCATAATCTCAGTTTAAAAAATTCCTCTATAAATGTGGTCTCAGTCCATTGAAGAATCTATCAACCTTTACCTTAGTATCTATAAGAAAGAAAGAGGTGTATCGAGCAAGTCTTGTAATTTCCATCTCATATCTTCTCATTGATTTAATTTCCTTATGATTCGTCTGAATGAATTCCTTATCCATTTTTGTTAACATCAAACAAGGAAAATATTTATTGAAAAAGATTCCCCTAAAATATTCCTCCACCATAACATCAATATTCCTTCTTGGATTCTTGTTTTTAATTATTTATCACTGCTGATTAGATTCTCCTTATATGTAGTACACTTATTGGGTGGATTTCTCTAGATCTAAATAATTAAGTATAGAAAATATCTTTTCTACATATATAATCCATTTTTCAACAATCAATTGGTTGGTAGATCCACTAAAATATTGTGGTCATTAATGCATGAAGGATTCAAAGGACTTTTTTACCTTCGAGGTGAATATGATCTCTCAACTTAATTCGAGTTATTATTCTTAACTCTAGTTAATTGATACATCATCCTCATGAAGTTTTCCATTCCAAATTCCATCAAAATTTCATGAGTGTATCACCCATTTCCCTTATAATTTATGTAGTTCCTCCTATTTCCTTACATTTTCCTAAAAGAAGAAAACCTTAGTGAGAAATGTGTTACTTTTAGGAAAATTATAATTTTAAAGGGGTTTTATTTCTTAAAATATAATTCTTAAACATGTTCTTAATCTCCTATAATAAAAATTACATTTTCTATATATCCTTCATAAAGGTTCATAAAAAGATTATGATTAACCAAAAATATCCCATAGGATTGTAAAACCTTGTGTGCAGCAAGGACCATTTTCATGCACCACTTCCCAATCAAGTATATCTCATTGTGTAATTTTCAGGTGTTACCCCTAGGTATATCTATTCCAAATATAAATCCACCTGTAGGATACAAACATGGATGTATTTTCTTGGAAACCACTTAATTAATACTCACCAAAATACCCAGATTATTTCCAATATTAATACTTATCCCTAAGGTTAATATTAAATTTTACAAGTCTTAATTTCATATAAATAAATAAACCATAGTTTTATGCCAACTATGGCATCCCACATTTTTATTACATAAACTTTTCATTACATTGAACAAAACATATGATCTTTTAAATATTACTTTCTTATAAATTGGGAACATAAAATATGAAAACATAAAACATTATTATAATCCAATTTAAATACATATTTATGGGCTCACCCTACATTATTTTTATTACATCTCATATCATTGGGAAAAACATCAAAGGAAAGGGGTGATAATGTAGCCTAGTAAGGGAATAATCAAGGGAGACATATGGCATGTGGTCATGAGACATATCAATAAGAAAATCAGGAATAACAATAAGGAATGAACAAGAGTCATATGATAATAATAATAACATGAATCATAACATTGAAATTTGGAAACAATATAAAAATGAGGCACTCAAAAATTGTATCACCATGGTTTGTCACCAAGGATTAATAAATGAGAATTGACAAGGTTATTCATCATGGTATCATAAAACATATCATCTATAGAGATTAAATTATTTACCCAATGAATTAAACAGATACCAGTGTATATCCTTTATATGTATTAATTTCATTTGATCCAAATATATAATAATAAATCATTTCATTAATAACCCATGGAAAATAAAGAACATCTTTTTTATCTAAATTATGGAAAATAAAAGTGATTAAAGGCATGATCATTATATCATTATAAACCCAAAAAATTGAATTTGGATTACATATATGTAAATACCATAATAAATAAATCATTTTATATCAAGGTGAATACCCATGGAAAAGAAAGAGGTTTGGGTATTCATAAAAATAAAAATAAATGAGAATTTATTGAGTAAAATAGAGAAATAAATTTGGTAACAAGACGGGTATAAAACATGGATTACGGAAAGGTAAAATAAGAGGTGAAAAGAGTATCCCATTGATAAAAGACTATTATTTAATTAATTTTATAATATAAGGTGGAAAAAAATTAATTATTTTGGAAATTATAAGACATAACACAAAAAATGAAACTTGAATGGAAAAGAGAAGTGGAGATTTCTCTTAGCATGAAGAGTACCTCATAAATCTTTTAGGATTGGAACCTTGGGGCTTATAGACACCTTGGGGGGACTCTTGGGGAGGTAAAATGAGACGAAATTCATGGAGGATTAATTTTGAGTGAAGGGTAAGGGAGAAATGGGTGGGTATTTATATAAAAAGTAGATGATTTATTTAATAATTTTCAAATATTGGTCTTGGACATCTAGGTTGTGGAAAATGAAAAACCATTGGCTTGCCCATGGTTTTTTCTCTCTTTTTTGACATTTGCATCACATTTTATGATATTTTAATCCATTTTAACATAACACCATTTTTTAATACTTATTTGGACATGGAAAGTTAAATTTTCCCTAAAATAATTCTTTTAAAATCGAAATTTTCATTTTAGAATTTGGAAAGTCACTTATCGGTTTGGAAATTGATTAAAAACTATTAAAATACTTAATATTAATAAAATAAAATATTTTAGGTTGTGAATTATGGTTAATTAATTATTAAATCATTATTAAATAAATCTGAATTCATAAAACATATAGAAAACCATAAACTATATTTTTACTATTCACTGAATAATAAAGTATTTTTGAAAATTCTCAAAAATTCACCCTAACAAAAATTAGACATACTAATTTCAAATATAATATTTATTTTATAAATATAATTTTATAAATATGATAATTTTAACTTTTAAATATAAACATTGAAAAATATAAGTTCTTAAATATGACACTTATAAAAAATTTCCTAGGATATTATAAAATTGTTTTATCATTTCTACTTAAATAAGGGTGTTTTAAAAGTCTATTTCATTAAAAATATATATATATTATTTAGAATATCTTTGTATATTGTAAATGTGTATATATTTTCTAAAAAATAAAATTATGTTTTATTTGACTCTAACAATCAATTTATCAAATTTTTTTACTTAAACATACATTTTATTAAATAAAATTATTCTCAAAAATTGGATCTATAGAATAACTATTTTATTTATAAAATGGGAAATTAAACTTCATGAAACTATGGTTGAGACACATAACCCCTTATTACACTTATGTATACCCTAATGGTAAGGTGTTAAATGGTGGTAGTTTCATGGGGTGTCTTGAATAACATTGACAAAGTGGTAATCTTCACTAACTTAAACTTCTCTTGTAGGCGATGTCGTTCAAGCTTCACTTATAGAAGCTTGATCACACTGCGATTCACTATTTCATTTTCACCCTTACACTATTGTATTAAACTGAATTTGTATTATAAATTCCATATATAATAACCAAATGAACTTCATTCTTGATTCAAGTAGTTTGTGTTTATCACTGTTAAAAATGTCAATGTTACTTGTTTTGATAATTTCATTGAAGGTGGAGGTGATTTGGAGGACTCATGATAAAGTCCAAGAAAAATGGGCCAAACTACACTGGATCCAAGCACATTTGTGGATTAATCCTCACACTTATACTAGACCATGCATCCAAATGGGATGAAATTTTTTGGTATGGTCTAAAATTTAATAAGATACATTTCATCTCAAGGAACCAAATCCTAATTTGGCTTCTAAGGGTCCCATCCAAACTGATTTGTCCAAGACACCGAATCTGCACAAAGTCAAAAGTGGCATTCTATAATATGTTCATATCTCGAGTAGTGATTGTCCAAATGAGACCAAAAATTTAGTGGTGATATTAAGTAAGTTGGGATACAACTTTCTAGTTTTTTAAAAATGGTTATTAGACTATCTAGTAGCCGAAAACCACCCCCCAAGTGGTTTATTAAAATCTGGGTGCCTAAAACCACTTCCCATTTTGGCTATAAAAAGGCACATTGGCCTCCCCATTTGGGAGTGAAAACCAGAAGTGAAGCTCTTCAATTTTCAAGTACTATAGGAGTCGTATCCTCATACTAGAAGTTCTATAGGCCCCTATCATTATAGTGGGATCAATAATGAAGAAGGAGTTCCACCCGAGCTTCCTCCCCCTCCCGATGTCGAGCTAAACAGTGGGTGATCATTGCGAGGGAGATACACACTTGAATATGGAGTTTCGGAACCTTATATTCTACTATTATTGTGTAATTTGTGTCTGAATTATTTCACTTATGTTTAATCTTTATATGACTCTTCTCTTAATGCATTGATTTGGTTTAATTAAGTGAAACATTTCTCATTTTAATACCGATTGGGTTGATATTCAAGTGGGAATATTAGGTTGTTCTGGTTGGACAACACAAGAATCCTATTTCTCTCACACATACATGAGATTTCAGTATTCTTTGGTATACCTCACTCTATGATTGAGGTCCAAAACCTGACAACACTATTATTGTTTCAAAGGGTGGTTCTTTGTGAAACATTTTAAAAGAAAAGAGGGGAACCAAGATCTTAGTCATCCATCAACCAAAGGATTACAACAATACCTAATAACCAATTAAGAATGAGGAACTCTTCAAGTGTTGTAGTAACTGAGTAATGATCACTTATTTATCTCATATTTTTCAAAATCTAGTTTGTCTTTCAACATTACCACTCTTTACGCTAAGTTACTTTCTTAAAATTGTTTACAAAATTGCCCCCCACCCTTTAGTACTTTTTATTAAAAACGCATTCTCTAAACCTATTAAAGATCCTTGAGAGATGACATAGGGTATTCTATATACTTCAAATAAACCTTAAAATCATAATCAATTTGACATTTAATGACAACTCATTCAAATTTTGGCGCTATTTTTAGGGAGTGCTTCGGTTTTTAGTGCGTGTTTTTGAAAAGATTTTTGTAAATTTTTGTGAATATTTAGTATTTCATCTTATACCACTACCTATATTTTTGTATTATGATTTATTTATTTTGTAGGTTTTGTGAAAGATGCATTCAATTCCGAGATACCTACCACCTTTTGAACCCAAACTGGAGAGGATCCTACATCAGTGACACCGAGATGCAAAAGAGAACCCTTCGAAGGAGGACACACAAAACATAGACACTCTTCTTGATCCTTCATCTTCTTCTTATGGAACCAATATAAAAACTAAAATAAACATTCAGAATATGTATGAAAATAACTAAACATTAAAATAACTAACCTCACCTGATGTTCATATCCATCCCACCTATATTCACATGCAAGGTGAGGCACCCAATTTTGAACTGAAACCTGGTTTAATTAATTTATTAACAAGATTTCATGGACTTGCGGGAGAAGATCCACATAAGCACTTAAAAAATTTTCATATTGTGTGTTATACATTAAAACCTAAAAATGTGGATGAATAACAAGTAAAGATCAGATCATTCCCATTTTCATTAGAAGATACTGAAATAGACATTTTTTAACAATGTTAATTCACCAATTAGAGGTTCGGTCGACATGAAACGCCTTTTTATTGAAAAATAATTCCCAGCCGCTCAAACTGAAACTATAAGGAAAGAAAACAGTGGTATAAATAAATCATAAGGGGAAACATTAAATGAATATTAGTAACACTTTAAAAGGTTATTCTCAAGCTATCCACACCACCAAATAAGTGATCAACTTTTAATTCATTATTTTTATAATGGTTTAATTCCTATTAATCAAAATATGAATGATGTTTCTACACATGGTGCGCTACTTGATAAGACCCCAATTGTAGTAAGAACCCTAATTGAGAACATGGAATAGAACACTCAACAATTTGGTTTAAGGTCTAGTGTACCCATTCGAGGTTTCCGTGAGGTGAAAAGTGCTAAATTCAAGAAGAAGGTGGACATGATGTTCGAAGAGGTAAGTACCCTTATTTGAAAACTTGATCTTTCCCAAGGGAAATCTCAATCTCCTCCTCCCATGCATTGTGGTATATGATCTTATGACACCCACTACTCTAACCAATTCCCCCAATTGAGTAAACTTATAATATTTGTGAGGCAATATTTCCAGGACTCCCCTATAACAAAACCTTTAGGCAAGACCCTTACTATCCATCCAACCGAAGGCGAAAAGAAAACCAAGCCTATAGGCAAGGGGGTATTCAAACAAACCTCAAAAACAATGGAACCAATCAGAGTAGAGTATTCATCCACCACCACCACCTAGAAATCCTCAACCACAACAAAGGCCTTTCCAACAGACCCCTCCAAAACCTGATCCTAGCATTGAAGACATGGTGAAACAAATGGCTTCCAACAATCTCCAATTCCAACAAACTACCCAAGCTTCCATACAAGACCTAAAACCCCAATTAGGACAACTTTCCAACTCGATGGGGAAAATCCAGAGCCATGGTTCTGGTAAACTACCTTCTCAACCAATAGTTATCTCCAGGGATAAGGGAAATGTTATTACTATAACCCTTCATAGTGGAAAAAAAATTAAAAGACAAATTTCCCCTCTGCTAAATTTATACCCTCCTAAGGAAACCAGCATCCCAACCACTAGAAATACTCTAAATGAGGTAGAACCTTGTCATGAGAGAATCCCTTCCAAAGGAAAGAGTGTGTCTATTGATGAGTCACCTAGCCCAACCATTTATATTCCATTTCCCCAAAGGGTCACCCAACCTAGAAAACAAAAGGAAAGTGAACTTGATAAGGAAATATTGGAAACTTTAAAAAAAGGCGCAAGTTAACATCCCCTAGATTAATGTCATGGAGAAAATTTCACGATATGAAAAGTTTCTAAAGGAGATGTGTACACACCGAAAAATACTTCAGGGTGATGAGAAGGTGAGCTTGGGGAGGAATTTTTCAGCATTTATAGATCCATCACTTCCCACCAAGTGCAATGATCCTAGAACATTCTCAATTCTGTTCACCATAGGGGAGTATTCTTTTTCTAACACTATACTTGATTTAGGTGATTTTATAAATGTGATGCCTTACTCCATTTACTTTACATTGTAGGTCGGGGAACTGAAGCCCATTGGAATTTTTATTCAAATGGCTAACCGGAGTACCACACACCCATTTGGTGTGTTAGATGATGTTCTTGTGAGGGTTAAGAATTTAATTTTTCTTGCTGATTTTTATGTTCATAAAATAGAAGATGATAGGATGAATGGACATGTCCCAATTATATTGGGGAGACCTTTCTTGAAAATATCCAAAACCTTAATTAATGTCCATAATGGAACATTATATACGAAGTTTGGTGGTAAACTTTTCCACTTCAACATCCTTGATTCCATGAAGCACCCCTTAGAAGAACATTCCTCTCTCTCTGTTAATTCTATAGATATACTCCATTACCTTGAAAACACTTTATTTCATTCCCCTGATCCCATTTTTTAGTTTTCATCATTGATTGAAATGTTGGTTAATGAATCATGCATTAATTTTTGTAGTGGTCTATAAAAGTGTCATGCATGTTTATTAATTGATAATTTATTGAACACTGAGGATCAAATGACCATCGATGATATTTCTAATCTTGTAAAATCTCATACCTCATATGAGGATGATACCATTGAGTAGTTAGATGAGATCAATGACCTATCACTTTCACACACACTCCCATAAATCTAAAATCCCCATAAACTAGAACTAAAACAACTACCTAGAGATTTAAAATATTCATATCTTGAGAATGGAAATAAGTCGCAAGTCATCATTGCTAGTTCACTCCCTCCTGATCATGAATTGTGACTTCTTGATTGTTTTAGGTAGTATAAAAAATATTTGGGATGGAAACTTGTTGAAATTACTAGTATTATCCCATTAATTTGCACACATAATATTTTATTAAATGATGAGGCTAAAACAGTGAGGTAGGTAAAATGTCAACTGAACCCAAACCTCCTAGAAGTTGTGAAACAGGAGGTAAAAAAAATTATTGGCTACTGGAATCATTTACCCCATCTATGAAAACCAATGGTTCATTCCCATTTAATTAGTTCCTAAAAAATTGTCCTTATAGTAATCAGAAATGAAAACAATGAATTAGTTTTAACTTGTGTGCAGAATATTTCGTGTGTCAGCATAGTATATCATTGACTAAACCAACACACTAGGAAAGACCATTTACCTTTGACATTCATTGACCAAATGATAGAGATTATAGTAGGTAAGTCCCACTATTATTTCCTTGATGGGTATTCTGGATACTTTTAGATCCATATTCCTTCTTAGGACTAGTAAAATATGACCTTAACTTACCCCTTTGGCACATTTGCATATAGGAGGATTCCATTTAGTCTGTGAAATACTCCAGGTACTTTCCAACGATGTATGGTTATTATTTTTTCGGATTACCTAGAGAATTGCATGGGAGTATTCATGGATGATTTCACTATTTATGGATCCTCTTTTGATGAATATTTGAGTATCCTTGGTTTAGTTCTACATATGTGTATTGAAGAGAATGTCATATTAAATTATAATAAATGTCATTTCATGGTACGACAAGGTATAGTTTTGGGGAATGTCATTTATGGGGATGGTATCCAAGTAGATAAATCAAAAGTGGATTTCATTTATTCCTTACTATTCCCTAAAAATGTACAAGATGTGTGGTATTTCCTAGTTCATGCTAGATTTTACCATCATTTCATTCGTGAATTTAGTAATATTGTACTCCCAATCTCCTGGTTACTCCAAAAAGAAAAGGAAATTGTTTTTGATAATGAATTTGAGGAATCTTTTAATAAGTTAAAATGGAGTCTCACATCACCCCTGGTAATCCAACCACCTCAGTGGGATTTACCATTTGAGCTCATGTGTGATGCCTCTAACTATGAATTTGGGGAAGTCTTGTCAAAAAGGTTCAATTGAGCTCCACATGTCATTGCCTATGCCTCACATACTTTGGACTCTACCCAAGAAAACTACACCATAACTGAAAAATAATTCCTTGACACTATTTTATTTGGAAAAATTTAGGTCATACCTTTTGGGGTCCAAAGTCATTGTGTTATCAGATCATGCATCCCTCCGATATCTCTTTAAAAAACCAGAAGCCAAACCACATCTCATTCGATGAATGCTCCTCCTTTAGGAATTCAATTTAGAAATTAGAGATAAAAAAGGAGTAGAGAATGTGGTAACTGACCATATCCGTAGGATCCACCCATCCTCAGACATTAACTCATCCCCTTGTATTCCCATAAATGACATGTTTCCTGATGAGAAATTGTACCGAGTGCAAGATATTATTCCTTGGTATGATGAAATTGTAAATTATTTGGTAGAATCTTGCATTCCTTTTGATTTCAATAAAAACCAAGCCGACCGTCTAAAACATGAGTCCTGTTGGTAAATTTGGGATGACCCTTACCTTTTTCATACATATAGTGATCAATTACTCAGGCATTGTGTTCCCGATAGTAATTTTCAGTCCATCCTTGTGTTATACCACACTCTTTCTTGTGGGGGCCACTTTGGTCCCCAACAGACTACTCGCAAGGTCCTTGATTCCGGTCTCCTTTGGCCCACACTATTTCATCATGCCCATGATTTTTTTAAATCATGTCCTCATTGTTAAAGAATGGGTAATGTCTCTAAAATGAATGAAATGTCTCAACAACCATTGCTCTTTCATGACATTTTTTATGTTTGGGATATTGAATTTATGGATCCATTTCCCAATTCCTTTGGAAACTTGTACATTCTTCTGGCAGTTGATTACATCTCAAAATGGGTAGAGGCATGATCTACAAGGACTGATGATTCTAGGGAAGTTGTAGAATTTTTTAGAACCCAAATCTTCTATAGGTTTGTCTTACCTAGGTTCATAATTAGTGACCAGGGTTCTCATTTCTACAACCAAACAATGCAATAATTTTTTGTGTCGGTATGGGATCAGTAATCGAGTTTCTACTGCATATCACCCACAGACCAATGGTTAATATGAGGTGTCAAATAGAGAGTTAAAACAAATTCTTGAAAAAACGATTCAACTCAATAAGAAAGAATGGAGTCTTAGACTTGATGATTCATTATGGTCTTACCGAAATGCTTTTAAAACGCCAATTGGAATGTCACCTTATAGGATTTTTTTGGAAAGAGTTGTCACCTTACTATTGAGATTAAAAACTAGACCTGATGGGCCATAAAACAATGCAATTCTAATATTTCTGGTGTAGGTGATCAAAGGAAGTTATATATTTAGGAGCTATATAAAATGTGAAGGGATGAATATGAGAACTCTTGGATTTATATGGAGAGAAAAAAGGATTCCCATGACCATATCATCCTTCATCAGTAGTTCCACATTGGGAAGAAGGTCCTCCTATACAATGAAAGGCTGAAGTTGCATCTAGGTAAGCTTCATTCCCACTAGTTTGGACCATAAACTATTACTAATGTATCTCCATTTGGTGTTTTTTAGGTTCAAAATGAAGAAATCAAGAAAACCTTCACTGTCAATGGGATGCGGGTGAAGAACTTCCATGAATCCATTCTAGATTCACTAATGGAGGAACTCCATGTTCAAGAAGCAACATACCCATGAAACCCACCAAGTTTTATCCTTCCTTCCCAGATTCTATTTTATTATAGTGAGTACACTACACACTCTAGGTGTGGGGGATGGGTATATTCCTGGGTTAGTTAGGAATTTCCATAATCTTTCTTCTTTTTCTCTTTTTAGATTGCTAAATTGTATTGTTACATCATCCCCCCCCCCTCACCTTTATGCCTAAATATTAGTTTTTTTATGCCCACTTTTCATGGAAAATGATGCTATTTTAATCATGGAAGTTATTAAAAATGCATGTGGAATTTCTATATTTAATGTTATTTAAAAATTTAAAAAAATATATTGAAATGATCATTTCATCAAGAATTCAATATTGTGGTGTGACATTATTTTGAAATTTAGTTCTTTGTCAATGATATAAATGGTTGTATCATTTAAAAACCTTTCAGAAGAATGGTACCCTTTTGTTTATAGTTTAAGGGAAAAAAATTTCACTTAATCTCTCAACACATTTTTTTCACCCAACCATGAAGAGTGAAAATTT
Organism: Viscum album; assembly: GCA_963277665.1. Lineage (NCBI taxonomy): Eukaryota > Viridiplantae > Streptophyta > Magnoliopsida > Santalales > Viscaceae > Viscum > Viscum album. The sequence goes on from OY728151.1 coordinate 791,892,103, forward strand.
ATTACTTAATGGAAAGTAAATATAAGTTAGGTTGTTTTTCTCTACTTTCCAAAATCATTTTTTCCATATGTTCATTCCATATCCGATCTATTTCATTACTGTACCAGATTGACCTATGCATGTGTACCTATTATTCGACTGTTGTACGCCCTCAAAAATAAAAATAAAAAAGGGTTGTATATTGTCCAGGTCCAAAACCCCCATTCCTCAAACTTTTATCTTATTATAACTATTACAATTAGTATAGTGAGGAGATCAAACATAGGATGGGACAAGAGTATTATATTTGTTCCAACTAAAACTTCTGAAAAAAAAAATAAATAAATGGGGGGAGTAATGAAATGTGCATCATATGGGGATATCTAGGTCAAGAGATTATCATTTGACTTCTGAGAATGCTTAAGTGTGTGGGTCTTGAAATTTGATTAAAAAGGATGTAGGGAAAGTTCAGTGGAAAGGATCTTGTAAGTAGAAAATTATTAAAATAACTTATATTTACTCAATAGAAAGTGGAAAGAATAGAACGAAATGGTTGTCACACACACACAAGTAGAATTAGCGACATGATTAACTTTTGAATTATTTTCTGTGATTAGTATCAGGCATCTCTTGGAATTTCTTATCGATACAATTTTTGAGACATATTTTTGTTTGATCACTAAAAATAACTCCTCGGTGTGATGTTTTCTTTAATCACATTTATATCATGAATTAAATTTTCATTTAATGTTAAATATTTATGAAGTTGGAAATATATACATGAATAATTTCTAAAAATGAGACTTTTCCCAGGAGTGTAAATGTTTAGGTCTGGGTGTGTGATCGCACCATGATTCACTGTTTCATTTTCACCCTTACACCATTGTATTAAACTGAATTTTCATTGTAAATTACAAATATAATAACAAAATTAACTTCATTATTGATTCAATTATTTTATTTTTATCACTATTAAAAAGTTAAATGTTACTTGTTTTGATAATTTCATTGAAGGTGGAGGTGATTTGGAGGACCCATGATGATTTCCAAAAAAAATGGGCCAAAGTGCATAGGATCCAAGAACACCAGTGTATTAATCCACACGCTTCTAATAGACAGTGAATCCAAATGGGATGAAATTTTATGGAATGATCCAAAATTTAATAGGATATATTTAATATCAATGAATTAAATCTTTATTCGGCTTCTATGGGGCCCATTCGAACTGATCTGTCCAAGCCACAAAATATGCACAAAGTCAAAAGTGGAATTCTGTAATATGTTCATATCTTGAGCTGTGATTGTCCAAATGAGGCCAAAATTTCGGTTTTGATATTCAAGAAGTGGGGATACAACTTTAATGTTTTTTTAAAGGGTTTGTTCAACTGTATAGTAGTCGAAAACTATCCCCCAAGTGGTTTATCAAAATCGGGGTGCCCAAAACCACTTCCCATTTTGGCTATAAAAAGGCACCTTGGGAACCCCATTTGGGATTTCAAACCAGAAGTGAATCTCTAATATTTTCTATTCCTAGAGGAGTCTCATCCTCATTCTAAAAGTTCTAGAGGACCCTATCCCCATTGTGGGGTCAATAATGAAGAAGGGTTTCCACTCGAGCTTCCTCCTCCTCCTGATGTCAAGCTAAACGGTGGGTGATCATTGCGAGGGAGCTACACACTTAAAGAGGGAGTTAAAACACCTTATATTCTACTAGTTTTGTGTAATTTTTGTGTGAATTATTTAACTTATATTTAATCTTTATATTCCTCTTCTCTGAATGAATTTATTTGGTTTAATTAACTGTAACATTTTTCATTTCAATACTGATTGGGTTGAGATTCAAGTGGGAATCTTGGGTTGTTCTGATTGAATAACACAATCATCCTCTTTCTCTCAAACATACATGAGATTTCAGTATTCTTGAGTAGACCTCACTCTATTCTTGAGGTCAAAATCATGAAAACACAATTGTTGTGTCAAGTGCTGGTTATTTGTACAACATTTTAAGAGGAAAAAGAGGAAGCAAGATCTTGGTCATCCCTCAACCAAAGGATTACAAAAAAAACTAATAACCAATTAAGAATAAGGAACTCTTCAAGTACGGTAGTAACTTAGAAATTATCACTTATTTATCTCATATTTTTCAAAATCCACTTTGTATTTCAACTTTACAACTCTTTACGTTAAGTTACTTTCTTAAAATTGTTTACAAAATCACCACCCTTTTTTAGTACTTTTTATTAAAAATGCATAATATAAACCTATTAACACTCCTTGAGAGACAACCTATGGTCTTCCCTATACTTCAAATCAATCTTAAAATCATAATCAATTTGATATGTCATGACAAGGCATTCAAAGATTGACTTAGGTTAGGTCAAGGGATAACCCAATGATACTACCTCCCTACCATATTTTGATAAATGGGATTCAAACGGAATTAATCAACTGGTTGAGGCCATCATTTATTCATTTTTTCATCAATTATCATTTGTCATTACTACTCATAAACACTAGTTATAATGATAAAATTATCACCCGTGGGTATAGTTTATGATGGTCAAATTGACCAACGGTTATATTGACCAATAGTTATATTTGACTAACGTTCATATAATGGTCAAATCAAAATAATCACATTTCTCTTTATACCCTATAAATAACACTTTATTTCTTTACTAAATATTCACTATAGTTCCTCCTAAATTTATATTTTCATTTCTTAAGATGTTGACTGGTTTAATGATATTCTATTTCATTTATATAGTGTTGGTCATGGTGGTGGTGATTCTATCATATTGGGGTGATCCATATTTTCTAATTTTAGCTATTCTATTTTATATTTTTTTCTAGTTGTAATTTTTGGAATTTTCATTGGTTTTGTAGTTTAATAATGTAATGATTCTTATTAATGAGAGAAAACTTTTTTGGTTTCTTTATATTTTGTATGTGTATAATATTATATAATATATAACATACATTTATTCAAGAAACAAATATCATTTAAAAAGTCCTTGTTCATTACAGTGATGGGTGGAGAAGACACGAAGCATTATAAAAAAGGCATTTTATTATTTTAAAATGCATTTTATTTAAAAATAGTTTTTATTAAATTTTTTGCATTGATATTATGATTAATTTCTCATACTTTTAAAATTTTTATTTGATAAAATTAACATAATTTTTTATATCATAATATAAAATATATCCTAGGGTGAATTTTTTAGATTTTTCTAAAAATATTTTATAAAAACCGCCATTTCTTTTAAAGCATTTAAGAAGAACCATTATATTTTAGATTGGTTTAAAAGTAAAATTATTGAAATTGTTTAACCTAATCAAATTAATTTAATTATAATCAACATTATACATTATTTTGGTATAAATTCATTTTTTTCTTAAAATGTGTATTTTCCTAAATACTATTTTTATTAAGTTTCATGCTATTATATTAAAATTAATTTTACCACTTATGGAATTTAAATCATAAAAAAATTGATACCATATTTTTAATTAGCATATTAAAATTATGTAATAAGGTAAATTTTATTTTTTTAGTCATAATGATTAATAATCGTGATTAAATTTTATCCACATGGTAATGGTAAAAATTGGTTAAATGAGATTAAAACTATGGGATAAGGCCAAAATATCAATCCAAAAAAATATTTTTTTTAGGTGATTTTTTTTTACCAAAATCATCCTAGAATTGAATTTTTTGAATTTTTTCTTCACTTTCCTTTTATTATAATGTTTATATTATTTTGGTAAAAGGCTAATTAAAAAATGTCACTCTCTCTAACTTATTATGTTTTCATGATACAGATATAAATAAAATTAATATATGAAAAAAAAATTAGATGATAAATTTTATTAATAATAAATTAAATTAATTATAGTAATTTATTTTTATTTTTTGGGATGGTATAATTACTTTGAACTCTTACGGAGTGTTGGGGAAACGCTTCTGCTAGAAGTATAAAGTGCATATAAATTTTTTTTAAAATCATTAAGATTAATATATTTTGGATTAATTTTGGTATTCAGAGAATTTATTGGATAATTATAATTTATAAGTTATAGTGAAATATTTTAGATTCCAATTCCATTGTTTTTTATGTCTTTAAATTCATATTTTTTTAGTAGTCCTGAAAATGACTTTAAATGGTATTTAAGGTTAAAAATTTAACACTGAATAATTATAAAATTATAAAAAGAATATATTAACACAAATGGATGGTAAATTATTGGTAAAATAATTTATAGTAAATTTATATGACACTTTGAATTTTAAAATTACTTTCATGACCCTTAAATATTGAAAAAAAGTTAAATGGATAAGGTTAAATAGGGTTAACGAGGGGGTTAAACCAAAAGATAATGTTTAAAATGAAATTTAAAATAGTATAAATTTTATTAGTTTAATTTATTTCTACCTTATCCTACTTATATTATAAATTATGTAACTTTCAATCCATTTTTCATGAGTTAGACACATATTATGTGTTAATATTTCATGTATTTACAGGATTTCCACCTGCCTCACTTATAAAATAGAACCTAATATACTCTCTTAATAAAACATCTTGATCCATTTATCTTTAAAAAATCTTTAAAAATACCTTCCCAACATTCCTCCAAATGTCCTATATGTTTTGGTCTCACAAAAATACCAGCCTTTAATTCTTAAGGTGTAAACCAAAAGAGTTTTCACAAAGAAGAGGTATAACTATTAACTGAGTGTTATCATGTTTATTTATTATTCCACCTCCTCTAAATATTATATAACTATGATATTATAATAACATAATTGTACTATATATACTAAAATTTTATTATGTTTACGACAAAACCCATTTTTATCTCCTTTTCCATCCTTTGAGAAATGAAAACATCATTGATGTATATGTGTGGATTGTCACCTCCACAAAATGATGTGTTTGGTTTTTAATCACTAGATCGTTTGGATGATTAAAATGATGGATTAAATGAATATATATATTTTTTATGACATAATTATTATTCTTAAAATATAATATATTACTTACCTCCTTACCCTTTCAATTCATTGGAAATGATACGGTCGCTCCTACGTATGTGTGGAATATTACCTATACAAAGTGAAGCGATTCGTTTTTCATTAATACCTCACATAGTTGGTCATAAGTATTGAAATAATAAATAAATATGAAATTTATAACATAATTTTTATTCTATAAATTTAAAATATTATATAACTTTTTTCCTTTCCATCTAATAGGAAAATGGAAATGTTTCTCGTGAGTATGTGTGGTCTACCGCATCCATGATAAGATGTATTTCAATTTTCTTGTCCAAATTCCATATATTTTTATAAAAAAAATTAATTTATAAATATATAAAATCATGATTATTATTTTGTAGATGATTTTACCATGATCCATTTGACCGTGGTCAACCTACTGATGTTTAGACTTATAAATCGAACATCCTCAAAACATTCAATGTGAACTTAACCAATTTAGTAATTAAATTAAACATTCAAAAAAATGAAATAAAGGGAATAATGATAATGTAATAAGCATTAATTTTTTTTTAAAATAATAAAACTAATATAATTTCGTTACATAGGAGGGTATTCATACCAATGAAACGAGTCATGTCTCCAGAAAGAACTTTTTTAAAAAAAATATTATGTTAAAGTTTTTCTTAGAACTCTTTTCCTTCCATGTATAGTACCTTTTAAATATTTCATAAATATTTTTATTTATGATTAAAAAAAATTTAATGTTCATTTTTGTATATTTTTTACATTCTTTGAAAATTATTTAATGGAATATTTTTAAATTTTTTACTTACAACTCACTTCTAACTATTTATAAAAGTATAAAAAAATATTGTCTTTTAACATATATGGTATGAATGAATTTTACCACCATCATGATCATTCTTATATTTGATGATTAATTAAAAAAATAATTTTTATTTTCAAATAAAATATTTTTCTCAATATTCTAGGATTTTTTAGTTTAAAAAATGCTTTCTAATGAAATGAAAATTTCTTCTCATTTTTATGAGATAACTGAATATTTTATTTATTATGGGATTGAATTCCAATTAAAATGAGTTTTATAGTTATAGTTAAAGATATATTTATTTTATTAATTTATGGTTATTATAAATTTTATATAAATGATGGGTGAGATCTATATAGCTTTGATGAAAATTGATCCTGGTATAGCTCTCCAATGAATTGGGCAAAGTAACAGAGTTTATCGGTGATAGGTTATCCTAAGAAATATGGGAATTATCTGGTTATGTGATTCCATTATAAGCATTCTTATAAGGGTGAATGTAAGGATAATTTACCAAGGTACCTACATTATATTTTTGTAATGGTTTTTAATTGAAATATTTTGATTTAAAAATGGTAAGGAAATGAGACTATGTTTTTAAGGAAATTTTATGGAATTTTTTAACAAAAATGGTTAAAGGATTGTTTTCCAAGGAAAGGTATTTATAGGTTTTTAGGTTTTCCAAGAAACCCATATGAATATTATTTTTTAATTATTATTTCATAAGATTTTTTTATGAAATTTATTGATAAATTGTGTTTTTTCATGGAAATTAAACAGATAATTGAGCTCAAATGTTTGTTATGAAATAATCGAACATTTTATGAATTTTCTAGGTTTTAAAATAGACTAATGGGTTTATTTTCATTTATTTCCCTTACTAGGATTTTTTTTCACATCCTATATATTCAAATGTTTTTTATAGGGCTTAAGGATGAGTAGGAACATTTATAAAGTCTGATTTCCTGTTATAAAAGTTTCCTTTAATGAATCAAGTGTGTCTTTACAAAGAACATGTTTTGTGGGAAAATAGAAACTGTGTTGAAATGTGCACTTTGTAATTTAACATATTTCCTAATTATTTAAAAATCTAAAACTAAACATTTATTTGGGGTTTAAGTGATGAAATATAAACCGTAAATAAATTAATTTAATGGATGGTTATGTAAAAGTTGTTATAAAAAGTTATTCTTAATACCTACAATATAGGTGAAAAAATCTATAATCTAATCAAATAAAATTATTTTCATTTTTTCCATTAATTATTCCCTTTTATTTTTTATAATGAATTGGATCCTTTGTTGTGATCAATTTGGATACTCCAAAGATTTATTTATTGGATCCAAAGAATGGGTCACTAAAAAATAGACCACACAAGATATCCCTTAGAAATTTGTAACACACTAAATTTAACATTTTTTAAATAAAATTAAAATTATATGTATTATATTATGTTTTAATGAGAATATTTTATGATAGTAAGGTGTTTAATTATAATCAAAATCATGGTATGAGGATGAAAAATGCACATAAGTAGCCTATATATTACTTCAAATGGATAAGTATTAGGGTATATATAATAATTTTTCACTATCATAATATATATCACAATAGATTGCTTATTTTTCTCAATGATTTCAAAGAGTCAAAATCAAAGTAATGATAATGATTGTGGTTATAAAATTTATAAATTTAGAAAGGATATTTTACTCCATAAACAAGTAAGAATCCCCAAAGAGGTATTCCAAAAGTTAATTAATATTTAATTGAATATATTTATAAATAATTTTTTATCTATATTTTTTAATATTACTCAAACTATATAAATTCAATGTATTAAAACGAGGAAGTTTATTTCTTTAGAAATGAGTTATAAAATTATATGGTGTCATAATTATTGTATATATATAAAGTGGTGATTTCCAATCATGATTTTAATTTTTTTTATTTCATGAAGATCATGAATAATTTGTTTATAATCTACTTATTTAGTTAATTTTATTATCATTTTAAATTAGAGAATTGGAGGGATAATTTAAAATAGAGATTTTTCTAGTTGGAATAAGATAGATTATATTGTGTGTCATTTTATAAAAGGTTTGTACAGTTATGTTATGGATGTGATATTGGGATACTATTATTTCAAAATTAGTTCATTTTTAATATTTAGCCTCATTTCCACTTATAGTTTTTATAACATTAAAATGTTTGTGTAATGGTAAAAATATATAAAAATACCTCTTATTGATGATAAATCATGGGGTAACAATTTTTAAATTGTTAATGACATGTCATATTTGACATCACATCAATTTGATGTGTGTTGTGGTTGAAATGGATGAATAATCAATTTTAGAAATGTGAAAGTCTTTAAAAACATTTAACATAGGGTAAAACCCAAGAATGTTTTTTATTTTAGTGAAATATTAGGATAATTACCAATAATATATTTATTAAACGTGGTAATAGAAACCACATAAATCCAATTTTTAGTTTTATTGGAGTGATAAAAAACACACTTTTAGTGTTTTAAAACTCTAAAACATGTGTGTATTGTTTAAAACCAATAATATTACCTTAGATTTAATTGAAATAAAATAAAGATGATATTTGAATTAAATGTTACATGTATGAATATATGGTACATAAATATAATGTGTGGTTTGATTAGAATGACAATAAGTAATTTTAAATGATATCTGAGTCTTTAAAGATTTTCATTATGGGTCAAATTGAAACAAAAGACCTCAAAATTACATATATTTTTAGTTATATGAATTTTGATTGATTTTTAAAGCATATGAACATATTCAACATAAATCTAAATTTTATTTTTAAAGGTAAATCATTTTACTATTAGAACTCCATTATATATTAACTCTATTAGTTTGAAATTCATAATTCTTATTCTTCACACCAGGATCACTAAATATATCATTAATAGAAGGAATAAAAAAATTTCCTCAACAAGGATTATACACTTAGTATTCCTAGATCTATAAATATATCATCAATATATAAAGTTCGGTTCTCAAGGGGAAGTGGTTTTATCTTTCAAGAAGTACCCTTAAATCTATATGGAAGCCATTGTGATCTTTATACACACAAAATGTTTCACGAAAAATAAATTTTTAATGAAGGATTCAGTAAGGATGATGCACTTAGTTATTGTTTAATGTCTCTTTATAGAGTTTTTTGTTCTTAATTTGGTTTGTTTAAATTTAGTGGTGATTAAATGTATTCCCTTTTGGGTCAAATCCTTTTTAGGGACATGTTAGTGAGACAACATTGTGCTTTATCAATAAAAAAGTAAGTAATTAAATTTACTATAGTAGGTGATTTGGTTATAAAACTATAACTTGTACACATTTATATATTGACATTTTAATACAATGTTTTATGATTCCTTTGTGAATTTTAGGGATTAACCATATGTCAATATGGCACATGATATGGATGATATAACTAAAATGTTTTTTTATAAAAGTAGAGTTTTAGTTCAAAACAAATGTCACAAACTAAAAACTAATAAAACAAAATCTAATTGAATTTATATATTATGAAAACTATCTATTATTAATTTTTTATGTGTAGGAAAGAACCACACGTCAATTTTACACACAGTGTGGCTGGTATGACTCAAAATGTCTATTTCAATATAAAAGTAACATTTTATCTCCAGAAGTATGTTACAAGTCAAAACTAAGTAAATATGATCATATTATCTAGATATTTAGAAAAATTATATGTGATTAATTTTCAATGTTTAAGAATCAACCATACATCAATCCAACGTACGGTGTGGTCATTATGAATCAAAGTGTGTGTTTCCCTTATAAAAGTAATATTTTTTCTCACAACGCGCACTAGAAAGTAAAAAACGAGGTAACATGCTCCTATTTTATTTATTTTCATGACCTCATACATCAAGATGTACCCCTCATAGGATGGTATTTAAATAATAGAGATAGTGGCACCTGAAGCCCACCTCCAATAGGCTACAGGTTGGAAAATGGCATGGAGGGTATATCATACACACAAATGCGATACATTACCCTCTAAGAAGAACCTAAGTAACATGAGATAATGTAACGCCCCGACCCCAGCTGCCCAGAGTCGGTGCATTACTTCGTAACATTGGCATGATCACAAGAAAGATCAAATCTCGAAAGACCGATTGGTTTAGTAGCCTTGGAAACACTAGATATATTCATAAGTTTTACATTACATCATAAAATGAAAAACTACTACAACAACATAATGTTTCCACAATACACACTATTAACCCCTCATAAAATCCCTTCAGGTCATTCATAACTTACTTCTTCACATCCTGGGAAAAATAAAACATAGAAAAGGGGTGAGCTCAAATGCCCAGTAAGGATAACAATATAGCGGAAACTTTCATAAATAAGAATAAACATTTAAGGCAATGTATAACTAAAACAAAAGCCTTTTAAATATGAACTTTCAACATGGTATGGCATAAATAAAATGAAATAATGCCATTTACTTATTCACATGGATATTCTACTAATCGAATAATCATATGCAAAAATCAATAACCAATTTCATAATGTTGGAATGCATAATGCCAGACTATCATAACCACATAGCCAAGGCCTCGTGCCAAGACTACAAATAAGATTTTGTCAAGGACTTGTGCCAAGACACTAGTTTGTCTCATGAGACCTACCGATGCATCGAGGAGCTATAGCGGGCTCCACCCGTCACATATTAAGTCCAATGCATTCCCATATGAAAAGGTTTAAACATAACATAAACATTCGTATTAAAACTAGCATACGAAATGTCAATACTTTCACCATAAACTATGAATGGTATAAAAATAGCACATCCACATTCAAACATATCACAAAACCTTCAATACAATATAGAAGTTTTGTATCATAATAAATCAACTTCAAATAATCTTAAAATCCATCAAAGGATGTTGACATAGATGAAATCAAAATTCTTTTTAAAGAAATATCTCCTTTTATTTTGAAATAATTTAAGATCCATATAAAATAAAACATTTTCTTTGAAAATATTCTTATAAGCTTGTAAGGGAAGTTTTGAAGATTTTATAACGGTGGAAATTAGCCGCACCCGCCGTATAAGTTTAAAAAAAACGTTCTTACCTTAATTCTGTCGAAAAGGTTAAAAATGACCTTGTTTTGAAAACGACGGAAAGATTCCTTTATAAACCTCTTATAAAAAGTCAAACAAGGGTATAAACGACTTTAACCCATATTCTTGTAAATAATAAAAATGTTTTGAAATACATTTTGAAGAAACATGGATGTGGATGATAAAGAGATCCCAGTAGATTATTACAAATAAACAACCTCGGATAATGAAGAGATTGTGAAATAACCCTTACCTTGTACTTTTCCTTGGTTGGGGTAGGTTAACCTCCTGTATAATGGTGAAATAATTATTATTAAATTATACAAGAATCATATATATTAATATGATATCATATATGATCTTTTAACATTGATTTGTTAATAATATCTTAGAATTATCGTCGTTTCGGGTGTTAACTTACTTGTTTTCTTTTATATGTTTTGTTACGTAAGACATGTTTGTAAAGGATAGGTTGTATATTATTCATATCCATAATGATATCAAGTCCTTAAACATCATTTTTAAATCATCAAATGATAATTATACTTGAATGGATACGATGGAGAATGAATCTCATCGCGTTCGTGGAGACGGTAGTCCGTACGTACGCACGAGCGACAATATCATTCTTTTGATATTAAAATAATATATAAATGGATGTTATATCATATATACAGAATCATTAACATGTTATATTTATTATTTACATGAGTTACACATCATTATTATACCCATCCAAATAATAATATATTGAATAACAATTACACCACGACGTGGAGACGGTAAGCCGTACGTACGCACGTATGGTGACATGTTATTCAAAGGGTGGATAGAATACTGAATATGATTGTACTATATTTATAATAACATCACAGTATATGTGAGATACTGGAGTTATTATTTTAGAATGGTAAGAACAAAGGAAGAAGAAGTGGAAGAAGAAATGAACTTGGAGAAGGGTGGTGAAATCATTACCTTTTCTTCGGGTTCTTCCTTTTGATTTGATCAAAAGGGCTCCTTAGGTTGGCTTTCTGATCAAACTAAGGCCTCTAGGTTGTAGTGAGGGATGTTGGGAGAGTATTTGGGCAGAGTTTGGCCGAGCCAAAAGGCTTTGAAGGTGTGAATAAATGAGAAGGAGGAGTGCCCTTTTATAAGAGGGGTGAGGGGCACCTTTGGAAATGCTAGAAATATTAATTTATAATAAATTCATATTCGGTTTCTAATGGCTCCAAAGTTGATTATTCAAAGGTTAAGGTGGGGATAGGTCGAAAACCACTCAACCAATATAATTTAGACAGGTTTGGGTACTTATATTAACCTTATCTTTAAGTATTAACTCTAAGTTAATTAGTTTCACTTTTACAATGTCTCTTTGTATTTTTATATAATATGGTTAATAAACTTACTATATACATCCAAGAGACCCCCAAGTGGTCCATTAATGATGAAACTATCATGATATAAGTCTCTTGGCCGAACCTTAGATTTTTAGGAATTTAATATCAATTAATAATATAATATTTGTTTTAAGAACTCTTTTATGTCAATTTTGACACTATTCAATAGTTGATTTTTGTGAAACTCATAAAAGATTGATTACTTCGAAAAAAGTCAATTAAATCAATCCTAATATATCTTAGTATCCTATAAAATTAGTTTAATTCATTAATAGTTTCATATTATATTTTTTTTGGGTATTTATAATATCAATTATTTTAATTTTTCACTATTATAGTAATTACTGCATCATCATTGTGTCATAAATAAAATAAATTATTTAATGTCTAAAAATTATAAATAAAATATCATTATGTAGGAAATCGTTTTAGATTTCTAATGAATATTTATAATCTAAAATCCAACTTATATAACCCTATGTAACAATTGTTTTTGCTAAAAGATATATGCTTGTGTCATTTTTGTATTCAATTTGACTTAATTAAAATAAAGTGTCATTATCACTTACAAGTGGATCCATGGGGTCCCGAAATCTACCCAAAGATGCCCATGGTCGACCATGTATCAACCAATAGGGTTAAGACACGTTTTAGGGTAATTTAGTATTATTATAATATTATTTTTTAACCCTTATTTACCGGATTTACCCTTAACCATGGTAAATAAAATATTTACCGCAGTAATTATTCAAAATGTCTAAAAATAAAAGTTACCTATTTACAAAATTTGAACATCCTGATTACAAATATGGAATCCATTTTTCTAAATTCAAAACACAGAAGTGGCAGAAATTAATTTAAAATTAATTCCCGCTGTCAAAACAAAAAGCGTGTTTTTAAGAGATAATAACTATCAAAAGATTGACACTTGTTTATGTTCGGTTTAATTGTAAAATTATGTCTAATGACCAACATTATATTAAATTGTAAAAATATATTATAAATATACTTTAAAACCACTCAAATTCATAATTTATCACTATTAATTATTTTGATTAAAAAAGTTGTTTTTAATTAAAATTTAGTAATTTTCACTATTCATCAAAATATGAAAGTTATCCGAAAAGTACCAAAATTTCACCTTAGGCTAAATTCGATATTCCGAATCCAAAAATGAAGTCCATTTTGAAATATAAAATATATATATTTTCAAAAAGTAGGTATTACTATTTATAACGGCTAGTTTGATTGGTTATGGTGTGTTAGAACTCGGTGTTGCGTACAACACACGCTATCACATTATTCAAAGGGAAACGTACCGTGGAAGCCTGGGGTGTTTCATTTTAAATTTTTGATATCCCCATTTAGTCAAAAAGTTTAAAATATTGTATTTAAAAAGGTTTCACTATTAGAAGTTGATAAAAATGCAATACTGAAAATGAATCTGTTCTTGCATTATGACTAAGAAACTCATAATATGGATTCTAAAATTATAAGGATTATATAAAGTTTAAAATTTAGTTGACACTATTCATAACCTCTTTTGAACAGCTTGTTTGGTAAGTCATGGTGCGATTGAACTTGGTGTTGTGTGTAGTAAAAGTTATTGAATTATTTTGAAGAAATAACACACTATAAAATCTTGGGGTGTTACATTCTCCCCTCCTTCAATAAATTGCGTCCTCGCAATTTGAAATTGTTCTTCGAAAATAAAAGGTTGAAAATAGAAAATATCTTTGTGGGAAAACCCACATCGGAAATTGGGTTACTAAAATTTAGTCTTAATATGAGGAAAAGAGAAATGAAAGGATCACCACCAAATTGTGATCTCTATTAGGAGAACATTGGTGGCAATTATAGACATATAATTGGAGGAAAAACGTAAATATTTATAGGTAGTGATTGAGGTCATCAATCACAAACAAGTATAAAATTGAGGTCCTTAAACTCATCAATCTATGATGATTTGAAGTACCATCAGTTCAACAAAATATAGGGTATTGGGATAACACATTTTTGACGTTTCAAAATATCTTAGTTGAAATCCCACATCGAAAAATGAATTAATGATGCCTCTATTTAAAATAAAGAGTGGAAAGTATGAAGATTACCGAAAATAACACATACTAGGGTTCCATGTAGGAAAATATGGATATGGAGGAGAAATCTAACCATCAATTATCTGATGGAGAGTGGTAGAGAACATGGCTATGAAAAGGCCAACAATCCCAAAGCCATAAATTAGTGATGATTTAAGGTACCATCTAGGACAACATTTTTGTTCTAAGTTCCTTTTCTTAATGATGAGGAATTTATTTATGAGATTGGTTAAGATCATAAGGAGATATACTTACTTTAAAATTAGAGTTTTATCCCTTAATAAATTTCTACCAAAAACTCATCATTCACTCGTAAAAAAAATAATTCTATTTATACTATTCATAGAGGATTCCAAAATAAACGAATTTATAATTCATCTACCAGATCATTTAAAAAAACTACTTTATTTAATCCAGGACATCTCGTGGGATAGTGGTAGGTGATACACCCTTGTCGCCCTTCGGTTGCGGGTTCAAGTCTTGCGGCCTTGCCGGACGCGACGGGTTGCCGCCCGACCTCCGGGTTGTCCTTTTATGGCAATCCAAAATAATCCAAACTAGAACTATCCAAAATACTTCTGTCCAAACTCACAGTCCAACATTTATAAGGAAGGTAAACATAATGTAGATCCTTTTTACCCCGTAATAGCATATGAATACCTTCATCATGTATTACCATATTCCTTATTGATTACATTAATGCTCCCTTATTCCATATATAATGCTGGATATACTTCATTAATCCAAAAATGTTTTAAACCCCAACAATGATGGAATATACAAATCATTAATCAGTTCCAGGGTAGTCAAGAATATCCAATATAATTTATCCAAAATAATCACATATTATTCCAAAATCACTACCTCAGTATCAGAACTATATTCTCTCAACCATATATTTTCCAAAAATTTATCCTGCTATTGAGTCACTTTTCTTTGTTCCACACAATCTCAAGTCCTTAATGAAATAGTACTGCAGTACAATCCTTATATACTCCATAATTATTATAACAAGTACATTGTTGATACAACACTCAATTGATATAATCAACATAATAACTCTAATCATTCCTCTTAATCTGTGGTAGTATCATAACTTGATTATTATCCAATAGCATCATTTGCGGCATAGTCTGATGACTGGGACATAGGTTCGCGTAGTGTCCAAACTCCTTGAAAATGAAGCATTGTACATTTGAAACCATTTTCTTACCCTTGCAGTCATGTACTTTGTGCCCTTTTCCTCCACACTTATAACAAACTCCCATTCCTTTCAGGCAAGTTCCAGGGTGTTTCTTTCCACAGTTACCACATATGGGAAAATTCTTCTTTTCCCTCTTCCCTTTATCCATATTTCTCTCTTCTATCCTTTTCTTCTCTTGCTTCCCTTCAAATCCATAGGACTCAGTAAACTCTTTACTTATCTTATCAACACATGATATTATTTCTTCATATGATGATAATACATGGGAGACTATTTCTCTTATAAATTCTAGCTTAAGACCATGAAAGATATGATCCTTCCTTCTCTTTGGATCATGTGCATTTCTGGAGTTCTCATTCCTTCTACTGGGCGCCATTTCTAAACAATGGAATACACTAGATCAGTTTATGAATCAAAATACATAATCCCATACTTATAATACACTTAACATAAATTGAACTATTTATGGATATAATCCATAATCATAAAAATGTCTCATTTGAGGATGTATATACTCATAAACCCTTCACAATGGTTTGTAAAGAAAATGAGAATTATCCTATGCATATCCCCTGGGAGTGTCGTAACCAAGAGTGCAGCAAGGCCCGTTGTCGTGCACCGGTTCCCGTTCGAGTCTAGCTCAAAGCGGTGTTTTCGGGTTTTACCCCTAGGTACATCTGTGCCAGAGCCACCTCTACCTGCTCGTATCCAGACAGGGATGTATTGCTCGGAAAACTCACAAAATCTCTACAATACCAAAATTCTAGGAAGTTCTTATATACTAATCCTCAAAGTTCATCTTAGGTCTACGTGCTCTAATCAGAGTTTATCTAAATCTAGATTCCAAGGTTTGTACTAAACTTCCTCTGATACCAACTGTAACGCCCTGACCCCAGCTGCCCAGAGTCGGTGCATTACTTCGTAACATTGGCATGATCACAAGAAAGATCAAATCTCGAAAGACCGATTGGTTTAGTAGCCTTGGAAACACTAGATATATTCATAAGTTTTACATTACATCATAAAATGAAAAACTACTACAACAACATAATGTTTCCACAATACACACTATTAACCCCTCATAAAATCCCTGCAGGTCATTCATAACTTACTTCTTCACATCCTGGGAAAAATAAAACATAGAAAAGGGGTGAGCTCAAATGCCCAGTAAGGATAACAATATAGCGGAAACTTTCATAAATAAGAATAAACATTTAAGGCAATGTATAACTAAAACAAAAGCCTTTTAAATATGAACTTTCAACATGGTATGGCATAAATAAAATGAAATAATGCCATTTACTTATTCACATGGATATTCTACTAATCGAATAATCATATGCAAAAATCAATAACCACTTTCATAATGTTGGAATGCATAATGCCAGACTATCATAACCACATAGCCAAGGCCTCGTGCCAAGACTACAAATAAGATTTTGTCAAGGCCTTGTTCCAAGACACTAGTTTGTCTCATGAGACCTACCGATGCATTGAGGAGCTATAGCGGGCTCCACCCGTCACATATTAAGTCCAATGCATTCCCATATGAAAAGGTTTAAACATAACATAAACATTCGTATTAAAACTAGCATACGAAATGTCAATACTTTCACCATAAACTATGAATGGTATAAAAATAGCACATCCACAGTCAAACATATCACAAAACCTTCAATACAATATAGAAGTTTTGTATCATAATAAATCAACTTCAAATAATCTTAAAATCCATCAAAGGATGTTGACATAGATGAAATCAAAATTCTTTTTAAAGAAATATCTCCTTTTATTTTGAAATAATTTAAGATCCATATAAAATAAAACATTTTCTTTGAAAATATTCTTATAAGCTTGTAAGGGAAGTTTTGAAGATTTTATAACGGTGGAAATTAGCCGCACCCGCCGTATAAGTTTAAAAAAAACGTTCTTACCTTAATTCTGTCGAAAAGGTTAAAAATGACCTTGTTTTGAAAACGACGGAAAGATTCCTTTATAAACCTCTTATAAAAAGTCAAACAAGGGTATAAATGACTTTAACCCATATTCTTTTAAATAATAAAAATGTTTTGAAATACATTTTGAAGAAACATGGATGTGGATGATAAAGAGATCCCAGTAGATTATTACAAATAAACAACCTCGGATAATGAAGAGATTGTGAAATAACCCTTACCTTGTACTTTTCCTTGGTTGGGGTAGGTTAACCTCCTGTATAATGGTGAAATAATTGTTATTAAATTATACAAGAATAATATATATTAATATGATATCATATATGATCTTTTAACATTGATTTTTTAATAATATCTTAGAATTATCGTCGTTTCGGGTGTTAACTTACTTGTTTTATTTTATATGTTTTGTTACGTAAGACATGTTTGTAAAGGATAGGTTGTATATTATTCATATCCAGAATGATATCAAGTCCTTAAACATCATTTTTAAATCATCAAATGATAATTATACTTGAATGGATACGATGGAGAATGAATCTCATCGCGTTCGTGGAGATGGTAGTCCGTACGTACGCACGAGCGACAATATCATTCTTTTGATATTAAAATAATATATAAATGGATGGTATATCATATATACAGAATCATTAACATGTTATATTTATTATTTACATGAGTTACACATCATTATTATACCCATCCAAATAATAATATATTGAATAACAATTACACCACGACGTGGAGACGGTAAGCCGTACGTACGCACGTATGGTGACATGTTATTCAAAGGGTGGATAGAATACTGAATATGATTGTACTATATTTATAATAACATCACAGTATATGTGAGATACTGGAGTTATTATTTTAGAATGGTAAGAACAAAGGAAGAAGAAGTGGAAGAAGAAATGAACTTGGAGAAGGGTGGTGAAATCATTACCTCTTCTTTGGGTTCTTCCTTTTGATTTGATCAAAAGGGCTCCTTAGGTTGGCTTTCTGATCAAACTAAGGCCTCTAGGTTGTAGTGAGGGATGTTGGGAGAGTATTTGGGCAGAGTTTGGCCGAGCCAAAAGGCTTTGAAGGTGTGAATAAATGAGAAGGAGGAGTGCCCTTTTATAAGAGGGGTGAGGGGCACCTTTGGAAATGCTAGAAATATTAATTTATAATAAATTCATATTCGGTTTCTAATGGCTCCAAAGTTGATTATTCAAAGGTTAATGTGGGGATAGGTCTAAAACCACTCAACCAATAGAATTTATACAGGTTTGGGTACTTATATTAACCTTATCTTTAAGTATTAACTCTAAGTTAATTAGTTTCACTTTTACAATGTCTCTTTGTATTTTTATATAATATGGTTAATAAACTTACTATATACATCCAAGCGACCCCCAAGTGGTCCATTAATGATGAAAATATCATGATATAAGTCTCTTGGCCGAACCTTAGATTTTTAGGAATTTAATATCAATTAATAATATAATATTTGTTTTAAGAACTCTTTTATGTCAATTTTGACACTATTCAATAGTTGATTTTTGTGAAACTCATAACAGATTGATTACTTCGAAAAAAGTCAATTAAATCAATCCTAATATATCATAGTATCCTATAAAATTAGTTTAATTCATTAATAGTTTCATATTATATTTTTTTTGGGTATTTATAATATCAATTATTTTAATTTTTCACTATTATAGTAATTACTGCATCATCATTGTGTCATAAATAAAATAAATTATTTAATGTCTAAAAATTATAAATAAAATATCATTATGTAGGAAATCGTTTTATCTTTCTAATGAATATTTATAATCTAAAATCCAACTTATATAACCCTATGTAACAATTGTTTTTTCTAAAAGATATATGCTTGTGTCATTTTTGTATTCATTTTGACTTAATTAAAATAAAGTGTCATTATCACTTACAAGTGGATCCATGGGGTCCTGAAATCGACCCAAAGATGCCCATGGTCGACCATGTATCAACCAATAGGGTTAAGACACGTTTTAGGGTAATTTAGTATTATTATAATATTATTTTTTAACCCTTATTTACCGGATTTACCCTTAACCATGGTAAATAAAATATTTACCGTAGTAATTATTCAAAATGTCTAAAAATAAAAGTTACCTATTTACACAATTTGAACATCCTGATTACAAATATGGAATCCATTTTTCTAAATTCAAAACACAGAAGTGGCAGAAATTAATTTAAAATTAATTCCCGCTGTCAAAACAAAAAGCGTGTTTTTAAGAGATAATAACTATCAAAAGATTGACACTTGTTTATGTTCGGTTTAATTGTAAAATTATGTCTAATGACCAACATTATATTAAATTGTAAAAATATATTATAAATATACTTTAAAACCACTCAAATTCATAATTTATCACTATTAATTATTTTGATTAAAAAAGTTGTTTTTAATTAAAATTTAGTAATTTTCACTATTCATCAAAATATGAAAGTTATCCGAAAAGTACCAAAATTTCACCTTAGGCTAAATTCGATATTCCGAATCCAAAAATGAAGTCCATTTTGAAATATAAAATATATATATTTTCAAAAAGTAGGTATTACTATTTATAACGGCTAGTTTGATTGGTTATGGTGTGTTAGAACTCGGTGTTGCGTACAACACACGCTATCACATTATTCAAAGGGAAACGTACCGTGGAAGCTTGGGGTGTTTCATTTTAAATTTTTGATGTCCCCATTTAGTCAAAAAGTTTAAAATATTGTATTTAAAAAGGTTTCACTATTAGAAGTTGATAAAAATGCAATACTGAAAATGAATCTGTTCTTGCATTATGACTAAGAAACTCATAATATGGATTCTAAAATTATAAGGATTATATAAAGTTTAAAATTTAGTTGACACTATTCATAACCTCTTTTGAACAGCTTGTTTGGTAAGTCATGGTGCGATTGAACTTGGTGTTGTGTGTAGTAAAAGTTATTGAATTATTTTGAAGAAATAACACACTATAAAATCTTGGGGTGTTACAGATAACATAATACCACAAAAAATATCCTACTCAAAAAAAAAGAATAAAATATCCTAATATATTCATGTTATGTCACACAACTTTAAAAACTATAATGAAACTACAAGTACCCACATAAAATCTTCAACAGTGACCTCGAAGCTCAAAAAACTCCTGAAAAACCCCATGAGATAGTAATATACATCCTAATCACCAACCATATCCTAAGGACCTGAAACATATTTTATATATATAGGGTTTTTATATAGGTATACTCAGTAGGATCTTATTTGGATCCTCACATGAAAAAGATAAATAAATCATACTAAATCCTGCTGAATAAATAGTAAAACTAACTCATCACTGAAATTGGTATTCTATGTTTCCATCCTCACCATTTATCTCTCAAAAAGTATCAAATTCATGTAATATATAATACCCATTATAATATAAATGTTAAGGTACCCTCTTACAACTTCCCCACTAGTTTTTCTCACTACCCTAACATCACATGTCCTGATCCATCTCTCTCCAAATAAGCCACATGCATCAAAGGAAACTATATAAAAACACAATCCTTACACATCAAATAATATCACCATAAACCTTCACATATCCATTTAATAACTATGTAGTTTCTAGTATCCTTTATAGCTCATACATCATGTATTATACCTTAAGACATCACAACCCATACACAACATACCTATAATAATCCTTCAGATAATATATCTAGAGATACATTAGTGTAAAATAACCTAAATCTATTATATCCCTCTAAAACATATGTGTTAAAGGTAACCAATGTGAATACCAACACAAAATAATACTCCTTGGAGAAGAGATAGGGGAAAGAGTGTGTAATCAGCCATTTGTTCCTCACCAACCTAGATGTTGGGGAAAACAGCCTCCAAAGTCCACTGGGTGTTAATATTCATACTGACATGGGTGGTGTATCATATGAAATCACATAATATAGGAATATATGTAAATCACAATCCACGCTATAGTAAAATACCTAGACCTAACCTCAACTGTAGTTATCGTCACTCTGACTCTTGGATACCAACACTAAGGCTTATATATCCTATAGGCACATAAGCATTTCAAGATATATTATTTAATAATTTACATTAAAATTTTCATAAATATATTAATTTACAACCAAATTACATTCCCTTTATTCATAATCCAACATCCTCCAATGTTACTCAAGATTTATCACCGTTCATCGTTTTGATAAGAATCTAACCCCATCAGTTAAAACATTTAACATTTTCTATCATTCCATAATTATAGGTAATCTAGAACCCAACCTAATATACTATAAAAGATTTATAAACCATGTTAATACATCTAGGAGTAGTGGGAAGAAGAGATGCATAAATAAGGTACCAGGCTATTTGACCTTCAAGGAAGATTCATTAATAGGAAAGAATCCAATATTTAAGAACAAAAAATAATGGGAAAGCCCAAATTCCACCCTCTTCATGAGTGCTGGTGCCTTCCCCAAAACTAATATTCATATCACAATATATCCTAAAATCACAGGTGATAACTACTACTATAAACCATATAACCCCCACTCATTTCTCATCAAAACATTATCCATCCCAAGATCATGACATGAATAATAATAAGGATTCACATCTAGATAAAACACACAAGGAGACAAGAAAATATTAAATAATCTAAAGGTTATCTAATCCCTAAAAATAAATCATCCTTCCATCATAGGAAAATGGGAATCCTCAACCCCAAACAATAATATTTATCAAATAACCTATTTTTTATTTTATTGAATTAACCAATTCATTTAACACAGGTTACAACCATAGAAAACCTAAGGCCTCATCTATAAATGGATTTAAAACATTTTAAACATGTTTCAATCATAACTTGCAATTTCCATCAAGTTAAGGAAGAATAATAACAAATTAAACTTACCTATTTATTTTATTATCTAATAATAATTACCATATTTATGTTATTTATCCAATTTCTATGAAAAAAACATGTTAAAAATAGTATAAACAATATATAGCACACTATATAGAAAATCAAGAGGAAAATCATTAACAAGACATAAACACATGTGATTTCTAAAACTCAAAATCGTAATTTTATTTATTATTTCTAGTTTATTCATTATTGAGGGTTATTCCTCCATTAACTAATTAGATAAATAATAATAACTTCAAAATTTAACTTAAAATATGGAGAGATAATGAATCCCTACCTTGTTTTAGAAATTAAATGTTCTTCACACAAGAATAGGTGATTGAGGATTAAACATGACAAAAACCATAGGATGATTCTTCAGAACCAATCACCCACAATCCATGATCAACTAAGATTAAATATCATCCAAAAATAAAGTGAAGAAAGGAGGAAAATAGAAGAGAATAAGAAAGGGAGAGTACCTTAATCGAGATCTTAACTCCGGATGAATCAAGGTTGGGCTCTTAAGAGTTGCAGTTGGAGGGAATTGTAAGGAAACGGGGGTCAATTAGGGTTAAAGATGAAGATTAGGAAATGACCCTAAGATATTTAGATGATATAGTATCAGAATCTTTGAGAATCATGCACCATTAAAAATTGAATCTTGCAATTTTGACCACCACCATGGCTTTCACCATAGAGTGGTGTAAAAATACAATTTGTTTTGACCCACCATGCCTAACACCATGGCATGGTGAACTCTTCACTGCTTATTTCTAATAGAGGGGCTCACCAAGCACCATGACTATATTTCCTTGTCCAATACAGTATCCCAAGCCTTTTCCCCATCCCTATTTCTAAAAAAGAAATATAAACTAAAATTCACAAGAAAACTGTAAAAAAAAGTCATTTCCTTCATTATGTCATATCTCGACACTAAAATAGTCATCACCCTCCCTCAAATGAGAATTTTGAAGATTCCTATTTCTCACTGAAGAAATTACAAACCAGAAATCCCTTTGAAACAACTTGACAAGCTGTTTCACAAACCATGGTGCACCCTGCACCACATACCCATGATCCAAAATGGATAAAACTTCACCATCACCTCTATAATGTCTCTAAAACTCAGAAAAATTCAAAGGGTGAAATTCCATAAATCCAAGCTCTTACATAAAATACATCTCAAGAAATTATAAACCTAAATAATTAAAAACAAATATGAAGAGAAGGGAAAGGAAATGGGTTTCTCGAAAAAACACCCCATGAGATATGACTCAAGAATATCACCCTCATAGGAGCACAACCACTTCACTTCGATTAACAAGGATCAAAACTATGATATACTCTCCCAAATAAGATACCTCTCAGATAGAAAAAAAGGCTATAAACAAGGCATCAAATGAAGACAGAACTATCTCATAATCATGATAAATGTCAACAACATTATAAAATCATTAGAAAATAAGAAAATGAATCTAACAACTCAAGATAATTATAAAATATCTATGAAACACATTCCCGGGTGCTCTCTTCCATTCAACCATGCTAGTAAAGGACATTAAATAAGGGAATAGAATTTCTACTCATCACCTTATCCTAGCGGTCTTGGATCTCCACGATCCACTCCTTGAAGGTTTCATCAATATCACCCCAATAGATGATTTGAGAATAATCATTAATATAGTGGTGAAGCTGAGACACATGAAATACATCATGTATCTAGCTCCTCTATGGGGAAAGTATTTTTTGGTAAACAATAGCTTCAACATGTTCTAATATCTCAAAAGGCCCAAAAAACTAGGGGGAAATATTACTCTCATGACCAAACCTTTATTGCCCGCAATTAGGATCCGCCTTCAATAACATATGATCTCCAACATTTAACTCTATAGGACTTATCCTATTGCTTGTACAGGTCTTCTAATGATCATGATCCACCTTAATTGTCTTGTGAATCACCTAAAAAAACTCTACTGTTCTCTACACAAGTTCTAGAAAAAGAAGTTCTTACTCTTTATCCTAGACTAACCTAATGGAGAATGAGAAATGTATCCATAAAAATATTCAAATAGTTTCATACCAATGGTGAAGTGAAAACTATTGTTGTAAGAAAACTTTACCAAGTTTAGGTGACTCACCCAAGAACCACCAAAATCTAGGAGACAAGCATAAAACATTTATTCAAGAATTTATATGTTCTTTTCCATGTGATCATATATCTATGGATGAATGCTAGTTATAAGCCACAACTGAGAGATAAAATAATGAAAAATACCTCTCTACACCTTGTAGGTGAAATGGGGATCATGATCAGATATGATAATTCTTGGGACTCTGTGAAGCCTCAACACATCTTATAAATACTGCCTCTAAGAATCCTCAACTATGATTGACTTTTTAATGTTTAAGAAGTGGAATAATTTTTTCAAATGGTCCATAATAACCCATGTATCATTATAGCCTCCCTGAGCACAAGATAAACCAATGAAGAAGCCCATTGAAATGTCCTCCCACTTCCACTGAGAAATATCTAATATCTTGATCAAAATACTGGGAACATGGTGTTTAGTATTCACCTTCTAGAATACTAAGAATTGGGATACAAACTCTATAACTAAACTCTTCATCCTAAACCAACAAATATGGCCTCTCAAGGAATGATGCACCTTTTTAATGTTCATTAGAACCAACTTATATATAATTTATGATTACCTATATTCATTATTTTTAATATTAATAAAGTTCTTATCACATAATGATTGTTCTTATGTATGACATAGTATGTGATAATGTCCTAAGAGTAACTATCAAACTAAAAGGTCACAGTAGTTCCTCGCTGTAATGAGAACTCAAAAGTTCCATGAAAGTATTCTTGAATATATTTTTTATACCTAAATGATATTATTTAATTGGACACAAGTGATACAGAATATCTGGGGTGTAAAATCATTGGACTTCCAGTCACTTTCTCATGGTGTACTCCCTTAGTAATTTCTAGTGTAGGAGATTATGAGAACACGAAACACAAGTCAAAAATCCACATTTATATGTGTAATTAGATATTCCTATCTACATATATGTGAATTAATATTTAGAATTCAATAGTACAATTCATGGATGTTATTAGTCATGTACTTTTATATATTGATGAAAATTTTGATGACATATGTTCATGGAAAAGTAAGATATGTTGGGTGTGTCATGAGTAGTATTGCATTAATAAATAATGTGAGAAAGTATTTTTCCATTTTTTTATTTAATAGAAGTTGATATCTTGGGACCATAAATAGGAATGAAACAATATAAATAAATCCAATTCCATGGTGTTCTGTGGTCTAGTTCATTTCTAGAAAGTCAATGAATGATATATTGAGCACATAGGTTGATGACACCAGCATGAAACCTATCTGATTAGGAATATCATGATAAAATGATAATGTTATATAGTAAGTTTCTATATGAGTTTTTTTGTCATTACGATGTGAAATTAATTATCTATAGGTGCCTTAGTGTGTTGCTAGACACTAACCTTGGACTTTAGGTAGCTCCTCCCAATTCCACTAAGAAAGAGGCCTAGAGGGTCACACACTAAGTGTGTCTAGAACTACAGTTAAATATTAAATATTATTTATTATTTAATAATTTGAATAAATATTATTCACTTACATGGTTAAATAATTATTCATGCTTTTTATCATATATATTTAGCCAATATTTATTCGACAGAATATTTGTGAGAATAATATTTAATAAATATTTATTTTCTATTTAGTGAATATTATATTAATTTATTTATTTATTTGATAATAATGTAGTCATATTTATTTATTAAATAAATATTTATTATTCATGGCCTAATAATTTTTTTGTAGGAATAGTGGATTGAGTTTAAAGGTCTGGTGAAAAATAATATATATTAATTATTATTTGAATAAATTTTAAAAAATTTATTCAAGAAATAATATTTAATTAATTTATTGGTATTGAGATTTTTAATTAATATTATTATTATTATATACATGGGGTTCTATGGGGATTAAGGAAATAATAAAGGTTCAAGTGAAATTATTATTTTCTAACCCTGTCACTATTTAAACCCAATTATATTATTTCAAACATAAAATATTATCCATTTTGTTGGGTGTGAAAAATGATAAGGATAACACACTCATTCCCTAGATCAACCATCTCTAAGAATCTCTCAATAATGGAGAGAAATCCTCCTCCACAACGTCTCTCGATTCTAGACAGATCAAGGTGAAACCATATTAAAAGTGATTATCATGCTGATCAAAGATGAATGATGCAAGAGTTAGGATATTCCATGCTAGCAATATGAGATTATTATAGTGATGCTTATAGGTTCATGGTTAAGGTGTGGATTACTACTAAAGGGAATCTATAGGTGATTCATGAGATTCAACAATAGTGCAATGTAGAGACATTTTCATATTCATCAAAAAAATAAAGAATTTATCACAAGGTAATTATTTAGCTACTTAAATTAATTATAAATCATTATGTGAGGATCATGAATTTGGTTCCAAAATTCTCTTGAAAATTATTATTTGATTCAATTCCATTGGTCATGAAATTATTTATTGATATACATCTCAGATTAATCAATTATTATGAAAAAAATATGAGTTGGGCATGCTCTACCATTACTTCCATTGTGCCCAAAACCTTCCTGTAGTATCAAAGGGAGGTTTTGTAATAATGTATAGTTATCTAAATATCATTGATTGATTTTCACATTTATTATTATTTTCCAATTAATTTTTAAGTACTCTTTAATCAAAATCATGTGATATTATCTTCTTCCTCTTCTTTCTTGCAAATATAATCAATAAATGGATTAATTTTAAATAAGGAACAGTTGAAGAACTCGTCTAGTGGTTCCAAGGATTTTAGCTTGATATCATAATAGTATATGATCGGTAACCCATAGATACTTTTTGTGTACCCATGTTTAATATAGCAGGAAAATCATGAATTAATTTAGAACATGTGCATTTATTACACACAATGTGTATTTAATACATATCATGTTGACCAGTGCCATCCTAGCATGCAGTTAGCTAGACTACATGGCATGTAAATTTCATACACAATGTGTAGTCCATTATTCAAATATTATATTGGTATTTTTACATGGAATTTGTAACTAGTAACCATGTAACTCATAGAATAAACAATGTATAGCTCAAGTACACTCCATGTACTTCATTAATTTATGTGTTTGGAAAACATGCATAGTCCCTAGGCATTTGTCAAGGATAGATAGTGAAGAAATATACCCAACGTGTGGTTGGATAATACACATCATGTATATTACCTAATTACATAGAATTTATAATTAATTTAGTATACTACTTAAACTTTATTCACATGTGTTTCATGTGTCATTTATTTCACACATACATTCCATGTGATGGATTATATATATTAAATATCTATTTAATTTTTGTGCAATATTCTAAACTATATTTTTGTGTACAAGTCTTAATACAATGATTACTCTAAGCATATTAATACATAACATGATATGTAAATAACATGTGTTCATGTGTCATTTATTTGATAGTATGCACTATGAAATTATATGATAATACATTTATGCTACATGCCACATGAGTAAATTGTATACAAATATCATACACGGTGGGTAGTTTGGACGGGTACTCATCAAGTTGCCTCTAAGGTACATGTTTTTAACTTAGTCAATTTTAAATAAATTATTTAATTTGTTTAAAATATTGATTGACAATAATATCAAGAAATTTTGGATAATAATTAAGATAAAATAATTTATTAATTAAAAAATATAATTAATTGATTCAGTCATGATTTATCTTAAATAAGAAGGATTAGAAATAAATTCTATTTCATCAAATGTGTAATTTTTTGCATGTATATAGATGATCATGGTCACAGACTATATATTTGTATGTTATTGTTTTCCTTGTAATTTATTATTAAATTATATTGATGATATGTGAATTGTCCCTCCTTTCATTATGTAAGGTAATGCATGCCCATGGTTGCCTTTTATGTAAACCCCCTAAATGAATCCTTTCGTTCCCCTAACCTTAATGTATGTAAAATATTATGTAATGGATGATGATACTAGGAGAGTGGATGTGTTTAAAATTTGTATTTGAGAAAAAACCAATCCATGTGAAACATGGGAGAATAAATGGAAAGCTGCAACATCAACCAAGTCATAGTTCAAGGTGTTTTCCCCTTGTTCGATGGTTAGTTTATCATTCACTATATAAAATAACCATTAGAAGAATCTAATGATCATAACACTATTGTTTTTTATTTCTATCAAGTTTCATGGTTAATTTCATTATGGATGTTTTCTCACGATCACATAAATTAATGAATTAATAAGCATACAAGATAGAACTAAAATAAAATTGGATTATGAATAAACTTTATCTAATACATGGTTAATAAGATAAGTAAATACAATTAATATTAACAATAATGTAATAAATATAAAATAGTAAATTTACACATAAAGATAAATAACCCGTTAATTATATATATTATGTCGGTATAGTCTTTCACTACTTAAGTTAAAATTAAACCATAGTTCAAAGTTCTTGGCCATCCAATTTTAGGGTGCTTTCAATTATCATTGAATTCTAACTTGATCTTTGGGCTGAATTAACTTCAATCACATAAAGGGTTGACTACCAAAGTAGAACTTGGTGTAATTGAGAGTAAAGGGATAATGAAATACAAATTGAATATTTTATGATTGGGGAGTCCACTAAACATATTAAGGAACTAATAGTTAATGTATTTTTCAATATTATTCCTTCCTAAAACACTTTAAATAACTTTTTAGGAAAAATTATAGGTTATGATAAGGGGAATAATGGTCTTTTACACTATAATTTCCAAGAAACACGATGTTCTAAAACCAATGAAGATATATATTTTGTTTTTATAAAATAGTTAGAGATTGAAAAATTTAATAATTATTATCTAATTTTATAAAAAAAGATAGTGTACTAAAATTTTGATCTTCTTAATTATAGAAATGGAAATACACATGACTTCAACCATATCATTTTGATTCATTCTTGAGAAGTATAACCATCTCACTTGAACTAATTTCCAAGAATATAAAAGGTGCTTTCACATTATTATACACCATGAAAGGAAATTATATATTTTAGAAAACCCAATTACTGAAGCATCTATCCACAAGTCTAGTTGGGAAGAATTATCTCTATATAAGAATCATTTGGATGATACGACATATATTCAATGTTTCATGATATCATAAATATTAAATGAGAATATAAAGTAACATAAGGATATCGATGTGTATAACATGATATACTGACTTTGTTATCTCTATCAAGTGAAGGAGAGACAAGAGATATATAAGATATCCAATACACTATTTACATGTAATTTTTTAGAGTTGGTTCCTGTTGGGAAAAGTGTATTCAAGAATATTGGATACATAGAGAACTTAGAAATCTTGGGGATAAAATTTCATGATGACAAATTCATAGATATCATCCTTTTCTTTCTACCAAAATCATTATTCAGTTTCATTTTGAATTAAATCATGTGAAATATCAAGAAGACTATTTTGAAAATTTTTACTCTCATTCACCAAGTTTACAAGGACCCAAGGCATGATAAACGCAGTCTTGATAATGAATACAAAAAAGAAGAACATACCAAAATTTCCTAAGACTCAAACTAAGTCTAAATATCCCAATCTCCATTCTTATAAGAATAAGAATATCTAAAGGAAATAAAATGAAAAATATGTAGTATGATTTTCATGTGGAAAGATAGGAAACTAGAAGAATAACTACAACCAGAAGAAAGTGGAAGCTAAAGGTTAATTCATTATCAAGTGTAATATTTCTACATCTACACATTGGGTATAAGATATATCTTGAAGTTATCACATATATATAGAAATGTATAAACCAGTTATGTTTTTAAACATTTACAAAGGATAGGTGGATCTTTGACAAATCAATGGAGCATGACTAATTACTTTGGCTATAAGAGACTACCACCATCCATTGCCAATTGGAATTATTTTGGTTTTAAATAACTTTTATTTTTTATGAAGGTTTACTAAGAACATAATCATTTTTTCTTTCCTTAACATAGATATATTTATTTTCAAATTTGGAAATAAATATTGCCTCTTTTACAAAGACATCATTTTTATGGTATGTAAAAACTAAATAACAATATTTATGTATTATATTTTGCAAAAAAATGGAAATAGATAATTAATCTAGTTTTCATGACTCATATAACACCCATTTTTGGCATTACTATCTTAGTCACATAAATGATAAGGTTCAGATAAAGCTCTGTCAATATGGTTATTTAGACTCTTTTTAGATAATACCACTTGAAATATTTCATGCTTATTTGAAAAGGAAAATGATCTAACAACCATTTGGTGGATGGGGTGAAAGGTCCACAAAGATTCTAGGATTAATAGACAATAATTTGTGTGGAAATTTTCTAGTATAATCTAGAGGAAGATGTTTTGACTTCAAAACTTTTATTGATGACTTGAGTAGATATAGATATGTCTGGTTGTTGATGTATAATTATGAGAAATTTGAGAAATTAAATGAGTTCAAGAATGAAGTGTAGAATTTACTTAGTAATAAGATAAAGAAACTTTAATATGGTCAAGTTAGTGAATATCTTAACCAAGATTTTATCAAATTTCTAGTGGAGTTTATGCAATAACCCATGTTTTCTCGGGCTATAAATTTGAGGACAATTTTGGATTTTTTTCTTTCACATGATTATAAGGGGTAAAAGGGTCATTTTTTCCTAGAATATGATCTCAGATATTTTTTTTGACCCCCCTATTGGTTTCTAAAGAGGTTTTTTACCTTTGTATAGGAGTTTGGTGGAATTTTGAACCGTTTAAATTTTCATGGAATAATTAATATTTAATATTTTGTTTAAATAAATATTAATTTATTCACACATGATCATTTGATTATATCTTTTTAATAGAGATTA
This sequence comes from Viscum album, assembly GCA_963277665.1. Lineage (NCBI taxonomy): Eukaryota > Viridiplantae > Streptophyta > Magnoliopsida > Santalales > Viscaceae > Viscum > Viscum album. The sequence continues at coordinate 791,923,689 of OY728151.1, forward strand.
TGATTGAGATTCTATCTCTTATATTGAGTTTTGAATGGGTTTTTTTTCTAGGTGAGCAATAAACTCAATTCAAGAACTAGGGCTGGGCTTGAGCCCCTTTTTATTTTTATTTTCTTTTCTTCCTTTTCTTTTTCCCATTTCTTTTTTTCACATCCCCTTTGGATTCTAACATAAAATCCCCCCCATAATGTATTAATCCATCACATGACTGAGAGAGAAGGGTAGGGGTAGGTATGGGAGAATAATATAGGTTCCTCTATGGAGCTCAAGAGGATCTAGATCATTGTGTGGTAGCTACGGATCACGGAAATGGGTGAAGCTTTAGCAGATTCTTCCCAAAGGTAGTCAGTTTTTATGTTTTGACATAAATCCCCATATATTTAAAACATTATGGTTTTAAGTCACTATTATCATTAATTAGAACCCCTTTAGGGTCAATCTATACCTTTTGAGGAGAAATTTTGGTTTTAGGCTGATTTTGAGGGGTTTCACGTTCAGAAATCCTGATCACACATCATATAGTTCAGGAACACACACCAAGGGTTCTTCCCATTTGGGGAAAATAACCTTTTAGAAGTACATGTTGTGTATGGGGTATAAACATCATGTACTGGGTCTCGGTTATTTAGTCATGTACCCATCCAGATAGCCCGTGTAGGGGAAAATGGTCATGTAGAATACACAGCCAGACCCCGTGTGGGTCGCATGACATGAAGAGGTGCATGGATAGAAAAGGTTCATGTTCAAGCCATATAAGGCACACTGGTAGGTACCCCATGTAGGGTACACACCGTCTACCATAATTACATGTCATGTAATTGGGTTTTACACATCATGTGAGGTTGGAGTACATTCCCATGTGGAGCTTCAGTTTTACACATTGTGTACCATGGTATGCACATCGTGTACTCCTCCTTTTCTACCCTTTTGATGGTTTTTCATATATTCACACCATGGAGTCATAATTGGACACATGAGTAGTCCATTTTGAGTATCTTTTTGGAATATATCATGATGGTGAAACCCCTGAGATGATATAAGGACTCCTAGGAGTAATTTTGTGTAATTTCATAAACAGATAGGTTCGTCCTATCGTAGTCAAATACATCTATCTTCTCATAGTGATACACTTTGATCTGTTTTGATCCATGAACTATCTCTCCTGATTGACGCCTTCATACATATCCCTTTTAGTACATCTCTCTTTTAGTACATATCCCTTGAAAGATGTGTCATTCTGGACTAGGAGGTCATGAGATTAGTTGTTTATGAGGATCCCTTATAGGATGCCTCTGATTACGTTTCAACCTAGAGGATCCCATGTAGGATGCCTCTATCTTTTTACTATTACCAAGGTTCCCCTATGGGAAATCTTTACTTACATGTTTTCCTAGAGAATCCCTTGTAGGATCCATTTACCTATTTATTATTTCTAAGGATTCCATGTAGGATGACTCTACCTACATACACTATTATTGAGGGTCCCATGTAGGAAGCCTCTTCTTATGTACCATTCCAAGGATACCATGTTGGATTTCTCTATTTACTTACTGTTAAGGAGCCCATTTTTTATTCCACCTTTTACATTCATTGTGGAGGATCCTGAGTAGGATGTCCTTACTTATGTATAGACCTTGAGGATCCCAAGTAGGATGCCTCTCTAGTGTTATAACCTAAGGGACCCAATGGGTTCCATGGTGGTTGACTGAACCTAATCTAGTGTAATGGGGGTTTGGTTAGTCATGGTAGTAGGTGTCACCTCAGAACCCATATTAAAATTGTAAGCCTATAAGGTTGTGGTGGTATTGGTGGGTTTTGGAATTCAGACACCCTCTCTATTTTATTCTTTTATACACATGGTTACTATTGACATAGTTATGATAGACAAAAATGATTCCTAGTTTTTGTTTGATATTTCTAACATGGTGTGTTATTGGGATGCCCATATGTACTCCCAAGGATTCATCTTATATTCCTATTTGTTTCTTAGGGTAACTAGACATACTTCTTGGAAACCAGATGATGATCTATTTCTATTGACTATCATTTGATTGTGATACCTAGAGGTACTTCTTGGGATCCAACTATGGATCCTTACTATTTTAGGACTTCCAAACGTACTACCTAGAATCTAGATTCAGAGCCTTATTCTATTAGGACTGCTAAATGTACTTCTTAGGGTCGATATTGTGAGATTACTTGATTTAATATTACTTTTACTAATACTTTAAGTCCCATTTTTTCCTCCCTGATGAGGGATATATAGGTAGGTTTCTATGAGTGACATGTAACCCCTCTTATATAGGGTTACTCAAGGAATGGATATTCCTCTACCATTCTAGAGGATACCAAAGGTCATCGGGTGGGTGTATTTACCCCGAGCAATGGGATGCTAATGAGATCCCTAAGTATGGGCTTGATCTTCTCATTTGATCCCTAGGATACTCCATGGGATCGGTGTACACAGCATTATAGGATTGCCTATAAGTTTTTAGGGATGAGGTTGTTGAGCTAGTTATTGAATGATTCTATGTTTTTATATCAGATTTGATTATTATTCCTTACATATCTTCTGAGGGTTATCCCCCTTAAGGATTATCTGAGTTACAATCTCTTGGTTTCCTATGAGTTGAGACCTGGGAATCTATCATCGGATTGGATTACATATGGATTGAATAAAACAAAATCTAGCTCAATGACACATTTTCAATATGTACAATTGTTACCTGGAATCCTTGGTTATTGGAGGAGAGTATAGGTAAACCTAGGCATAGGACATGTATCCCCTTGTGGTGACATAGCTTTCTCAGATACATTATGACGTTGACCAAAGTAGGTTTTGTCAATTGGGATTACAAACCCCAAGATTGAATTTATGATGCAAGGATTGAGTGGTGTGACATCCAAATCATATCCCTAGTCATAATATGTACATTTGTTCATATCTAGGATTCTAGGATCAACTATTGATTTAGTTTTTTATGATGTTGTTCATGGACACCTTGGTCGGATGTCTTAGTTCAATGTTGTTGTCATGTATATACATACATACATACATACACACATATATATATATATGGATGTATATATGTATATAAATATATGTGATTGCATAGTCCTAGGGACATTCTGACTTAAGTAGAAGTTGATATAGTCGATAGGGATTACAGACCCAAGTATTGACTATGTTTCTTTTTATGTTATTGGTTTCTTTATTATTACATTTGTGTCTCGACTAGACTGATCATATTTCATGAGAATTCTCTTATGATAGTATATTTATAGGTTCGTCATTGGGTGGCCTACTGAGATTTTTTCTCACCACTATACATACACCTTAGTTTGTGGGAAGACCTTATGTATTTTTTTCAAGTTGATCATAGATACATAATGGATAGGGCTGAGGCCCAGGGTTACATGATTGAGTGGGGCCACTTGTGTGGGTTCTTATGATCATAATGTTGTAGTTTTATAGTTTTTAGAGACTGAGTATGTGGATTAGCTCAGAGTTAGTATGAGATACATGTACTTTTATTTAAATTTTTTTATATAATCCTATATATGTGATCGGTCTAGTGGGCGATCAATCCTATATGTATGACATGGTTGTTCAAGATTTTATAGAATTTCATTTATTTTATAGTATTCTTTTATTTCAGATATTTACTACTTCCCTGCTCTGATTATTTAATTCTTGGATGATATCAAGTTATTTCCACTATTTTACCCTAATATAAGGGTATAGTCTCTCCACTATACCTCATTTAGACCCTCACTGCTAGTTGGAAACCTCTAGTGTACGCGGAGGTGTTCTTGAGGACTTGTGGTGAACCAACTCAGGAAACCAGTTTGGTGTCATCCCTATCATGATTTTAGAGTTTATGATTCCATTTCAACTCTCTCCACATTATACTCCATAGTGTAAGGGTGTTAGTGAAAATATTAACCATTCCTTTCTTAACATGGTATGGTTAATGATGATTGATATGGGCCTTCGATTATCCTATTGGGTAAATTCATTATAATCTGTGGAATACACACTAAAGTGAGTACAAAGTAAAGCTGAAAACATAATTCCTTTTGAGTCATAGAGTGGGAAGTGACTCTTTTTGTCACCTACACATGTATGGGGATGTGAAACATTTTTTAATACCACCTTTCGAAACAAGATAGAACCTCATGGAAAGAAGTGTATATTTATATGATATCCTAAGAAAACCAAGGGATATTATTTATGTAACCCCTCAAAAAAGAAATTGATTATCAAAAGAAAATAAATATTTCTTGAGTGGGGCACATCCATAAGAATGATAGTGGGAGAAATGTTGAAATTGATGAATTTAATACTTAAGATACACAAGAGTTGGTACAGGAGTAGATTATAAGGGTCCTCATGAAAGAAGTTATTCTTGAAATAGAAGTACTATGTAGGAGTACCAGAGAGGTAAGAGAACTAGAAAGATATGTTTTTCTAGTAATTGAAGATAGTAACTCGTTATTAATTGAAAATAATGATCCTCTCCCCCAAAAAAAAGGTAGTATAGATCTTAGAAATTTCAATATGGAAATAATCCAAGAATTATGATATGGATTCTATGTATCAAAACCAAGTTCAGGTTTTGGTAAATCCACCAGTTGATGTGAATACTTTTGGGTGTAAATGGTTATTCAAGGGAATACTAGGCATGAAAGTTAAATTAAATACCTATAAATAATGTAAAGTTTCTAAAGGGTTTAGAAACTTTCAAGGCATTGACTATGATGAAACCTTTTCTCTAGTTTCCATGTTTAAATCCAACATAATTATACTTGATATAGAAGCTTATCATAACTATGAAATTAGGTAGATGGATTCCAAAATATCTTTCCTTAATGGGGACCTTTAGGAATATTTCTATATGACATAAACATATGGGTTTGTGACTCCATTTAATACCAAAAAAAATTCATGTTTCAAAGATATATTTATGGATTAAAGAAATCATCTAGGTCATGGAACATTTGATTCAATAAATCTTGAAAAGAATTTGGTTTCATTAATAATTAAAGTGATACATGTGTCTATAAGTGGTTTGGTGGGAGTGTGGTCATTATCCGAGTAGTATATATTGATGACATATTACTTATTATAAAAAAACATATAAGTCTTATAGTCAGTTAAGAACTGGTTTTCAAGTGCTACTCCATGAAGGACATAGGTGAAGCAACCTATATTCTAGGGATAAAGGTCCTTTTTGATAGATTCAAGATATTTATTGGACTAAGTTAAGGTATATACATTTATCATATAATAAAAATATTTATTATGGAATAATAAATCTGGTTCTAGTATCACATGGTATACATCTTTCCATGAAAATACATCCTATAATACAAGAGGAGAAAGATAGAATGGGTAAGATCGCATATGCTTCTACAATAGGATTATTCATATTTTCAATGTTATATACTATGATTTATGTTTTCTATTCCTTGATCATGGTAGGAAGATATCATGTTGATCCAAGTGAACATTTTTTATCTATTTTTATGGCTATAATTAAGTATTTGAGAATAACTCAGGATATATTCTTGGTGTATGGAGGAGATGAGGAACTAGTCATCATGGGTTATATTGATTCTAGTTCTTAAATGAGTTAGAATGATCTGAATTAAAAGTCAAGATATGTCTTCAGTCTCAAAAAATGTTCTATGAGAAGGAAGAGTTCAAAGAAGCTAGTTGTTAATGATTTTACAATGGAGTCTGAGTATATAGCAGGTACTAATTCATCCAAAGAAGTTATTTTGATACAAAAATTTATCTAGGATATAGATGTGGTTCCTATTAATAAGGGCCATATCACATATAATGTGATAATACTATAGTGGTGGCTCTCACAAAGGAGAAAGAATCACACCAATAGACAAATAACATACTCCATAAGTATCACCTCTTGAGGTATTTTCTCATATGGGTGAATTTTTTGTAAGAATATTTTTCACAGAATAAAATGTGATGGAATTTTTGACTAAATCCTTATCTCAGTAGAAGAATTAATTTCATGTGAGATATAGTGGACATAAAGTTGTAATCAGTTGTATTTAGTGAAATTAGGATTTTTTTGGGGTTGGTCCCTAGAAATAACTTCTATATACTTTATTATTACAGGTATTCATTGTTTTTTATATTAAAAAAACTTCATATCACATAATTATTATTACTTTACATGAAATCGTATGTGATAATTTCCTAATAGTAATTGTCGTATAGAATGTCTATAATAATTCCTCGCTATGATGAGAAACCATAATTGGTGTGATAATATTCTTAAATATATATTTTATAGCCAAATGATTTTATTTTACGGAAAAAATGATGCATGCTATCAGGGGTAGAGACTTATGGGACTTTGATGCACTTTTTCATGGTGTATGCCCTTGGTAATTTTCAATATAAGAGATTATGAGAAAATGACCCGCTAGTAGGAAATCCATATTTATGTTCCATTGTATTTTCCTGTATACAGACTTGTGTATTAATACCTATATCTTAGGATTATTTTTAATGCATATGATTACTTTCATACTTTGATGTACTAGTGAAAACTGTAATGAAGTATGTTCATGGAAAAGTGATGTACATTGGGTAAATCACAAGTAATATTACATTAATAAATAATGCAATAAAGGATGTCTCTTTTTTTCTTTAAAATAACTTGATATCTTAGACCCTTCAATAAAAATGAAACAACCTAAATAGATCAATTTCCATTGTATTTTTTGGGTGGTTTCATTTTTGAAAAAGTTAATGAAATAGAAATCAATAACATAGGTTGATGACACAAGCATGAAACCTGCTTGATTAGAGATATCATGATAACAAATTATATTACACAACAAGCATTTGTATGAGGTTTTATGTTGTTTTAACATTAACATCCTTCTATATGGATCCCTTGGTGTGTTATTAGATTTTAACCTTAAACTTTGGGTGGCTCCACCTAATGCCACTGAGAAATAAGCATAGAGGGTCACACACTATGTGTATCTAGAACATCAGTTAAATATTAAATATTATTAATTATTTAACAAGTTGAATAAATATTATTCCTATGAGTGGTTTAATAATTATTCATGTTTGTTTGATTGTATATATTCAGTAACTTGTTATTCAATATAATATTTGTGTGAAAAATATTTAATAAATATTTATTTTCTATTTAATAAATATAATATTTATTTTTTTATTTATTAGAGAGTAATGAAATGTTACTTATTATTTAAATTAATATACATTATTAATTGTTTGATAAATATTTTGGAGGAATGGTGGATTGAAATTAAAGGTCTGATGAGAAATAATATATATTAAATATTATTTTAATAAATTTTAAATAATTTATTTTAGAAATAATATTTAAATAATTCATTATTTTTCTACATGTAAATAAATATTATTATTATTATAGATGTGGGGTTCTATGAGGATTATTTAAATAATAATGGTGTATGTACAATCATTATTTTCAAACACTAACACTATTTAAACCCAGTTGTATTATTTCTAACATAAAATGCTAGAAATTTTTTTGGGTGTGTGCAATGATATAGAGAATTATTTCAAGCCCTAGAGATCCCATATACAATAAATCTATGATGAATAGAGATTTATCCCCTTCCACAACCCCACTCTATTGTAGAGATATCAATAAGAATACTTATTAGAATCAATTCTTGTGGTGATAAAATAAAAATAATTCAAGTTTTGGGATCTTTCGTGTTTGCACTCTGAGATTTATATGGTGAAAATCAAAGGTTTATGGTGCATATGTGGATCACTATTGGAGGGATTATACACTTTATTCCTATGAAGAAACAATATTATGAGGTAGATACATTGTGAGATTCATCAATAAAGAAATAATTCCTCATAATGTAATTATTTTAACTGGTTAAATTAATTAAAAATCATTCTGTGTTGATCCTATATTTGGTTTCATCATTCTAATTCCAATTAATATTTGATTCAATTACATTGTTCATGGAATTATTTTTATATTTTCATATCAAATTAATCTATTATTATGAAAAAAATCTGAATTGGGCATGCCCTATCGGTTCTTCCTCTACGCCCAAAAACTTTAATACTGCTAAGGGTGAGTTATGGAACTCATAGAGAACCACCTCATGAAACACTGATGGGATGAAAAGACTCATATGGAAAAATTCTTAGTGTTTTTCATTCTCATACCATCCATCAGGGGAATCATTACAGATAACTCAATCTACCTAGACCTCTACCTTGGAATCCCATAGCTAGGACTCCTCCACATAATAGACTTGAGAGGACTGAACTATCTTTTGAAAAAGGAATCCTCTACCACTAACCTCTCTCATATAAAGATGCATCATGGATTTATCCTCCATCACTCTCCAAAAATTCCCAAACTCATGCATGGAATCACTTCTTGAATTCTATGTTTTCACATTGACCACAACATTACCCCTTCCTAATGTTTATGAGATCTCAAATTTGTAATCCTATAATAATTTCATCCATTTTTTCTATTGAAAAGTTTATCTCATGCTAGGATAAGATGTGACTTAGGATTTTATGATCTATAAAAACCTTAAAGTGTTTACTGATGAGATATTGTTGCCATATATTCAAGTAAAACACTACCGTTTCCACCTCAATATCATGGGTGACATAGTTATGTTCATGGGATCATAACTATATAGATCCATAAGAAAAAAATACATTCTATTAAATCAATAAACTAGCCAATAAAAGATGTGAAATTTCATAGTTGACCTCAAATTGAACTCCCTATTTTGACAAAAAAAACTATGGCACTAACCAACATATCCTTTAGATACTAGAAAGAAACATAGCACTAGTCAGTCTATAAGAATGTCACATCCTTTCTAGTAAAGGTTTCCCAATGACTCAAAACCTAGGATAATTTGAGTATGAAACTCATATAATTTCCTACAATACCAAAACAAATCTACACCTCTACATCAGTCTTGGGGGATTATCAAGAAAAATACATCTCAATCTTCAAAGGATTCAAAATTACTTCACACTAGGACATGACATGCCTCAAGAGTACACATGGATGTTGTTGATAAACAAAACCATGAACTAGTCCAGAAACTCTTGGAACCATGCATTCATCAATCCCATGAATATATCTAAAGTGTTTGTTACACTTAACAACATTAAAATAAACTCATAATTCCCATAAAACCATTAAAAATAAATATTTGAAATATCCTCATCCTTCACCCCCATATGATGATATATTGATCATAGATTGATCATAGAGAACCAACTTTCTCCCTTCAGCTGATCAAATAAATCATCAATACGTGGAAGAGGGTAGTGATTTTTCCCTATCACCTGATTCAATATATGATAATCGATATGTAGACATAGAATGTGATTTTCTATCTTTTCAAACAAAATTGGATCACCCCAAGGTGACATGCTCAACCAAATAAAACCTCACAACAAGAGATCATTGATCTGAATCCATAGCTCCCACATCCTAGAATGTTTCATCATATATAGATAAATTGAAATTAGAGAAGCGCCTAGATGTATCTATATACAAAATTCAATCTCTCATTGAGGGGGTAACACCACAACCTCTTTAGTAAGGACACCAAGGTACTCTTCCACAACCCTAGGAAACATTGATGGATGAACCCTGGATGATCTCAGTATAAACTCAAACATCAAGGAAGATAAGGTAGGAACACATCTATAACACATCCATGGATCTCGGCCTCCAAAGAATATAGAAGAGTCTCTGTTAGAATCATAAAACATAATCCACATCCTAAAGTAATCCATAATATCTTTCACCAAATATAGTTAGTCCATATTGAGTATGATTTCGTATGGATATATCTACAAACATAGGAAGTCTCCCCCATAGTGATTTTTCCCATTACTACATCATAGTCTCTATATAATTTATACAAATTATCTTGACCTCAAACTGCCATAGTCAATGGAAATGTAACTGGAAGCCTCTCCACCATAAGTCCAAAAGCACGAACCAGTGCAAGTGGTATAAATGAGTGTGTTGATCCTAAATAAAACAGGGAATTATCCCAAGTAGAAAACAAGAAAATAATACCTTGAATGATGTTTTTATTTTCTATATCTGGAAACTCTTGAGCATATATATGACCATGGCCTACTTTATGACCTCTCTGACCTTGATAAAGACCAAATTCATGTATAAGATCTTCTATCTGATGATGAGGATTGTCACAGTGATGTACTCTTCCTACCCTATCTCCCCTATTTAAAATTGGATATAGAACACTACTTCTACTTCCTCAACTAATACTGATGTAGTTGTGGAACATGAAACAGAACACCAATCACACACTGTCATCTCAAAAAGTTCAGGCACTCCCGCCACTGATCACCATGGGCTCTATAAGAAAATAAGACTTTTGATCCATTGGTTAGGGACTGAGAGTATCCAACACCAATTAAATATAATGAAGAGTGTTTGGACTGACCCCTAACTATCTAAAAACCATTTTATTATGGCTACTGGGAACCCCATTCCACAGCTCCACTATGTGGAGAATCATAAATAATCCACTCTTGGTGAAATTTGATAAGGGTTAGCATCATATCAATAACCTTTAGTATCACTAATTCCTTGAGATATATTAGAATCATAAAATAAGTAAATTGGAATCGGATCAATAGATGTAAATCTGCCTTTAAATGACTCACCCTAGCCTCCCCATCTAATAGTGGGTTTGAATCTTATCAATTGAGGTTCCTGATCTGGATCCAAAAATTGTGCACACTAGAGCTTCTCTACCATAGGGTAAATATATCTTCATTTATGGACACCTTTTTGGTCAAAGAAATAATCTTATATTAAAACTAATCTCAAAAATTCTACCATGAAACATTATACTCATATCGATCAATGTGTAATAAGAACCACCATAAACTTTATACCCCACAAAACACCGTCACCTTTAGTGAAACCTAGTGCTCCTTATAAGAACTGATTGAACTGAAGGATATCTTTACCTCCTTAAACTAATCCTATATATCTAAAATATAAATGGAGATCCCATACCTCTGAAAAATATGGCACTCAAACTCTCTAAGTGTCCTCCTTCAGGAATCATCATTATTGAGATCAACCCTACAATGATCTACTGGTCCATCCTGTAGAACATCTTCATCATGAACCTAAAAAGTATGTCGACATAAATATATAATTGTAAAATAAAAATGGTTAGGGACTCCTAAAAATTGAATATATAATATTTAATATTTATAATTTAATTAATTTCCAAACTAACCTAAAGGTATACATATTTCAAACATAGTAATAAACAAGAGTTGTGAATAATCCTTTCCTTGGATACTACCCAAAACCAATATCACTTCGCTTAGTAGGCCCAGTAAATTTGAAGTTCCTTCCATTAGGATATAGGGGGTCATAAATACCCATTTCCTAACCAGTCTCCCTTATTTACATCACATAATAAGATTGTTTGACACTATTTCCCTATGAAAACATGAATTCCTTTCCATTTTCTACCTCCAAATTCAATCATATCCCACAAATAGACCTTTGATACTACTATATCATGACTCCCTCCCCAAAAATGTGGCCCTCTTGGGATTGAAATGAGATAAGGGATATAAGGACCCATAAATCCTACTTCAAATGGTTCATGGGTTATCAACTAGAAGGAGGGTACATCATATACATAAATAGAGGCATTACCTCTAATAAAAACATGGGTAGTGAGAGATAAGGTAATTCCACCAAACAATTACTGCTCAAAAAAAGAATAAAAGATCCAAATACATGCACGTGATGTCATAAAACTGGGGTAAATACAAATAAACTAAAATTACCAAAAGAAATTTCTTATTAATGACCTTGAAGCCTAAACAACTCTTGAACAACCCCCTAAGACTGTAATATCCTACACGATCAACAACCAACTTATGTGGAATGGAAAAAAAATAGTTTATATATACATAGGGTTAGTAAATAGGTTTAATCAGTGGAATCTTCCCTAAATCCTATCATGTAAAATATAAATAAAACATACTAAATCCCAATGACTAAACATTAAAACTATCTCATCACCTAAATAAGAATGTTAAGTTCCTAGTGTCACAATTCCTCTCTCACTATGTATATCATACAAGTATGATATAATATCCAACATAATATAAAATTTAAGGTAACTCACTATCACTTCCCCCCTAGTTTTTTTCTTATCCCCAATATTATATTTCATGATCTATCTCCTTAAATAATCCATATGCATCAAAGGGAACTGTATAACAACTAGTTCCTCAAGCGTCACATAATATCATCATCAACACCCACATCTCCATATTATAACAAAGTAGTTCTAGGAGCCACCACATCTCATACATTGTGTATTATACCTCAATCCATCACATATCATACACAAAATACCTATAATAATCTTTAGGATACTATATCTAGAGATAATTTTTTGTGAAATAACTATAATCCATCACACCCCTCTATACACATATATGGTAAAGGTAAACACGAAGCATATGATTACAAAATAATACTCCTAGGATAAGGGAATGGGGAAAGAGGGGGCAGTCGTTCATCAGTTCCTCACCAATATAGATATTGGGAAAATACCATCTAGAGTCCACAGGGAGTCGGTCACCCTACCAATATGGGTGGCGTAGCATCTAAAATCACATAAAATATGAATATATATTGCTCACCAATAAAACTCTAAGAAACTACATAGATTTAACCTCAACTATATTAATCATCACTCAAACACCCAGATGAACTTATAAGGACTACATATCCTATAGGAACAAATCATTTAAAGAGACTTTAATTAATTATTTACATTAAACATTTCATAATTACATTAATTATAATTCAAATTCCATGACCTCCAAGAATAATCCAACTTCCTATGAGGTTCTGAAAGAATTATCATTTTTTATCAATATGAAAAGCCTATGAATCCATTGGATACAAAATTTAACATTCATTATCATTCCTAAGATACCATAAAATATGATTAAACCATCCACATCTAGCTGCATTAAGTAACGGGGAGAAGATATGTATAAATAATAAACCCAATAATATGGACTTCAAATAAGATTCATCAACATGAAATCATATCTGATCTCAATACAAAAAAATAACACTCAATCTAATCTTTTACCCTCTTCATCAGTACCCAAGTCATCCTTGAAAACACTATGCATATCACCATTCATCCTTCCATCGCATTCACTGACTGCTACACAAACCTGGGAACCCTCACCCATTTCTCATCAAAAAATTATCTACCCCAAGCTCATGTCATTCCTCATAGCAAGGCCCCACATCCATAGAAAACACTCAAGGCATCAAGAAAAGAAATTCAACAGTGTATTAAGTCCCTAAAACCAAGGAATCCAACCTTCATAGGTAAATAGGATCACTCAGCAGAAAACAATTATCTTTATCAAAAATCCAATTTGTTAAAATCTTGATTTAACTGATTCATTTAACATAGGTTAAAACCACATGAAACCTAAGGCCTCAAATGTCAATGGAATTAAAAAAATTTAAACATAATGAAAGAATAACTTCTAATTTCTATCAAAAATAGAATAATGATAAAAAATTAAAAATAACTATTTATTTAATAATCCAATAAACATTACCAGATTTTTATTCTTTATCCAAATTACAAGTATAACTAATATTATAAACTATATCATAAACAAGAAAACCAATATGAAATACATTAACATAATGTAAACATATGTGATCCCTACAACCTGAAATCATGAATTAATTTCTTAATTCCTATTTAATATTAATTAAGGTTAATTTCACTATTTTCCAATGATATAAATCAATATTAATTCAAAATTTAACTTAAGATAAGGATATAAAATGAATATATAATCTTGATTTAGAAATTCAATGTTTTTAAATAAAGAACAGATGATTGGGGTTCATCCACCACTAAAAGAGAGGGAAGATTCATCAGAACCTATCACTAGAAAAGAACTATTATCCATAATCATATCTCAAACCAAAATAGAGGTAAGGAATGGAAATAAATATAAAATTAAAAGAAATAGAGAGCCCATTGTTATGAGGCATCGATCTAGATGAATAAATGTTTTTCTCCCAAGAGGCATTGTTGGAGGGAGGTGTGATGTCAAGAGGTTGATTAGGGATAAGGGAGAAGACTAAGAAATGGACTTAAGATAATTGAATGATAAGTAATTCAAATCCCATATAATCACATTCCATTAAAAATCAAATCATGGAATTTTTACCAACACCACGGCATGCCCCGTGGTGTGGTATAAAAAACACAAGCATTTTTTACCCACCATGCATAACACCATGGTGTAGTGACCTCTGCCCTACCTATTTCTGATAGAAGGGATCAAAAACACAAAACCCATCTAGACTTCCTCAAAATTTCATCCCAATCCATTTCATAATTCCCATTTCCCATAGGATGAACTCCAAACTGAAACACCCAACAAAATGATCAGACAAGTTTTTTCCTTCATTGTGGTATATCCTAACACAAAAATAGTTAGTAACAAACCCTCCACTAGGAATTTTCAAGATATATATTTCTCATAATAAGAACTTTAGATGTAAAATACCTTTGAAATATATTTTCGATCCATTTCACTAGTCATATTTCACCTTTCACCACACACCCAGGATCCAAAATGACCAAAACATCACCATCACATATAAACACCCTTTAACACTTGAAAAAAATACAAAGATAGGGATTCTAGAAATATAGGCCCTTGTATTGATACTTTAGGAAAATATTTTTTGATTCATTTGTGATTTATAGGAATTACCCACACAAATCTGACACATGGTGTGACAGAATTGATTAAAAGTGATTATTTTTAGCTTAAAAGATAAATTTTGGTTTAAAACATGTGTCACATACTCAAAATAAATAAAATGTGCTTAAATTATCTTTATATGTTAGTAAAATGATCCATGATTCATTTTTAAGTCATATTACTTATCCTAATGTCAATCTTACACATGGTTTGATAGGTATGAGTGGTGGTGTGTGATTTCATTTAAATATGAAAGTTTAGTTTAAAACATGAATCATACTCAAAACTGAGCAAACATAATTGGATTATCATGATATTTAACAATAAATATTAATAATTCATTTTTGATATGTAAAAATTAACTACACATTAATTTGATACAAGATATGTTCAGTATGACTTATAGTGTATGTTTTCATTTAAAAGTGACATTTTTGTTCAAAACATGTGTCACATACTGAAAAATGAGAAAACACATTTGGATTTTCATTATACTTCATAAAAACAATCCATAATTCTTTTTTTAGATGTATGAATCAAACTCATGTCAATCTAATACATGGTGTGGCTGGTATGATACAAAGTGCATGTTTTTAGTATAAAAGTGACATTTTTGTTCAAAACACACGTCTTATAGTAAAAACTAGGAAAACACACTAATATTTTCATTGTAAATTTGGGAAAATATTTATATTTCATTTATAATGTAGATTAATTAACCTCATTTTAATAAAGCACATGGTGTGGTTTTTATAAATGAAAGTGTATATTTTCAGTTTAAAAGTGAAATTTTTGTCCACAAAATGCATCACATACTCAAAACCAAGAAAAAATATATGGATCATTTTAATACTTTAGGAAAATTATTTTTGATTCATTTTTTATGTATAAAAATTCATATCATGTCAATTTGATTCATGGTATGACCATTATGACTAAAAATTCTTGTTTTCATTTAAATGTGATGTTTTTATCCAAATTATGCATCAAATACTCAAAATAGAGTAAATGTGCTCAGAAGTACTTAGTAGTTCAGTATAAAGATATATAATTTTTTTATGATGTGTATGAATTAAACTCATGTTAATCCAACACACAGTGGGATCATTATGACCAAAAGTACATCACATACTTAAAATAAAACAAACGCATGTAGTGTGAGTACTTTGTAATATTTTTTATTTATGTTTTGTGTTATCCTATTTATTTATGTATTATCATTAAGCATTCATGTTGTCCCTCTTTATTTATTTTATATTAATGAAATATTGTATCATTTTTAGGTTTCATTTTTTTAATAGGTAGGGGGAAACACCCACTTTTTTATTAAGGAAATAAATCCCTTTTTCAATAGGGTATTGAGGTAACCCTTTCATGACCCAAAATCCTAGTGGCTCGAAGTTTCATAGCTTGTCCCAATGGGGCCTATGTCATGATTCCCCAAGCCCACTGCCAATAGGATAGGGGCTGGAAACTAGGGCCAAGTAGGCATGTCACTAGCATGGGAGGCCTTAGCCTAATTACTTGTACACACACACACATCTCCAAGCTCATAAAATGATGAAATTTAAAAACAATTGAACAACCATGCATGGATACATCTAAATCCCGCAACTAGAGTATGACTGACTGAAAATTATTTTTTATTGAAATAAACCCCTTTTAAAGGATAAGGGGAAAACCATCAAGACATCATGACTTAAACAAAATAAACAAGTCTTCAACTGACCGAACCTCTAGATCACAAGTAGCGCTCACTACAATATAGAAGCTCTTCCCATCAAAAAGAACCATTAAGACCATCTTACATTGTTTCATCGTAGCACGGAAATTTGTCTTGTGCCAAAGAGCATGGGCCTGGTACCAATGGCCAAGGCCATACCCTCTCAAAAAAGTCTACAAAAAAATGTTTTAAAATAATTCCATCTTGAAAGTAAGATGGGGACTATTGTCAAGATGTCGTAGGAACACACCATGGTCTCTCTGGTCTCACTAAGCAATGTTTGGTCCTGTTCCCTCAAGGAATGTATTAATAGGTTGATATTTCACACAAGAAATGAAATGTGTGGTAAAATACCATGTAGGGGTGAGTATAAAAAACCCAGGAGTACACCCCAAAACCACAAATCTTACTACAAAAGAATACAGTCATCTATACACAAGTATATGTCTAAAAACATATAACAAGAATATCCAAATATACTCAAAAAGACATATAGTCTAAAGTTAAGTCAAATACATAATTCTAGCCTAGGATCTCAGCTTTAAGGTTCCACAATGTAGTCTTCTAGGAGAACACACTCCATGATTCTCATAGCACTGATGACGTTCGTCCGAGAGGTAATACTTGTTGGGTCTCTCCAATAGAAGTAAAAATGGAAAGTATGAAGATATATGATACAAATATGAGGATAAATCCTAAGGGAATGAGTTATACCAACAAATCAATCTAGATTAACCTTATAAGTAGAGTATCAAAACCCACGTAATGTTGGTAATGATGATACGAAGAACTCTACCTAGGGAACAAATATAAATAGAGGATCTCACTCTAGGACTCGAGGAATGATTCCAACAAATCTATCTATGAAGTCATGATGAAGGGATCATTATCCTATGTGTAGGAGGTGATTCCATACTAACCATTATGGAATGTATATAGGGAATGTACCACTAATGAAACTTGTCTAAGGTATAGAGGATAATGGCTCCAAGCTAACTTTAAGAAAGTACATGGCGTGTAGTAGGGGCACGCGTCGTTTCCCTTAGACCTCAGGTCATTCCCATGTAAATGGCTCGGGTCTATGTAATAGTAAACGGCGTGCAGCTACCCATGTACTAGTACATGGGTATTTTCATGTACACCAGGCCAAGCTATGTCCATGTGGGAGTACATGGTGTACATGTGCTTGTGTACTCCATCCCATGTCCATGTACCCTCTTAGGTACATGTCTAGCCACCAGGGAGAGGTCACACACTATGTGATAGGGTCACACACTGTGTGATCCTTAACTTTCTTCAGAAACCCCAGTTACCTATAGGAGGTACCCACACACCATGTAGTCCTAGATTACACACTGTATGGTTTGGGATTTCTATAATCCCATTGTTTCTTCCTTCCATGTGTGTCTTTGCTTCCTCCTCCTCAGAATATAGATTCATTCTTGCTTGAAATCATTGATCCACTCTGACCAAACCTTTCCATCACTAAAAAATGTATTTCATCCCTTTGATTCATTTAGAAAATGGACTCATTCATCATTCTTCATTATGCGTTGAAGAACAAAAAATTGAGTATCCAAAATCTTCTGATCCTCCATCACTTTCATCGTCACACCACCTCTGTGTCATGTTGATCCCATATCTATAATATCAGATAATTTAACTAAGAAATGAGTGTTTAATGATAAATTCCTTAGTATATGTCAAACCATAGGCCAATGAAGAACACCCGTGATGAACGAATAAATCAGGGGAGAAAATCACAATGAACAATTGTGAGGAATGGAAATCGATCGATGTTTATGTCAACCTTGATTCATTTCCATTAAAATAATGAATGAATATATAATAAAATGATTACAAATAAATTCACCAAATAAATCCCCACAATAATCCCATTCTACAAAATGACTAATCCATGAATCAGTCCATTGGTCGATTTATTTTCATTCATCATAGAATTAAAAATGGGAGAAGAAACCAAATCAAAATATTTCCTACCTCAAGATAGATCAATCGTTGAAGAAGAACAATTTGGCATCATCATATTTGGCGAGATCCCTAAATGTCATTGCACATTGATCGTCGAACCATGATCTGATTGAAATTCACCTTAGAAAGATTCTCCAATGCTATACTTAAGGTTTCTCTAATAGCTCCATCATTATGCAGATAACCCTGGAATTCCATCATAATAGTCTATTTTAAGACATATCAGTCATTGCATCAACAAAATAAAAATAAAATAATTTATTTTATTATTTTATTTATTTAACGCCTATGATGAATTTTTTTACAAACACCCCACACCGACAAAGTTTATGTCACACTTAGGGTAAAATCAACATTCTAAACTCAACGGTTCTCTTAGATTTTTGATCCAATCCCCATTTTGAATTTATTTCACTTTTTTAGTAAAATTGTGTGCATGTGATATTTAATATATTTAATATATTTCAAACATTTATTCTGAGCACACCGACCCTTATAATCACACACCGTCTCAGTGCCTGGTCTTGAAAATAATCCATACGATATCTAAAAATAATACATGGAAAATCTGAGTCATTATATTATCCCCAATTTGGGGCTTTACATCCCAAAATATCCAAAAAACAATTGGCTACACAAAGAGATGTGGGTACTGAGAACGTATCTAAGCCTCACGCTCCCAGGTGCTCTCTTGAATATTTTCATGCTACCACTAGACATGCACTAAGTAATCACTCATCCATGAAGGATCCTCTCCTACCAATCCTAGATCTCTACTAGGTACTCATCAAAGGTAGCTCCATCCTCGATGTCTAGCTTACACCAGTCGATAACTTATGATAGGTCATTCATGTACTTTATCATTTGTGACATGTGGAATACATCATGTACTTAGTCTAACTATGGAGGTAGAGTTAAGTAGTATTTTGGGGGAAAATCCCTCAAGGTAACTTTATAATATTTTTGGCTTGGTTGTGTTTGTTGACAAAGTAGGCTCCCATGGTGAATTGTCGAGTTCCAGAGATATTTTTGATGACCCAATTTGACAAAGAACCATGATAAAGGAATGGAAGATCTAAAGGTGGTACAAAAAATAATATATTCAAGGTGGCACGGTTTTCCAGTGTTTGCCAACTTTTTGGGGTCCAAAATTTAGAGTTTGATGAGCATCACTAAAAGTGTATTTCCTTGAAGAACAATTCAAAATATGGAAAAGACATGAGTTTCATGAATATGGGCTTCTTGAAGATCATTTTTTGAAGGATCAAAGAAATATGACGGTGATCTCTGCAATTATGATGAGCTTTGTGAATGGTATATGTGAAGAGTATTACAGAGGTACAAAGGTTTTGATGGAAGCTATGTGATTGCAAGAAAAGACGAATCATGGTGGTGAAAAGATTTTGATGAAACTCTATGTGATTATAAAGTGAATTTTGCACTAAAAATTTTTATAGAGGTTTGTATAAAATAGAGCATTGTGGGGGGAAATTGGGAGCTCTGTGAAATGGTGATGATGTGGTGTTGACGTGGATGGAAAGTTATAAAATTGGTTGGAATACCTATAAATAATCCTCTACCTCCTTGAGAAGAGCATAGAGAATCAATAAGAATCTTAAGGCTCTCGAATCATTAAGGAGTTTTGTGAAGGTATTGAGATTTTCGAAAGTAAGGGAATTCACAATGGCTAACTGATCTTTGCGAAAGGAAGGAATGTCGTGAAGGCTAGTTGATATTTTCAAAATAAGTGTGCTTTGAAAAGGCTAAGTGAGATTCTCAAAAAGGAAAGATCTATGTAAAGTATAGTTTGTGCTCTACAAAATAGTGTTTTTTATAAAAGGAGGTGTACTTCATGAAGGCTGGTTTGAGCTTTATGAAAGAATGAGCTTCTAAAAGTAGTAAGCTTTATGAAGGTTGTTCAAAAGGGATTTCCCAATGTTCTATGGTAAAGTGATACTAATCAATGGATGAAAGTGGTATAACAATAGAGTATCTACATATAGTGGAGGATGCATTCATTAGTGATAATGAAGGGACCTATAAGTCCATAAACTGTGAGTGGATCCCTTCTAAGAGCAGTGAGCAAAGGAAGAGGAAGATGGTGATCCTTCCCACCAGCAATGAGCTAGAGGAAGAGACATAGGGAGTGACCCTTGGAAATGTAGTGAACAGACCCTAAACTTTGTAAAGGTAGTGATCCTGGGCATAGAAGAGCTATCTTGAACTTTGTAAATAGTAGTGTGCTTTTAGTGGATTTGGTACATCGGAACATCATCATTGTATGATCCTTGGATGTATCCCAATGAGGGTGAACCAAGTAAAATCATTGTATCCCATGCATGATTTAATTTTTTCTCACATATCACTATGATAGAAAGAGAAAAGTGTGTTTTGTTTAACAATGAAACAATATCAAAATGGGTAGTAGTTTTAAATCTGGAATACCCTAATTCACCCCCCCCCCTCTTAGGGTATTTAACCTTGTGAACCAAACAATTGGTATTAGAGAGAAATTTTAATTTCAAGTGCTTCTCTCTAAAGGGTTTCAATAGAGGTTTTCAACCATAAAGGTATTCTGATATTTGATGGGAATAATTTTTAGTTATGGAAGAATTGCATGCAGCAATATTTCCGATCTTTGGGAATGGATGTCTTTACAATAGCGATGCATGGTAATTCATCTTATATCAATAGTGTTGTTTTATCAGAAGCTGAAAAAAGGGAATTGGATGTTGACACCAAAGGAATCAATTCTTTAGGGGGATCCCTATCAAATGAAATTTATACAAAGGTGATTTCATGTAAATCATCACATGATATGTGGAATAAGCTACTCAATATTTATGAGGGTGACTCAAAAGTTAGAGAAGCAAAGTTGCAAGTTCTATGGAATAAATACAAGGATCTCTGAATGCACCCTAATGATAATTTTGATACATTCTTTGATTGGGTAAATGTGATTGTGGAAGAAATTCATAGACTTGGGGAATTTATATAAGATATAAAGATTGTAAAGTGTATCTTGAGGAAATTTTCACCTTGGTTCAATCCAAAAGTTTCAGTTTTGGAAGTCATAGATCCGAGAGAGATGACATTGGATAACTTGCACAGTACCCTTATAGAATAAGAAATGATAAATAATGATAAAGATAATATGGAAAATGGGAAATCCAAAGCGGTTCCATTTAAGGCCATGAATAATATCTCCATTAAATATGGATAGGAAGATGAATATACATATGAGTTGATGTCATTCCTTTCCTAAAATATCCAAATAAGAAAAGGAAAGATCAAAGGGAAACTTCCACTTGCATGGTTTTGATGTGAAAAGGTTTAACATCTTGCAGCTGGATGCCTGAAGAAGTTTCAAGAATATGAAGAGGTTGAATTTAAAATTCCCATGAAGAATTCATCAGACTATATGAAAGGGAAGAAATAGTTTAAGAGAAGTTTCTTCAAAAAGAATAATCTTCTCTCAAGAGAAGATGATAGTTCATAAGAATATAATGTAGAAGAATTGGAGGACTATAAGGATCATGAAGTCGATGATATTGTGGCATTTATTAGAAATTCTGTAGTAAAATAAGGGAGTGATAATGAAAAAAGTTAAGTTAAAGGAAGAATTGACCTTCAAGTCGAACTTGAAGCTGCTATTGAGTAAATAGATGTTTGGGGAGCTAAAATGAAGAAATCCAACAAAGTGGTTTATGATACCAAACTATATATATAGAAGCAAGAAGAAGAGAAGTCTAATATGAATGAATAAATTGAAAATTTTAAGTCTTCAATTTTAGAGAGTTTAGATAAGGTTTTCAAGTAAAAGCTCAAAATTGAAGAACAGAAAATAAAAATCAATAGTTTGACTAAAACAGGAAAAGTTCAAATCAAACATATCAAATAACTTAAAGGGGAAGTCATTGGTCTACAATGAATATTCAAGGATCAAGAAAAATTGTTGACTCTTGTACGACATTAGGAAAGAAGATAAAATAGAAAATAGAGAAGATGAATGTTCAGAATAGTGGTTTAGTAGAATAGAAGAAACAGTCAAATTCAAATGATAGGGCTATAATGGAGCTTAATAAAAAACAAAAATATGTAATGGTGAAAGTCAGACCACAAGAACCCAATATGAGATTGAAAATTAATTTGGGTACAAAGTAGAATAGAAAGATTCATAGAACCCAAGGGAAAACTAGTGGTATAGTATTATCACAAAGGAATGTGCCTCGCATCAGATGTTATTGCTGTGGAAAGATGGGACACTCACAAAATGTGGGCTTTATAGAAAAGAGATATGGAAGGGCACAAGAACAACAATGGAATCCAAAAAGAGTACAATACTCTAGAATATCATTCAAGGGTCATTGTTTTTGGTGTGGAGGATTTAGAAACATGGCCAGATATTGTTCATAAAACATGTAGAGGGATGTACTAGAGAAGAACCAAACCGGTTTCAAGAAGAAATTCTATGAACCATGAAGTGAACTAAAAGTGAAAAATCAGTTTGTAGTATTATAGGATAAACCCAATCCATCATACATTGAGGAAGACAAATATTATCAATCCATACTAAGTATGAATTAAAAAACATAGACCTAGAAGAAAAGAGATGAGAAAGAAGTTATTGTAGAGACTGCTTTTAAAAAATCAGATTGCACTGGAATATGGATCATCAATAGTGGATGCACCTTGCATATGATAGGAAATAAGGATATAGTGATCAGGATTAGTTATGATAAATAAGTTATCGTAATATTTGGTAATGAAGAGGGATTGAAAATTATTGTCTCTAGAAAATCGATGTTTGGGGTAAAATACATGAGACTTGTAGATGTCCTTGTGGTGGAAAGACTCGATCACAACTTACTAAGTTTTATCCAATTATGTGAATCAGGACATTTCATAAGTTTTTCCAATAAATTTTGTGTGATAAATGTAAAATATAGTGTGTGTTTTTTATAGGTAAATCATACAAAAGGTAATATCTACCTTGTAAGTGGAGAAGAAGATATGTGTTGTTTTTTCAAGGATGAAGAAAATAAATTATGGCATAAACGTCTTGTCCACTTGAGCCAAAAATACTTGGAAGATCTTATGAAATATGATACTACTAGAGATCTCCCAATATTATCACATGATCATACCCATACATGTGATTCTTGTCAACAAGGGAAGATCATCTGAAAGACATATAATCCAAAAGAGTAAAGGTCTATAAAATTGCTTGAGTTAGTGCATATTGATGTGTGCTAAAAAATTTCACCAAGGGTTGTTGATGGTAGGAGATATTATGTTCTATTCATTGATTATTTTAGTATAATGGAATGGGTTTCAATAATCACCCACAAATATGGAGTGTTTAGTTGTATAAAAACATATCAAAGGGAAGTTTAGAAGATGATGAGTTGAAAATTTTGGAAGATCCAAACAAAAAATGGAACAGATTTCAAAAACAGACAAGTGGAGGATTATATCAAGAAACATGGGATAAAGAATCAATTTTCAATGGTAATAAATCCCCAGTAGAATGGTGTAATTGAGAGAAAAAAATGGATTATCAATAACATGGCTAGAACAATTCTCATTGAGAAAGATCTTCCAAATAAATTTTGTAAAGAATCAGTGATGATAGCAGTATACACATCAAATAGAGCATTACTTTGTCTGAAAGAAGAGAATACTTCATATGAGATATGGTATGGAATGAAGCCATCATTGAAGTACTTTTGAATCTTCAGAAGTAAGTGTTTCATTCTCAACAAGGAGAAACATAGGAAATTTGAATCTCGTGGAGATGAAGGGATATTTCTTGCCTAATCAAAGAAAAGAAAAGTATATAAATGCTTCAATAAGCAGCTAGTAAATATTTTTGAAATTCATGATGTGACTATAATAGAGAATGAGTCAAATCTTTATCATATACATGATCGGTCTTAGGAGGATATTTATAAATAGATAATCATATCAGGAGATGTTCTAGTTTTAGAGGATGATTTAGAATAAGACTCATATGATGAAAAGGATGAGAATAAGTCATTGTCTATATAGAGACCAGTAAGAAGAGCTAAAATTGATTTATAGAACATAATTGGTGACCAGATAGCACCAGTGCAGACAAGGAGGATGAAGACTCTACAGAAAGCATTGTACTTATCTCAGGTAGAGCCTAAATGTTTTAGTGAAGCAACTGAAGATGGGAATTGGGTTCAAGATATGAATGAAGAGCTTGACCAAATTGAAAATAATCATACGTGGGATATTGTTTCAAGGCCAATAGATAAAAATGAAATTGAGAAAAAATGGGTCTTTCACAAAAAAAATGAATGAAGATGGTGTTGTAATTCGAAATAAAGCATGACTAGTGTGCAAGGGGTACTCCTAGATAAAGGGTATCCATGTTGATGAAACATTTTCACCTATTATAATGATAGAGACAATCAAATTATTCTTGGACATATAAATGAAAACAAAGTCTAAGGTTTTCCATATGGATGTCAAGTCATCATTTTTAAATGGGGTTCTGGAAGAAGAAGTTTATATCGAGCAGTCAAATGGTTTTCTAATTCATGAATATGATAATAGAGTGTGTTTTCTAAAGAAGGATTTATATGGGTTGAAGAAAGAACTAAGAGCATGGTATTCAAGGCTATATCGGTTTTTAAAGAAGTTAGGTTTCAAGTGTGGTGGAGTTGATTACAATTTATATGTGAACAATGACAGTAATCAAAGGATGGTAGTACTGGTTTATGTTGATAACATAATATTTTGTGGATCAGATGAAGCACAATGCATACAGTTTTCTAAATTCATGAAAAGTGAGTTCTAAATGTCAATGATTGGTGAGCTGATGTTTTTCCTTAGTTTACAAGTGACACAAGGAAGAAATAGCACTTTCATTTCTCAATTCAAATATTCCAAGGTGGTTTTCGAGGAGATTCGGTATAAAAATTTCCAAGGAGATGAAAAATTCAGTTTCTACCCAGAATAAACTATCAAAATATGATGATGGAAAGGCCGTTAATACCACCAAATATTAGAAAATCATTGGTAGTTTATTGTACCTACCAACCACAAGACCTGATATTGTATTTTCCAAATTCCAATCAGCAAGATATCAAATCAATCCCAAGGAAAGCCACATGATTACAGTGAAATGAAAATTCAGTATATCAAAGGCAATGTGAATTTCGGTTTGGTGTATAATGAAAAATCTCATCCAGAGTTGTTGGGATATACATATGCAGACTGGTCCGGTTTAGTAGATGATAGGAAATCAATGCCAAGATGTGATTTCTATCTTGGTGGATTGTTTATTTCTTGGCTAATAAAGAAACAAGATTTCATTTCATTGAGAACCATAGAAACTGAGTATATTTCAGCCACTCAATCATGCACATAGTTATTTTGGATGAAAAAATAGTTTGATTATATGGAATTTGAAGTGAAGTATCTGATCGAAATCAATTTTGATAATTCAAGTGCTATAAATATTAGCAAAAATACATTCCATCACTTAAGGACAAAGAACATTGAAATAAAATATCATTTTGTAAAGTATACGGTGGAGAAAGGGATTGTGAATTTGGAGTATGTGCCTACATAACTACAG
The DNA here is from genome assembly GCA_963277665.1 of Viscum album. Classification (NCBI taxonomy): domain Eukaryota; kingdom Viridiplantae; phylum Streptophyta; class Magnoliopsida; order Santalales; family Viscaceae; genus Viscum; species Viscum album. The sequence continues at coordinate 791,949,900 of OY728151.1, forward strand.
GTTATAGACATTCTAACAAAGGCCATACCCAAAGAAGCATTTGAAAGGCATCGATTGGATCTAGGAGTTCTGTCAACTCCCCAAACTTGAAAAAGTTTGGATGTGGAACCCCCTATCCCTAAGGAATGGTGTGTTTTTTCCTAATGTACTGATAATTGTTCTCTAATTTGCTTCATACCACAAAGGAGTGGCCTTTGGGTTCATTGACAAAGGGGGAGAAAGTGTGGTTCTTCAAGGGAAGAAAATTTCTTAAGTTAAGACATGAGGAGAAGATGACAAGTGGAGTAGTGAGATAGGGGGAGAAGTTTATATAAGGCAGTATTAAATCTTATGATTCTAGAAGTGGTTTATCAAAGAAGATATATCAGGATAGCTAAAGTTTTTTATGAAATCAGTTTATTGGTTTCATGAATTGGTGTCAGTAATGAAGTGTTTCATTGATTAACTTTTTATTATATTTTTGTTTCTCATGCTGAGATTTTCTCATGTGGGCTTGGAGTATGTGTTTAGTAAATATTTTATCGCTATCTAAATCATAATAGGTGGGTTCTAGAAGAAGTTGGAATAATATTTAATAAGGTATCAAATTATGAATGAGTTTTCAACAAATCCAAAGGGGGAGAATGTTGGGAAAAATCCCTTAAGGTAACTTTGAAGAATTTTTGGGTTGGTTGTGTTTGTTGAAGATGCAGGTTCCCATGGTGAATTTTCAAGTTTTATATATATTTTTGACAACCCATGTTGACAAAGAAACATGAAAAAGGAATGGAAGATATGGAGTCAGTACAAAAAAGAAAATATACAAGGTGGCGCCATTTTCCAGTGTTTGCCAAATTTTTAGGGTCCAAAATTTGGAGTTTTATGAGAAACATGAAAAGTGGATTTCCTTTAAAATATAATCAAAAATATGGAAAATGCATGATTTTCTAAAATATTGGATTCTTTAAGAGTGTTTCACAAAGGATCAAAGAAATATGACAGTGATCTATGTGATTACGACGAGCTTTGTGAATGGAAGAGGTGAAGAGAATTGTGGCGGCATAAAGGTTTTGAAGAATCTCTTTGATTATGAGAAAAGGAGCAATGTGGTGATGAAAATGTTTTGACGGAACTCACCATGATTATCATGAGCATTACAAACTGAAAATCTTCGTGGAGCTTTGCGAAAAATAGATCATTGTGGGGGGAAATTGGGAGCTCTATGAAATGGTGTTGATGTGGTGTTGATGTGGCTAGAAGGTTCTGGAGTTGGTGGGAAATGCCTATAAATAGGACTCTACATTTTTTATAAGATTGGATAGACTCAACAAAAATCTTAAGGCTCTCGATTCAATAAGGAGGTTCATTAAGGAAGTGAACTTCATGAAAGTAATGGAATTCCCAAAGGCTAATTGAACTTTGTGAAAGGAAGGAAGGTCTTGGAGGCTAGTTGAGATTTGAAAAGGAGGTGTGCTTAGAGAAGGCTGTGTGAGCTTTACAAAAAGGCAAGAGCTTCACAATGTCTAGTTTGATCTCTGTAGAATATTGAGCTTTGTGAAAGGAGGTGTACTTCGTGAAGGCTAGTTTGAGCTTTGTGAAAAAAGGAGCTTCAGAAAGCGGTGAGCTTTGAGAAGGTTGTTCAAAAGGTATTTCTCAGTGATCTATGGTAAATGAATATTAATTAGTGGATGAAAGTGGTATATCAATATATAATCTACATATAGTGAAATATTCATTCATTAATGATAATTAAGGGACCTAAAATTCCATAAACTGTGAGTGGATCCCTTCCAAGAGCAGTGAGATAAGGAAGAGGAAGACAGTGATCCTTCCCATTGTAAATGAGCTCATCACATCACCGTTGTATGCTCTTTATACATAGCACGATGAGGGTGAACCAAGTAAAATCGTTGTGTCCCATGCATGACTTAATTTCTTCTCACATATCGCTATGAGAGAAAGATAGAAGTTTGTTTTGTTTAACGATGAAACAAGATCAAAAGGGGTAGTAGTTTTATTATATCATACCCTCCCCCCTCCCCTCTCAGGGTATTTAACCTAGTGAACCTAACATGGTATGCCACCTCGCTAACTCTATGAAATATCTAGAAAGGGCCAATGAATCTCAGAGATAGCTTTTCACCCCGACCAAATCTTCATAATCCACCCTGAGGTGAAACCTGTAGGAACACATGTCCCCCTTGAACACCAAAGGCCTTGGTAATCTATTTGCATAAGATTTCTAATGGCTCTATGCAATCTTCATACACTCCAGGATGATCTTAACCTTCTTGATAGTTGCTCACACCAACTCTGGGCCCATAAGTGTTGACTCTCCTAGGTTAATCTAGTGAAGTGGTGACTTATAGGTTCACCCATACAAATCCCCTAATGGTTTCAAAATGATGGTGGAATGGTAATTTTTGTTGTATGTAAACTTCACTAGTGGTAGGTGATCCTTCCAACTATGGAAAAAGTCCATCATGCAATCTCACAACATGTCCTCAAATACCTAAATGGTCCTCTCTATCTAGTCATTATTTTGGGGATGAAATGCTATGTTCAAGTGTAATTGAGTCCTGAAAGCCTCATCTAATCCCTTCTATAATCTATATGTGAAGAAATAATCACAGTCAGAAACGATCTTTGAGGAAACTCCATGGAGTCGGACTATATCCGGTGTATATATTCATCCTAAGATATCTATTTAACTCTTCTCTTGGATATCTAAGAAGTGGTATGACTTGGTTAGTCAGTATATAATCACCTAGATGGTATTGTTTCCCCTAGACGTATATGTTAATCCCATCACTAATTCCATGGGTATCCTATCCCACTTCCACTCTAGAACCTTAATTTGTTGAACTAAATCTGTCGGAACTTGGTGGTCATAATTCACTTGCTGATAATTAAGGAATCAAGAGACAAACTCTGTAACTCCCTTCTTCATCCTTGGTCATCAAAACTAGTTTCGGAGGTCCTGGTACAACTTTTCCACACATGTATGTACTACAAAAATTAATGTATGAAACTCTATTATAACCTCCTTCCACAATGTCATTGGTTCCATTGTGCATTTAAAATAATTACATGCTCCCCACCTTCATAAAATCAATCATGATCATGTCCAGTGGATATATGAGTACGTAGGGTCTCACAGTTGATATCCCCAAGTTGTGCCTCCCTAACTCACAATAAAAGAAAAGGGTCAACAAACATTGACTAAAGATAATCTAATCTATCTCCATCCCCAAAGGCTAACTACAATGAGGAAAACTTCTTTGAAGCCTCGTTCAGCAACTATGAATAAGATATTCTACTGATAGAATGTTCTACCATATTTCCCTTCCTTGGAGTATAGACAATATCAAAGTCATAATATTGGAGGAAATATATCCATTTTCTTTTTCTCAAGTTAAAATCCTTTTAAAAGAATAAATACTTGAGACTCTTGTAATTATAATATATGATAAATTGCCCGCCCATCAAGTAGGGTTACTATTTTTTTAGTGTGAAGACCATCACTGCTAACTCAAGATCATGGGTTGCGTAGTTCTGATCATGTGGCCTCAAATGACATGAACCATAGGCAATCATAACTTGTCTCTACATCAAAACACAATCAATCCCAGTCCCTGATGCATCATAGAGAACTATGTACTCAACACACTCCTCTAGTAATATCAATATGGGAGTTCTTTTCAATATCTATCTAGCCTACTAGAACCTCTTTGTCCACATTAAAATCTTCCCCTTTTGAGTCAAAGTTGTCAGGGGTTCTAATGTATTAGAGAAATTAGGTATGAATATTTGGTAATATCTTTCCAACCCAAGGAATCGTTGCACCTCTATTATGATCTTGGATGACTCCCAAGCTAACACTACCTCAACCTTGGTTGGGTCCACTACCACTCCATGTGCTTAGATAACATGTCCCAATAAGTGGACCTCTTGTATCTAGAATTGACACATTGAGATAATTCCATAAATTTGGTTCTCTCATAGTATGTCCAAAACCATCCTCAATTGACTCATATGCTCTTCCTTAGGTTCCAAGTACACTAGGATGTCGTTGATGAAGACTATTATGAACTGGTCTAAGAAAGGCAGAAATATCTGGTTTATGAGTCTCATGAACACTTCTGGGGAATTCTTCATTCCAAATGGAATCACCAAGTATTCATAGTGACTGTAGAAAAATATGAATGTCATATTTTGTATATCATTTTCTTGTACTCTCAACGGGTGATAGGCATACCTAAGGTCAGCCTTCGAGAACCATCATGAACCACCTAATATATCAAATAGGTCATCAAACCTCAGTAGTTGATACTTGTTCTTCACAGTCACCTAGTTCAAGCATTAGTAGTCTACACACAACCTTAAGCTCATGTCTTACTTATTTGGGAAAAAACTAGGGATGCCCAGGGTGAAACATTGGGTCTCATAAATCTATTCTTATAAAAGTCCTTCAATTATACCCTCAGCTCCCAAAGCTCTGAAGGAGACATCTGATATGATGGAAAAGATATTAGTGTCATCCTAGGGTGTACATCAATGAAAAATTCTATCTATCGGTGGGGAGGCATGCCTAGAAAATCTTCAGGGAATATTTAATCATACTCTTCAACCACTATAGGAAACTAGGAACTCATAACATCCACTACACCAAGGGTCATTATAGACAACTAGTGATTAATCGGTCATACCCTCCTATGCATGAGTCCATCCAACACTGCCTGAGTTTCCTTTTCACTGACAAAGGCGAACCTAGTTCTGTCAATGCAGACACACAACATCCTCCGAATGAAATAGCCAATCTAGGAATTAATTGTAGATAACTAGTTAATACCTAATATAACACCATAAGGCCTCATCACTACTATAAATATATCCCAACAAAAAATCTCACCTCCAATAGTTAGGTCACACTTTCGGCATAAGTGTGTGATTTATGAGTCATCTTCAGTGAGAGTCTCTATGAGTAAGGGTTGAGTTAAGGGATAAACTGAAATCTCTAAGTCTTGAACAAGATATATGGAAAGAAAGTAATGACTAGCAACTATTTCTATCAATATTAAAGATAAGGTAGAAAAGAAACATATCATACCTCGTATCATTCCCGGATCCCTTGGGTTGTATGCATCGACCACCAGCAGTTGTCTCCACCCTTTTTCTCCAGCTCCTTGATCTTGGAATGGACCACCTGGGGGTGGTGGTGGTGGTAACAAGTCAAAGCTTCTACCACCTCCTACTTCTCTCCCAACTCCTCTTCCACATACGAGACTCTACAGAGCAGCCTGCACCTACCGTTGCCTCTACCTCAACATCACATCTATGGATTCCCTGTTAAGTGTGCAGTGGGTCGGATAATCTTAGGAAAGATGTCCCATGCCATCACATAAGTATTAACGCCTCTCTCTGAGCTGACTAGACCCATCTTGAGAGCCCTGAACTATAAACCCTCTTCCCTAGGACCTCCTCCTGAAACATCTCGCACATCCAAGTGCATGAGACTAATGTTGGATCCTTATTTTTGAGGTATCTACCCCTATATTCCCACTACTAGTAACCATAGGTTATGTCTACTTATCCAAGAATCTCTCAACTACCAAATCTCACTCTAGAACCCCACTATAGGTAGGAATTCATTTAGGGATAACACTGGCTCGGATGTATCTTCACAGACCTTTCTCAATGGTTCGATCCTTGAATAACTTGTTATGAACCATATCCATAAAGTACATGGAGAGGTTATTGAACCTAAATGAATACTCATCTACTATCGTGTTTCCTTGCTAGAGTTACAAAATCTTCTGGATACGTATATCCCTTAATGTAGCTAGAGATAACTCTTCTCTGAAGAGACACTCAAACTTTGACCGTGCTAGAGTCACCTCATCATAAAACTAGGTCACCAAACCTTACCAACATCTTTCTAAGCCATGAATAAGTATTGTCTCTAATACCACCATCTGATCTACTGGTGTCCTAAGCAAACAGAAAACTTAGGTCACCACCTCAAGCTAGTCCTCAGCATCTTGTTGATCAGGCTCATCTCAGAACCTGATGGGTCTCTATTTCTAAAACTCATGAAGTGCACTCAACCATCATACAACATCCGCTAGCACTATGGGTACCATATACTACTCCACAGGTGTTTGTATAGATGGTGAACCACTTTGAAGTAACACCTTTAGAACTGGTCTTTGTATCGATGCCTCATCATTGAGGGGATCATCCTCATGATCCTAATGTTGAGCCCTACCTAGAATACATCGTGAAGGCATCCTAAAGGTAAAAAAGATGTTACATGGTGAATGATTATATATGGATATATGAATCAAGAAAGACATGGAAACCACAACCCATTCCTATTTGACATGTGAACCATTATTTTCCCTGAAACCAATGTTCTCATGTACCAATTCAAAAGGTATGTGATCAGAGTCCTAGTGTATGGATACATCGGCTGCTGTACCAACACTGGGGTCCTTGGCCTGAAATCCAATCTCAAAACACTTAACTTTATTTCCCCAAACCAATCTCACATACACCGGTCCTATGGTAGAACTGATTCCTCTTATACCAGTTTTTCACAACCAATCCCAATGGGACATGTGCCACAAATCCCCAATCCCGACTCCAATAGGTTAGGGTCCAGTGACTAGCACTGAGTAGACATATCACTAACATGGGAGGACTTGTCCTAAGTACCTATACTCATGCACACATCCCCAAGCACATACAATGCTAAAATGTAAAAACAACTAAAAAACCATGCATGGATACATATAAATCTCAAAACCAATGTATGACAGGAAGTAAAGGAAAGTAAATAGGGCCAAATAAAATCCTTCCACAAAGAGTCTAAAAACAATTCCAACCTGAATGTAAGATGGGTATTGCTATCTGGATACAATAGGAATATGCCTCGGTCTTTCTGGTCTCACTAAGCACTGCCCAGTCTAGGTCCCTCAAGAACTCTTTCAAAAGGTCGATCATATTCACAAGACACGACACATGTGGGTAAAGCCCGTGAATGGGTGAGTATAAAAATACCCAGTAGGACACCCCAAACTAAAAAGTATACAACAAAAGAATATAGTTAGATCTACACAGGTATATGTCTACAACGCATATAACAAGAATATACAGATATACTCAATAGGACACACAATCTAAAAGTATGTAACAACCATAATGTCAACCTATGATCTTAGCTTGAAGGTTTCACAAAGCTCTCATTTAGGAGAACATACTCCATGAGTCTGATAGAACTAATGATTTCCTTATGATAGGTAATGCTCATCAGGTCCCATCATTAGAAGTACTTGCTGAAAGTTTTAAGTGATATGATACACAGTTGAGGATCACTCCCAATAGCATGGGGTATGACAACAACTCAATCTAGATTAACCTTATAAGTAGAGTATTGATTCCCATGTAGTTTTGGTCACTATGATACCAAGAACTCCACCTAGGGTATGAAGATAAATAGAGGATCTCACTCTGGGTCTCACAGAATGATTCCAACAACTCAATCCAAGAAGTCCTACTGAATGGATCATTGTTCTATGTGTAGGAGGTGATAACATACTTACCATCAGGGAATGGATATGGGTAATGCAACCCAATGAAACTTATTTAGGATACAGAGGAAAAGGTCTCTAAGTCAACTTTAAGGAATTACATGGTGTATAATATGGGTACATGTTGTGTCCCTACAACCTTGGGTCCTTCCTATGTAAACATCCCTTGATCGTGTTTGTTTCCATGTAACAGTACACAATGTGAGAATGCCCGTGTACCAATCCATAGGTATTACCATGTGCACCAGTACAATCCTTGTCTATGTGGGAGTACATGGCATGCTCATTCCCATGTACTCCATCCCTCGTCTGCATAACCTTTGAGGTACATACAGAGCCATCAGGAACTGGACAACTTAATTTCAATAGTGGTAGCCAAAAGAGACTCCAATTATGTGAGCTGAGGGATTAGAGTCACAAAATCACCTTTATCCACCACCATAGGATGGTTTTTAACATATAATCCCTCTCATACCACACATATATAATTTTCAGTAGGTTCATCAATAGATTGAGATATAACTTGTTCATAATTAGCTACACCCTTCCTGGGAGACCCAACACCAAGGCCAACAGAATATTTCGGTGCTTTTTATTTACTTTTGTGATTTATTGGAATAAATAATTAAACTTTAGAAGTATGATCACAATAGAAAATATATTTGGAAGAAATAGTATACTTCATGTCAGTAGGCATGGAAAGTATTTCACCAGATATAGTCATATGTTAACTTGAAGAAACCCTTGAAGATCCAGATTCCTTTGGCACTGGTTCAGAGGACACTAAACCATTGTCCTTCTCTAAATTCTTCAAAGATAGAAATATTTCAGGCTCAATATGCTGAGAGACCCAACTAAGACTATCCTTGAACATCTTTGGTTTCATAGTTTCATCCATCTTCAATTTACCCTTTTGATTCCTTCAAGAAACCAATTTTTGATCATGCCATAATTGGAGGTTAAAACCTTATTATGCTTCATGTATATGATCAGTCTCCCCATATTCATCCTCACTAGGTCCATCCCTAATAACTTCAATAATATAGATTTTTTTCACTAACACTAGGCCATCCCATGACCTAGTAGAGATATTCAAATAAGAATGCACACTCCCTGCCTCACCTCCATCCAAGGTGAATAATCTTGGAGGAGTGAGGATATCTTTGGTTTGAGGGTCAACTTTAGTCCCAACCTTAGACTGTAAGTCTGAAATGTAGGTTCTGGGCACAGCGGAAGCGCATTGGTGGGTGTACCTAACTTTAATTTTAGCATTAACAACGATCAATCCGAGATCCGTCGCGATAATAAAACATCGGATCTTTGGAATATAACAAAGAATGAAAAAGAAAGAGGGGAGTCCAAAAACCATAAATAAGATCATCATATGTTGGTTATAATTAATTTAATTAATTGACAAGAATTACTATGATGGAATTCTTTCTTCATTGATGTTTTCGGTCATGATCCGATGTGATCCATCGTTACGTCGTAGAATCCAAGTGTAATATTCCTCTAGCGGTGATCCACACGTTCTCCACGTATCTCTAGATGTATTTGAAGGTATCTCTAGGTGCTAGTGTGGAAGAGCCTTCACTTGCGATGTCCGCCATCGATCGCCTTAATCTGGTAGAGGTGGCTCTCTCTCGTAGGTTGAGAGCATTCTCGGTGGAAAAAGAATTCTCTCTTGGCTTGAGAGATTTTCCAAATCCATTGTGCACAACCACCCAAAAATGGCTACGCTAATGAGAAATATATAATTGGGATTTTTAATTACATAGAATAATAAAATGAATTAATTACCTGAAAGAATTTATTCATTTCATTTAATTCTTAGTAATACCCCGTGTCTAATAATAACAGTTGACTATTATTATTACTAGACATGCGCCCAACGAATTACACCTAATATTATTTAATTAAATAAATAATATTGTTTCTCATAAATTCCTAAAAAAAATACATGGAATGTATATTTAATATACATAGCATGTACTTTTATTTTTCCATTTTTATTTATTTCCTCCACCACTATTATTAGACCTTGAATAATGGCTATTTATTTCTAAAATAAATATCACTGCATTACTCACTAATAAATATATTATTTCACCCACAATATATTTTATCGAATAACTAGTGTCGAAATAAATTTGATTAGGCATCCTTAAATAATTATTAAACCATAATTAGGAATAATCTTTATTTAACTTGTTAAATTAATATTTAACTGAGATTTTTGGACACACTTAGTGTGTGACTCTCTAGGCCTCTTTCTCAGTGGCATTAGGAGCCTACCTAAAGTCCAAGGTTAGCATCTAGAAACACTCCAAGGCACCCATAGAGAAAAAAGTTAAAACCATAATGACATGTCACCTCCTATGAATGCTTACTGTGTAATATAATCCCTTTTTCTCGATATCTAGAATCAAGCGGGTTGCATGCTAGTGCCATCAACCCATGTTCTCGATCATTCTTTCTTTGACTTTTCAGAATTGAACCTTCCCATTACTCACCATGGCCATGGATTTATTTAGGCTATATCAATTCCATCAAAGGGTCTGAGATATCTACTTCCATTATGGAACAGAAGGGACAAATCCTTTCTCGCATTATCTATTAATGCAGTATCACTCCTGACGCACCCAATGTATCCTACCTCACTTAGAACAGTGTGTCATCACAATTTTGGTCAATACATGGTGCGTGATTTTTAATACCCATTAATAATAATATTAAAGTCTAAGGACCAATACACATGTTCGCAGATAGGAAAATCCAATGATACTATGAAATTTATATTTCCAACGGGCGGTTCTCGTTCTCATAATATCCTCCTAGATATTACCAAAGGCGCACACCATGAGAAGGTGCCTAAAATTTTTAGTATTACTCACCCCTAATGGCCTTTATTATTTTTGTCCCTCAAATAACATCATCCAGCCATAGAACATATATTCAATAACAGTGTTACGGCACTTCTGGGTTCTCATCATAGTAGGGATCTGTTATGACCCTTTAATGCAACAACTATCCTTAGAACATTATCACATGCATTGTCACGCAGAAGAACAATCAAGATGTGATAAGGTTTTTATAAATGAATAAAGTACAAAGTAGTTGGTTTTAGGCCACCAACTCCAACAGACTCCCACTTAGACTAGAGCCAACTGCTAACAACCTTTAACCCACTAGCTCTCACATAATATTCATGCTTCTTTTGAGATAGGGCTTTAGTCATGGGGTCCTCCATGTTCTCTTCCATGGACACTATGCTCACTGTAACTTCACCCCTTTGATAGAAATCCCTCAAGAGGTGATACTTCAAGAGTATGTGATTTGTCTATTGATGTGACCTTGGTTCCTTTGCAAGAGCCATCGCTGCAGTATTATCACAATACAACATGATAGGATCTTTACTGTTAGGCACCACATCAAGCTCCTAGACAAAGTTTCAAATGCATACGGCTTCCTTAGCTACATTAAAAGTCTCTATATATTCATACTCCACTGTAGAATCGGCGACAACTGGCTGCTTTGAACTCTTCCAGCTCACAGCTCCTCCATTGAGACAAAAAACATATTCAGATTGCCACTTAAAATCGTTCTGATCTATCTGAAAACCATCATCAGCATACCCTTTGATTACAAGCTCCTCGTCTCCTCTATACACCAGGAAAATATCCTTAGTTATTCTTAGATACTTAAGGATGGTCTTAACAGTAGTCCAATGTTGTTCTCCTGGATCTGTTCGATATCTGCCTACCATGCCCAGTGCATAGGAAAAATTAAGCCTAGTACATAACATGGCATACATGATGGATCCTATAGCTGAAGCGTATGGGATCTTAATCATTCTATATTTCTCTTTTTGTGCTTGAGGAAACATTTTTTAGAAAGATATAGGTCATGTGACACTATAACCAATCCCCTCTTGAATTGTTACATACTAAATCTATTTAGTATCTGGTTAATGTATGTATCCTGACTTATTCTAAGAAGCTTCTTGGATCTATCATGAATAATCTTGATCCCTAGAATGTAGGCTGCTTCACCTAAATCCTTCATGGAGAAACACTTGTTCAACCAGTCCTTAACTGACTGTAAGACTGGTACATCATTTCCAATAAGCAATATGTCGTTAACATATACTACTAGGATAACTATCGCATTCCCATTAAACTGCTTATAAACACATGGATCACATTAGTTCTTACTAAAACCAAATTATTTTATGGCTTCATCAAATAGAATGTTCCATGACCTGGATGCTTTCTTTAATCCATAAATGTATTTCTGCAACTTGCAAACCTATTTGGATTCACATGGTGTCTCAAACCCTTCTGGTTGTGTCATATAGACATTTTCCTGAAGGCTTCTATTAAGGAATATTGTTTTGACATCCATTTTCCAAATCTCTTAGTCATGGTAAGCTATTATGGAAAGTATTATTATTATGGATTTAAACATGGAAACTGGCGAGAAGGTTTCATAATAGTCAATTCCTTGACGTTGTGTGAATCCTTTATCCACTAGCCTTGATTTATAGGTGTTAACTTGACCTTCCATGTCCAACTTTCTCTTGAATACCCATTTGCATCCAACAGGTTTTACATCAATTAGCTCATTGACCAGAACCCAGACTTGGTTCTGATACATGGAATCCATCTCAGAATTCATAGCTTCTAGCCATATTACAACTTCTGAGCTTTCTACTACTTCCTTGTAGGAGAGAGGTTCATCATTTTCCAACAATAATGATTCACCATCCTTGGTGACTAGGAAACCAAATCTCTCTGGTTCCCTTAGCTATCTTGAGCTCCTACACAGTACTTTTGTTTCTAGAACCTCTTCCATAGGGACCTGTGGAACTTGTTCATGTACCAACTCCTGTGTATCTTGAGCATTAACTTCGTCTAATTCAATCTTGCTCCCACTATCCTTTTTGAGGATGTGATCCCTCTCAAGAAAAATAACTTACCTGGTGACAATCACTTAATTGTCTAAAGGGTTATATAAGTAATATCCTTTCGTTTCCTTGGGATATTTTATAAAGATACACCTCATGCCCTGGGGTGCTAGTTTGTTTCCTGATAAGGCCTTAACAAATGACTTTCATCCCTATACACGTGTGTGCGACAAAATGGGCTTATTTCCATTCCATAACTCAGAGGTAATTCCATTTGCTACCTTGGTTAGTACTCGGTTTAATGTGTATGTTGCAGCCTATAATTCATATCCCCAAAAGGATAATAGAATATCTGCATGACTCATCATCGACCTCACCATGTCCAACAAGTTGCAGTTCCTCCTTTCACTAAAACCATTCCACTGTGGTGTATAAGGTGGAGTGAGCTGAGATAGAATCCCAGATTCCCTTAGAAGATTGATGAACTCTTGGTGCAGATATTCTCCACCTCGATCCGATCGTAGATTCTTTATCTTCTTACCAAGATGATTCTCTACTTCACTCTTAAATTCCTTAAATTTCTCTAAGGCTTATAACTTATATCCCATTAAGTAGACATAGCCATATCTACTCAAATCATCAGTAAAAGTAATTAAGTAAGAATATCCACCTCTAGATTCTACTGGAAATGGTCCACACACATCTGTGTGCACCAATCCTAGAAGTTATGTGCCCCTTCCACCCTATCCACCAAAAGGTGTCTTGGTCATTTTACCCTGTAAACAAGCGTGACATCTATCAAGGGGTTTTAGCTCAGTAGAGTCTAAATATCCATCTTGGCAGAGCTTTTTCAAGTGCTTCTCATTTACATGACCGAGATAGTGATGCCACAACTGGGTGATGTATGAGTCATGTGAGTCTATTTCGTTATCGATTGCCAACACTTGGTTTTCTTAATTTAATATAGACAAACCATTATTTAAATGTGCCATACCATAACATATGTTGTTCTTATAAAAGATATAACCCTTATTTCCAAATTTGAAAATAAATCCATCCATATCTAAATAAGATACAAAAAATTTGTTCTTGGTAACACTTGGAACATAAGAAAAGTTATGTAAAATCAAAATCATCCCAATCGGAAATGAGAGGTGGTAATTGCCAATGGCTAATGCAGCCAGCCTCACGCCATTAGCAGCTCGAAAATCCACCTCTCCTTTGGAAATATTTCTAAATATACTTTGTTCCTGCATTCGAATATAGATGTGAACCCCACAAACTATATCTAATACCCAATGTGTAGAAATGGAAAAATTACACTCGATAACGAATGCACCTTTAGCATCCCCAAGCTTCTGGGTGCAGTTCCACTTCCAGTGGTCTTGCTTGCCACATGCAAAACATACCACCTCCCATTCCTTGCCCTACCTATGGATCTTCCCCTTCTTGGAGGGATGGTGCTCAGGGGATTTAGATCGTTTTCAAGTCTTTGGCCCCTTTTCCTTGTCCTTCCTTTTCTTATTCACCATAAGAACTGCAGGTTTTTCATGCCCCATGTCCTTATCTACCTGGAGAATTAAGGTCAGAAGTTTTGATAGACTCTTCTCATTGTTTCTCATGTTGTAGTTGAAAATGAATCTAGAGAAGGTCTTAGGCAGTGATAATAAGATGAGATTTGTACACAACTCATTTGGGAACTTAATTCCTAAGATGTCCAGGCGTTCAATGTAGCCAATGAGCTTGACTACATGAGGCCCAGCTGGCGCAGACTCTCCAAGCTTAGTTGTAAACAAAGCGTTGGAGATCTCATATTTCTCCTGTCTCTCCTTCTCTTGGTAGAGATCCTTAAGGTGAGACATCATGCTATACGCATCCATGTTTTCATGTTGCTTCAAGAGCTCATTAGACATTTCTAATAGCATAAAACATTGGACATCTATGGAATCGTCCATATGTTTTATATAGAGAGATAGTTCATCATCAATGGCCTCTTTCCCAGGCGCAACTAGAACAGGCTCTTCCAGCACATACAATTTCCTCCTGTGGCGAAGGATGACACGTAAACGCCTCTTCCACTCTTAGAAATTGGTGTCAGTGAGAAGGTTTTCCTTCTCAAGTATGGTTCGCAATGATATGTTTCAAGTCATTTTTCTTGTCATTTCTAAAAATTAAGATGAGAAAAGGTTTAGTACTTTATTATGATAAAACTGAGCCAAATAAATAAATGAATACTTATTAGTCTCCCACTATTTTATTGAAATTCAATAGCCCTCACCATTGACTTCAGAATATTCTATTTCCTGAATATTATAGTGTAAAGGATCCATATTTCCCTTCACATTACCCCAAATAGGGTTGGTTAAGAAACTTTAAGGGTTTTAGGTAGGCATTCCAAATGTAAACTTCATTAACTCGCAGCTCCTTGATCCGTTGAGTGGACTCCCCAATCCTGAAATCCTTTTATTTTAGATATCCTCAACCTTTTCCTCTTAGTCACACCAAGTCCTACTATGGAAGTCAACCCTTGATGCGAACCAAGCCAAGTCAACCCAAAAACTTGAATTTTTAATTCCCTGATAATTAAAAGCACCCTAACTAGGGCTGGTCAAGCACTTTGAACTATGGTTTGATTCTAACCAAGATTATGGAAGGCTATACTGACTTAATATTTCTTTGAGGGATTTTATCCTTATGCATAAATTTCCATTTTATTACCTTTTATTACATGATTTTTAATATTAAGTGGGATATACTTAAGTGATTAACCATGTCTAAGATAATATTTACGCATAATTCAGTCTTATTTTAGTTCCATCTTGAATGTTTGTTTAATTCATTAATTGTGTCATCATGAAAACACACCCACAATAAATAAACCATGAAACTGACCGAAATAAAATAAATGGTATGATCATGAGCTTATTCTATTGTTTAGTTTATCTAGCAGTTGATAAACTAACCCAAGACCTAGGAGGGAAACAACTTGAACCTTTCGGTTTCATGTTTACAACTTTCCACATGTCCACCTTTGTATCTCTTTGGATTGGTTTCACCTTGGATCCTAACTTGAGTTGCCTCCACTGGCATGGGAGCTCCATCCATTACATATGCATTTATCTCACATTCATGTGAGGGGTAAAAAGGGGTTTTTACATAAAAGAAACCTTGGGCACGCAGGCCCTACATATTAATGAGGAGAAGGCTCGCAGACCAAAAAATTTAATTTAAATAAATAAATTAAAATAAACCATTCACATACAAAGGTCTTGGTCTAGCTCATGATCATCCATACATGCAAAGATATTTACTCATAAATAAAACTATCATTCAATACTTTAATAATTATTGTTTAAGATAAATCACACTCGAATCAATTAATTATCTTTAATTAATCAATCCTTTTATCTTAAACCCTTTTTCTGAATTTCCTTGAGATTCTCATCCATAATAATTTTAAATAAATAAATTCATTTAAAATTATCTTTGTATGTAATTTGTACCTTGGAGGCAACCCGGTGAATTCCTATTCATAACTACCCAATGAGTAGAAATGAACATTACACAGATGTTAAATTAAACACATATATATAAAACACCTATCATGTGTTGTGCCTCAGCTTTACGCCTTCACTATGGTACATGTCTCAAGGGTATGTATCATATAATAATAAATTTTAATAAATCTGCGTAATTTGGATGAGTACAGAGTGTGTAGTTCCAACTACATGGCGTGTAATTTTGTTCACCGTCCATCCGAAGTACATACCCAGGGACATGGCATGTAGATGTACTTTGGAAAATTTCAGAGTACACGACGTGTTCAGTGGGACACATGCCATGTAGTATCCACGTTACACAGTTTCCATCCGGGCAAGACATGTATGGGGTACACAGTACAACCCTATCCCGAAAGTACTACACGCCGTGTTCAGTGGACCACACAGCGTGTAATCCAGAAACCGTGTGCCAACTATTCCTGGTCAACACGCGGTGTCATTTATGACTTCGGAATACTCTAAAACACTGCCTGATTTGGCAGACCTGTCCGATGCATTGAACCTAGACTACATGGCATGTACTTCCATATAAACACTGTGTATTCTGCTGTTGTATGGCCTGGAATGTTTGGCACCCCCAGATGAGATCCTCTATTTTATTTTAATAAAAATTAAAAGAAAAAATTGTTTTTATAAGGTGAACGAGAAATGTGAGAGGAGGAACAGATCTCAAGATTCAAAATTTAAAGAACGATTAACTTAAATTGAAACAAATAAATTATTAAATTCATAAATCTCCAACTAAAAAATTGAATAATTATAACCAACAATATGACCACTCTGATACCGCTTGTAGGTTCCGGGCATAGCGGAAGCGTGTTGGTGGGTGTACCCAACTTTAATTTTAGTGCTAACAACAACCAATCTAAGATCCCTCACGATAATAAAATGTCAGATCTTCAGAATAGAACGAAGAATGAAAAAGAAAGAGGGGATTCCTAGAACTATAAATAGGATCATTATATTTTGGTTATAATTAATTTAATTAATTGACAAGAATTACCTTGATGAAATTCTTTCTTCATTGATGTTTCCAGTCACGATCCGATGTGATTCGTCATTGCGTCATAGAATCCAAGTGTAGTATTCCTCTAGTGGTGATCCACACGTGCTCCACATATCTCTGGACGTCGCCAAAGGGATCTTCAGGTGCTAGCGTGGAAGAGCATTCGCTTGCGATGTCCGCCTTCGATCGCCTTGATCCAGTAGAGGTGGATCTATCTCTCTCGTAGCTTGAGAGCATTCTTGGTGGAAAAAGAATTCTCTCTTAGATTGAGAGTTTTTTCAAATCCATTGTGCACAACCACCCAAAAATGGCTAGGCTAATGAGAAATATATAATTAGGATTTTTAATTACATAGAATAATATAATGAATTAATTACCCGAAAGAATTTATTCATTTCATTTATTTCTTAGTAATACCACATGTCTAATAATAACAGTTGACTATTATTATTACCAGACATATACCCAGTGAATTACACCTAATATTATTTAATTAAATAAATAATATTATTTCTCATAAATTCTCAGAAAAAAATACACAGTGTTTATATTTAATATACACTGTGTGTACTTTTATTTTACCATTTTTCTTTATTTCCTCCAACACATTTATTAGACCTTGAATAATGGATATTTATTTCTAAAATAAATATCACTGCATTACTCGCTTATAAATATATTATTTCGCCCATAATATATTCTCTTGAATAACTGGTGTAGAAATAAATGGGATCAGACATCCTTAAATAATTATTAAACCACAATCGGTAATAATATTTATTTAACTTGTTAAATTAATATTTAACTGAGATACTTTAACATACTTAGTGTTTGACCCTCTAGGCCTCTTTCTCAGTGGAATTAGGCGGAGCCTGCCTAAAGTCCAAGGTTAGCATTTAGCAACATGCCAAGGCACCCATAGAGAAAGAAGTTAACGCTGAAATGATGTGTCACCTCCTAAGAATGCTTACTGTGTAATATAATCCCTTTTTCTTAATATCTCGAATCAAGCAGGTTGCATGCTAGTGCCATCAACCCATGTGCTCGATTATTCTTTCTTTGACTTTTTGAAATTTAACTTTCCCATTACTCACCATGGACATGGATTTATTTAGGCTATATCAATTCCATCAAAGGGCCTAAGATATCTACTTATGTTATGGAACAGAAGGGACAAATCCTTTCTCGCATTATCAATTAATGCAGTATCACTCGTGATGAACCCAATGTATCCTACATCGTTTCGAACAGTGTGTCGTCATAGTTTTCATCAATACATCTAAGTGCGCTATTTGTAATACACATTAATAATAATCTTAAAGTCTAAGGACTAATACACACATCTGCAAATAAGAACATCCAATGAAACTATGAAATGTGGATTTCCTACTGGAGGGTCTCATTATCATAATATCCTCCTGAATATTACCAAGGGTTCACACCATGAGTAGGTCCCTCAAAGTTTTATGAGTCCTCGCCCCTAATGGCCTGTATTATTTGTGTCCCTCAAATAACATCATACATCCATAGAACATATATTCAATAATAGTGTTATGGAACTTCTGGGTTCTCATCATAGTTGGGATCCTCTATGACCCTTTAATGAAACAACTATCCTTAGGACATTATCACATGCATTGTCACGTAGAAGAACAATCAAGATGTGATAAGGTATTTATAAATGAATAAAGTACAAAGTAGTTGGTTCTAGGAAACCAACACCAACATTGAATATATTTGGCAGAAACATGTGATGGTCCTCCTATTGGAAAATCACACAAAGAGGGAGCATAAGGGTGCCCCTTCATGCCTTGTTCCTTCCCATTATCCTGCACAGATTCAAATTCCATCAAACTCATTCCATTGGTCTTTCTTCTACAGTCATCAAATTATTTTTCTTTCTAATTATATATTCCATAAGTTATGTTTCTATGATATACTTATTTAGAGTGCCTAACTACATTATAATCCACACAGTAAAGGGGGATCTCCCCATACTCCATGTGTAGATGAATATCATCACTAGGAGTTGAAATAATTACCTTTTCGATGAGAGTGGCACTAAGATCCACCTCAACCAAATTTCTTAGAAAATGATTGAATCTAACATGTTCCATATCTCTGTAAAGTTTAATTGGTACACCTATTTCCATGGAAATTTAATGTAGGGACTTTGGGTTCCATAGGATCCAGTTGATCTAGTGAATCCTAATCCAAACCTACACAAAATATATCCTAACATTTGAAAAGTTAAAATCCAGACTCTATTCATGCAAACGAAGAGTATCAGGATTAAGATAAAGAGATCCATAACTCCAAGCATGTTTCCTTAGTTCATTTGAGGGAAATAAAAATTGAATGAACCCATGATCAATTGAAATGCACCTCCAATCCGAAAATCCCAAAATTTGAGAAACACTATGGTATAAATCATTAAGTCGCCACAGTTTCTCTTCATTAGGGAGAGTAAGACTCACAATAAGAACGTTTTTACCCATATCTGACCTTTCTAAGATGGCTTTTGAGCTAGCCTCGACAAGATCCAAAGCACCGTTTCTAACGATCTGACATGTATATGATTTCCTGAAAGAGGCAAGCAAACACACACCATCTTCAACCATAGGTATCCGATAATGACCAAACATCCCATAAAGAGGGATGAAATGGTCACTAGAGGCAATTTTATTATATAATTATATACAAATAATTATATATATTTATAATTATAATTATAAATATATATATTTATTTAAATAATTATGAAATTATAATAAATCTATTTAAATAATAAATATATTTATTATATTTATAATTATATATAATTATATATTAATATATATATATATATAAATTACATATAAATATATATTAATATATATATATTATTAATTATATATAAAATAGTTATAAATATATTTATTTATAATTATAATTATAAATAAATATATACTTATTTAAATAATTATAAAATTATAATAAATATATTTAAATAATAAATTTAATTAATATATTTATAATTATAAATATTTATATATTAATATATATATAGATATACAAGTGAGAATCTTCAGGTCAATGCTTCTCATTCGGGGAGCCCTCGCTTCGGGACAATGCTCTCATTTAAGACTTGCTTGGGGATAAGCCTCTTAATAATGAGACCTTTCCCTAGGATGATGTCACAGAACAATTGATGATGATTAAGAACATCCTATTTTGGTGTCAAATAATGATATGGATGGAGGTCAAGATTTCGAATCTTATAGTGAAAATGATGACACATCAAGCACGGATAATCAAGGTGATACTTGGCATGCTCCTAAAAATTTGAGGAGAGGTAGGCACCCGAGAGGTCAAGGAGGCTCATGAGGAAGGGGTGGTAGGAATAAAAAAGTTGAATGTGCAAGTTTTCCTACTGTTTTATGGTGGTTCCATGTGTGCCAGTTCTTTATATTACAACTCCATCGTCTCTTTATACGTTTAATTTTGTTAATAAATTTTCTGAGACCACAGTTTTAATCTATAGTTCACATCATTCCTAGTATAAATAAATATTTATATTAAATAAATATAAAATTATAATAAATATATTTAAATAATAAATATATTTATTATATTTATAATTATAAATATTTATAAATTAAAATATATATTTTCATTTATTTATTTATAATCATATATAAATAATTTTAAAATATATTTATATATAATTATAATTATAAATATATATATATATAATTATAAAATTATAATAAATATATTTATGAAATTTATAATTGTATATAATTATATATTAATAAATATAACTTTTTAAGATGGAGGGATGAGAGAAGCTCACGTTTGAGATCCCCAGCGATCGCACCGACCATGGTCACCCAAAGAGCTTAAAATTGTTCTCCTATGTCTCAAGTCACCACATCGAGCGTCAGGGGGCTAATATCTCTAAGGAACAAGTCAGGGAATCTTTGATTGTACTTTTTTCTTTATCTAGTTTCTCAAGAGGTTTTTCCCTTTCTCAAGGATCAGGTTTCAAAATGAATAATCAAAAAGGGTAATATGTCCCACGTCTCAGCCTCTGATAGTGATATTTCTAAATGGATGGATATTTATAAGCATTCATTCATTACTCAAATCTTTTTTTTGAAAGTTATGAAACATTGTAAAGTCTCTGGCCTAGTTTCTTGATTAGCCTAAATTTGGGGATTTTCTAATTTTAAGTGTGTTTCTCTCAATTGGGATTTCTTCCATGTACTTTTCCCTTCTATGAAATTTAAGAGAAGATCATGGATTTCAGGTCAGAAAATTTAAGGTTAGAAACACTAAGTATTCATAATTGGAGTTTGATTTTTAATCTGAATGATTTTAGGGAAACTTGAGCTCATGTTTGGGTCAAAATTCATGGTTTGAATTGGGCTCTATGGAACCCTGAAATGTTGTATAATATTACTTTCCCAATTGGAATCCCAATAAGGATATACAATGCTATGTAAATGGTTAGTTTTTGACATTATTCTCAAGTAATGTTAGAAATAGATTTATGTTCTACAGTTAATTATAGAGTGGTACTATCTAGGCCACATGATGAGGATTTCTTGAAAATTGAGTATGAAAATACCTCACCATTCTTTGAGTCTTCTAGAATAATTTGTCACTCAAAATCTTTTTGTAGGGGTTATCTTGTATTTTCTGATTATCACCCAAGAGTTCATGATATTCTTCATTTTCATTGAGAGAAAAGTGATGGTATTTACCAAGGATTGATTATAAAGGTATAATTCAAAGGTCCTTTGTAGTAAGAACCAAGGATTGATTATAAAGGTCTACTTCAAAGAGTGGTATGTGTAGAGAGTTCTAAACCTAGGATCACCCCCCCCCCCTCAAGATGAATATAGTTTACTGAAACTTCCTAAGCCCGAAATGAATTAGGATGACACAGTTGATGAGGATCACTTTCCTATTTCAGTTATTTCATTTAAATATTCCTTGAAAAAGGGATTAGTAGACGAACATACTAAGGAATATTTTGCTGACAGTCAGGCTACCAAGGATCTCTCTGCTCAAGCTGCTATTGATTTCAATATGTGGCAGGAACAGAAGATGATTGTTGTCAATGGTCGCAAAGTAAAATCAAAAATTGAAGCTTCCACTTAAATGAAAACTATACTCAAGAGGATTTCTCCCTCACTTGTAATGGATCAATTTTAAAAATTCAAGTCTTCGCCTGAAAAAGCAAAATAGTATATGTCAGTTGCTAATTTTTAGTCTACTACCTCTCAACTTCTTGATTCTTCGAGGGGTTCTTCAGATGATAATTTAATTCATTGTGATTAAAATTATACTTCTTCTCCTTTTGTTGATAATAAGAAGGATGGTTCAATAAGAATAGGGGACCATAAATAGTCTCTAGATATCTTAAATGCTTTTTGAATATTCTGTGGATGGTAGGAATTTATAGGAGGGGAGATATTTTCCTTTTATAAGTGACCATCTAGGATCTAGGATGGAGTCAACTGCTTCTCAAGGTAGGTAGGATTCTTCTCCTCCTATTTTTCATAAATTTGATGAGTCGATATGGATAAATATATCTGCATTTTATTTTTGAAATGATCATTCAAAGAGTTTAGATAGTGGAAAGCATCAGGGAACT
The DNA here is from genome assembly GCA_963277665.1 of Viscum album. Classification (NCBI taxonomy): domain Eukaryota; kingdom Viridiplantae; phylum Streptophyta; class Magnoliopsida; order Santalales; family Viscaceae; genus Viscum; species Viscum album. Next base: position 791,972,587 of record OY728151.1, read on the forward strand.
CTTGATACTATAGTCTCCAATGACATGAAGACTCATGTGGTTCTTGACTGTAGTGTATCAGTAGCTCATCCAGGACCTAGGTTGGTCTTAGAATTTTCTCATGGTAGGGAAATCTCAAATGTTGTTTCTATTAAATCCTTGGTCTCAATGATGGATGTTGCTGAAGGGGAAGGAACCACTTTTCCTCTTGGAAAGAATTCTATGGTTTCTAAACATGGTGGAATACATACCACCGCTATCTCAAATTTTCAGTAAGTAATTATTTTGGATTCAGATGCTGCTTAGGGCACAGAGATCCACATTTTTGTTGTTGCACTTCCCTTGGGTGTAGAGGATTTAAGGGGTGATATGGATACTCTTAGTAAGTGTGATGGATTTTCTTCATTAGACCCTACTTTTTTACATCCTTTTAAAGAAAAATCGAATTGGAAAGTTAGTATGAATAACCCTTTTCAGTTTCTTGACTCCAAAAGTAGTGAGGAGGATAGAAAAAATAGTGATCATGTGCCAAGATAAAAATAAATGATGACAGTGATTGATGGTGGACTCTCGAATGATGGGGGTGGGTCGTGTTTATAGAACAAAACATGGAGAAGGGGACTACATCCTCATAGTTGGGGTGGACATGCCTCCCACTTCAATATGAGTACTAGATCTTAAGTTACTTTATTTACACTCATCACTTTTCTTATTTTTTTCTTGTGGACATTTTATTCTTTGTATGTTTCTCCTCTGGTTTTAGTTTTTATTTAATAAAGAGGTCATCGAGCCTAAACCTTTCCAAAAAAAATATTAATAAATATATATATAACTATATAAATATATATAATTATATAATTATATATAATTATAAAAATATATTTATAATTACATAAAAATATTTTTAAATATATTTATTTATAATTATAATTACAAATATATATATATTTTTTAATAATTATAATATTATAATTAATATATTTAAATAATAAATATATGTATTTATAATTATATTTATAAATATATATTTTTAATTATTTAAATATTTATTTATAAGTACATACAATTAAATTTTTTAATTATATTTTTTATATTATAAAAATAAGGTATTTATCAGCACTTTGTTTGCATTGATAAAGATTTATTTTTATCAGTGATTACTATTTTAGCACTGATAAAAGAACTCTTTATTGGCACTTTACTAAAATCACTAATAAAAGGCTTCCCAATCTTTTAAACAGAACCCTAATAGAGTCATCCTCACTTATAACACTCAAGCTCTCATGGATTTGAATCATTGTTGCTGCTCTTCATTGATCTTCTCGACAAATAGATCCTCTCAAAATCTAAGCTGTATGATTATTTCTACTCCTCTTTAATCATGATCCTTGAAATTTCCCATCACATTCCAAGCTATAAACCTGGTCTTATTCATATCCCATCAAATCTCATCACACGAAAAACAACTTATCAAACCTCCATTGGTGGACCCCTCTGAAAACACTTAGATTCCACCATTGAGGCGATATTCATTTACCCGAACATGAAGCCTTCACTCATGGAGGCACCCCAAGATCATTCTGAAATACCCTCTCAAGACTCTACCTGACTTTCAATGTGATTTTGTAGTTGAATCCTCACTCAACCAGAACCATCATCGCACTCTCCTACCGGCATTGCAACCACCCCACTATTTACAAGTGGTTTCAGTTAACTATCATTATCGACGAAACACAAATAATATTTTTCATAGTATTTTTCTATTTTTTTTGTTTATTTTTCATGCCATGATTATGATCAGTAATCATTTGGGTGAATCAATTGAAATAGTGTAATTTTTTCATAGAAATTATTATTGCCTTTAATGCTTTTAGGTGTTTATGCATGTTGAAAACACATGTAGTGGTTCCCATTAGCATATCTGTGATCGATGGGGTGATGCATCTGATTTGGTGACCGTCAGTGTAATTTATAAATAATTTTAATTATATGTATGTAAATAATATGTGTATAAATATTTTAAAAATGTTATGTTAATAATTTCAATAGTTTTAGAAATTTAAAAGTTTATAAATTAATTTATACTAATGATTATGTATAAATTTAAACTATATATTTTAAAATAAAATATATGTATGTGTGTGTGTGTGTGGATTATGTAAATGATTTTAATGAATATGTGAAATCATTTTTATTTAAACATTTTTTAAAATTATAAAATTTTTATTAATATATTTATCTTAGTTTAAATTTTATCTATTTTTTTGTCTTGAAATTATAAATATATATTAAAATCAAGGTATGTGATCAGTTGTGATGTGTTTCTTCCCCTTGAACAACTTTTTTTATTTTTAATTTTCCCAAATGGTTTGAACAGTGTGTGCACAAGCGATCTTATTTATCCTTGATTGACCTCACTGATTCTCCAACCAATCTCTCTTACCTCGGTCCATTATTTATTCACCCTCTCCCTTCCCTTAATGTTCATTTTCTCTCATTCTTCATTATTTATCACTCCTATTTCATGGAGCTCCTAGTTATGAATCACAAAAACTCTAACCACTTATCATGTAAGGTGGTGCCTTCAAATGATAGGTAGACAGAATTTTTTTGTGATGAATAGATGGTAACTAGCTCCAAGTTTCATGTATCCCTCCTACTCCCATAGATTAAAATCAAACAATTCTTCCCATTTTCTTCCATGTATCCCTCTCACTCTCATTGATTAAAACTACAATATCTTTTTATAACAAGTCGTTACCTTGTGTATTTTATTTTTACTAACCATTAGCATATCATCTTTCAATATTTTTTTCTTTTCAAGAAACCAAAATATGGAAAGTATATTGTTCCAAACATTGAGAGAAAAAAATTAAATCGAACCAATTGAAACTTTTGTATAAAAATAGTTATCAAGAATTGATATAGATAGCTACTTTTTAAGCTTTGTATTAAAGATCATATGTTGATAACCTCTATGTTGGGTTATGATAGGGGAGAGGTCTCTCTTAGGACCCAAATTAGTGTAATATATTGTATATTAGGTTCATATAATATAGAAAAGATTAATGATGTCCCGCGTTACTGAAATCATAACCATTAATAAACCCATTTATGTCTTTAAAATCATAACCATTAATATCCTTACGTTGCACTAATATTTTAATCATAAGATGATATTTTCATATAAAATGTTTTCTATGATTTATTTATTTTACTAAACATTAATATTACCGAATAAAATAGGATGGATATGAATTGAAAATGAATATATGAAAATTTTATGACAAAATCGTATGAGGATGGTGTGAAATAGTTCATCAAGTTTGCAAAATATCATGCATATGACCCTTCTCAAATACTTTTCCCATGTTTACGTTGTTGTTATTCAAGACCAATTAGTCCAAAGGAGTTGGAAGAACACTTGATATGTCATGGAATAGATGAAAGTTATAAATTTTGGACTAAGCACATGGACATACTCAATTGTAGGTATTAGCCTCACAAAAATCTGAAGCATGGTGTGACTGGTATTACTCAAACTGTGTGGTTTCTATTTAAAATTATATTTTAATAAAAACCACAAGTGACATACTCAAAACCAAGCTAACACGTTTGGATTGTCTTGATACTTTATAACAATGATCCATAAGTTATTTTGAATGTGTAGGAATTATCCACACCTCAATCTGACTCATGGTGTGACCAGTATGACTCTGCGTTTGTCTTTATATTTAAAATTGACATTTTAGTAAAAAAGAAAAGTGACATACTCAAAACCAAGAAAATGCATTAGGATTGTTTTAATGCTTTAGGGAAACAATCCATAAGTAATTTTTGATGTGTAGGAATTAGTCGAACCTCAATCTTATACACGGGGTGCCCAGTATGACTCAAAGTGTCTGTTATCAATTTAAAATTGACATTTTAGTTCAAAACATGTGTCAGTCACTAAAAACCTAGAAAACGCGCTCAGAATGTTTTGAAAATTTAGAAAAACAATTCATAAGTCATTTTTGATGTGTAGGAATTAGTCCTACATCAAACCAACACACAATGTGATCAGTATAACGCAAAGTCTTTGTTTTCACTTTAAAAAGACATTTTAGTAAAAAAAACAAGTGACAAACTCAAAATTGTGCAAACACATTCAGATAGTTTTGATGATTTAGGAAAATGATCCATTTGTCATTTATGATGTGTAGGAATTAACTGCACCTCAATCCGACGCATAGTGTGTCTGGTATGACTCTAAGTGTGTCTTTTTATTTAAAATCGACATTTTAGTAAAAAAAGACAAGTGTCATACTCAAAACCAATAAAATAAATTCGGATTGTTTTGATACTTTAGAAAAATGATCCATAAGTCATTTTTGACATGTCGGAATCATTCATACCTCAATATGATACACAGTGTACCCGATATGACTCAAAATGTTTGTTATCAGTTTAAAATTGACATTTTAGTTCAAACCGTGTGTCACTCACTGAAAACCAAGCAAATGCACTCCGATTGTCTTGATAATTTAGGACAATGATTTATATGACATTTTTGACCTATATGAATCAGTCTCATGTCAAACTAACATATGATGTGATCCATATGACTCAAAGTGTGTGTTTTCAATTTAAAATGACATTTTAGTAAAAAAAACAAGTGACATACTCAAAACCAAGCAAACACATTAGGATTGTTTTAATACTTTATGACAATGATCCATAAGTCATTTGTGAAATATATGAATTAGTTTCACCCTGATTTGATGCACAGTGTAACCGGTATTACTCAAATTGAGTGGTTTCAGTTTAAAAATGACATTTTACTAATGTATTATTTCATTTTTTTTTAATTTATTTTTTATAGTATTACTAACATAAGAATTTTTTTCTTATACAGTTGGATTCTTTTCCTCGAGTTGGGTGGTTTTTTCGGCAATTGATACCATGATCGGGCTTTTTGAGAGGGGGTCGTGTGCCAAATACAATGAAACCATTGATGTTTTTTAATTTTTGTGATAAATTGTACTTTACTAATTTAATTGAACAAAGAAATGTTTAAAATGTCTATAATAGTGTCTTTTTTCTTGTATTTGTGATGTAATTTTTATTTCAATTAAATTTTGAATTTTTCATATCCAGTATTTGTCTGTATTTGCATGTATTTTTTGTTGCAGTGTGCTATAATTTTAATAACACTGTGTTTATCAGCGCTATTTCTAGCACTAATAAAGGGGAATCTTTATCATTGATTTTCTAGCACTGATAAAAGGATTCCTTTTTTAACGACGCTTAGATCAACAATGTTTTTCAGTGCTGATAACGGATTTTTATAGCGTTGTTAAAAATCTGTTCTATAGTAGTAATCCTTTGCCCTGTTTTGAACATGGATATTTTGGATGCCAAACAAGAGCTTGTACCACTCAGCTATTGGCAATTTGTTTCATTTTATTACTTTAGAGTGTTATTAAAATAAACAGTGTTTCTTATTACATGTACAATTTTCTTTTTGTTTGAGTTTTGGGTGGTGTGTTCACTACTACAGGTCGGCTCTTTAACAGTGCGCAAAAATGACTTTAACAGTGCTAAAAAAGCATTGTTGTCCCTCATCATTGATAAATAGGGGTCACCTTTATCAGTGCTAAAAAAACAATGCTAAAAGTCAAAAAAAAGTTTTTTTTAAGATTTTTTTTCTGCTCAGAGGTTAGTCACCCCCCCCCCCACTTTAGCAGCACTGGAAGCCCCCCCCCCCCAATAACACTAGCCCCTCCCTTTATCACCGCTCAAAAATCCCCCCCTCTTTAACAGCGCTAGGACCTCCTGCTTTCCTCGCTTGCGTGTGTGCCCCTGTCGAATTTCGAACCTCAAAATTGCCCTTCATGAATCTGCACCTTTACCACTCCTCTATATTGTTTTGTTCTATATTTTACAATATATCTATTTATTTATTTATATTTCGTTACATTTTTTATCCATATATTTATATATATATTTATATTATTATTTTTAAATACATATATATAATATGTTTTTTTGTGTGTTTATAAATACACACACACACACACGTGTGTGTGTGTCTATAAATATAATTATAAATATTTATATTTATTTACATATATTATATATTCATATTCATATACATTTATTAGAATATATAGATAAATATATATTTGTTTGTCAATACACACACACAAATATATTTATATATTTATATATTATATATTAGGTGTTTGGGGGTACAATTACATTTAAACACACACATCCCATACAGAGGTCGGAAAGGCGACTAGGCCCAGTGGGTATGAAATCCCAAGACATGGCTTGTAGGCCCAAATTTTTAACCCAAAGGCCCACTAGTGAATAGTGCTGCTACAGTATCTGGACTGCTATAGTACGTGCTACAGTGTTGTCGCTGCTGCAGTTCTTACTACAATGCCCACAATCGCCGTAGTACTATCGGTGGTACAGTTCACCGCCACTGTAGTACCTATGCCCAATGGGTTTTGAACCCCCAACCTCCATGTAGTATTACGAGGTGCTTACCACTGAGCCAAACCCCAACTACAATATATTTATACATACATACATACATACATACATACATACATACATACATACATACATATATATATATATAAACATTATATATATATTAATTGTATTCGTATATAAATATTCATACATTTTTATTTTAAATAAAATGGATATTATTATTATTTAGATATGGTTTTTATATATATAAAGATATTTTATATGTAAATATGTTTACATATTTATTTATAAAATTAAATTTTTATGTGTGAATATATACAAATATGTATACATGTGTATATATTTAATTATAAATAAAACTACATTATGAAAATTGATAAAATTTCAAAACCATAATATCAATATAAATGTAAGTCCTGAGAATAAATACAATCCTCACTGAAAACGGTCAAAAACACCCCCTTAAATGGGGTTGAAATTACATTGAATTTTAAAAAATTGTGATACCCCAACTAAAAAATCAGTTTTGGAGGTCTTTTGAAACTTTTTGACCTCGAAAAATGTGTATGGGGATTCACTCGGGTCACCACCGCGTAGAGCTCATTGCAGATTTCGATTTGATATGTGGTAGAGCTTGAACGGACACTCAGATTAAAAGTTGTGTTCGTTTGAAGTTCAAGTTATGTTTTCAACTAATTTTAGTACTTTTATTCATTTTTTGATTTATTTTATTTCTTCAAATTGGTATTAAATGACTACTATTATATAATAATTAGAAAATTATTAAATAATATTATTTTTTAAATTATTTTATAATCCATTCTTCACTAAATATCTCATATATTAAGTGTAAATGCGTATTTAGCATTATATTAATCATATTTAACAAAATATTATATATATATATATATATATATCCATATATTACAAACGGTCAGGGAAGGAGAACTATAAAGTTACAAAAAAACACACAAACACATACATGCAAGATGCCAGTGAGACTCGAACCCAATACCTCCTGACACCCCACATGACCCTTTGCCATTAGGCTAAGCCATGGGGGCAATATATATATATTCTTATGCCAATATGTCATTTTTAATGGTTTATAGTTTTTTTTATGAAATTTACCATTTATCATAACTAGTGAAAAAAATGGTGATAAAAACCTTCATTTATCATTGGTACTAAAAATACGCCGATAAAGATGTACTTTTAACAACGCTAAAAAAACGTTTTTAAAAAAGTACCTTTATCAGTGTTAAAGAAACGTTGATAATAAATTCCTTTTAACATCATTTTTTTATCGTTGTTAAAAGGTGACATTATGTAAAACCGTTTTTGTGGCATTGGTTCAACAACTAAGACGTTTTTTTTTGAATTTGATTGAAAATGTAGTGTTTCTAATGAATTGTAATGCATTGAAATGTTTTTAATGTTTTTTTTTAAACAATGACTTTACTTTGACATCCAGAATAAACATTTCATTCACACTTTTAAAATCATATAGATTTTAATCAGAGAATGAATAAAATCGATAGAATTCTGGTAGCCTCCAAATTGTGATCCGTGGTAAGACACGGTGCGCGCAAACGGTTTTCACGTAATCTTCATTTACAAATAAGGGGCTGTGTGACGCCGTAAATATTATTTATGATGACAAATTTAGATAATAATTTTTTAAACGGACCGCCGTTCCGTTTGGCACGCGGGGATCTCTCCTCGCCGCCTTCTTCGCGGCTTCTCGGGCCTTCAAAACGGGCGGCCACAAAGGTTATGGTGACGGAGTTTTGGGGGGTGGGGCGACGCATGTTTCTCGGCTGTTCTTCAGCTGGCTTCCCTTTATATATTTGGTTTCTGCAAGACAAATCATTGTCCCTCAACCGTCGTCTTCGAGTAGAGGGATCTTCACAACTCACGGCCAGGCAGCCGGAAAATTTCTTAATCCGGCTACGGCTGCCGCGGCCAACGGGTGAACCAGAACGGCGCCATGCTCTGCATCCTCCTCATCGCCTTCCTCACCGCCCCTTCTCCGGCGGCGGCAGGTGACACCGGCGCCACCGCCTTCACCTTCGACCTCCATCATCATGACCCTCCACCCTCGCCGCTCCAGGCGCCGGCCTCCCACCACCTCCCAGCCCCCTGGAAACACCGCGTCTCCCCACGTATCCTGGCCGCGATAGGCCCCGCAGCGGCGGGGGCTGAAGCTCCGGTGACCACTCACTTCGGAATGCCCGTCATGAAAATCTCCGTCGGCACCCCGCCGGTGGACATCTACGGAATCGCCGACACCGGCAGCGATCTGATATGGACGCAGTGCACGCCGTGCCCCGGGTGCTTCACCCAGTCTCACCCGCTCTTCGATCCCGCCAACTCCTCCACCTACCGCACCGTCCCCTGTCGCGACCCCAAGTGCCCCACGCATTCCGAGAGTCCCACCTGCGGAGGACCTCCGGAAAATAGATGCCGGTACACCTACGGCTACACGGACCGCTCCCACACCGCCGGCGACCTGGCCGTCGACAAATTCACCGTCGCCTCGGGGGCGGGCGCTCCGGTGACCGCGGACATGTACTTCGGGTGCGGCCACGACAACAACGGGACGTTCACCGACTCGATGACGGGCATCATCGGGCTCGGCGAAGGGGCCCCGTCGCTGATTTCGCAGCTCGCCGCCGCCGCCGGCGTAAAGCGGATGATGTCGCAGTGCCTGATGCCGTACGGCGCCGACCCAAAGAAAGCGGGGAAGATGACGTTCGGGTCCGCCGCGGAGGTCGCCGGCCCCGGCGTCGCCACGATCGTGATGGTCGCTCCCTACGTCGCGCAGCTGCAGGGGATCACCGTCGGCAACGTGTTTCTGGCGCAGCCGGCGGCGGGCAACCGGAGGATTCTGCTGGATTCGGGGACGTCGATGACGTATCTCCCCACCGAACTCTACAACCAGCTGGTCACCGAAGTGAAGAAACAGGTGGCGATGACGCCCTTGGATGACCCCGATAAGAGGGTGTGTTACAAGACGGACAACATGGTGGCGCCCAAAATTGCCTTCCGATTCTTAGGAGGGGAGGTGGGGATGTCGAGGGAGAACATGTTCGCGCAGGATCCTGCCGGAGTTTACTGCCTGGTGGCGGTCGACGCCGCGAGCATCGGCGGCGTTGCCATCTACGGAACCTTTGCACAGGCCAACTTCCAAGTGGGGTTCAACCTGGACGACCGGACCATCTCCCTCAAGCCCACCGACTGCACCCTGCATTAGAATCGCAATACCGATCAGGGGTTCGATTCCCACATGTTGTGGGGTTTATCGTAATTTCATCGTAGCCTGATTTAATCATTCTGACAATCCAAGACAGGGTGCATCACTACAGAAAAAACATAAAAAAGGTGCTGTCTTTCATCTGGGACTTTTATAACCGGGCATACAAAAAATGTTTTATCAAAATTAAATATAATGTTGACGCCAATAAAAGCGAGTCGATTTAGCAGAACACCGATCCGATGTCAAGAACAAATGATTAACAATGAGGCAATTACAAACCAGTATAACAATGATGCAAGAAAGTGTAAGATAATATCACAAAGATTTTTCGCGCTTCGGTCCCTTTAGAAACTACGTGCACACCAAGAACACCACTCACACTCTTTTGTATTATCAATGTTCAAAGAAAACCGGAACAAGTTACAAGATACAACAAACACAACTAACAAAAATCAACAAGACAAACAACTAAAATACACCAAAGTGCCTAAATCATAATCGAGAAGCAAGAAGGGAAGAGGAGCTCACAGCACCGAACGCATTAGGGTCCGGCTGTCCAGATCTCTTCAGGTCTTCGCTTGAAGGTTGTTCCAACTCCCGAAAATTGATGCTGAATCAGGTGCTCGTCAAGATTCTCCCGGATCTGGACCGAAACAACTCAGGTGCAGACCTAAGTGTAGTCGAGGCCGAAGAAACCAAATGTCGATGCTCCACCAAAGGAGGTACACCAGCGGTGTACCCCGAAGATCATCAGGTACCAAGACTTACCAACGAGATTCACCCAATATAGGGTTCGAGAGTCTGAGTCCAGGGAGCACACACCAGTACAAAAACCTTTTTATACGTCACCAATTTTCACGTCGGTTATTATATAACCGACGTAAAAATACATTTTCGCTGATTTTTCACGTCAGTTATATAAGAACCGACGTTAAAAATCCATTTTATCTGATTTTTCACGTCGGTTATCATATAACCGACGTGAAAAATCCTTTTCCAGGAAAATATATTAAAATTTTCACTTATTTTTCACGTCGGTTATTAAATAACCGACGTGAAAAATCGATTTTCATGGCTTTTTCACGTCGGTTATTTAATAACCGACGTTAAAAGGTATTTTTCACGTCGGTTATTTAATAACTGATGTGAAAAAAGTTTACAAAAATGTAGTTCATTTTTCAATCTTTAATTTGACAGGTCACGGAGCTCAAACAGAGTTACGGATTAAAAGTTATGGCTTTCAGAAGTTGATCATCTCTAAACAATGTCTTAAGGATGCCCAACTTCTGAAGGCCATAACTTTTAATCCGTAACTCCGTTTGAGCTCCGTGACCTGTCAAATTAAAGCGTGGAAAATGAACTACATTTTTGTAAACTTTTTTCACGTCAGTTATTAAATAACTGACATGAAAAAGTCCTGAAAATCGATTTTTCACGTCGGTTATTTAATAACCGACGTGAAAGAGTGACGAAGATTGATTTTTCACATCGGTTTTATAATAACCGACGTGAAAAATATGTGAAAATTTTAATATCTTTTCACGTCAGTTATCATAAAACCGACGTGAATGATATTTTTAATATCCCGCGAACGTGAAATTTCAATTTTTTTACATCGCGGCATCGAAATTTTGAATTGCCGCCTAAATTTTTTAATACTGCATTTTCTCATAGAATCTCAATTACATATTTCCATTATAAACCCATCCTAATTGGACGATCATTTATTTCAACCATTATCGTTCCCCTAAATCGACTCTTTCTCTCGAACGTGAATCGATTATTTCTTCTTTCCGCGATCTCGTCAAGGTATATTTAATCATACATCCATAATTTATGGTTTTTATGATTTGTTTTCTTAATTGATATACCATTTTACGATCATTTCATTCAACCATCATCGTTCCACCGGATCAACTTGTTTTATCTTCAACGTGAATCAACGATTTCTTATTTCCGCGACCTCGTCAAGGTATTTGTAATTATTTTCCCATGATTTATATTTTCTATGAGTACTTTTCTTAATTGATATACCATTTAATGATTGTTAATTTATTATAATGATGGATGATTCTTTATATAATGATAAAACTATAAATCCCCCTACGGATTCAAAAATTCCTTCTAATATTGTAATGGCCCGGACCTCTCCGACCCATTCCTTTGTCAAAAAGAAGGTCACGAAGTGTTCTGGAGGGTAAAATGGACTTTTCCCACACTTTCCAGAATTTTGAAACTACACGCCGTGTAGTTTGAGTACACGCCGTGTACTCCCTTGCCGGGTATACCCCGTGTTGAAGGCCGTGTCCTTGCCGTGTGAAATAAATGGGTACACGCCGTGTGTCCAAATACTACACGCCGTGTAGTCTCTCTCCGCGTACACGTTACCGTGTGTTGACCAGTCAACGACCATGTGCCGTGTTGGAGCCGTGTGAAATAAATGAGTACACGCCGTGTGTCCAAACTACACTCCGTGTAGTTCTTCCCCGCGTATGCGTTACCCTCAAACCGTGTGTTGACCAGTCAACAGTCGCGGAGCCGTGTTGGAAGCCGCGTGGAGACCGTGTGAAATAACCGAGTACACGCCGGGTACCATAAAGTACATGCCGTGTACTTTTGCTTTTCTCACCTATAAAAGGAGGGGTCCCCTCTTCCTTTTCAACTCACCCTCTCCTCCCCTTTCCTCAGAGCAGAGTTCTCCTAAGAGACTCGAATGCTCTTTCTTCCATAACTTCTTCGTTCAAGCTCCGATTTACGATCCGTCAGTGGCCACGGGATCGTAACGACGAGGCGGAACTTCCGAGCTTGGATCCGTTGTCTTTCCTTCGGCCTTTCCTTTCCGACGTCCACCCAAGGAGGTTTTTCCGGGACCTGACAGAAGTGACGGACACCAACAGACGTCTTCTAAGGTTGATCCAGGGGAGCGTTGTGATCAGAACCTGTTGAGGTAGGGATCTTACCTTCATCTCCCTAATTTGTGCATCATGCGGGGTGGGTATCCTCTTGTTTTCATGAGAAACAGTTGAACCATTAAATAAAGATAATAACTGGTTAAAGAATGGGGATGGGGAAGTTGTTATGTTTATCTTTATTTATCCTATTGATATGTTGTGAATTGAATAGGCTTATGCCCACTGAAAATCACGATCGTTGGGGGCCTTTTCTTGCGCAATTAAATGTTGCCCTATCTTTCTAGACCGTTTCTATGGATGGAAACTTTGTGGAATGTGGAAATTGGTTAATCACATAAAGTTGCCTGATTAAATACATGGAACCCTTGTGTGATCACCCCGGTTGAACAAAATGGAATAATGAACATGTGAGTGTTGGCTTGGATACGTGGCATGTGATGGGGGTGTTTTGTGGGTTGTTGTGGATCGGGTGAGCAGCGGGGCTGTGGTTGACTTGGTTGTGGGTTGGTGTGAATGTTATGTTGGTGACGGGCAGCGAGGCTACGATAAATGGTATTAAAGGGATAATGATGTACGGTGCGGTTTTGGTTATGGTGGTTAGAAGCGGGGCTGTAGGGTTGGGTTTTAATGTGAACGAACTATGGTTTGTGAATAATAAATAAAAATTGGAAGAGTTAATGAATGGTGGGTCATGGTAATGGAACGAGAATAATAATCAATGAGGTTGGTTGGTTAATAAGAAGGGACTTGTTTGTGTTGCTTGTGTTTTCCTAACTTGATTTGTGGATGGCAGGGATATGTTTTACGAACGATCGATGTGGTTGGTTTTGGATAGTTGCCCAGTAGTTAAGGAACTAAATAAACTAATTCTGCTGAAACATGAAAACCTAAATGGGGTTGGGGTTGTTTGTTGTATGCATGCTTCGTAGTAGCAGTGCCGAGGCACATGCTCAGTTTCTCTGTTTAGAAGCCATAGGTTGGGATGTGTGTTTGGTATACATATATATATCTGTATCTTTTGTGTTTTATCGCACCCCACCCATGTTGAGAACTTAGTGTCGAACACTCCAATTTCATGGGAGAGGGTGTTTTTCCCTTAGTTACTAGCTCCTTCCTGCTCCTTCTCCCCTAGGCTGTGATGGCTTGAGGCGACCTTACACCTAAGACTCTTCGGGTAGGTTTCGATTGGGGTGGTTTTAGCCCAAGACTCTTCGGGAAGGTTCTACTGTTTCCCAAGAATCTTCGGGATGAGGACCAGGTGTGTACGGGCGGGATACGTGGTTGCGAGGCCCAGGTGTGTGCGGGCGGGATACGTGGTTGTGAGGCCCAGGTGTGTGCGGGCGGGATGTGTGGTTTGTGAGGCCCAGGTGTGTGCGGGCGGGGAGAGTGTGGTAGCGTCAGGACGTTCGCCTTTAGGAAGAGCAGCTAACTACTGGGAAATAGTGCGGGGTACCCAATACTCTTGTTTCTTATATACTACTACCTGTTGTGATTGTGTTTTTGGTGAGTGTGGCTGGTGAGGTTGGGTGGATAGAATTCCTTGCTAGGTTTCTTTTGTTTTTCTCACAGGACATTAGGATGTCTCCCCACTTGTGCACGAGAGATTTAGGTTTCCCTACTGAGTATACTTGTATGCTCACCCTACGTTTACTTTCAGGTTTCCAGGAGGACTACCAGGGCCGTGCGGGACCCTACTAGTCGTACAGTTGGAGTTGTTGCTGTTGTTGTACAGTTGTTTCTTTTGGTATTGTACTTTGAGCTTTCTTATACTTGCACCTTGTTATAAAATTGTTTAAACAAGCATGTGGGATTGGTTTGGGTTTACTTCTATACACTTGTTCTTTTCCTTTTTGGTGGTTGACTTGTCATATTTCTCGATCCTAAATAATAAAAAGGGTAATGCCTCCCATATTTGTGAAAACTCATTCCCTTGGTTCTAGTCGCCACCCCGGGGCCTACTGGAGGCGGGACTCGGTGGTAATTATCTCCCTTTCACCATTGCCAGCTCAGGAGGGGCATCTTTGGTGGGAGGGGGTCATGACATAATGGTATTAGAGCTGATGGTTGAGAGATAGGATGAAGTCTGGAGTTAGGCACAGTGAGGATTGCATGGGATGGTAGGGCGACAATGTTAGTTAATCTTGGTGTGTGACATAGGCCAGGGAAGACCGGCTAGGACACGAGATTTTAGGGCCCCCCCGTGATCCGATGCAAGGACTCTAAGCCTACCGAACGACCAAGTAAGACTACATTGATTGCAGGGTAGAGACCCTAGAGAAGGTATATGCATCATCATGATTGTGTTTTACTTGATTTGGGTGTTCTGGGAAAGAAATTGAAATAAAATGATAAAATAAAACCTTGAGATTTTCCTTGATACTTGGGCTTAGGCGATCCTTGTTTACCGTACAACTATGGAACCTGGACGTCATCCCCGGGTGGCTCAGACGGCCGAGGCCCAGCAGATTCAGGCGGTCGATCAGTTGAGGATGGACCGAGAGGAGGAAGATAGCCAGTGGCAGAAGACTCTCCGTTCTTTTCAGCGGCAGACCCTCAAGAAGTACGAGGGTAGTACTTCAGATACAGAGATGGAGGGGTGGATTGAGGAGCTAGGGATCGCTTTTACCTTGATCCGTACTCCGAGAGAGTATTGGGTTCCCCTAGTAGTCAGTCAGCTGAGAGGCGCGGTGCGACAGTGGTGGATGCTCTACCTCGGAGAGAGGATAGAGGCAGAGGTTCTATGGGCTGACTTTGAGAAGGAATTCTGAGAGGAATTCCTTTCTTCCATGATCAAGGCGGAGAAGCGGTAGGACTTACTCTCTCTTCAGCAGGGGAGTATGTTAGTACGAGAGTTAGGGATCAAGTTCAAGGATCTCCTGCGCTTTGCTCCGGATCTCTTTCCAGATGACGTGTCTCGGGCGAGACGTTTAGATGAGGCGCTTCATCCTTCGCTCCAGTATGCTGTCACCCCCTTCACCCTTCTGACGTACTTGGAAGTACAGAAGAAGGCAGAGGTTGTAGAGAAGATGCACTCGCTGGGAGGTGCACCACGAGAGGGGATCTAGCCGGGTTCGTCGAAGGGGAAAACATTCAGCAGCAGGTCTCCTACGACGGGACCTTCTAGGTTCAGGCCAGTGGGGAGCAGACCCCAGCAGTTCTAGTTCAGATATTCGGGTCATCATCCCTTTTTCACGATCCCAGGACTGAAGTGTTTTTCTTGTGGAGGTTTCGGGCATGTTCAGAGTCAGTGCCCGACCCGAGCTTTGTACGGTAGAGGTGGGCAGGTTCAGCGCCCACCTCAGCAGCACCAGTTGCCGGCGAGGCCCTTCCAGCAGCATCAGGACCATGCTCCTCCGAGGGCAGACTTTGCGGGAGGAGGTTGACCTCAGGGTGCTCCTCAGGGACCTCGACCAGGGTGTGTTCGGGGAGGTGGATGACATCAGAGAGGCAGAGGAGCTGGGCGTGGAAAGTTGCACGCAGTAGAGTTGACAGCTTCATCAGAACCAGAGGTGGTGCGAGGTACGATTTGTTTGTTCAGCACTCTTGTTTCTGCTTTGTTCGATTCGGGAGCTTCACACTCCTTTGTTACACCTGGTCTAGCCCATGATTTGGTACTAGACATAGAGAGACTTTTCGTACCACTGGTTCTAAGTACACCAGTTGGAGGCCAGACCAGAATATCTTGTGAAAGACGGAGATGTGGGCTGACGTTGGGACCACATCAATCTAGTGGGGACCTTCTTATGTTACAGATGCAGCCATACGATGTCATCCTAGGCATCGAATATTTGTTTTCTGTTAGTGCTGTTATCGACTGCTTCCAGAGAAGAGTCGTGTTCTCCGACGTGGATGGGCATCACGTATCTTTTGTTGGCGAGAGGAGCTATCAGGTAGGAAGCCGGCATGTGAAGCCTCTACTTTCCTTGTTAGGCGTGTTATCAGTGGTTCCAACTGATACAAAGATTATGGATGTCCCGGAGGTTGTTGGGGAGTTCCTCGATGTTTTTCTTGAGGAGGTTGTGACTCTACCCCCCGACGTGACATTGAGTTCAGGATAGACTTACAACCTGGTGCCCGTCCGATTTCGATGCCCACTTATCGGATGGCACCTTCGGAGTTGCGGGAGTTGCGGATTCAGATTGATGATCTGATGGAGAAGGGTTTTGTTCGACCCAGCATATCGCCATGGGGAGCTCCAGTTTTTTTTCGTGAAAAAGGCAGATGGTGGTCTCAGGCTATGCATAGACTACCGAAGGTTGAAATAGGTAACGGTCAAGAACAGTTACCCCCTTCCAAGGATAAATGATCTCTTCGACCAACTGAGGGGAGCATGTTGGTTTTCTAAGATTGATCTACGATCTGGATATCATTAGTTGAGGGTAAAGGATAGTGACATCTCGAAGATGGCTTTCAGGTGCAGGTATGAGAACTTCGAGTTTGTAGTGATGTCGTTTGGAGTTACGAATGCACCGGCTGTGTTCATGGGACTTATGAACTTTGTCTTCCGAGAGTTTCTAGACCGGTTCGTCGTTGTGTTTATCGATGACATCCTGATCTACTCAAAATTAGAGGAGGATCACGTTGAGAATCTTAGGGCAGTCTTGGAAGTCCTTCAACACCACCATCTTTATGGGAAATTATCGAAGTGTAAGTTCTTGACGCAAGAAGTACACTTCCTTGGGCACATGGTGTCTCAACATGGAGTGTCAGTGGACCCGTCGAAGGTGGAGGCAGTTGTTTCTTGGGCAGCACCCAAGAGCGTGGCAGAAGTTCATAGTTTCCTGGGGTTAGCAGGTTACTATTGGCGGTTCGTTTCATACTTCTCTCAAGTTGCTGCTCCATTGACAGCTTTGACTAGGAAGAACCAGGTCTTCCTATGGAGCGAGAAATTCCAGAAGGCTTTAGACTACCTGAAGGAGAAGTTGGTCAGTGCTCCCGTACTCAGGTTGCCAGAGGAAGGGTTGTTGTATGAGGTGTTTTGTGATGCTTTTGGCCTTGGTATGGGGTGCGTGTAGATGAAAAAGAAGGGAGTGATCTGTTATGGGTCTAGGCAGTTACGCCCACACGAGCGTAACTATTCCACCCATGACCTAGAGCTTGCAGCAGTAGTGTTCGCACTGAAGTTGTGGCGACATTACCTATTTGGGGAGTGCTTTGTGGTCTTATCAGATCACAAGATCCTATGTTATATCTTCTCCCAGCGTGACCTGAACCTGCGGCAGCAGAGATGAGTCGAGTTTCTCTAAGACTATGACTTTGAGATCTCTTACACTGAAGGTAAGGGCAACGTTGTGGCTGATGCCCTGAGCAGGAAGTCGCATAAAGAAGTGGTTCGATAATCCACTGATGCTTGGAAGGTGATGTGAGAGTTGGCTACCTTGCAATTGGATGCCAGGGTAGAAGGTGTTAGAGGCTGTTTGTTTCAGATGATGGTGCAGTCCTCCTTGTTGCAGCAGGTGGAAGAGTCTCAGTGGGGGGACTCTGAGGCAAAAGTGATGCGGGATCGTGTCGATCAGGGGAATGCTCTAGAAGGATGGTCAGAGGACAGCCGACATCAGATGCTTTTCCATGGAAGGTTGTTTGTCCCGGAGACAATGCGTGAGGGAGTTCTCCATGAGTTCCATAACTCAGCCTTAGCGGTACATCCAGGAGTTTCAAAAATGTACCAAGGCCTGAGGGAACAGTTTTGGTGGCCCAAGGTGAAACGGGAAGTGACAGAGTTTGTGGCTAAATGCCTAGTGTGTCAGCAAGTGAAGGCTGAACACCATGTTCCCAGTGGTTTGTTGCATCCTTTAGATGTCCCCGAGTGGAAGTGGGATGACATCTCAATGGACTTCGTCACAGGACTACCCAGAGCTCAGGGTGGTTATGATGCTATCTGGGTAGTGGTGGATCGACTGACAAAATCAGCTCACTTCTTAGCAATTAAGGAGTCAGGCCCGGTGAGTACCTTAACACAGAGGTATGTAGACAAGGTTGTGCAGTTGCATGGAGTCTCAAAGACTATCGTCTAAGATCAGGATACTCGGTTTACTTCATGAGTCTGGAGGGCGTTACATCATGCTTTTGGCACCCAGCTATGCCTTAGCACTGCTTTCCACCCCCAGACCGATGGGAAGACAGAGTGGACTATCCAGACATTGGAGGACATGCTGCGAGCATGCGTTCTGGATTTCGGAGGATCATGGGTATGACACTTGCCTTTAGTAGAGTTCGCCTACAACAACATCTTCCACTCTACTATTGACATGGAACCGTTTGAGGCTTTGTATGGAAGACCATGTCGTTCACCCATTTTCTGGGCAGAGGTTGGTGAGACAGGTGCTCTTGGGCCAGAGGTAGTGCAGAGCACCACAGAGAAAGTCCAGCTTGTACGTGAGAGGATGAAAGCGGCTCAGGACCGACAAAAGTCTTATGCTGACCATCGGAGGAGGCCCTTGGAGTTAGAGGTGGGAGATCATGTGTTCTTGAAGGTTTCCCCTCGACGGGGGCAGTGAAGGTTTGGGAAAGGGAGCAAGCTCTCACCTAGGTTCATCGGACCTTTTGAGGTGTTGAGGCGAGTCGGCGAGGTGGCATATCAGCTGGCCCTGCCACCTCAGTTGGAGAAAGTTCATGAAATCTTCCACGTATCCCAGCTTCGTCAGTAATTACACGACGACTCCCATGTTATCGACTGGGGAGAGTTAGATATGGGAGACGACGCGACCTTCGAGGAACTACCAGTCAGAATCGAGGATCGTAAAGAGAAGGTGCTCCGTGGACGAACCATTCCGTTGGTTCATGTGTTATGGAGGCATGGCGGCCTCGAGGAGAGCACTTGGGAGAAGGAGACCCAGATGCATGCTCAGTACCCGAAGTTGTTTTGACTTGTGTTTTCTCTTGTTCTTCCGAGCTTTGTGTTGATGTTATACTCTGTACCTTTGTTATATGGAATGCTTGGATTGTCGGTTTTGAGATCTTTTGTTTCCTTGTTCACTGGAAGTGTGTAGCATGTCTGGATGTGTGGGGAAAGGGAAAAACCCGACTCTTAATCGAGACACATTAATGAGGATGCGATTGAACCCATGTGGGTGAGTCAGTTCCTCTTAAAACGGATAATATCTCAACATAGAAGAAGGAATTTTTCCCCAAACCACGTGTTCGGGCAATGTGTGGGTTGTATGGTGTTAGGGGCAGTGTAAGTTGGAAAATCCTAATGTATGAAAGTGGGAAGACCCAATTCTTAATCGAGACACATTAACGAGGATGCGATTAAACCCGTGCAGGCGAGTCAGTGCCACCTAAAGCGGATAATATCTCGACATAGGAGAAGGAATTCCTAACACATATGATTAGGGTTGTTGGTTGGGTTCCTGTTATAACGAGAACCCTAAGAGGTATCTTGTTGGGTTCCTATGGGTTAGTTTTTGAATTCTCGGGGACGAGAATGTTTTAAGAGGTATCTGATGTAATGGCCCAGACCTCTCCGGCCCATTCCTTTTTCAAAAAGAAGGCCACGAAGTGTTCTGGAGGTAAAATGGACTTTTCCCACACTTTCTAGAATTTTGAAACTACACGCCGTGTAGTTTGAGTACACGCCGTGTACCCCCTTGCCGAGTATACCCCATCCTGAAGGCCATGTCCTTGCCGTGTGAAATAAATGGATACACACCGTGTGTCCAAATACTACACACCGTGTAGTCTCTCTCAGCGTACGCGTTACCGTGTGTTGACCAGTCAACGGCCGTGTGCCGTGTTGGAGCCATGTGAAATAAATGAGTACACGCCGTGTGTCCAAACTACACGCCATATAGTCCTTCCCCATGTACGTGTTACCCTCAAATCGTGTGTTGACCAGTCAACGGCCGCAGAGCTGTGTTGGAAGCCGCGTGGAGACCGTGTGAAATAACCGAGTACACGCCGTGTACCATAAAGTACACGCCGTGTACCATAAAGTACACGCCGTGTACTTTTTCTTTTCTCGCCTATAAAAGGAGGGGTCCCCTCCTCCCTTTTAACTCACCCCTCCCCTCCCCTTTCCTCTGAGCAGAGTTCTCCCAAGAGACTCGAAGGCTCTTTCTTCCATAACTTCTTTGTCCGAGCTCCGATTTACGATCCGTTAGCGGCCACAGGATCGTAACGACGAGGTGGAACTTCCGAGCTTAGATCTGTTGTCTTTACTTCGGCCTTTCCTTTCTGAATTTCACCCAAGGAGGTTTTGTCGGGACCCGAAAGAAGTGACGAACGCTGATAAACGTCTTCTAAGGTTGATCCGGGGGAGCGTTGTGATCGGAACCTGTTGAGGTAGGGATCTTACTATCATATCCCTAATTTGTGCATCATGTGGGGTGGGTATCCTCTTGTTTTCATGAGAAACAGTTGAACCATTAAATAAAGATAATAACTGGTTAAAGAACGGGTATGGGGAAGTTGTTATGTTTATCTTTGTTTATCCTATTGATATGTTGTGAATTGAATAGGCTTATGCCTAGTGAAAATCACGGTCGTTGGGGGCCTTTTCTTGTGCAATTAAATGTTTCCCTATATTTATAGACCATTTTTGTGGATGGAAACTTTGTGGAATGTAGAAATTGGTTAATCACATAAAGTTGGCTGATTAAATACCTGGAACCCTTGTGTCATCACCCCGGTTGAACAAAATGGAATAATCAACATGTGGGTGTTGGCTTGGATACGTGGCATGTGATGGGGGGTGTTTTGTGGGTTGTTGTGGATCGGGTGAGTAGCGGGGCTGCGATTGACTTGGTTGTGGGTTGGTGTGAATGTTATGTTGGTGACGGGCAGCGGGGCTGCAATAAATGGTATTAAAGGGATAATGATGTACGGTGCGGTTGTGGTTATGGTGGTTGGCAGTAGGGCTACAGGGTTGGGTTTTAATGTGAACGAACTATGGGTTGTGAATAATAAATAAAAAGTGGAAGAGTTAATGAATGGTGGGTCATGGTAATGGAACGGGAATAATAATCAATGGGGTTGGTTGGTTAATAAGAAGGGACTTGTTTGTGTTGCTTGTGTTTTCCTAACTTGATTTGTGGATGGCAGGGATATGTTTTACGAATGATCGATGTGGTTGGTTGTGGATAGTTTCCCAGTATTTAAGGAACTAAATAAACTAATTCTGCTGAAACATGAAAACCTAAATGGGGTTGGGGTTGTTTGTTGTATGCATTCTTCGTAGTAGCAGTGTCGAGGCACGTGCTCAGTTTCTCTGTTTAGAAGCCATAGGTTGGGATGTGTGTTTGGTATACATATATATATCTGTATCTTTTGTGTTTTATCGCACGCCACCCATGTTGAGCACTTAGTGCCGAACACTCCCATTTCATGGGAGAGGGTGTTTTAACCTTAGTTACTAGCTCCTTCCTGCTCCTTATCCCATAGGATGTGATGGATTGAGGTGACCTTACACCTAAGACTCTTCAGGTAGGTTTCGATTGGGGTGGTTTTATCCCAAGACTCTTCGGGCAGGTTCTACTGTTTCCCAAAAATCTTTGGGATGAGGCCCATGTGTGTGCGGGCGGGATACATGGTTGTGAGGCCCAAGTGTGTGCGGGCAGGATACGTGGTTATGAGGCCCAGGTGTCTATGGGTGGGATACGTGGTTGTGAGGCCCAGGTGTGTGCGGGCGGGATATTTGGTTTTGAGGCCCAGGTGTGTGCGGGCGGGATACGTGGTTGTGAGGCCCAGGTGTGTGCGGGCGGGATGTGTGGTTTGTGAGGCCCAGGTGTGTGCGGGCAGGGAGAGTGTGGCAACATCAGGACGTTCGCCGTTAGGAAGAGCAGATAACTACTAGAAAATGGTGCGGGGTACCCAATACTCTTGTTTCTTATATACTACTACCTTTTGTGATTGTGTTTTTGGTGAGTGTGGCTGGTGAGGTTGGGTGGATAGAATTTTCTGATAGGTTTCTTCTATTATTCTCATAGGACATTAGGATGTCTCCCCACTTGTGCACGAGAGCTTTAGGTTTCCCTACTGAGTATACTTGTATGCTCACCCTACGTTTACTTTCAGGTTTCCAGGAGGACTACCAGGGCCGTGCGGGACCCTACTAGTCGGACAGTTGGAGTTGTTGCTGTTGCTGTACACTTGTTTCTTTTGGTATTATACTTTGAGATTTCTTGTACTTGAACCTTGTTATAAAATTGTTTAAACATGCAAGTGGTCTTGGTTTGGGTTTACTTCTATACACTTGTTCTTTTCCTTTTTGGTGGTTGACTTGTCCTATTTCCCGATCCTAAATAATAAAAAGGGTAATGCCTCCCATATTTGTGAAAACTCATACCCTTGGTGCTAGTCGCCACCCCGGGGCCTACTGGAGGCGGGACTCAGGGGTCATTATCTCCCTTTAACCATTTATAGATCAGGAGGGGCATCTTTGGTGGGAGGGGGTCGTGAAAATATGAAGCTACGGTTGGCTCATTCAATCTTTCCTTGAAAAAAATATCAAACTTCTGATGGTCATAACTTTTGATCCGTAAATCTGTTTGATCTCTATGACCTGTCAAATGAAAGCTTTGAAAATTTTCTACAAGATAGTAAACATTTTTTATGTCGGTTATTTAATAACCGACGTTAAAAATAACTTTTAACGTTGGTTATTAAATAACCGACATAAAAAATGACTTATAACGTCGTTTTTTTCAAAAACCGACGTAAAAAATGGCTTCTTATCGCCATTTCTAGAATGTATTTCACATAGGTTTTTTAAAAACCAACGTTAAAAACTATATTACCCAATTTTTTATGTTGGTTATTAAATAACCGGCGTAAAAAATTATATTTTTAACGTCGTTCGAAATAATGTCACATAAAAACCGATGTTAGAAAGCAAAAAAAACCGACGTAAAAAAAGGTTTTTGTACTAGTGACACCACACAACGAGAGAGAGGGAGATTTTCAAATCTATTATCCATGTCGAATGAAAGTTCCGCATAGGTGATGAAACCCCCTGCTGGAGCCTCAACGGTGTAACAACCCAGCCGCATAGAGAAAACCATGAACACTACTATAGAATCGACTTTACACAATGCCACTTTTTAACAACCTTAAAAAAACAAACTGATAAAGGGGTTACCTTTATCAGAACTAAAAAATAATTGTTAAAATGTGATTTTATTGGCAATAATAAATGTACCCCTTTATCAGTGCTGATAAAAGGTACTTTTATCATCACATTTCTTAGCGCTAATAAATGGTATATTTCATAAATAAAATATTTATCATTAAAAGTCATATATTAATATATAAATATATTGATATTGATATAAATATAATATATTTTATAAAGTATGATTTATATAAACCTAAATACACATTTACACTTAATATATATAATATTTAGTGAAAATAGATTATAAAATAATTAAAAAAATAATATTAATTAATAATTTGATAATTATTATTGAGTAATAGTCATTTAAAAAAATTTTGAAGATAGAAAAAAAATAACAAACAATCTTAAATAAGTTAAAAATGTGACTCAAACACTACTGCAGATAGTGTTGTTATCAGCGCTAGAAAATGCTTTTAATAGCACTAGAAAAGCGCTGTTAATCTCAACGAAGATAAAGAGAGGTCCACTTTAACACCACTAAAAGAACGCTAATAAAGGCCCCCCCTTTATCAGTGCTATTTTAGCGTGGATAAAGGAAACATTTTGTCTGCGATATTTTTAAAACTGATAAAAAACCACTTTATCAGCGCTTTATTTAGCGTTGATAAAGGGGGCTTTTATCAACGCTCGAAATAACGCTAATAAAGGGGGATTTTATCAGCACTCAAAATAGAGTTGATAAATGCCTAACTGCCTGTGATGTGCTGTTTATATAACAACACACCTACCAACAACACCTGTACATATAAACAACACACCCACCATCAGCACCTGCACAACACACACACACACCACCTACACAAAACTGCACCTGCACTGCACACACAAGAACAAAGTAGCACACACAATGGTTTGAAAAACAATGCTATATACATTTCAAACAATGTTTTATATAATTACATTTACAATTATCCAACAAATAGTTAAAACCATTTATATTTCATCCTTTGACATCTGTGATCCCCTCTAAAAAATATCCGCCAATGGTATTAGTTGCCGAAAAAATCATCCCAACTCAAGAAAAAGGTTCCACCTATATAAGAAAAAATATTGTGTTAGTAATACTATAAAGAAATAAATTAAACATTAATATGAAAGAATACATTAATAAAATGAAAATTTTTAATAAAAAAGACACATTTTGAGTTATACAGGTCACATCGTGCATTGTATTGAGGTGATATTGATTTCTACACATCACAAATGAGTTATGGATAATTGTACTAGAACATAAAAACAATCTGAATGAGTTTTCTTGGTTTTGAGTATGTCTCTTGTTTTTTTAGTAAAATTAATATCAAATTTAAATGAAATATTTGGATTTATACCAGTCACATCGTTTGTCGGATTGAGGTGTGGTTGATTCTCACATGTCACAAATGACTCATGAATCGTTGTTTTAAAGCATCAAAACAATCCGAATGGGTTTGCTTGGTTTTCAGTATGACAATTGTGTTTTTTTACTTAGATATCATTTTAAATCGGAAACACCCATTTTGAGTCATACGAGTCGCATCGTGCGTCGGTTTGAGGTGAGACTGCTTCATACACATCACAAAGGACTTAAGAATTGCTCTCCTAAATTATAAAGACAATGAGAGGACATTTTCTTGGTTTTCAGTGAGTGAAATGTTTTAAGCTAAAATGTCAATTTTAAACTGATAACTGACAATTGTAGTCATACTGGTCACACCATGGATCAGATTGAGGTAAAGTTAATGCATACACATCACAAATTACTCATGGATCATTGTCTTAAAGTATCAAAAAAATCCGAATTCATTTGCTTAGTTTTCAGTATGTCACATGTTCTTTTTTACTTAAATTAATGTCAATTTTAAATAAAAACACATTTAGATTTATACCGGTCACATCATTCGTTGAATTGAGGTGTGGTTGATTCTTACATGTTACAAATAAATCATGGATAATTTTTCTAAGGTATCAAAAAATCCAAATGCATTTTCTCGGTTTTCAGTATGTTAGTTGTGTTTTTTACTAAAATATCATTTCAAACCGGAAACACACTTTTTGAGTCATACCGGTCACATCACGCGTCAATTTTATGTGAGACTACTTCATACACGTTAGAAAGGACTTAAGAATCACTTTCCTAAATTATGAAGACAATCAGAAATCATTTTCTTGGTTTTTAGTGAGTGACACGTTTTGAACTAAAATGTAAATTTTAAACTGATAATAGACATTGTTAGTCATACCGGTCACACCGTGCATCAAATTGAGTTGTGGTTGATTTATACAAATCACGAATGACTCATGGATCATTTTCCTTAAAGTATAAAAATAATACGAATGTGTTTTCTTAGTTTCTAGTATGTCAATTGTTCGTTTTTACTTAAATTAATGTCAATTTTCAATAAAAAGACACATTAGGATTTATATCGGTAACATAATAAATTTTATTGAGGTGGAGTTGATTCATACACATCACAAATAACTCATAGATCATTTTCCTAATTTATCAAAACAACCCAAATGCATTTTCTAGGTTTCAGTATTCCGGTTGAGTTTTTTTACTAAAATTAATGTCAATTTTAAATAAAAAAAGACACTTTGAGTCATACTAGTCACACCATGCATCAGATTGAGGTGCAGATGATTCCTACACATAAAAAATGACTTATATACTGTTGTCCTAAAGTATCAAAACAATCCTAATGCATTTTCTTAGTTTTTAGTATGTCATTTGTTTTTTTTACTAAAATATCATTTCAAACTGGAAACACACATTTTGAGTCATACATGTAGCATAGTGCGTCGATTTGATATGAGACTGCTTCATAAATGTCACAAAGAACTTATGAATAATTTTCCCAAATTATGATGATAATTAGAGAGAGTTTTATTTGTTTTTAGTGAGTGACACATTTTGAGCTAAAATGTCAATTTTAAACTGATAACATACACTTTTAGTCATATTGGTCACACCGTTTGTCAGATTGAGGTGTATTTGATTCCTATATGTTACAAATGACTGATGGATCGTTGTCCTAAAGTATCAAAACAATCCAAATGTGTTTTCTTGATTTTTAGTATGTCAGTTGTTCTTTTTGCTAAATTTATTGTTAATTTAATATAAAAATACACACTTAAAGTCATAACGGTCACACCATGTATCGAATTTAGGTGCAGTTGATTCCTATATGTCAAAAATGACTTATATATCATTGTCCTAAAGTATCAAATCAGTCCTTGTGCGGTTTCTCAGTTTTTAGTATGTTACTTGTAACACCCCAAGGTTTTGAAAACAAATATAGAATGGAATTTTATAAACACAACTTTCCCTCTTCTATGTTTTGAATTTCGAAAAATGGTCATCTAGAGTTGTGTTCAGTAAGTTATTTGGAGTCTGATAGAACAAACTTGATTTTTGGTGAATAGTAACATACCCTTATGAATAGTAATATGAATAGTAATATGCCCCTTGAATAGTAAATAATAATAATATTTTATTTTCTTAAGGAAATATGATAATGGGATCTTAATTAATTTTTCAATGTCACATAAAACTAATTGCACTTCAAGATTGTTATTTTTCGAATTAACTATGACCTTATTTAAAAATTAAATCAATAATATTTAGAAAATTATTTTTGAAAAATGGATTTCACTTTTGAATTCAACACGTCTAAAAATTATAGGGGTGAATTTTTGGGATTTTTCTGAAATTCTATAATTTTCAATGAATAGTGAAATAAGATAAAATACCGTATATACAAATTATCAGTTAAATACACTAATTATGACATCATATGTGATGTAAGGCCACTTGGTTCGAAATCACATGCCATTATTACTATTAGGGGTCACATGAAACAATACTATTGGTTGTCTTGAGGGAAATAATAAAATAATGAATTAAATATTCAAAATTTACTCCTCTCCACCACTATAAAAACCCCTCACCACTCCCTCTTCTCTTCACTCCTCTAAGCCTGGAAGATCCTCAAAGTTCTACCAAAACCCCCTTCCCTTAAGGTGTTTCTCAAGGAGGTTATTTCAAGAGGTAAAGTACCCTTCTTTTTCATTTGGTTTCATTTCAATTTATCTTATTTTGTTATCCTCTCCTCACCTCCTCTGTCCAAATGATCATGATAAATCTAGTAACATCTATATACTGGATTTATATCATGTTAATGTAAGAACCATCATAAATATTCTTACTCCCTCCCTTTTATTTTATAAACGAAATCGTCATCCATGAGGTTCCAATTTATAACCTTCGTGGATGATGAAGTTTCGTTCTTCAATTTATTCTTCATTACTGGTCATGAAACCATATTCATGGTTGAACCAGACTATAATATATGTGTTATAACCTAATTAATATTCAGGAACCATAATATGTACAAATAATTAAGTTATATGACAAAACTAGTTCATAATATTCCAAATACCGCCGAATAATCGAAGTGGTGGTCATCTAATGATTCATCCTTATTCCATGTAACCAAATTATATAAATGGAAATTAACAATTATGGATGTTCATAAATAATATTTAATTTCAATTCTGGAGATTTACATTCATTCCACTTCATTACTTAAAATCAAGTGAACCGAATATGAAAATAAAGGAAACGAACACTCCAGAACGACGAAATTCAATACAATAACATGTCAATAAAGACATAAATGAACTAACCAGAATTATGGTAAACTAAATACATGTCTAATAGGTTCTGAAATAAGTTATTAACAAGTATAATTTCATATTCCATGAGCTTAAGTTCAAGAGGGGAACACATTCAGAGTAAAGGTAAGGGTTTTCCCACCCGAACTTCCATTTTCATTCGGGATACTTTCATTGTCTATTACCTCAATGTAATTGTTATGTATTGTTATGTACTCATCATATATTCTGTGTGAGTATCATATATATATGTACAAACCATAACCCTTCCTTATTTTATGGATAGTTACACATTTTTAAAGTAAATTTCAAAGTTGTTTCCAAAATACAAGCCCGATCCAAGGGAATTTCTCAAATTCTTTCCTATTTTCAAGGGCACTCTATGATATGTTTTTGGAAACCTTTATCTTTATAAAATCACTAATTTTCCAAAATAACTCTTATTTTCAAAATAAAGAGTATTTATCTCAAGAATTGCTTAATGATTTTATAAGAGTGTTTTTGTCTAATTTAACACTCTTGTTGATTCCATGGTATTATTGGGTCATCTACCATATTTGATTTAATGGTTTATGACTAAATCTTTTATGGATGATCTATCCTAAAACCATTCACCATATTATTCTGAATGGTTAGTGTTTTATGATTAATGATTGGGGAAAGATAGTTACATTTCATATGATAGTTTCAATATGAATGTATTTGATTATGTTTATCCTCGCTCATATGAGGAATGCATTGGACTTATAATATGATGGGTGGGTACCGCTATAGCCCCTCGATGCATTGGTAGGTCTCATGAGACAACTAGATGAGGAATTGTCTAAGGCCTTTCCCAATGTGATATATGGATTTTGGCCGAGATCTTAATCATTAGACGTCTTGGCCAAGACCTTGACAAAATGTTTCAGAATTTCCATCATTATGCATTACATATTTATGAGTTCATCTATTGATATTTCATGTGGTTATTTGACTAGTAGAATACCCATGTTTATGTTTTATTATGGAATTATTTACTCAGCTCATATTCCTGCCATAATGTGTTCAAGTTTATTATTAAAGGCACGTGTTTTCAATTATTCACCATGTCTAATGTTTATATTATCTTCTGCTGTATTGCTTACTCTTACTGAGAATTTGAGCTCACTCCTTTATTATGTTTCATTTTATTAGGACATGAAGAAGTATTTTATGAATGACTTGCAAGAATAATCTAGGAGATGTGATGACTCTAGTGGAATAAATTAGTGTTTTTTTTCCTTTCCTTATGTAAAGTTGAACTTATGTATGTATCTCGTTTCCAATAATACTAAACAACTTGGTCCTTTGGGATTCGTATTCCTTGTATGTATGCCAACATAATCAAATAAGGCACCAACTCCGAGCTACTGGGGTCGGGTCCTTACAGTTGGTATCAGAGGAAGTTTAGTAGAATACTTGGAAACTAGATTTAGAAAACGTAGAATTAGGGAAGAGTCCCTAAGTTAGTCTTTGAGGATAAACATACAAGAATGTCCTGGTATTTTGGTAAGGAATAGATTATGTGGATCTTTAAAGCAATACATCCCTGTATGGATACGAGTAGGTAGAGGTGGCTCTGTCATAGATGTATCTAGGGGTAAAACCAGAAAACACCGCTTTGAGCTAGACTTGAACGAGAACTGGTGCACGACAATGGCCATTACTGCACTCTTGGTTACGACACTCCCAGGGGATATTCTTAGGACAATTCACATTTTCTTTACAAGCCATTATGAAGGATTGAAATGTTAAATATTCCCCAAAGAAACCATTTTTGTGAATATGGGATTAGCCATGCGTAGGATCTCAATTTTTCTGAGTATTTTTAAGTTATGATTATACATTATGATTCATAACCTAATCTAGTGTATGACATTATCTAGATATGTCACCTAGAGGACAGAATAGAAATCACACGAATGCACGTGTCCCCTATAGGGATTTTCCTCTGACGCATGATAATGATGTTGGTTCTGGTGCTGTGACTGGTGCTGAGCAACTCATAAATATACTAGTACAACTTACTCAGGTTATGAATAATAACCTTACCCGTATGGAGCATACAGATCCACCATGTGGAGGATCCATGCTATATCTCTTTATGTGAAAATAGCCTCCATCATTTAACGGGACTACAAACCCGTTTGTAGCAGAGCAGTGGATATGTTCCCTTGAGAAGATATTTCTCACGTTGGGATGTAATGAAAGAGAGAAGGTTGTCATGGTAATATATATTCTATCGGGAGATGCAGATCAGTGGTGGTCATTAATCCAAAACACAAAGGAGGAGGAAGAGATAGAAGAGATGGAATGGAGGGATTTTAAAGAAATCTTCCTAGAAAAATATTTCCCTCGTGAGCAGCGAGCAGATATGGAGAGACAATTCTTGAATCCAAGGTAGAAGGAAGATGAGAATGTTTCAAGGTACAAAGCTAACTTCACAAGATTAGAAAGACATGATATAGACTACATACAAAATCCAAGGAGAAAAATTGATCGATTATTTGATGGCCTAAATCCATTCCTCAGGCGGGCACTGGTCTCCCAAAGTTTTTTGTCATATGAGGATATAGTTTCATGTGACATCAAGACAAAAAAATAATTCTCTAAGTCTTATGACTTTAAGGGAAAACAAGAAAAGAAGAGGGGTGCTGAAAACCCCGGGAAAGGAAATAAGGAAATAGGGAAGAAGGGAAGAGTTGAATTTCCACCATGTGACAATTATGGAAGGAAACACCCTGGTGAGTGCTTAAAAGGAAAAGGAGTGTGCTACAAATGTGGTCAGAGAGGCCCTCTTGCTGGTGATTGCAAGGGGAAGAAGGAAGCCAATGATGTTTGATGCTATAGTTGTCGGGAGATGGGACACTATGCTAATGATTGTCCAAAACGTCAAGGAAATATGCAACAAAAAAGGCCAAGGGATCAGGGAAAAGCTTATACAATCACAACTACAGAGGTTGAAGTTCCAAATGATGTGGTGGAAGGTACTTTAATTGTCTCCTCATGTTTAGCCAATGCTTTATTTGATTCTGTAACATCACATTGTTTTATATCTTCCCAGTTTGCTAAGAAAATTAGATATTTCCAATTTGATTTAACAAGGGAGTTGTCATCCAAAACTCCTAAGGGAAGTATCATTGCTATAAAGTTCTGTGAATCAGTTCCCATTAAGGCATATAAATGTTCCTTATCTGCTGATCTAATCATCATACCCATGATTTCATTTGATATAATCCTCGATATGGATTGGATTTCGGACCATGATGCAAAAATTTATTGTAAGAAGAAGGAAATTATGATTTTTTATGACGATAATAAAGAACACCTTATCTTTATAGTAGAATTGTTACCACCTGATTCTTATCTAGATCCACCCCCAATAGATCAACTAAATTCAATTATTGTAGAGGAAGAGAATGAAATAACTATGGGTGAGGAAAGGAATGTTCAAAAAAAGGATGTACCTATTGTGAGAGAATATGTTGATGTGTTTCCCAAAGATTTACCTGGACATCCTCCAAAAAGAGAAATTGAGTTTTCCATTGATTTAATTCCTGGTTCAAAGCCCATATCGAACACCCTTTATATAATGGCCACTGTGGAATTAATGGAACTAAAGAAAAAACCATAGGAATTGAGTAATAAGGGATTTATTCTCCCTAGTGTTTCTCCATGGGGAGCCCCTGTCCTTTTTGTTAAGAAGAAAGATAGATCTATGAGGTTATGTATCGACTACAGGGAGATCAATTCTATAAAAATAAAGAAAAAGTATCCTCTACATCGCATTGATGATTTATTTGACCAACTACATGAAGCTCAATACTTTTTAAAGATTGATCTTTGATTCGAATATCATCAGTTGCGTGTGAGGAAGGAAAATATTCCAATGACAGCATTTCAGACCAGGTATGGGCATTACAAGTTTACAGTAATTCCTTTTGGATTGAATAATGCAGCCTCTGTCTTCATGGATATAATGAACTGAGTTTTCAAGGAATATCTCGATGAATTTGTAGTGGTATTTATTGATGATATCTTGGTATACTCCAAAAGCTATGAAGATCATGAAAATCACTTGTGCATTATCCTGAAGACTCTTAGAAGACATGAATTATATGGGAAGTTTAGAAAGTGTGATTTCTGGCTTTAGGAGATTTATTTTCTTGGACATATTGTCTCTAAGGATGGAGTCCTATTTGATCCTATAAAGACAAAGGCAATCCAAGATTGGCCCACTCCAACAAACATAACTGAGGTACACAGTTTTATTGGCTTAGCAGGTTGTTATCGGCGTTTCATACAGAATTTTTCCCGACTGGATAACCCACTAACGAAACTCACACGTAAAGGGGTTAAATTTTTTATGGACAAAAGATTGTGAAGAATGTTTCTAAGAACTGAATAGAAAATTAGTCAATGCTTCTATATTGACTCAACCATCAGGGAATGATGGGTTTGTTATTTATAGTGATGCTTCAAAGAAAGTACTTGGTTGTGTCCTTATGAAAAATGATAAGGTTATTTCTTATGCATCATGACAACTAAAAATTCATGATCAAAACTATACTACTCATGATCTTGAGTTAGCTGCTGTAATATTTTCTTTGAAGATATGGAGACATTATCTCTATGGTGAAAAATGTGAGATTTATACTGATCACAAGAGTTTGAAGTATATTTTCTCACAGAAAGAACTCAACATGAGGCAAAGGAGATGGCTTAAACTACTCAAGGATTATGATTGCACGATACACTACCACCCGGGGAAGGCAAATAAGGTGGAAGATGCTTTGAGCGGAAAGGATCATGGAGTTTTGAACAAGATGAAGAGTTGAAAGGGATCCTATTTTCATGGATCTAGTAAAGATGGATATGGGAATAACCATGGAAGGTGAAACATTAATTCTTTTTCAAATGGTTTCCAAACCATCTTTACTAGAAAGGATAAAAAATTCTCAGGCTGATGATGTGGAGTTTCAAAAGAAGATTAAAGCTGCAAATGATGGGAGATTGATGGAATTCATATATGAAGATGTAATTTTGAAATTTGGGAAGAGAATTTGTGTTCCCGATATACCTGATCTAAAAAGGTAATTGTTGGATGATGCTTATAGTTCCAATTTCTCTATACACCCTGGGAGCACTAAGATGTATAGAGATTTGAAGGAACATTTTTGGTGGGATAACATGAAGAGGGAGATTGCTGATTTTGTGTCAAGATGTATGGTTTGTCAACAAGTGAAAGCTGGAAGGCAATAGCCTGGAGGAGTATTGAAACCTCTTCCCATACCTGAGTGGAAATGAGATAATATCACGATGGAATTTGTCATGGGACTACCAAAGAATCCTAGAAGGAACGATTCAATATGGGTCATTGTTGATCATCTTACCAAGTCAGCACATTTTCTTGTTATAAGAGAAGATCTACCACTTGAACGTCTAGCAAGACTATATGTTAATGAAGTTGTGAGACTTCATGGAGTACCCCTATCGAGTGTTTCTGATCGTGATCCACGTTTTACATCAAGATTCTGGAAAAGTATTCAGAAGGCCCTAGATACTGATCTTAGTTTGAGCACTACCTACCACCCACAAACTGATGGACAATCGGAACGGACAATTCAAACATTGGAATACATGTTGAGGTCTTGTTCACTTGATTTTCAAGGCATGTGGGATCAGTATTTCCCTCTCATAGAATTTTCATACAACAATAGCTTCCATTCAAGTATAAAGATGGAACCCTATGAAGCATTATATGGGAGGTGACGTCATACACTAACATGCTGGGATGGTGTTGGTGAGAGAAAGATCGTGGGCCCAGAACTTGTTGAAGAAACAATGGAAAAGGTGAAGATTATCTAGAACCATATCAAAATATCTCAAAGTAGGCAAAAGAGCTTTGTAGATAACCAAAGGAAGGATTTAGAATTTGAAGAAGGTGATCACGTTTTCTTAAAGGTATCTCTATGGAAGGGTATTATACGATTAGGTAATAAGGGGAAATTAAGTCCCAGGTACATCGGACCTTTTGAAATTCTGAATCGAATTGGAGCCGTAGATTACCGTTTGGTAATGCCTCCAAGTCTCTCCAAGGTTCACAATGTGTTCCACGTGTCAATGTTAAGAAAGTACATGCCAGACCCAACACAAGTACTCACTTATGAAGAAGTGGAACTTGAGCCCGATCTATCTTACTGTGAAGAGAATATCAAGATTCTTGATACTAGAGAAAAAGTATTGAGAAATTGGATGAGTCGACTGGTGAATGTTCTATGGAGGAACCATAAGATGGAGGAAACAACATTGGAGCCTGAGGAGCTTATGTTAAAGACATACCCGAATCTTTTTAGGTAATATTCTGTGAATTTTGAGGACAAAATTTTTGTAAGGAGGGGAGAATGTAACACCCAAAGGTTTTGAAAATAAATATATAATGAAATTTTATAAACACAAATTTGCCTCTTCTATGTTTTGAATTTCAAAAATGGTCATCTAGATTTGTGTTCAGTAAGTCATTTGGAGTCTGATAGAAAAAACTTGATTTTCTGTGAATAGTAACATACCCTTATGAATAGTAATATAAATAGTAATATGAATGGTAATATTCCCCTTTAATAGTAAATAATAATATTATTTTATTTTCTTAAGGCGATATGATAATGGGATCTTAATTAATTTTTCAATGTCACATAAAACTAATTGCACTTCAAGATTGTTATTTTTCGAAATAACTATGACCTTATTTAAAAATTAAATTAATAATATTTAGAAAATTATTTTTTAAAAATAGATTTCACTTTTTAATTCTACACTTCAAAAAATGGTAGGGGTGAATTTTTGGGATTTTTCTGAAATTCTAGAATTTTTGATGAATAGTGAAATACGATAAAATACCGTACATACAATTTATCAGTTAAATACACTAATTATGACATAATATGTAATTTAAGGCCACTGGGTTCGAAATCACATACCATTATTAATATTAGGGGTCACATGAAACAATACTATTGGTTGTCTTGAGGGAAATAATAAAATAATGAATTAAATATTCAAAATTTACTCCTCTCCACCAGTATAAAAACCCCTCACCACTCCCTCTTTTCTTCACTCCTCTAATCATTGAAGCTCCTCAAAGTTCTGCTCAATTACCCTTCCCTAGTCTCTCCCCACTTCCAAGAAGCTTTTGGTCTTTCCAAAAGACTAAAACCCCCTTCACTTAAGGAGTTTCTCAAGGAGGTTATTTCAAGAGGTAAAGTACCCTTCTTTTTCATTTGGTTTCATTTCAATTTATCTTCTTTTGTTATCCTCTCCTCACCTCTTCTGTCCAAATTATCATGATAACTCTATTAAAATATACATACTAAATTTATTTCATGTTAATGGAAGAACCATCATAAATATTCTTACTCCCTTTTATTTTATAAACGAAATCGTCATCCATGATGTTTCGATTTATAACCTTCATGAATGACGAAGTTTCGTTCTTCAATTTATTCTTCATTAATGATCATGAAACCATATTCATGGTTGAACCAGACTATAATATATGTTTTATAACCTAATTAATATTCAGGAACCAGAATATGTACATATAATTAAGTTATATGACAAAACTAGTTCATAATATTCCAAATACCGCTGAATAATTGAAGTTGTGGTCATCTAATGATTCATCCTAATTTCATGTAACCAAATGATAGAAATATACATTAACAATTCTAGATGTTCATAAATAATATTTAATTTCAATTCTGGAGATTTACATCCATTCCACTTCATTACATAGAAGCAAGTGAACCGAATATGAAAATAAAGGAAACGAACACTCTAGAACGACAAAATTCAATACAATAACTTGTCAATAAATACATAAATGAACTAACAATAATTATGGTAAACTAAATACATGTCTAATAAGTTCTAAAATAAGTTATTAAAAAGTATAATTTCATATTCCAGGATATTAAGTTCAAGAGGGGAACACATTCGGAGTAAAGGTAAGGGTTTTCCCACCCGAACTTCCATTTTCATTCGGGAAACTTTCATTGTCTAATTACCTTAATGAAATTATTATGTATTGTTATGTAATCATCATATATTCAGTGTGAGTATAATATATATGTGTGAAAACCAGAACACATACTTATTTTATGGATAGTTACACATTTTTAAAGGAACTTTCAAAGTTGTTTCCAAAATACAAGCCCAATCCAAGGGAATTTCTCAAATTCTTTCCTATTTTCAAGGGCACTCTATGATCTGTTTTTGGAAACCTTTATCATTATAAAATCACTCATTTTATTATGAAAATACTATCTTAACTCAATTCTGGTTTTATACAAATATTTTTTCAAAAGAACTCTTCTTTTCAAAATAAAGAGTATTTATCTCAAGAATTGCTTAATGAGTTTATAAGAGTGTTTTCGTCTAATTCAACACTCTTGTTGATTACATGGTATTATTGGGTCATATAACATATTTTATTTAATGGTTTATGATTAAATCTTTTTTGGATGATCTATCCTAAAACCATTCCCCGTATTATTCCGAATGGTTAGTGTTTTATGATTAATGATTGGGGAAAGATAGTTACATTTCATATGATAATCTCAATATGAATTTATTTGATTATCTTTATCTCCGCTCATATGAGGAATGCATTGGACTTATTATGTGATAGGTGGGGCCCGCTATAGCCCCTCGATGCATTGGTAGGTCTTATGAGACAACTAGATGTGGAATTGGTCGAGGCCTTTCCCAATGTGATATATGGATTTTGGCTGAGGCCTTAATCATTAGAAGTCTTGGCTGAGGCCTTGAAAAAATGTTTCAGAATGTCCGAAATTATGAATTCCATCATTATGAGTTCATATATTGATATTTCATGTGGTTATTCGACTAGTAGAATACCCATATTTATGTTTTATTATGACATTATTTTCTCAGCTCATATTCCTACCATAATGTGTTCAAGTTTATTATTAAAGACATGTGTTTTCAATAATTCACCATGTCTAATGTTTATATTATCTTTCTCTGTATTTCTTACTCTTACTGAGCATTTGAGCTCACCCCTTTCTTATGTTTCATTTTCTCAGTACATGAAGAAGTATTTTATGAATGAATTTCAAGCATAATCTAGGAGATGTGATGACTATAGTGGAATAAATTAGTGTTTTTTTTCCTTTCCTTATGTAAAGTTGAACTTATGTATGTATCTCATTTCCAATAATACTAAAATACTTGGTCCTTCGGGATTCGTATTCCTTGTATGTATGCCAATGTAATCAAATAAGGTACCAACTCGAGGAAACTGGGGTCGGGTCCTTACATTACTTATTCTTTTTACTAAAAATACTAACAATTTTAAATAAAAATAAACCCTTCAAGTCATACCGATCTCATCTTTATGATATTTGTGTATATTATTCCATCATGCATGCTGACCATTCTTTTCTAAACAAATCTATCTCATCTTGTGAATAAGAGTCTTTTCAACAATCATGGTAGTACTAAAAAATATAAATACCCAAAGGATTAATAAATATTTTAAATGAAATAGTAATTATCTTCGAAAATACCCCTTCAGGGATGCTGGTTTGTCCATGGAATATGATCTCTTTTATAAATTTACAAACATAATAACCACAGTTTTTTCTGTTTTTTTTTCAGATACTACAGAAACATTGAGAAAAATAAGTAATTTTTTATATGTGTTTGTATAGTGAAATCTTATTATATATACCCATATTTTTATCTATTCATAGTACTTGTGATGTTTCTTATCCTTTTACCTAGGACTCATTCCATGATGTAGACGATATTCATGCACCACCCTATCATAACAGAATCCTCATTAAAAGATAATATAAATTATATAACTAGATTTTTAGTTCTAAAATGTTGGATGTAGTGTATTACAAATTGAAAAAAACAATCATGTGTGGACGGTTTTTTGGATATCCATGCTTTGAATCCAAGAAATAAATATTTGGAGTATCCAAATTGATCGCAATGAGTATACAATGCTGTCTAAAAACACAAAAATAAATAAGTAATGAAAGAAATTAAAATATATTTGATATGATTAAATTATAGAGTTTTACCCCTGCATCATTGGTATTAAGAAGAGTCTGTCATCCATATTTTTGCTGTTAAACAATTTGAGTAGTCCTGCCACTATTTCACCCTCTTTCTCAAATTCTATTTATTTTTGTTCTATAGAGGTGACATGAGGACTAATGAGTCCAAATTTTTGTTCATGGGGAAATACCTTCAATTGTTTTTCATATATACACTTGTGAAAAATATGAAATGTATTTAGTCATAATTATCATAGTATATCAGCTTTTCGAAAATCAAATCATGAAAACATACCTCATGTATACATTTATAACTGAGCCACTTAGCCAATCATACTCCAGGATTTCACTTACACTATCAACACTAATGAAATTTGGATATTCCCCTTTATATATATATGTTTTCATAAAAAATAATTGTGTGAACCCCACCATATTTAAACTTCACATTCACATGATCCTAAAATGATAATAAACACAGATATAGAACGAGTGAGTTTAAGGTGATTTTGGTAGATCATTTTGATCGGTTGGTTGATTCTTGATATGGTTTTGAGCAGTTTGTTCTTTTTACCCTTTTCCTTGTGTCTATCTGTAATAGCATTTATTGGTTTAGTCATTTTTTCATTAAATGTTAAGGGTTTATCTTGAAAAATAAATTGGAAATGAATACCTCCTTTTTGACATTTTTTACAAGCTATGACATCCATATGATGAATGTTCCAAGAGCTTGTTCGACCTTATGAATATCTTTATCATCAATTGGAACAAGTAGCTTGGTGCTTGGATCATGGGATATGTTAATCAACACTTTGATATGACTTATTGGAAGTGGTCTGTTGTGTATCATGGAATTCTGGATATTGAACACTGTATCCCTCACTACAAGGCGATGGATGAGTATTGATAGATATAAATCATAGTCATTTTTAACCTATACAATATAAGTACAGGAAAGGTATCTGTGTCTATCAAATTCACAATTCGCATAAAAAATTACTTGAACATTGATTACCTTAGCTAAGATAGGTTTTTGAGGGGAATGTCTTGCCTCAAAGCTAGTGGGGGGGGGGGGGGGGTTGGGTGGGATCTTCACACGCTGGTTGTTCTTGAGTTGTTCCTTCTCTTTTCCCCTCTGCCATTAAATTTTACATGAAATCTCTCTAAAATTTCATATGTTCTTTAAGGATATATATTCTTTCTCTCATCATTTTCATTTCTTCACTTTTATCCTCCTCTTGTTTTTTTTTCTCAAAAAATGTTCGGGGTGTCACCCCAAAACCCACACCTCTGACGCGACCATATTTTTCTAGCTACTTCAAGGCCACCAAAAGTATATCTACATCCAGTTTGGGTGTTTCTGATTCCTATGACTATGTTAGATAGAAAATATAAGAAAATAATCAATCATTATTATGAAATATTGATTTAAAGAAAACAACTATTTATTATGTCATACTTACACATGTTTCCCACAATTTTTGTGTGTTTTCATCTATTAGTATCCCATATTTATTTACACATGACTCCTTCCATAGCACATGGCATGGGATTTAAGTGACTCTGGATTTGAATTCATCAATATTCATATAAACAAAGGAACATAGTTATGGTTTTTTTATTCCACATAAAATTATTATGATATATTTAAAATACGTACCAATTTTTTTTCAAGTGAAGCGTACCCCATTCTTGCTTTACGATAGGGGTATGCTGGTTTTGCTATTCATTCCTTATTTTCAACACTCATTTGTTGTTTCATAAATAAAAAACTGTTAATCAAAGTGATGAATACACATATTGTCATACAGTATATTACCAAACATAATATACCTAAAAGGACTGCTTTGCACGATGGCTAGTAAATGCATCCCATGCTCCTTGGGTTATCAGGTGTGCATAAATAGGAGGTGGGTGTGAGTTTATTTTCCCTTCAACATCTTTAATATAACAACTCTTTAAAATTGTGTGAAAGGATCTGTGAATCCTTTCAGCAGCCCTTAATACATAGTCCTTGTCTAAGTCATCCACTATAAATGCACTCTACAAGAGATGATGAAGAGTAATTCAATGTTGAATTATTTTATTTTTTAGTAAATTAAAGAAATGAAATCATAATTTTACCATAATACCTCCTCACATAAATGTCTTAATCCCGATGACAACGTGGTTCCAGGACTGTACATCAATCAACACACATTTCTGAGTGATGATTCCAATGTAACTACTGAACATGGATTTTTTGGGGTTAAAATTTTAGCCCCGCTTATTCCATCCGACCTCATATTTTATATCTTTTGTTTTTTCCTTAATGATTTTTACTAACACCATCAAAATACGATGCTCCTGTTTTTTTTTGCGCCACCAGTGTTTTGTTGCCTAGCATTTCCTCGATTTAAACACCATCAATATGTTCCTCTGGAGTGCTAGCATCGACATGTACAAATGGTGGTTGTACCTCTACACTGGGAGAAACAACAACAACAGGTTGAGAAACTTGTTGGTCCTCTAAATTGCAAGAAACAACATGTTAAGAGACCTGTTGTTCCTCTACATTGCAAGTAGCAGCAGGTTGAGAGACCTATTGTACCTCAGGATTGGGAGCATCATCACATGAAAAAGTCATTATCTGCAGAAGTGGTTTAAATTTTAATTTAGATTACATAAAATTAGTAGTGAATATATAATAACATAAGTAAACATGTTATATATAAAAAAAACATATAACATAATTATTGAACTCTCTTTTTTTAATGGCTGAAGGGATTTGACCCCTCTATCGACTATTCAAATCACTTCATTGTGGTATCCTATAACATGAAAAAAACCATCTACACTGAGACCACTATGAAATGATTACAATGTTCCAATGAAAGAGTCATCATCTTTTGAATTTTCATCTGACCCTTCATTGGTTTTGGTCGATAATAGAAAAATTGACCAGTTTCAGTTTGTGGGATCTAGAACATAAAATACTTGTACTTCCTGTGATTCCATTATAAATAGTTCATCTTTGTACCCTTCATTACTGAAATAAACTTCCACAAATCCCAAATCATCTATTTTAACAACACTCTTGTTATAAACCCACTTGTATTGAAAAATAAGCACTTGGAAAATTGTATAATCCAACTCCCATATTTGTTTGATGATGCCAAAGTATGAAATATTCATATAAATTGGATTTATTTCCTTAGCACTAGAAATATGCATCAATTTATCCACAAGTGTAACTCCACTATTATACATGGTACTTTATTCATCATGTCCATTAGTATAGAATGTATAAGCATTAATTACATAAGCATTATAAGATAATACATACACACTTGGTCCTTCGTCTAGCCATCGAATTCATTCTGAAATTGAGTCTGGATTCTCATCTGACTCCTTAAATACATGGTCCTGAAACCATCCTATAAACTGTCAATTATGTGCATTTGATATTCATTTTTCAGCCCTTTATGGATTCAAATGCCTAATAATTTCTTTGTGGGTTTCTACATATGGGTCAACCTCCAAATTGTTATGTAAAATATAAAGGTGGGCCTACTCCCGATCTATAATATTGATTGTGACAACCTCTCTTCTAGAAATTCCTTCACCCACAAGCTGCCCAATGTGACAAGATTTTGGAAGACCAATTCTTTCAACACCAGAAAGGTATTCAGTACAAAATTTAATAGCTTCCTCAACAATATATTGCTTCACAATGCAACCGTCTCACTGACTTTGTTTTTTGACATATCCTTTCAAAATATTCATATACCATTCAG
Organism: Viscum album; assembly: GCA_963277665.1. NCBI lineage: Eukaryota > Viridiplantae > Streptophyta > Magnoliopsida > Santalales > Viscaceae > Viscum > Viscum album. The sequence goes on from OY728151.1 coordinate 792,014,883, forward strand.
TGGGGTACGCCCATCTATAGTGTAAAGAACCATATAGTTGAATCTCTCTCACCAAGTGAACCATCAAATGAAATATCATATCAAATAATGTCGGTGGGAAGAGCATTTCCAATTCATATAATATGGTAGAAATTTCTCTTTCCATATTAAACAATTTCATCAGGCCTATAACTTTACTGCATATAGATTTGAAGAAGAAGTAGAGCTTCATTAATGTAAAATGGAAATTCTTGGAAAAAATGAAATTCAAATATATAGGAATTAGATCTTTCATCAAAACATGGAAGTCATGTGATTTTAGACCCTTTAGATTTAAATCAGTCATTGATACAATGTTATTTATATTTGATGAATACCCCTCTGAAACCTTTATAAAATTCAAGAAGTTGTAAAACTGATATCTCTCTATATTGGAAAGTGTGTAAGCAACAGGAGGAAGAAAAGTTTGTTTTTCACCCTTCACTAGTGACAACTCTTCTCGTATTTCCTTTTCAACCATGACCAACCTAGCCTTAATTCCATCCTTTGTTTTTATGGGTGTATTTAGAAACATTCTGATGACACTTTCACACAATTTTTTTTTCAACATGTATAAAATCAAGAAAGTTTCTGACGCACAAACAATTTCAGTATGGTAATTCAAAAAAATTTATATCTTCTTACAATTGGTTTTTAAGGTTTTTCAAAAATGGTTTACCAAAATCAGTGTCCACATATTTTACTTTCTAAAATAGTTGATCACCTGTTAGTGGAGACAGTGTTTTACATTATTCTAAACTTCCATCTAATGATGTTGTCCAATATCGATACTTATGTCATTGGGGTATAAATCTGTGATGTCCTAGAAACACAGTTTTTGATAAATGTTTCAACCTAATTGATTGTGTACCTTGTTTGCAGACAGGACACCCATGACCTCCTTTAATTCTATATCCTGAAAATTTTTCATAAGTAGAAAATTAATTTATCATCCCATATAATATAGATCTTAATGTGAAATATTCATTTCTATAAGTATCATACAACGTAACACCTAAATCCCACAATAATTTCAAATCATCGATCAATGGATCCAAATAAACATCAATATCATTACCCAGTTGTTTTGGTCCTGATATAAGCATAGACATCATGATGTGTTTTTTTCATGCATAACCATGGTGGAAAGTTATAATTTACCAACATAAATATCCATGTACTATGAGTGATACTTTTAAAACCAAAAGGATTCACTCCATCTGTAGATAACACAAGATGAAGGTTTCTCAGATCATTTCCAAAAATCAGGATACTCATGATCGATTCTCTTCCACTGAGGACAGTCTACTGGGTGACATAGTTTCCCATATTTATTTCTTCTATCTATGTGCCACGTTAATTTCCATGTGGTCTCCTCACTAATATATAAGTGCATAAACCTTGGAATGATTGGAAAGTACCATACAAATTTCATAGGACTGGTTCCACCTTTCTTGTATCGAGAAGCACCACACTTTGGGAATTATCTAAGTGATTTTTGGTCCTTGATAAAAAGTATATAATCATTCGGGAAGACATGTATTCATTCAGAGATCATACCCATAGAACATAGAATTCATTTGGCGTCATATGTTTGGATCAGGAGCTCATTATCTTATGAGAGTATGTCATTCAAAAGAGAAAATAATTCTGTTTTACTAGAGTCACTCCATTCATTTCCTGCTTTCAAATTATACAGCTTCATTATGACTGACAATGGTTTATATTTAGTGCAATCACCATACAAAGGATTCTTTTCACAACTCTTTAACTGCTCAAATAATTTTGGGAAATCACGAAGTTCATCTTCAAATTTCCTTGTAATTTTTTCAATACGGTCTTCATCATCATTCACATCTGTAATCATATCCTTGATACAATCTTCTTCATTGTCCACACTTGTAATCATATCAGATGATCCATAAAATGCACTGTTATCCCAGCCACTAGATACATTCTCGTTTTCCCCATACTTATTCCAAAATTTATAAATTTGATCTATTTTGTGACAGATCAAGTGTTCTTCCAACTCCTCTGGACTAAATTGTCTTGAATAACAACAACATAAACACAGAAAAAGGATTTGAGAAGGGTCATATTCATGATCTTTTACAAACATGGTGAACACTTTCACCCCATCTTCATACTCTCTTGTCAAACAATTTGCATCCATCCATTATTTATTCATATCCATCCTATTTGATTCGGTGATATTAGTATTTAACAAAATAAATACACAAAATATTTATATAATTTAATGGTTTTCTTAATTCTATAAAAATATAAATATAAAAGATTAAGAAAAAAATACAGTTCAAATATCCTTTGAATAATATTTAAAAAATCACACTTGAAATCTCATTAAAAAACCAACCATTTACACAAATTCCTCTTTAAAATAACATGCCATTTTTAAAATAAATCAACTAGTTCTAAACACTCTTTCAAAAAACTACAATTCCTTTTTTTAAAGAATTCAAGACAAATTCATGACTCAACAATCATAATCATTTAAAATTAGTGACATCCCTCTAAGAAACATTTCAAAACACTTGAATCGTTTTAAAAGATCCACTTAGGAATTTTCACAAAGACATAGATCCCGATAGAGACACTTTATAAAAGATACATAGAAAACACCTTGATTCATCCCAAATCAATCTGTGTTTTATGATTTCATCACATTATTCCAAAGGTAGGTGAAATAATAATAACTTCCATAAGCATTTTATATTATTATCCCTACCATTGGATATCCCTTATCCATGCTTCCATTGTCTAGTTATATTAATTATCCTTCACCAAAACACCAGAGTCCCAACGAATATGTTCCATAGTTAGTGACCACACTCGCAACCATGAAACACTTTTTTTCTAGTTTACGACAAACACTACATTATCCCAATGATCCTTGGCTCACACAAAATAAATTTGTTATACACCCCAATAATAATGTATATGTATCTCACATGAAGTACTATTGGTTACTTCCTTTATAAATACACATAAGAAAATCTATAAGCCTGAAACCATTACATAATCAAAAATTTCTCAAGTGGCGTTCCTTTCACACAAAGAATTTCCCTATGCCACCCATCACTAGAAGAAACTATGTTGATTTACCAATTCTTTTAATTACATCATGTATCAAGTCAAAATAAGAAAATAAATATGGTACTAAATTAATATATGATATGATTTTCCATAGTATATTTTCTAAAATATTTAAAAATACTTTATAAATGACATTTTAAAGACTAGTCATTATAAAATTCTTAACTAAAATCATATCAGTAACCTCTAGAATAAAAGTGATAAGAGTATCCTTATATGTCTCAAGAGAATTCTTATCTCTCCAAAACTAATTCATGAGGTTAACAACATCAAGTCCCAAAATAGTGTAGAAAATTTTAAAGAAAATTTCATAAAAAATATAGGTTTGGTACCTTTGATATATGCATCAACCTAAATGTCATGACAACTTCATAACATTGAATATCAATAGTTAGTAATTCATTCATATAATTTATTAAATTTGTAATAAAATAATAATTTATATATTTAGATATAAAATTATTCTAAGAATAAAATATGACTTAATAATCACTTGAATTATATCATTTGTCCCTTTGAGGGGATTCACCATAAAGTGCTTACAGGTGGAAGGATTCATTACATGTGTTCTTATGCTTATTTGACTAGGGTGTCCAGAAAGTGTCTCATGTAGCTTTGGATATGTATGGATAACAAAAGATATGTTTTATTTATAACTCAATTTATACCTTAATAAAAATATAAATGTATTCCCCTATGAAGTAGGATTTTCATCCAAACAACATAAATTTCATGTGGTTTTCTTATTCCATTTATGTGATGCATTTATCCTTTATTTCTCATTTTCCTCTGGGAGAGGTATTTTCAAAACCACAAGGTTACTGAAACTAAAAGGTACAGATCAGATGTAGTAACTTAGCTATAGCTTTAATTCTATGTTACGATATATTATGTTTGAGGTTTTTTTTCAATTTAGGTATGTTATGGAATTTCTTCTACTATCTACAAGTTTTGGGGGTTTAGTTTATGTTTTGGGGGTTTAACATTAGAATTGTTTATTTATACCAAATACAACTACTGGTATCATATCTTTTTCTTATTCTATTACCAGTTACCAAAAAGTAGTATTAAAGCTTGGTTATATAACATATAGTGATTATTTTATCAAGACTTGATATAAAGTCTTGGTTTCAAGACTACTGGGTTTCCTCTAGTGAAGTGGTTTTCTAAGATTTAGTGGAATTTCACTAGTAACAAAGTGGTGGTGCCATTGAAATGAGTAAGGTTTTGATTGATTTTCAATGGTTGATGATTCATACTTTAGGGGAAAATGGCCTTCCTACTCTTGGAGAGTTAAAAATTTATATTGATTTTGAATTAGTCAGAAGTGAGATGTTTAGTAGAATTGGAAACCATTAGATGAAAGCATTAGAATTTTTTTTAAAAGGCATGTACAAGAGAATATGGATCCATGAGGGAAGAAGGACATGCCTCAATGATGTTGAGAATTAAAGGTGGATGTGTAGTAGAGGGAGGGATCAAGGAGTATGATTGGTTGAGGTTTTGGTGCAATAGTGGTTCTCAGTGAGAATGTATCAATGCCTAGAAAGTGAAGCATTTTGATCCATATCTAGGGAGAGAATATTGATTCCTAGTAAGTATGGGAATGTAATCCCATACTAGGGGGAGTGGATAAATGTATAGAAACTACATGTCCTACGTCCCGCCTAAGTAACATGGGTTCTCATGATAAATGAAATAGAGGAGATCAAAATCAATCATGAAATAAATCACATAAATTATGAATGACAAAAAAAACTATTCATCTCATCTCTAAAAACCCTTCATTGAAACAACCCATTTTTACCCATGTATAACATATTCCAAAAGAAAATCAACCCACTTTATATAACCATCAAAATCCAAATATCATATAGAAAAAATGTTCCCAAATCAAGAATATGGGAAGGCCTTTATGTGAAGGGATCTACGCGATATGCAGTGGTGTATTCAAACATGAAGTATGTAGACCAGCTGTATGAGAATCTCATATATTATAATTTTTTTTGAAGATACCCTTAAAAACATGGGTCTCATGCATTGAAATCATAAACAAATCCAAAATAAAACCATTTCCATCAATTTTTTTAAAGAATCCATTAAGGAATTTATCACAAGGGGTAAACCAAATGCTCATTTCAAATAAACATTTGAAATTTATAAAACAATTCCCTTTTAAAATTATTTTGAAATCAAAACTTCAATCTAAAACAATTTCCTCATCAAAACATTCTTTTATTTCATTGAAAAAAAAATTAGATTATAATACAACACACACCATTTGAATCATTTCAAAAAACCTCATGGCCATTTCACAAAAATCATGATACATAAAAAAAATCCATTTCAAACATGAAAAAATGAAATTTAAAAGAGAACCTATTTATTAAAATATCAAAACACAATAAAATAGTTTAAATCATCACATGGATATCAAATATATTCACAATTTCAGAAAAAATGAATTTAGAAAGAATAGTAACACTTTTAAATACAAAATGAAACAATTACATTGAGAAATATACTTGGAAGAAAAATAAACCAAGATGAAACATGCTGCCTTCATTGGTGACCAACTAAATAAGAAAGAAGACCTCCATTACAAGACCTAAAGTTCTAAAAATCTATGATTGAAATATCCCAAATGATCATCATACACGAGGGATCAAAACCGAAACAAAACCCAAATGATCCATGTAATATATTTATTTTTATGAGAATAAATAATTGAGTTACACTGCACACCCGTGGAGGGATTTGTGATGGTAGGATTCAGTGGTAGAGGAGGAGGAGGGTTCGCGATGACAGAGGAGGGCTTTACGATGGCAGTGGAGGAGGAGGAGGAATCAACATCTGAGGAGGATGAGGGCACGATAAAGGCATTAGAGGAGAGCTTCACGACAGTAGAGGATGACTTCACAACGGTGGCGGAGGAGGAGGAGGAGGCAGCCAAGGAGGAGGAGGAGGAGGTGGTGGCGGCGGCGGTAGTGTAAGGCTTCTGTGAGAGCTTGAATGGTGTAAAGAAAGGATGAGACTGTTAGGGTTCATTTATAAAACCGGCGGAAGCATTTATCAACGCTAGCTAAAAAGAACTAATAAAGGTATGTTTTATTAGAGCTTTTTTAGTGGTGATAAAGATAGGCCTTTATTAGCACTCAAAAAGTGCTTATAAAAGGCGTCTTTACCCGCGCTAAAATCTTAGCGCTTATAGAGACACATTTTATCAGCACTTTTCTAGTGCTGATAAAGGCCTATCTTTATCAGCACTAAAAAAGAACTGATAAAACTGTAATGATAATAAATTATTTATATTTTTATATATATTTATAAAATTACATGTATAATAAATAAATAAATAAATATATTTATAATAATAACTATAAATAAATATATATTTATTTATATTTATATATTTATTTATAATTATAAATTTATAATAAATATATTTATTATATTTGTAATTAAATATATTTCTAATATTTATTATAAATATATATTTTTATTTATTTATAACTATAAATATAAATATTTTTATTTATTTATCAATATTTGTATATATTTATAAATAAATTTATTTAATTATATATAATATTATATATGAAAATAATAAATATATTTTTTATAAATAAATAATTATATAAATAAATAAATATTTATTTATATTTATAACTAATAAATAAATAAATAATTATATAAATAAATAAATAATTATTTATATTTATAACTAATAAATAAATAAATAATTATTTATATTTACAACTAATAAATAAATACATTTTTTGTAATTAAAAATTATAAAAAAAAATATTTATTTATAGTTGTAATTATATATATATTTAAATAATTATAAAATTATAACAAATATATTTATAATTTTATAAATATATATAATTAATATATTTATTATAAATTTTTACTTATTTAAATATATTTATATTTACTTAGATTATAGTTATAACTAATTGCATTTATTTATAAATATTTGTATATAAATACATATAATTAATATATTTATTATAATTATTTAATTATTTAAATATATCTATATATTTATTTAGGAATTATAATTATAACTATTTTTAATTATTTATCAATATTTGTATATATTTATAAATATATCTATTTAATTATATATTTATAACTTTATAAGTAGTATAATAAATATATTTCTTATAATTTTATAATATATATATATATATATATATTTATAGTTATAATTAACTATAAATAAATATATTTATTAATATTTGTATATAATTATATATATATATATATATATATATTTATTTATAAAATTATAATATATGTATTTATTGTGATTTTATAATTATTTAAATATATATAGTTATAATTATAATTACAAATACATATATTTAAAAATTATATATAATTAAAATTTAATAATTATAAATATGTTAAATATATTTATTATTTAAATATATTTAATGTAATTTTATAAGTATTTATGAGAACATAATATTCATATGGGTAACATGAATTACTCATATGCATACATAATAAAACACGAGCCATCACATATATAGACAACATGAATAATAAGAAGGGTGTAATGTATAAATGAACATTCATGATGACACATAACAATATACACACATGATCAATATATTTATTGACCAAATTCATTGGAAACACATATATATTTAATAATTATAATTATAAATATATATATTTAAAAAGTATTTATATATATTAATTATAAATAAAATAAATAAAATAAATATATTAAATAAAAAAAATAAAAAAAATACAATAAATATAATGAATATAAAAAATATAAAAATATAATAATTCTAATAAATCTAATAAAAATATAAAAAATATAAAAAATATAAAAAATATAAATATAAAAAATATAAAAAATATAAAAAATATAAAAAATATAAAAAATATAATAAATAAAAATCTAATAAATCTATAATAAATCTAATAAATCTAATAAATCTAATAAATCTAATAAATATATTTATTATTTAATTAAATTTATTATAATATTATAATTATTTATATATATATATATAATTATAATCTTATAAATACTTTTTTAAAACATTATATATATATATTTTTGAATTATTAAAAAATATATATTAATTATAAACATGCATTTTTTATTTAATGTATACAAATAAACATTATTTTTGAATATAAATATAATAATTTTATATAAATTAATAATATTATTTATTTAAAACTTTTATCAGTGCTAAAAATAGTGCTAATAAATGACCCATTTATCAGCACTGATAAAAGGTACACCTTTATTAGTAATTTTCTTAACACTGATGAAGGATACATTTATTAGCGATTTTAGCTAGTGCTGATAAAGGTCACCCCTTTATCAGTGCTTTCTGCTTAACACTGATAAAATGAGGTGCTTCATTTGCTCCGTTTGTGGTAGTGAAAATTCAAATGACCATAACTTTTGATTAGGGTGTCCGTTTGAGCTCTACCATATATCAAATCTAAGTCTGTGATAATCTCTATGCTTTCATGAAAAAGGGGGACCTTTTTCACTATTTTTTCGAGGCCAAAAAGGGGCCAGAAGGCCTTGGAAATTGAGTTTTTTGTCAGAGTATCCCAATTTTTTAATATTTGATGGAATTTCAGCACGTTTAAGGGGGTCTTATTGGATTTTTTAGTGGGGACTGAATTTAATCCTCTGTCTTACATTCATATTGATATTATAGTTTTTAAATTTTATCATTTTTCATAATGTAGTTTCATTTATAATCAAATATATAAAAATATATACATATTTTGTATATCTTCACACATAAAAGTTTAATTTTATAAATTTATATATAAACATATTTACATGAAAAGTATCCTTCTAAATATACAAACCTCATCTAAATAAAAAACAATATCCATTTTATTTAAAATAAAAATTATGAATATATATATATATATAATTAAAGTATATATAATGTTTATATATATATATAAATATATTTTTGTGTGTATAGAAAAAAAGGTTATATTTATCTATATATTATAATATATTTATATAATATATGTAAATAAATATAAATATGTTTAATTATATTTATAGATGCACACATATATATAAATATATGTATGTATGTTTGTACATTTTAAACACACAAAAAAACATATTTTATATATGTAATTAAAAAAATGTATATATATATATGGATAAAAAATGTAATGAAATATATATAAATATATAAATATATCATAAAATGAAGAAAAAAATATAGGTGAGTGGGAGAGGCACGAGTGTATGAGAGGGAGGTCTTAGGTTCGAAACCCAACAAAGGTAGGGGCGTGCGGGCGGGTGACCAGGTGCATAGCATTGTTAAAGGGGAAATGGAGGCTAGAGCTATTAAAGAGGGTGGAGGGGGGGGGGGGATAAGGGCTGTTATATGGGCGGTCGAGCGCTAATAAAAGTGTGTGTGTGTGTGGGGGGGGGGGCTCACCCTCTGATTCGTAGACACAAATTTCTTTTTGGAAATTTCTTTTTTTAACCTTTATCAGTGTTTTTTTAGTACAGATAAAAGGGGCCTTTATCAACACTTTTTTATCAATGTTAAAAGGGACCCCCTTTTAATATCTCTTTGATTATGAGCTCTTTTTTAGCACTGGTAAAGGATTTTTTAGCGATGTTAAAATCATATTATGTAGTAGTGTTAAAACTATTCCTAGGAGACTTGGTGGTCTTGTATTCTGCTATCCTTAGGACCCCCATCCAATAGATCATGACCTCCCCAACAATTTTCAAACACACCACCCCTATGTGATGAATTCAACCTGAACCTCACAAACCATTGTCTGACTTGAACCATCACATATCCGAAGGGCGTTCTCGATCCCCACAAGGTGGTGACTAGCACTCAGATATCAACAATAACCAAAGGGAATGATTTTTCCCAACCTAAAGTAGACAACATGACATATATATAAATACACGACAAGAAGAAACAAAAGAAGAGTAAAAGTATAAATATATGTCATAGAAAAAAAGGAAACAACATAAGTGATACAACTAAAAAGTAGCTAACGAATCTCTAACGTACAAGTCCAAAAAAAAGAACAACTAAAACTGAAACAACTAAGTGTGAGCTAAACAGGCTCAGTAGGATCTGACCTAGGTGTTCCATATCAAGTCCTTATACAAAAATCCAAACACACTCAATTTTAAAGAAAACAAGTCATGAGAATCAATTAAAGATTTTTTATATAAAAAACATGGTAAAATATTTCCCCCTTTTTCCACAGTTCCAAATAATCCAAATAAAACAGTTTCAAAACATATCATATAAATCAATGTTGTCAAATAATGTATCACATATCATATAAAATCTAAACTAGTAAAAACCAAAGCACAGGTAAATCACATTAAAGATCACTATAGACAAGACTAGCTAGAACACTCATACCAAAACATCGACAATCACACACATCAAGTATCTAGATATATGCATCAAATCCAAAGGGTAGAGGAACACTCCAACAAGTGAACCTCCCAATAGGTCTAACAAGTCCCTATAACAATGGGCCTAGGGAGTAGAAGAACACACCATGAGGGAACCCCCCAACAGTATCAACAAACAAAGCCTATTACTACACCTTCCAACTAAGTATTCAAGACTTTCCCATGTGCTACATTTATCACAAACCAACCCGAGTCGACCTTGAACTGGTCACCCGAGTCGGCCTGTGATAAGGCCTGAGAGGAATTCTCGATCCTTCTGAGTTAGCAACTAGTACCTAGCATCAGATAAAACTAAATTGGGAAAGATTTTCCCCATAAATGAAAGGTAAATAAATAAATAAAAACATAACAATAAAGTAAACATTAGCAGTAGAAAAGAAATAAAACTATTACTCTAAGTGACCCTACGAGTCACCGCCAACCACTAAACCAATGTTACTCCCCAATGACTGAGTTTGAGATAGAAGAAACACCAAAAGATAAAAACAAATATAGATCTATAGGCATGGGTATTAAAACTTAGTAGGTGTGCTTGAATAAACTATTCCCTATTTCTTACCTTTACTAATGTACCAACCACAATTGTCTTCATTATATTGTTTCTGAAACTGTAGAAAGATTTATAAAAACAATTAATTTTTTATATATTTTTTGATAGTGAAATCAAACTATATATACCCTAACACTTATCTAGTTGATGTAATCCATATGATTCTTATGCACATTTTTCACCTTTATTTCATGGTTTTGTTGATAAATAGACATTTTATTTTCATAAAATACTCTTCTTAAAACATAATACAAAACATATAATTAAAGTTTATTTGTAAAATTTTTAATGTAGTGTGTTAAAAATTTATAAGGGACATCATGTGTGGTCAATTTTTTGGATATCCATTCTTTGGATCCAAAACATATATCTTTAGAGTATCCAAAATTAATCTAAATGAGCATCCAATGATTCCTAAAAAAAGGAACAAGAAATGAAAATAAATGAAAATATATTTTATATGGTTAGATTATAAAGTTTTACCTATGCATTGTAGGTATTAAGAAGTATTTATCATCTATTATTTTATTTTCAAATGTTGCAACTACTTGGCACACTTTTACTGAAATATAATCTTTATCCATTAGTTTTTTGTATAAAAGTGACATGAGAGAAAATTAATCCAAATTTTTCTTTACAGTGGTTCCCTTTACATTGTAGTGATATATACACTTGTAGAAAATATGAATAATTTTAAAATTTAATTAACATATTAGATCAATTATTGGAAAAATTATTATGAAAATCTACCCCATGTATACATTCACAACTAATTCTCCCATACATTCATGCATGAGAATTTCATTAACATTCTTAGGACTAATCATTTCATTAATGTCCCCTCTATGCATTTTTTCATCAAATTTAATATTGACCATATTTTTATCATGGAACATTTTATCTACATGAACTTATATGTTAATAAATGTGGTAGTGGAATTAATGGGGTTAAGGTGCTCTTAAAAGGTCCTTTTGATATATTATTTGATGTTCTAGATATACTTGAGCCACCCTTATATTTCCCCTCATATTTCTACTTTTTAAATAATATACCTTAGTTCAAAACATTGTTGAATTAATTTTAAAAATATTTGTATATAAAAAATTTTGGAAATGACATAACATGTTATCATGATGTATCTTTATGAGATTAAATGATTACTCTATTAGAATTCCAATAACATGTTTTTCCATTTAAACATTAGGATCATTAATTGTAATAGGTAACTCAGTTATTGGATCATGACCTATATGAATTTATACACTCACATGATATTTAGAAAGTTGTTTATTATGTAGAATATCTCCTTGGATATTATACATGGTACCTATTACAACAAGATGATGAGTGGGTTCTAGTATATATAAATCATAATGAATTTCACCATATAGGATTTTAATACAAGAAAGGTATCAGTAATTGTTTGATTCATATTTAGTAGAAACTATTATTATAAAGTTGAATACATTGGGTAAGGAAGACCTTTGAGGGGAATTCATAACCTAAAAGATGAGGTGGTGTTTCTCTTCATGTTGTTTTTGTTTTTGTTTCTATGTTGTTTCTTATAGTTAATCCCTTTAAAGAGACTAATCTATCACATTAGATTTACAAAATAATTTTTTATCTTAGAGTAACTATATATGCCTGTATGTTTTTCATTTTCTCATATCTTTACCCCTATGTCTTTACATTCTTAAAGTATTCCTCAGCTGATACTGCAAAACCTGCACCACTAACACAATCATTATGATATAGAAACTTTAAATCCACTAAATTTAATTGCTTATTGAGTATAGTATATAATGACTATTATTTCTAAACCAGATATAAAATATAGGAAAATAATTTGTCATTTTTATGCAATGATTCTTTAAATAAAAATAAAATAAAATAATATTATAATTAGATATGATTCTCATTCTTTCTTTGCATTTTCATCCACTATCTACCCTTTATATTTACCTAATCCTTCTTTAATATCACATGATGTAGGATGGAATTGGATTGATATTTTAATTCAATAATCTGTATAAAAACAAAGTAACTTAATTATTTTATTGTTCCATATCACCTAAATTATTTACCATAGTTTCAAAATAATTTCCATTTTTTTTCAAATTCATCATACCCCATCATTGCTTTATTATAGGGTTACTTTGGTTTCTATGAAAGTTTTTTATTACCTTCACTCCTTGACAGTTTCATGAATCAACAATTCTAAATCAAAGTGATTAATACAGGAAATGTCAAATAAAATATTACCAATTACAATGTAACTTAAATGATCTATCCTCTCGACAACCAATGAAAGAATCCCAAGTTTCTTGGTTTATCATGTGTGAATATATAGTGGGTGGGATAGGGTTTACTTCCCCCTTATTATCCCTAAGTTTATGTTTGGTAACAAGGGTTTGAAAGGTTCTATAAACCTTTCTAATGACCATTAATACAAATTTCATTTGATAATCATATAATGTAAATGCACTCTATAAATGATAATGAAGAGTTAATAAAAATTTAAATATATAATTTTTTTAGTAAAATAGAGAAATTAGATCATAATGTTTCCTTAATGTATCCCCAAATTATCATCTTCATTATAGTGATGCCATTATTCCACATATCTATTTCAATAAACACTTGCATTTGAGTGTTGAACCTAATGTAACTAATGAAAATATACTCACTGGGGTCTACAATTTGATTTCGTGAATTACATCCAACCTCTAATTTTAGACCTTTACTTATCACCTTAATAAGTTTTACTAATACTCTCATGCTACACTACTCTTATCTTTTTTTCAACCATCTATTTTTCAACTTTTAACTTTTTATTAATTTCAATATCTATAACATGTTGTTCCTCAACATTGGTAGAATTAGTAAATGGATAAGGTATTATCTACACAAGTAGTTTGAAATTATATTTTTATTACATAAATATAGTAGTGAAAACATAATATTATGAGGAAACACATTGTATATATAAAAAAAACCAAGAAGATAAATTTTACCTATTAATTGAAATCCTTTTCTTTTCATTTATAGTTAAAGGGATTTGGCCCATATATAAAGTATCCAAATCCCCTCCTTATGGTATCCTCTGACATGCAATGAATTCTCTATATTTTGACCACCATGAAATTATTGTGACATACCAAAAAAAGGGTCATCCTTAATAGAATTATCATTAAACCCTATAATTGTTTTAGTCATTAATAAAAAATAGAAAATTTATGTTTTTATGAATTGGGGTATAAAATAATTGCACTACATGAGATTCAATTTTGAACAGTTCATCCTTGTACCATACCTTATTGAAATTCACTTTTAGAAATCCCAATTCTTCTATTTTAACTGTACTTTTAACATCAACTTATTTTCATCGAATAATTGTATCTTGGAATATAATATAATTTAACTCCAATTTTTTTTTGATGATTTCAAAGTGTGACATATTCATATAATTTTTTTCCTTAGTTCTAGATACATGAACCAATTATGTCACAAGAGTAACTCACTTATTTTACATCATACCACATTAATCATGTTCCTTTATAAATAATTTATAACCATTAATTACATAACCACTGTAAGATAATAAATGTGCATTTTTTGGTAATCTAACTCAACATATGATCACCAAACATAAAACCCTTAGAAGATATGCACAATAGAACCTAATATTATGAAAATAGTCCCTAAAATTAGTGTGTTAGAATATAGGAATCCAATCACCCTACTCATACCACCAAGTCAAAGCATGCAAAAACTCATGTTAAATCACACCTCAAAAACATTCAATCATAAACATAATAAGTGAAAGGATATAAGGATTTATGTGTTTTGAAATTTTTTTACTACATCCATTGGAGAAACACTGATACTATTTACATTACAATTGGAAGTTACAATTGTTACATTTTAACTAAAAAACCCAATCAATATAGATTATTTACAATGATAGATCCCTTAATAATTATTAGATCAATTTCAAATATGAATCAATTTTTAAGTCACTATCATTTTTTTAAGTCACTATTAATTTTTAACCACTTCCCTTGTACAGAAATATATAGCTATTCATCCCTGTAAAAAAAACCTCCTTTATTTTATTTATTCCCTCAAATTATAATGAAAATTTATGATCTCTAATATCATTCTGAAACTTTTCTATTTTTATCAATGAAAACATCAATCTATAAATTTCTATCAATTTTTTTTTCATCTGGTACATACCATTTCTTGTGAACACATCCATTAGACGGTACCATCGTTTGATTGCACCGTCATCTACTAATGAGATTCTACCACCATTATCTAAAACACATGGGTGGTATATCATCTGTCTCACACTATCTATATCTCTGTGTTTGGTGAAGAATACTTTAAGGAACCTCTAATAACTCTTCAACACTTTATCACAAATAAGCTTCATTCCTCTTTCATAGTAAGCAATGTTCTACAATATCCATCCATTCACTCAAGTCACACTGAGGCATAATATTGCTTCAGACTTTCTTGGAATACAATATTGGTAAACATATTAGTCATATTTTTTTGATCATCTGTCTTTCAAAAATCTGCTACCTTTTCCTCCAAAAGTTTCCAGATGAAGTGATATTTTAGTCCAATATGCTTTATCCATGTATGAAACACCAAATTTCAAGTCAAGTAAATCACAATCTGATTATCATAGAATAACACTGCACCCTCCTAACTCCTTTCAAGATAATTGAGTAACTATATAAATGATACCATATCCTTCCATTATTCCATTAAAACCAAATACCTAGATTTTTGTATTAAAAAAGTAACTATTATTTTTAGTTATGAAATAAAACTTACCATAAATTATCTATAGGTAAACAAAATTCCATGTGGTGCTCCACTAGGTATATGAATTCCCTGAAAAGGGTGAATCAATATAAACTCACAATGGATCATATGTTTGAAAACAAAAAATTTTATATTCCAATATATTCAAGTATCAAATTATCCATTTCATAGACACCAAGTGTTCTTTTCTTATATTCAATATGATTCAGCTTACAATTCTCACTGAGAATGTAATGTATATCCTATACATACCAAATTGTACATCAAACTTCAAACCAATGATGAAAATGAAACCATTTTCATATATGTGACTTCATGATCTATTTTTGGTGTCTTATCTATTGAAAATTTGAAGTTTCCATCCAATGGACTTGATACTGAATTACATATGATCATCCAAAATTATTAAATGACCTTTCAGATGTAATCCCTCTAAGATAACACTAGTGTCACAGATTTTCTATCCCTATTAATATTTATTCCAAATATCATATTGTCCCATTTGATATTTTTTATCTAAAAAATTCTGGAAAAATTATCCTTCAACTTCCAAATACTTTTATCATATATCCCAATAATCAATATATCATCCATATATAGAAGAAGTATAATGAAACTCCAATCATCACACACCTTCCAGCATAAACAATGGTATGTGTGGTACTAAGTGAATCCTTCACCCTCTATAAATGTGTAAAACTTCATATTCCACCGTCTTGGTCCCTAAATTAACCCATAAATACTTTTCTTCAGTATTCACACCATTTTTTGGTTCACATCATCTGTGAAACCCATCAGTTTCTTCATGTAAATTTTATCCACTAAATCACCATGAAAGAATTACATTTTTACATCCATTTATTCTAGGTAAAGATTAATGGATACATCCATGATCATAATTATTTTAATGGTAGAGTGATTAAATACAATTTATTTTTTTCCTGATAAATCAATCCCCTCATTCTACTGAAATCCCTTCACAATTATCCATTATTTATACCTTTTTCTTACACCGTCTTCTTCCTTAAAATGTAACACCCACTTATTGACTAGTGATTTTTATCCCAATGGTATATCATTTATATCTCATGTTCTATTGGATTTAAATGGAGGAATTTATTTTGAAATGATAACCCACACTATCTAGAGTCAAAGAGAGTGGATACCATATCTAGGATTTTTGGTTCACTATCATAAATTTGAGGAAAAAAATTCATGTCATCCCTAAACCTATAAACCATTTTTCTAACTCTGGTATATCTTCACAATTTAACTTATGGCTCAACTTTTTATGATACCAAATCTTTTATTTATCTGAATTCTGGATACTTAAGTTCTAGTACTCCCACTAAAGCCTTAGTATCCCTAAATATTTTTGTCATGTCATCCATTAGTTTCATATCTAGACATCTAGTGCAAACATTTGAGATTATTGAAACTCTTATCCATATGATACTCCCATTAATATCAACTTATAATTGGCCAGTTGATTCATTTTTTCAACTTCCTTCTCTTCTATGTTCTAGTCCTTCTAAAGAACCATCTCAATAAATATAAAATATCAACTCTTGATGAATTTATAATTATCATCACCCTACCTTGGACTTTACCTCAATATTATATCCATCCTTAACCTCTATAAGCATATATGATAAGATTCAATTTTTTTGAGGTGGAAAAATCCAATTTTTTACTAGACTATAGTTGTTCAAAACTCCCTTTCCCACAAGATATTATATAATTCTATCAATGAGGTATGAATCCATGTTTATTGTGTCTATCTAAATTTCCTTTGGAATTCATGAGTTTACTCATATACTTCATTCCTTTTATTTCAAAACCTAGTTCATCATTTCTACCAAAACATTTTTCTATGGTTTACCAAACATATTTCTCTCATTCATAACCCCATTCATCCAACATATGTTTAATAATTCTCATCCTTTGTATTCACCATCATTTTATAACAAGAGAAATTATAACTTTTGACAAGTTTCCCTCTCATCCATGGACTTCCATTGAATAAATGAAAAAAAAAAACATTACAATAATTCTTCAAGAATTAAAACTATACCTTCCTAGTTTCATCATCAATAAATGTCACAATGTAAAGTGACACACTATGAGATCTGATAGGGGAATGTCCCTGAATGTCTGAGTGGACTAGTTCTAAAATCTTAGCACTAAGATTCCATTTGTTCAAGTTGAATGAAACCCTTATCTATTTTACCTATACACTAATATCATAAGTTAAATTTTCAATGTTATCAACCTTCACCATTACTTTTCCATTAAAACCTTCATATTCTTATCACTAATATATATGAGTCGACAATGCTATAATTTCATACTATCAGATGTTGTTTCTCTAAAAAATATCATTCCATATGATTATCTCGTAAGATATAGGGTATCATCATTTAATAATAAATAAAACACCATGTATCCTTGAGTTACCTTCCAAAATTCATCAACAATGATAGTCCCACCACCTGCTTCATGAAACTTCCCTATAGAAACTCAGTTATTCATAGCCTTGGGATGTGTATTATTTATTTTAGTAGGAATAAGATTCCATTATTCATTTAGAAATTAACATTACCTTTCCATATGATTCATAGAGTTCCATAATCTACCAAATTCACCTTGTTGAAATTTTAGGAAACATAATTAACAAAGAATAATTTCTCTACCGTTGAGTGGAATGATGTTCCCGATTCAATCACCCATAGAATTTTCCAAATATTAAAACTTAGTAGAAAGTTATTTCCTCCCTCAAATGTGATCACATAATGTGTAATTCCAAAAATTGATCTTATAAATACTTCTTTATGAATTATTCAATCCTTTTTGAGATGAAATTTATTCCCAAAACTTCATTATATAGGACCAAGACTAGCCAAATTTCCTCAGATTCTCTCTTATGGATTATCATATAATTATTGCATTCAGTTTCTTCATTGGGGTGACCATCCTTATATGTTAGAATTAAGTACCATAATATATAGTTCATGGAATTCCATCCTCCAAATTTATTCAACAAGGATCAAGTTTTAGACAACCTTAAACAACAATTTGGTATTTTCATATGAATTGATCATTTTTATTACAATCATGTCCCATAACAATAGTAGTGATGAAATAGTAAAAGTACTCATACATCATCTACAAATTTTATCTTAAAAAATTTAGGCTTCTCTTAATCATATTGAAATAATTATTGTGATCTATCACTAGTATTCCTTTTGATAGCCTTAGGCAGAATAACCTCCAGCTTGTGAGCACTTTATTAAGTGTAATAGGCTTCTCATACATATCTGACATGGATTTTATGAGCTTGAGAATAGTATTCACATCATGTATGTTAAAGGAAATGTTCCATGATAATTATATATTTCTTTGAATCAGTGAATTACTTTCTAGACATTCCCATTCCACTTTCTCTAACTTCTCTAGGTGAACTCTAGGTAATAGAACATGCAAATCCTTTTGAAAGATATGATCTACCATCTACATTCTTTAGAACCCAAAGTCCATTCCATCAAAATTATCTATCAATGGTTTACCTTCTTTAAATTCCATACCTTATGATAATAGTAAATACCAACTGAAATTGAAATAACATGAAGGGTAGAGTGAGTGTTATCTGAACTACCTCTGAATTTTCTTTAAGGGAGCTGAACTAACATAAACTTTTATACCAATTTTTGAAAATTTGACCCAGCATCTGATCACCAGACGTAAAACCATCGGAAGATTCAAAAAAAAAGAACCTAGTATTCTAGAAGGACTCCCTATACAACAACCTAAGAATTTAAAATGATAACATTATGTTTGATAGTGTATGGGACATGTAAAATCAAGCTCAAACAAACCATAAAAGATCATAATTTATATAAGGATTTAAAAACCTAGTCGTTAAATTAGAGGCTATAAATAGGATTAAAATATTTATTAAATATATATAAATTTCCTACTCAATATAAATTTATTTATAAATTCCTCGTAAATGACCACTTAATTTTTAGAAAAGTTATTCACTTCTTTAAAAATAAGTTTTTTTTTTCAAAAATGGTTTTTATTGATATTTATGCGCAAGTATTATAATTATTTTTTGTAATTTCTAGAAATTTATTAGATAAAAAGGATATTATTTTTTAAAATATCATATCAAAATTATCTTATGGTGAGGTTTTGGTATTGATCTAAAAAAGTTTGATTTTTTCATTGAATAGTAAAAAATATCGATTTTTGTAAAATTGACAATTTCTTTTCACTAAACAGTATCATTATGATTTTAATTTTATATAAAATTAAATAAGTATTATTTAATTATATATATTCTAATTAAATTCATTTGAATCATCATTATACCTTATTTTGTTAAAAGTATATTTTTGGGCTTAAAAACACATTTTTCTAAACACTATTTTTTGTTACATTTTAAGAATTTATATTAAAATTAATTTCTTCCAATTATGTGATTTGAATATTGAAATATTTATTCCATATTTGGAATTAGGATTTTTTAAATATATCCCCTCTTATTTTTAGACATCATGAATAGTAACTTTTTTTGTAATTTTGTTTCTACGGTAAGGGGTAAATTGGGTAATTAAGGTTAAAAAAATTATAAGGGATAAATAATGACCCAAAAATATAAATTAATTTTATTTTAGGATTACATAATATATATAATCCTTAAAAAGTCTATTATATGGTATTTTTTTTCCATTTTTCAATGTTTTCCCCCTTTATATTATTTTGTATAAATAAAAGTAAAAAATGAAACTCTTTATTTTATTATCTATAATTTTTTTTACATTGGTACAAACAGAGAATATATTAAATTATAAATATTAATTTTAAATATAAATTATTTTTTTAATTATGGTAATTTATTTTTAATTTTTATTGAAAAAATAATTGTCTTAAAATCTTATGCAACACTAACATAATGCTTATCCGATTAGTAAGAAAATAAATAAAATTATTATGAAAATACTGAAAATAATATTATTTGAGTTATTTTTTGTGTTACATGATTTTTTAGATTAACATGACACATTATATAGGTTTCTATTTATTTTATTTTAAATCTATTCTTGTCTTGTAGTTTTAAAATTCAAATTTAATTAATAGTTCCAAAATTGACATTAATTATATTTTATAATAAATAATATTTTATTAATTGATTTAAAATTCATAAAAATATTATATTCATAAAAATGATTAATATATGGTTTTAAACATCAAACAAATGCCATTTATAGTTTTTTTTGTTTTATAGTAACATTATTAACCCTTAAAGGGAAGAAAACATTAATGTTGCGATCTTCATCCAAATGTTTAACGAGGGATTAAAACTAAAATAAAATTGAGAAAACACAACTAAAATTTTTAAAAATTATATTTTATGAGATTATTTTGACACATAATAAACCTACATTATAATTATATCAATTTTGAGCCATTTAGACATGAAATATAATTCATATTAATTTAATACTTTAAGAAATTCTAAGAATTCTCCTCCCCTATCTTATAAAAGGACACCCCTTATATTAATACTTCACAACACTTTGATCCATATATATAAATCATAACCTACCCAATTCTCTTATAAAAATCATCATATAATTTCTATAGGTTTTTCCTTCCAAAAGACCTACCTAAGGTCTCTTAATAAGAGATCTAAAGGAAGTCTAACAGAGAAGTGGTAATCGTCTTTATCGAGTCCTTCAAGTCTATTTATTCTTCAAATTAATATAAAATTATTTTACCCATACTAATATAATAAATATAATATTATAAATATACTAATATGTTATTATTATTTTGGTATAACCATATTCCATCTCTTTTACATCCTATAAAAAGAAAAAACATCACTCGTGCACACATACGACTTACCATCTCCGCATAATAGTGTAATTAGTTTTCATTACCATTTCACTTGTATAGTTATAAAGATGGAAATAATTAATATATATATGATATATATGATATAAATATTCTTTTTGAATTATAATATCACAAATAAATTTTTACCATCCAATTCGTCAGAGAATGATAACATCGCTCGTGAAAACTTGCGGACTACCACCTCCGCGAAACAATGTGATCCATTTTTCATTTATATTTTACATATATGGTAATTAGGACATATATTATGAATATTTATGATATAATAATGATTATATAATGATTAATTATTATTCTACTTTCTTTCATTCCATCCATCGAAAAGTGAAAAAATCATTCATGCATACATACAACCTACCGTCCCCATAAACGATGTAATTTATTTTTCTATATCTATATTTTTTGGATGTATATAAATATAAATATATTTAATATATATGATATTTATAACATGAATAAAATTATTTATATTATGTAAAAATAATAAAAGTAAACGGATCAGAACTACCAAATCAAAACATACATGAAAAGCAAAGCAGTTAACACCTAAAATAATGATAATAGTAAAAGATCATTAACACACAGGTGATAAAATGTTATAAATGGATAATATATAAAATTATATATATGTATATGGTTTGTATGTAACTATAATAAATCTAAATTTATTATACAAGTGGTTAAAATATCTTACGAGGTAAATTAAACTTGAGGTAAAAGATTTAGTCTCAATTTCCACCCCATTGAGACTTATTTGGTGCACCTGTTTATTTTTATATGGTGTATATACTAAAATTTTAGGTATTTTACATGAATATATATTTTTTCATTATTATTAAAGTCTAATTCATGTTTAATCATTCAAATATTTTCCATATTTCTACCAACTTTTCTTCTATTTGGTACTTGAATCAAGCAAAGAAATGTTAAAAAAAAACCAATCTTATTTATCTTTTTATAGGATATTTTTTTCTTTAATTTCTATATTTTATTTAAAATGTTTTCAACAATATTTTTAAAATTATATGAACAAATTTTTTTTTTACCATTGTTTAACTTTTTTTTACAAAATGTTGAAAATGGAATCTTGATGTCATTTTTCGAATGATGTAATTTTCATATAAAAGTGTGAAAGGAATATTTTATTATAACTTATAAATCATGAATGTAATTTCCCACCATCATGAATGTTATTTTTTAAGCTTCCTTGACAAGTTTACAATATTATTTTCAAGGAAAACGTTTTCATAAATATTAGTGAAATTTTTTGTTTTTAAAAGTTAATTTCTAAGTGAAAATGATATTTTCCTCAAAATTATTTTTAATGATATTTTTATGGTAATTTTATTCATAAATGAAAAAAAAATTTATTTTACTTATTTACCACTGGGGATATTTTGTAATGATACTATCCTTTAAAACATCCACTTACTTGTGATTATTGGATATTATATTTCTTTTAAATATCCATACTCATTGTATCATGGATATGGTTATTTCCTAAACCATATACCATTTCCATATACGGTGTTATAATTTGAAAATATTTGATTTATTGGGGAATTATTGATAGGTCTGTATTATTTACACAATAAGGATATTTATTTATAAGGCATATTTTTCATGAATTAAATAAATAATTTGATATATGAGGAATGCATTGGAAATTATATGATGGGTGGAGCCTATAATTATATTTCCCATCAATAAATCGATAGGTCTCATGAGACAAATCAGTAAGCTACAATTAAAGGTTTTTTTTACTGTATTAATACCCATAGTTTTAAACTGTCTTTGAAAAAGGCCTTTATGGAATAAATACTATGATATATGAGATCATGGAATCCAATATTAAGTATTTACTTTATTGATAATTCAATCATTATTATCCATGAGATTACTACATTGATGTTATCTATGGATTCAATTTGGGCTCAAGTTATTTATTAAATGGAATGTGACTCTAGTTATTTACATTTACATATTGATTATGCCTTATTTACTCATAATAGCTTCCACTGTACATAACCATTACTGAGAATATGAGTTCACCCTTTTGTTTTTTTATTTTCCCCAGGATATAAAGATAGATTTTATAATATTATCAAGGATTCAAGAATTTTTTTTATGATTTGTATTTTATATTTCTAATGTGATATGAGAACCATATATGTATCTGATTCTTCAATACTACTAAACTATTAGGCCCTTTGGGATGTGATTACTTGTATCTAGATCCATTGTAATAAAAAATACAATAGCTCTAGGTTACTAGAGTTGGGGTTGTTATCGTTGACATCATATAAATTTTAGTCAAAACCTTGGGAATTATATTTAAATAAACACAGCTAACATGATAATTATAATAATCCCTTATAGTATTTGTTAAATTTTACCATTATAAGGATTTTATTTTATGGATCAATATTTATGATTATTATGATCTATCTTAGTGTGTGCCATTAGTTAGTGATAGTTCCCAACAAAAGAAATAGAATCAATACATATAGACAATACAATGATTTCCATGTTGAGAGAACCAATATAATTGCTGATGTAATCGAGAAGATCATGGATATATTAGGGCATTTGAATCAGGTTATGAAAAATAAATTTCTCATATGGAAAAAACTATTATTCCACAATGTGATTCTACTATGTTATATAACTTCATGCAACAAAATCCTTCTTATTTTAGTGGATCTACTAATGCATTGGTAGTTGAGAAATGGATTAAATATATCGAAAAGACATTCCTAGGTTTGGGATTTAATGAAAGTGAAAATGTTATTTTAGTGATTTTTTGTTTGAAATTAGTTTCCAATTAGTTTTGGTCATTGATCCAAAACACTAAAGATGATAAATAAATAGAAAGTATGGAATGAATAACTTCTAATGTGTTTTTTATTTTAGAAATACTACCCTTGGGAATGTTGATATGAAATGGAGAGTAAATTACTTATTTTAAATAAGAAGGAAGAATAAAGTACGGTAGAGTATGAGGATAAACTTACAAGATTATCCACACATGCCTTATATTACATACATAATTCTGAAAGTAATATTGATTTTTTATATGCTTAAGTCAAGTATCTGAATGGAATTAGTTTCTCAAATAATTTCATCATATGATGTTATGGTATCAAGTTCCATTAAGATAGAGAATAAATTTTCTAGATTCTATATATTTAAGGAAAATCAAGATAAGAAGAGATTGACTGATAACCTAGAAAAAGGGAACTCATCAAAGGAGAATAATGCAATTAAGCAATTTCTATCATGTAAAAATTATGGAAAGAAACACCCTAGAAAATTCTTGAAGGGAATGGGAGTTTGATATAAGTGTAGAGATAAGGGCCATCTAGATAATTTCTATAAGGAAAATAAATAATCCACTGCTATCTAGTGCTTAAACTATGAAGAGATGTTGAATTATTCAAAATAGTTCCCTAATATCCAAGGGAACCTACCACAAAAGAAGCCAAGTGGAAACAATCAAGTTGTTTCTATTACTAAAACCAAAGAATAATAATTAAATTGCTTTTGTACTTGTCTTTAGGAGTTATATCAATGATATTTTGATTATAAGAATCATGAAATATATAATGGTTGTGTTACATTTTTCTTTTTTAATGATTTGAAATCATATTTTGAATGGTACCGAGAACAAAAAAAGTGATTTAGTGGTATAATGATATTTTGAAGGACATATGAATAAGGGAAATATAATATATAATATGTCCCTGATATTTATTTAATAATTTTTTGTTTGGATAAAGAGAATAATGACACTGATGAAGTAAATTGGATAGTTTTATTGACCTTGATAATGGATAGTGATTTGATGAAAAAATAATTTATGATGGAGTTTACTGCATTTTTAGCTTTATGGGATATATGGAATAAAGATAAAGTTAATGGTGATTTAGGTTATTAGTATATGTGATCAAGGTATTAACATTTTTGGAATGTGACATTATGAAATGATTTATGTTTCCTAGGAATAAATGTTTGATAAAAATGTTGGGTTTTGAATATGGTTAGTAATATTTTGGAAGATTTTTAAGGTTAAATACTTATGGAATCAATTAAGTTGAACATTTGATGTTGAAGTATGATTTATCATATTGTATAATAAGTGCTTCAAGAATAAAAGAAATTCATCTCAAATATCCATTTCCTAGCATAATAGATGAAGTTGAAATTGACCTAAGCACAACTAAAGGATAAAAATATGCCTATGACATAGAAATAAATCAAGTAAGTTTATTTTCTCAAGGGATTTATCTAGATAGTAAAAGAATAAATTTAATTTAGGAAAACAATCTTGAAGTAAAATTTTTATTCATTTTCTTTTCTTACAAAGAATAAATAGTCTTTTAATCTATCACTAATTTATAGTTTTGTGATGGTTAACTTTCTCATGTCCATGTTTTCACGACCCATCCTAGAGGGGACTCTGCCGTGACTAGCCCAAGCCTGCCTCTGATAGGCTTGGGGCTGACGATTAGCACTGAGTAGGCATATACCATAAATGTGAGGCATTTTCCTAAGTACCTGTACATACACACACATCTCCAAGCCCAATATGATGAAATGTAAAATTACTAAGTAAAAAACCTTGCGTACCACTAAGATACCCACAAAAGAGCACGAAAATACAAAACTGGAATGTAAGTGGGGCCATAATACAAGTCCAACCAAAAGGAAAAGTGTAATCTCTTGAAATTCACCCGTAGAAAACCCTACCTGAAGGGCAGGTACAGAAACAACTATCTGAAGTCACTAAAGAACACATTTTATGTTGGGTGTCTTTTTAAGAACCACCTAGCCCCGATTCACTAAGGAATCTATCAAAAAATCGATCTTATGCACAAGACATGACACGTATGGGCATAACCCGTGCAGGGGTGAGTAAAAAAAAATACTCAGTAGGGACCTTGAAACCATAAAGGAAAATATCAGTAAGAAATAAACTAAGTATACCATGAAGAAAACACACAAAGTACACCACAAAGTAAACACATGAATTACACCACAAATGAAACACATTAAGTACACCAAAAATGAAACACATGAAGTACAATAAATACGGTCACCTCATATAGGTATAAGTCTAAAGCATGAAGAGAAGGATTTCTAGTTAGAGTCCATAGATCTACCAATCTCTATGAAACTAGAAGTGTCAAAGAAACATGAAACATCGATGAAACATGTAGTATAAATGGTACAAAAATCATCGGTGGTACACGAATCATTGACGGGGCACAAAGCATCGATGGCGCCCAGAGCATCGATAGTACCCAGAGTGGTGATGGTGCTTGGGTTATCGATGGTGAACGGAATTTCGATGGTGCACATAGAATAGATGGTGCACAAAGCATCGATGGTGCACAAAGAATCAATGTATTACAGAGCATCAATGAGTCAGGCATCGTCCAAGTCACATAGTTACCATTATCACATAATCACAATTAGCTACAGGATTCCGCTAACAACATGCTTGTTTCGGGAGAACCTACTCCTCAAGACATTATGTCATAAACCAACTTCAACAAAAACTCCCTTAGATTATCTTCAAAGGAATGTATCATCTCAAGGTTCCCAATTCCACAAAAAGATCATCAAATGAACCTCTTGTTTGAAATATATGACCAATTTATAAAAAGGGTCCGGTCCACCTGACCCGATCTGGCCAACCTGAATCGACCCAGTTTGGCCAACCCAACCTAACCCGGTCGGGCTGGGCCAGCCCAAATTGGCTCGGCCCGGTTCTCTAGCCTGTCTTGGTCGCACAGTCTGGTTCTACTCCGCCTGATGCGGCCCACCCTGACCGCATCCCTCTAATCCATGTGGTCACCTGGCTGTATAGCCAACCAGCTCCCTTGGTCAACGCAGTGCCAGACCACATTTCAAATGACCGTCCCACCACCCCCACCTGGTCTCATGGACTCACCGCCACCGTTGGATCCCACCGATGCAACTTCTGAGCTGTGTCACCCCGCAGCCGCCACAAACTCCTACCACGACCCTTGGTTTCCGTCCACATCCTCTGCTACCATCGGTTTCCCTCCCGGTAGCCTGTCTTGGCCGCACTCCACTTAGACCGACTACCCCTGCCGGTATGTGATGCCTCCATCGTCATCCTCCCCCACTAGCATCCTTGCTCTGTCATGCTCTACCTATACAGATTGAAGCTGTCACCTCCAGTCGCCGCCTTATGCTGCTGTGAGATCGAATCCCCATCTCATATCATAATTCGTGAGGAACGAGTAATGTTAGGGAAAAGAGGCAAAGCACATGAATTATCAAATGGACGAATATTGGAATTGTTCATTTCATCCTTGATCTGTTCACATTAGAAGGTTTAATGAAGAATAATAAAATGATAATCACCAAGATCTATCATCCTTTTAATCCCCTCAAGGTTTATCCATCCTGTAAGAACGATTAAACTGTATATAAACTTGTTCGTGGGTTGGTCCATGTTCTTCATTGAAACTAAGAGGGGAAAAGAAATAAAAAAGAGATCGAAACCCTTCCTCAATGATTGGATCAGTCTTTGACGAAGAATGGAGGTCCGTTTTATCGTCGATCCTCGATCTATTGGCATTCGTCATCGGGAGAGAGTTTCCTTCTCCTTACCTCAGGGGAATTACAAGGTTATGGTAAAAACCCTGAATGCCTCTGACATGGATTATTAAAAACAATGAAAACCTCCACTGCATCAACATGTAACATTCAATAAAATATTTTTATTATACATTTTAATGAAGTTCATGTCCAAAAACTAACTTCCACCCTCGACTTGCACTGGTCGAGGTTAGGCCTCACCTAAGGTAAAATCACTACTCTAAATGCAACGGTGCCCTCAAATTTCGGATTCGGGTACCCATCTAGAAGTTACTTCCATTTAAAGAATAATTCACCTACACACTTTATTAAAAACTTAAATTTTTTCAAACAATCATTTTGGGCACCCCAGGCTTCAGAATCACACATCTTATCAGTGCCTGGTCTCAGAATTTTCCCAAATAATTTCTAAAAATAAAATCTGGAAAATTCGAGAAATTAAATTCTCCCCAACTTAGATATTTATGTCCCCGAAATCTAAAATAATGGATACTAAAAAAAGGTGAGGGTGCTGAACATGAATCTGAGCCTCCCACTCCCAAGTTCTCTCCTAGAGATTCCCATACTGCCACCAAAAATGAACAAGAGAAATCGACCACCCATAAAGGATTTTCTCATGTTGATCCTTGATCTTCACAGGGTACTCCACAAAAGTCACCACATCATAAATATCTAGCTCAACCCAGTCGATGACATGCGATGGATCATGAACGTACTTACTCATCTATGACACATGGAAGACATCATGCACCTAGTGCATCTATGGGGGTAGAGCTAAGTGGAATTCTATCTCACCAACTCTACTGAAAATCTGAAAAGGGCTGATGTATCTCAAAGATAACTTTCCACCCCAGCCAGATATTTGCAATCCTCATTGAGGTGAGACCCAGAAGAACACATGATCTCCCTCCTAAAACTCCAGAGGCCTCTATCTATTTTCAGTATATAACTTCTGCCAGCTTTGTGTAGTCCTCATTCATTCCTAGATGATCTGCACCTTCTCGGTGGTAGCCCATACCAACTCTGCACCCATGAGTGCTGACTCCCCTAGGTCTTTCCAGCATAGTGGTGACCTGCATGGTTGTATGTACAATGCCTCTAACATTTCCATACCAATGGTAGAGTGGTGACTATTATTATACGAAAACTCCACCATAGGTAGGTTATCCTTCCAACAATGGCCAAAGTCTAGGATGCAAGCCCATGGCATGTCCTCAAGAACATGGATGGTCCTCTCTATTAAACCATCCATATGGGGATGAAATGTTGTGCTCAAGCATAACTAAGTCCCAAATGCCTCCTGAAATTCCCTCCACAACCGTGATGTAAAACCAACATCATGATCTGAGATGATCATTGATGTAAATCCATGAAGCCGAACTATATTTTTTATGTAGAGGTGTCTCAAGATCTCTACTAAATTCTACTCACAGATCGGTAGGAAGTGGGACAACTTAGTGAGTCAGTCAATGATCACCTAGATGGTATCGTGCACCTTGGAAGTGCATGGTAAACTGGTCACAAAGTCCATCGACATCTCATCACACTTCCAATCTCACACCTCAAGTGGAATAACTAGAAAATTCACCTACGACCATGGTTTGGAACCATGGACGTAGGCCCGAAAATCATGGAAATATCCTATGGACACAGTTTCGGAAAACTATGGCCACTATCACCGTGAAAATAAGGGACTAGTGCCATAGTTAAACCTTGGAATTAGGGGGCCTCTTGCCATAATTTTAACCTTGGAAGTAGGGACCTACTGCCACGGTTTTAACCGTGGAATTATGCCCCCTAATTCCATGGTTAATCCTTGGAATTAGGACCCTACTACCACAGTTAAAACTGTGGAACTAGTATTCTACTACCATGGTTAAAACTGTGGCACTAATCCCATACTTCCATGGTTAAAACCATGGAGATATTATTTATACGGTATAAAAAAATAAATTCAGTCCCCCCCAACACCCCCATGCCCCCTTTCACCCCTTGAACACCCCCTACACCCCCATGCCCTCTGGACAGCCCCCTTTCACCCCCTGGACATCCTCCTTATAGGACCTTGAACACCCCCAGCACCCTACGCCCCCTGGATATCCCCTTTCACCCCCTTGAACACCCCCTGCACCCCATGGATAACCCCCTTGCACCCTTGGAAATCCCCCTTGAACCCCCTGGACAACCACCTTACACCCCCTGGACAAACCACTTGTACTCTCTAGACAACCCCCTTGCACCCCCTTGAACACCCCCTGCACCCCTAGGTCCTCCTAGTAAGCTCCCCTAGATATCCTCCTTGCACCCCCTTAGACAACCCCCTTGCACCCCCTTGAACACCCCACTGCACCCCCATGCCCCCCTGAACAGCCCCCTTGCACCCCATTGAACACCCTTTCACCCCCATTCCCCATCTGAACAGCCCAATTTCACCCCCTGGACAGCCCCCTTTCACCCCCTTGAACACCCGCCTTCACCCCCATTCCCCCCTGGATAGCCCCCTTATACCCCCTAGACAGCCCATGTGCACCCCCTTGAACACACCTTGCACCCCCATACGCCCGACCCCCCCCCCCCTCCTGGACCCCCCCTCCCACCTGGACACACCCTCCCTTCTGGACACCCCCCTGCACACCCATGTCCCATTACACCCCTATTCTAGACACCCCCTTACACCCCCTGGACAACCCCCTTCCCCCCTTGAACACCACCTTGAAGTAGCCCACCCCCAGGACACCCCCTTAAACACCCCCTTTCACCCCCTACAGTAGCCTACCCACTGGACAATGACCTTGCACCCCCAACCCTGCAATAGCTCCCCTGTAGAGCCCCCGACCCCCCTCCTGGACACCCCTCCCACTTGACACCCTCTCCTAGATAGCCCCCACATAGACATCACCCCCATGCCCACCCCCTACACCCTACCCCAACCCTTGAAAAAAACCCCATCACCCCCAGCACACCCCCCTTCCCCCACCCTACACACCCCCTGCCCACCCCACCCCCCTGCCCACACTCTCTTCCCACCCCCATGCACACTGCACACCCCCCATGCCCACCCCCTGCACCCTACCCTACTCCCTAAAAAAAACCCAGCACACCCCCCATCACACCCCTTGAACCCCCCTACACCCCCTACACCCCTACCCCCACCCCCAGCACACCCGCTTCCCCCTCACCCTTCACACCCCCTGCCCACCCCACCCCCTGCACACACCCCCTGTCCACCCCCCTGCACACTGCACACCCCCATTCCCACCCTCCTGCACCCTACCCTACCCCTTTCAAAAAACCCCTCACACCCCTCGGACCCCCTGTACCCCTTGCACCCCCTGCCCCCTCCCCCTAACACACCCCCTACCCCCTCACCCTACACACCCCCTGCCCACCCCACCCCCTTCCCACCCCCATGCACACTGCACCCCTCGTGCCCACCCCCTGCACCTTACCCTACCCCTTGTAAAAAACCCAACACCCCCCCGACACACCCCTCAGACACCCTCCCCTACCCCCAACACACCCCCTACCCCACCCCATGAACCCCCTACCCCTTTCAACCCCCCCACCTGATAGCCTAATTTTTTTGGTCCCTGACAGGGGTATTGTCTGTGAGGTTTGCTGATAGGACCCGTTTGGATCAGCAGTTGAGTAGTGGTGTATGGGAAGCCATAAGAACTATGTATGGGAAGCCATAGGATGGGGGGCTCACTATTGACTATCATTGGCTGGCATGGATGATCTATGATGATTTAAGAGTCAGTGGAAATGGATATTTTATATTGGAATTTAGGGATAAGCAGGTCGGCCACATCTAGTCATTGCATCTAGTGATGGATAGAACATGGGCTACAAAGACCAGGTGTTTGGTTTGGAAGGTCAATGATAATGGTATTCATATGGTGGGGAGAATCATATCAGTTGTGGGTGAATGACCCTTATGTCATATGGGTCGTTGTTTCAGTGAGGCCAATCATTGAACGATTTAGATGAAAAAGCGATTCTAGTGTGTGGGAAGATCCAATCTTTTTTGGTTCCTTGGATAATACTAGATTTGAAGTTAATATGTGGTGTTGAGTGGAGTTAGAGAATTGGAATCGGGCTCAGGATGGTTTTTGAGTGATCTGAGGGTGAATCACATCAGAGGTGAGTTAGTGATTAGAGTGGGATCATGATAGAGGAAGCAAATAGTTGGTGATCCAACCATGAAATTACACTGGGAGTCAGGTTTCTGATTCATTATTTTTGGAGGAAATTTGTGTTTTTAATATGAGGCATGGGTTG
Organism: Viscum album; assembly: GCA_963277665.1. Lineage (NCBI taxonomy): Eukaryota > Viridiplantae > Streptophyta > Magnoliopsida > Santalales > Viscaceae > Viscum > Viscum album. The sequence continues at coordinate 792,047,721 of OY728151.1, forward strand.
TTGCTTAAATTGGACTTTGGATCAGAAATCTGAACATTATATGTTCTTAAATGGTATTTTTGGATTTGGTTTTAGTCCCCTATTGGAACCTCTGAGGTTTGGGTGGAAGTTGGTGGAGGTTCATGGTGAAAAATAACTAAAATTTAAGCTATCGTATCCTTTAATGCTGTGACCCATTGTGTTTATGCCTTGAATGGGATTGGTTGAGGGGTGAAACCCCTATCTCGAACATTTCTGGTTGTGAAACTCAATTCAATCCATGAAATTTCTAGGGGTAGGGATTCATGGTGTGAAACCCCTAGTCACACCATGAATCATGCCTAGGTGGATTTATTTTAATAGGTTAAATTCTGTCTTTTTCTGGGTCAAGTGTTTCACAATGATGTTACTGAATAAAGTGCCAAGTTTTTAAGGCCAGTTGTTTGTGTTTGATGAAATGAAAACATAGATTTTATTTATTTTTTATATTTTTATGAGAATATCGATTCATGTTTTCTCAAAATAAGGGCACTTTCATCTCTAAAGTGAAGGAAATTTCATTTTATACTATTGAGTTGGATGAAACTTTCTACTAGTCCATGTTGAAGGCTTAGGGGAATCATGTAAAATAGGTGAAAATGTCATTTCAAAGAGCCACAACCAATTTTCATAGCATATAAACATTATATAATAATGAAAACAAGTTTTTAATATACTCAAGAAATTATATAATTCAAATTAAAGGGTTAGGAAGAGGTAACTTACCTCAACCTCAAGGCGTGCTGCTTTTGACAACGACAACACGAATCTTCCTTTTTTTTCCGCTTTCACACATAAGAAACCACCTATAAAGAAATAGTGTAAAAATAAATGAGATAAAAAGGCTTCTTATATATATATATATATGTGATCGGTGATGATAAATTATACATGAATCCATTACCATTATAGATTCTATAATTCCTTTCTATTATTACCACAATATCATCATTTAGTCACTCCCATTAGATTGATAATTTATGGTGGTCATATATCAATACAAAAAAACCACAAACAAACACATTTTTCATCATAATATCAATAATCATTGCATCAGTACATGCATAAACAATTGAAATAACACATCCATGAAGCATACCCTATTATTCCATATTATCATTTCTATTCCATATTCTCTTCTTAGCATTTATTTCCAATATATATCTCAATTACCATATGAAATAATATAAAACAAGTTGTGCATGGTTAGTATATAATAAACAAATAGAATATAAAGGAAATCATATCCATCTTCTATTTCTCATTCCATTCCATTTACCCTATTCTGTTCATTTCCAAAACACTTTACAAATTTGATTTCCAAGCCCCCCTGCACTACTCCTCCAGCCCCTCCCCCAGCCCCATCCCCACCCCCACTTGCACCCCCATCCCCCATCCCCCGACACCAACCCCTCAGCACTAGTTCCCCCTACATTAGCCCCCCTACCCAAGATACCCCCCTCCTAGACACCCACCTCCCCCTGGACACCCCCTCCCCCTTCACCCCCACACCCCTCCCTGTCCCCTGCCCCTTCACCCCCAATACCCCCTGTACACTGCCCCCTTCACCCTAACTACCCCCAACATTCACCCCATGTACACTTCCCCCTGCCCCCTTCACTCCCTACACACTTCCCCCTACCCCCTTCACCCCAACAACCCCCAACCTTTAACCCCCACTACCACCACCTGCACCCCCACCACCCCCACACCTGTACCCCCACTGCCCCTCCCCCCTCCAGGACACCCCCCTCCCCCTGCACCCCCACACCCCTTGGCCCCCTCCCTACCCCCTACACCCCCTACCTCCTTCACCCCCACTACCCACTACCCCCTGCACACTGCACCCCCCCTCATGACAGAACATGGGCCTAAAATATCTAGAGGAAAGTGAAATTGAGATAATATTAATAGCCTAAATATAAAGCTGCCAGAAATGGGAGAATGACACAAAATATTAGGTGTTTTATTGTAAAAATATTAAACAAATCCAATATTATTTCTACATGTAAAATGATTTTTTAGAGAGAAACAAAACTAGAAAATAGGTAATATTTTTTCCAACATAATCTTATTATTTTAACAGTTATTATTTTTGGAGTGATGAATATAGACAGAAGGATGCCTACTATGAGAAACTATGAGTCAAAAAAAATCTTTGGAGATGCCCGTGGTGTCTCAAATTATAGAAGAATGGGTAAGGATTAAAATGGAAAACATCAATACAATAATTTCAAGAAAGCTATATAAGCATAAAATACCACTGTGAATTTTCGTAGATAGTGCACCAAACATGGAAAAAATGATTAAACCTACCAAATTGTGCTCATGGGTTGATACAATCTAATCATATCATCTGAATAGAATCCAAGTCATTCCAATGGATAAAATTTTATTTTGAAAGGTAAACCTTATAAATCATCATGTCTCTTGTGTGTGTGTTTGTTCAGAGGTGTTGTTTGAGAAAAAAAGTAACAAGAGAGATAGAGAGAGAACAATAGAAATATTACCTAATAGTAAATGAGGTAAAATAAATAAGGCATTGAAAATTGATAAATTGGACAGATACAATGATTCCACCCCTATCAGTGTATAAAATATTCCATCCAGTCCTCCTAAAATAGAAATAGAGGGTGAATACCATCTTTTGGATTCTCAATTGGTATTAAAGAATCTGTATTCACCTCATATTATATTCTCATATTAATATATTTATCTTTGAATATTTATTTTTTTCTAATAAATATTATAAAGTGAAATTTTGGATATGTTATTTCTATGTCATGATAGAACATAGTTTCTTCCTAGACATTGATTAACATTAAAAATAAAGAGAATACAATGATGAAGAATATTTACCTCTTGTCTAAATATAAATAATATTCATGATCTCTTAGCATGTAAGATAGATCAAGCATTGAAGGATAATAACTTATAGTTTGATGTACCACAAAGGATATGGACAAAATTCCTACCTAAAAGGTTTCAATTATTTTTTGTGATCCTAAGGCATATGAAAATTATGATTTATAATATCTATGAGATGTAGAATTAAAACCCAAAATCTATCTCAATATCCTATCTTACTATCAATGTGAATACCACACTGCCCACATCATCAAATAAATCACCACTAATTTATCTCCCTAAACAACTATTCAATTATCCATCCACACTTAACTAATATTCAATACAAGACATGTGGAATCACATAGATCTTATTCCCACATTCACACCTATAATAAAGAATAACATAACATCCCTGATAATCCATGGATTAATACTAGATCTAGGTTTTTAAACTTAGAACTTTTAGATGTCATATCATAACCCAAACCACTAGGATAATTTTTTGTTGGCATAATAATAATAATAATATTAATAGTAATAATAACAATCATAAACAACCCAAGGTAAGAGTTGGAAAACCAACTCATACCCCCCAATTTTTTTTTATAATAGTAAAAATGGACAGATGAAAACATGAGGTGAAACATGCTTTCACCAACATGAAAAAAACCATAAATACCATAAAATATATTTGAAGCTTGAAAAATATAATCATAATTTATAGAAGCCACTCCTCAAAAGATTCGTTTTTTTCTATAGTTTAAGCACATCCAATTGGTATCACCCAATAGATTTCAATTACATCCTAAAGTAACACCCATTTCAATATATTTATTTATGTATCATAAAAAACCATTAATCAATTTGAAACATCCATCACATCATCAAAAAACCCATCTTGATGGTCATCTTGGATGATTAGCATAATTGCCTACAACATATCTATAAATACCAATAATTGATCCTCAACCTACCGATTATCTAATACTTAAATGAATCTAGACATATCTTTTAAATCATTATCATTATGTCAAGGAGAAACCTTATAATAACATTGCATCATAAAAAAAACCATTAAGATGATAATGGACCTAGCAAGTGAACCTCAACTATAGAGGATGAATATAATTTATTTTAGACTTCAGATTCCATAAGCACTCAATATTAGTAAGTAAAATTCCATAAATCATCTTTAATTCAAATTTATAATTTAAAAAATGAAACACATATAACAAGAAGTCATATACTCTAGAAAAGTTAGTGATTTAATCATAATAAGTGTGATAAAATCATCTTTAATACCACTATAGTCCCCATCACTCATAAAGATAGATATTTGTTATAAGTATCCACCTAGTTTAAAAAATATTATTTAATTTGGCATTCATGTTCAAGTGTGTCGTGATTAGATTCACCAGAATCACTATACCCCCCTTGAGCCTCCTCATGAGTGGGGTGGTCATCTCCTGAGATATTAGAGGAATCATCACCTTTTAACATCATGTCAGAGTTAGTTTGAGCATTATTAACAATAATAAAAAATCTAGAAAACCCCCCTCTAAAGTATCTTATCCAGGTTATGTTTAGAATTACGAACAAGGTACTTATCCACATCTTGTTCAAAATATATCTTAATAGATTACTTTTTCCCATCCACAAAAGGGTCCTACACTCTAACAGGAGCGCCATGATTCCCTTTTTCAATCCAAATTTTCTTCTACCTAATTGGATGTTGTGAAGTGGGTTCTTTTGAGATCACCTTTCCACAAGACAAAATAACTTGATTGAATTTCAAATAGGATAAATAGTAATCTATTATCTTTTCATAAGAAACCTTATTAAAAAATCCCTTCACCCCATTCTTAATCTAGATAAATAAGAGTTGTGGTTTGGAGAACTTCACCTATGTGAAAATCCTCACAATAGAGGGTCTTGAGAGCTTATAGGTGGATGAATAGAGCTTAATAGGCATGCCAATATGATTATCAATAATAGAAAAATAATTTGACTTGAAAAGGTGAACAGGTAAAATTTGAAATCCTATAAAAATGGTAACCACAAGTTGTTCAACATCCCTTTAAAAGTATAGAGTCCATTTAATCATCTTAACACAACATCCTATAAAGGACCACTTTTCATGAGACAAACATCTATAATAATCCTCTATTAAGGAAGAATGAACTAGGACAAGTTGGGAATCAAGAACCCCCTAATCAAAAGAACCAAATCTAATATATTAAATAAACCTCATGATAAAATTATCCAAAGGATATCAGTTAATGAACTTACTGACAAGAGAGTAATAAAAGTATGATGCAAGAAAATTCATTTCCTTCCCCAAAAAATCAATGAATGATTTCCTCTTATGCTGAAATGTAGAAGGAGAAATCCAAGATGATGCTTCATTCGTATCACACACAAAGTATCTTCCATAAACCACATATTCAAAGGTGTTATTAATGTTTAATGTTGGATCACCTATTCAATCACATTATGATGAAATTGATTCAATAGTCTAAATTTTATCATCTAAACCATAACAACAACAACAACAACAGTAATAATAATAACCAAATGATCTAAAATAATTATCCAATATCACTTGGTCAATTATATCCTCATTAAAATGAACTACTTAAATTTATTTATGAAATTTTTTAGTGAATTTAAATATGGTCGAGACCCTTTACCATTAAAAGACCCTAATTTATAGGCAATATTATAATAACATAACCAATATATAATAATTAAACCATTAGGAAAACTGTATTAACAACACCTTATCAAAAAATATTAATGAAAGTAATAACCACCTACCTTTAACAATTTATATAATTTAATTCAACCTCACCTTGTCCATCAAGCCCATCACATGAAAAACCCTTATCCATAAAATCCTCAACTCATAGATTTGAGCACTTACCAAAAAAATTTCAAAACAATCAAAGTATAGAAATAATCACCGAACTATGTTAAAACACTAATTGAACAAAACATTTCCTAACTATCCTACAAACGAAAGAATAATTTATGAAAAGGATGTTACGATAATAATGTGAGAAGAAAATACAAACCTAGATGCAATGAATCAGGAAGGGATATAAGAATAAACAATGAAAAATAGCAATTATGTAGTCAACTTGTTGAGGCTTTTGATATAAGAATAAATGATTAGTTTAGAAAGAATAAAAAATCAAGGATGAGAAGAAAATACAAACCTAGATACAATGAATCAGTTCGGGATGTCGGCAGAGGAGAGGGATCCGAGAGGGGATAGGGGGGATGTCGTCGGAGGAAAGGGAGTTGAGAGGGGATAAGGGCATGGAGGTAGAGGCTGGACGTTGAGGCGGAGGCTGGGAGGTCGAAGTTAGGAGAGGATTTGGGGAGGGGAGGAGATCGCTGGGAAGCGGTCAGATGGCTGGGAGGCTAAGGTCGGAGAGGGGAGGAGAGGGATAGGATGGGAAGGTCGGGGAGGTGAGGAGAGGGCTGGGAGGCAGAGGTCGGTGAGGCAGAGGTCAGGGAGGCGAGGGTTCAATCGAGGGAGCCCAATGGAAAAGGTGAGTCGATCAGGAAGAGAAGCCCGATAATCAGGGCAATAACCACGATTTCAATAAAATTGTGGCCTCAAATAAACCTATTGACACATTTTTTTAAACTATGGAAATAGATGTGTGAAAATAGGTCATATTTCTAGTTGTGTGTTTGGGTAAATCCTGCTGGAACTTGGTGCTCAACCTGCACTTGTGGGCAAGTGAGGCATCAAGAAACAAACTCTGCCACTGCATTCTTTATCCCCAGCCACCAAAACTAATGTCAGAGGTCCTGATACGTCTTTTCCACTCCTGGATGTACCTCCAAAGGGGAAGTATGGAACTCCCTCAAGATATCCTCCCACAAAATCACTGGTACTACTGTTCACCCTCTGAAGAGAATGATATACTCCCCACCTTTTTAATATCCATTAGGGGCATGCCCTATGGACATTTGAGCACATAAAGTCTCATAGTCGGTGCCTCCGAGCTGTGCCTCCCTAACTCACTATAAGAGTGTAGGGGTGAAAACCATCGACTGGATGTAATATTCTCTATCTACACTCACAAAGGATATCTATAATACGGTCAACTAATCCAGCGCCTCACTCAACAAATACAAGATGGATCTCCTGTTGAGGGAATACACCAGTACATTCCCTTTCCTAAGAGTATATACAATCTCAAAGTCATAGTCCTAGAGGAAATTTATCCATAATCTCTATATCATTTTGATATCCTTATGAGAGAAGATATACTTGAGACTCTTGTGGTCAGGGTGGACGGTAAACCGCTCTCCCATTAGGTAGTGTTTCCACATCTTCAATGCGAAGAATAACGTTGCAATCTCAAGATCATGGATTGTGTAGTTCTTCTCATGCTACCTCAATTGATGAAAACCATAGGCAATAACCACTTTAGCATGCATCAAGACGCAACCAAGATCGGTCCCTAATTTATCACAAAATACTATGTACTCAACACCCTCCTCTAGTAATCTCAATATGGGAGTGCTTTTCAAACTCTGTCTCATCTCCTGAAAGCACTGCTATCACTTCTCTGTCCACACGAAAGACTTACCTTTCTATGTCAAGGATTTCATGGGTGTTGATACTCTGGAAAAGTTGGGTAAAAACCTCTAATAGTACCCAAAAAAACCTAGGAAACTCCGCACCTCGGTAACACTCTTGGGTGGCTCCCAAGCAATCATTACATTAATCTTCGCCAAATCTACTACAACTCCAGCCTCTGAAATGATGTGTCCTAAAAAGTAGACCTCCCAAATCTAGAATTAACACTTTGAGAGATTCCTATAAATCTGGTTCTATCAAGGTGTTTCCAGGACCATCCTCAAATTTATCGCATGCTCCTCCTCGGACACCGAGTACACCAGGATGTCATCAATGAAGACCATGATGAACAAGTCTAATTAAGGATAGAAGATCCTATTAATGAGTCCCATGAACACTTCAAGGGAATTTTTCATTCCAAAAGGCATCACTATGTACTCATAGTGGCCATACCAACATCTGAAGGCTGTTTTCGGGATGTCCTCATTCTGTACACGAAGCGGGTGATAGCTAGATCTGAGGTCTATCTTCAAGAACCACCTCTCTCCCTTTAGTTGACCGAAGAGGCCTTTAATCCTTGGAAGTGGATACTTATTCTTCATGTTCACCTAGTTCAGGCTCCATAATTCCAAACATAATCTTAGGCTCCCATCTACCTTCCTGAAAAAAAATGGGGCCGCCCAAGGTGAAAAACTGGGTCTCACGAAGCCCTTCCTCTACAAGTCCTCAAGATGTACCATCAATTCACAAAGCTCTATGAGAGACATCTAATATGCAGGTGTAGATATCAATGTCATCTCAGGGTACAGGTCAATGCAGAAGTCTACCTCCATGAAAGTAGTTAATCCTGTAACATCTTTCAGAAATACGTCCTCGTATTCATCCACCACTATAGGAAACTGAGGACTCGTCTCATCCACTACACCGTGGTCATGCTAGCCAATTGGTGTGTGATCGACTGCACCCTCCTAAATGAAAGTCCATCCTGAACTTCTTGGGTTTCCTTTTCATTGAAAAAGGAAAACCTAGTCCCATATCCATGAACACATGACACTCTGCACCTAAAATAATCAATCTAGGCATGAATTGCAGATAACCGGTCCATAACAAGAATGACATCATAAGGCCTCGATGCTGCCACCAATAGATCCCAACCTAAAATCTCAACCCCAAGAGTAATGTCACACTATCAGAAGCAATTTGTGAAAATTAAATCCACTCTCATAGAATTCTCTAAGCATAGGGATCGAGTCAATGGTTACAATGGAATCTCTATGTCTTGAACAAGGGTCATAGTGAGAAAAGAGTGACTGACACCTATGTCTATCAAAACTATAGCTAGGGTGGAAAATACATAGATCTTGCCTCTAATCATATATAGAGCACCGAGGTCATAATCCTCCATCTCCTGAAGCTATCATTTTCCCGATCCACCAGCTCCTTGAGCCCATGGTGGACCACCTATGGGTGGTGGTGGTAGTACCTCGAACCTCCGCCCACCTCCTACTGCCCGTCCAGCTCCTCTGCTGCATATGCCACCTAGAGAACCACCTTTTTCCTTCCTTCACCTCTACCTTGGATATCCCTCAACTGTCTCCTAATATATTGTATGACGAGTCATACAATCTATAGCTAGATGTCTCTAACCACCGCATGAGTAACATAGTCTGTCCTTCAGCTGACTCGATCTGCCCTGTAAGCCTCACACCACTAACCCCATGTCTTAGGGTCATCCCCTGGACTATCTGATCTATTTAGATCCCTGTGTCAGCTGTTGGATACCTGATGCCTATGATTTAGCTACCTAACTCCCTATAGTAGCTCCTATTTTCAGTGTCTTCTCTTCCAGAAATATCTCCACTAACATATATTGCTCCATTACAAGAACATATGTAGGAATGATAAGAGATATCATGGATGCCCCAATTTATCAGAGAAGTACCTGCTCGAAGGTATGAGCCCTAAATAATGGGCCCCACACCATATATGTGGATTAGTGAGAAATATTTTTAAACCTCACCAAGTACTCCGCTACTGTTTTACTTCCCTACTACAGATGTTGTAGCTCCTGTATACGCACAAAGTGTACTATCACTGGAAAGAACTCCTCCCTAAAGAGATTCTCAATGTGTTTCCAATTGAGGGTTGTCTCCTCATGCATCTGGATCACTATGCTCTACCATCTCTTCACTGATCCCTAAAAAAGACTCGCTACTAGGACTAACATCTGGTTGAGATGCGTCTTTACTAGGCGCAAGATACGCGTAACCGCCTCTATCCAATCCTTAGCTTCCTGGGGGGATGGATCACCCCTGAACCTAGAAGGTCACTACCTCTAGAACTCATGAAATTCACTCAACCTATGTCCATCCTCTACCGGTAATGATGGAAGTAACTTCCACTCTCTAGTTGGTGGTATCACTGGTACACCACCTAAGGGACTATCTCTAGTACTGTTCCCTATACCGATGCCCCATCACTAGGTGGATCATCCTCATGATCATGTATTGAAATCCTGGCTAGCTATCTATATGGAGACATCCTGAAATAGATCAAGATGTACCACAATCAATAGAGTATACCTAATGATCTGACACTGACTCAAGAAGTACATGAGAACACACTCAATCCTATATAATTCATGAAAAATTATTTTCCCTATAACCATAATTTTCATGTACTGAGTAGAAAATATGAATTCAGAGTCTTGGTGCATGTATACATTGACCTCCGCAACAACACTGGATTCCCTAGCTTGAAATTTTATATTGAAAAACTCAACACTATTTCCCCAAACTAATCTCATAGAACCTTAGTTAATTAGGTAGAACCAGCCTGATCTGATAAAACTATGCCATGAATTGTCCCAAAAGGGACCATGCTGTGACTACCTCAAGCTTGACTCCGATAGGACAGGGGATGGAAACTATCACTAAGTAGGCATTTCTCACAAATGGGAGGAATTTTCCTAAGTACCTTCACGCACACACACACACATCTCCAAGCCCAAAATATTGAAATGTAAAAAAACTAAGTAAACAAGCATGAATACCACTAATATACCCAAAACAGATTATGAAGGTACAAAAATGGAAAGTAAAAGAGGACAAAATACAAGACCAACCAAAAGGAAAAGTATAATCTCCTATTTTTTTTGCAGAAAACCCTACCTGAAGGGTAAGTACAGAAAGATATGTTTGAAGTTGCTGAAGCACACATTGTTTTTTAGGACTCTCTCTAAGCACCACCTGGCCCCAATCCATCAAAGAATCTATCAAATCATAGATCATATACAAAAGACATGACACATGTGAGTATATCCCATGAAGGGGGTGAGTAAAACAATACTCAGTAGGAACCCTAAAACCACAAAATAAAATACCACTAATAAATACATGAAGTATACCATGAAGGAAACACACGAAGTACACCACAAAGGAAAAACAAAAAGTATACCACAAAGGAAACACACAAACTACACCACAAAGGAAAAACATGAAGTACAATCAATACAGTCAGCTCATACAGGTATAAGTATAAAGCACAAAGAGAAGGATTTCCAGTTGGATTCTATAGATCTCCTAATCTCTATGAAACTAGAATTTTCAATGGTGCATGGAGAATCGATGGTGCATAGAGCATCAATGGTGCATGGAACATCAGTGGAACACGAAACTTCAATGGTGAATAGAGAGTCAATGGTTCCCAGAGAGTTTATGGAGTCCGGAGTGGCGATGGCGCCCGGGACGTCGATTGCACACAGAGCATTGATGGCTCATAGAGTGTCGATGGCACATGGAGCATCGATGACACACATAGTATCGATGGCGCATGGAGTGTCAATGGTTCATGTATCCCCCCCAAGTCACATAGTCACCAAGATCACACAGTCACCAAAATCACATAGTCATAGCCAGCTGTAGGATTCCGCTCCTAGTGTTCTTGTTTCAGGAGAACCAACTTCTCAAGCCATTAGGTCATAAACCTACTTCCAAAAAAACTCACTTATAGTATCTCAAACGGATCATCTCACCATAAGGTCCCAATTCCATAAACGGCTCATAAAATGAACCTACCATTTGAATGATATGGTAAATTTAGTAAAATAGGGTCTATTTCAGGTCTGACCAACCCGATCGGTCTGGGATGGCCCAAACCGGCTCGGCCCGATGGGCTGTTGGACCTCGGCCTGCTGGGCCGCATGGTCCAGCCCACTTGGCCATAGGAGCAACCCAGTTCTACAGACTTACCCACATCACAGAGGACGGTTCTACTCTATCAGATGTGGCTCTCCCAGGACACATCCCTCTGATCCATGCGGTTGCCCGACCACATGGCCAGCCAGCTCCCCTAGTCAACGCGGATCCTGACCACATTTCACATAGTCAGCCTGCCTTCCCCACTAGGTATTGTGGTCCCTTCACTACCATGGGATTTTTCCATTGTGGATTTCAAGCCACGTCCCACCATGGACTCCTACTGCAGCCCCTGGTCATTGCCCATGGCCTCTTCCATCACGAGCCCTCCTCCGACACAGTCCTGCCTGGACTGCGTCCAGCTGCCACCGCTAGACACCCTACCGTCTAGGCCACGCTCTACCTAGCCTGTCCAACCCTTCCTGGATGTACTGCCTCTGTAACTGGACACCCCCACAGGTGGCCTTGCTCTGCCATGCTCTGCCTATACTGGTCGGAGCCACCTCCTCCAGTCGCTGGCTTGTGCTACCGTGGGATCGAATCCCCATCTCGGATTGTAATTTGCGAGGAATAAGGAATATTGGGGAAAAGAGGCAAAGCACATGAACACACAAATGGGTGGATCTTGGACTTTTTCAGATATGCCTTATCTTCTCATATTAAAATGTTTAATGAAGAATAATCAAATTATAATCACCAAGATCTATCATTCCTTTAACCCTTGCAAGGTTTATCCATCCCGTAAGAATGATCGAACCACAAATCAACCTTTTCGTGGGTTGGTTTGCGTTCATCATTGAAACCAATAGGGGAAAATAAATAAACAGATATCAAAAACCTACCTCAATGATTAGATCAGTCTGACAAATAATGGAGGTCCATGTCATCATTGATCCTCGATCTGCTGATGTTCTTCATCAGGAGATAGATTCTTTATCCCTACCTTAGGGGAATTCCAGGGTTATGGTGATAACTCTAAATTCCTCTAACATGGATTATAAAAAAGTAAAAACACCGATGATTCAACACATAATGTTCAATAAAATTTTTTTATTCAATATTTTAATGACATTCACGTCCAAAATCTAACTTCCACCATCGACCCACGCCAGTCAAGGTTAGGCCCCACCTAAGGTAAAGTCACTGCTCTAAATTCAACAGTGCCCTTAGATTTCTGATCTGGACACCCATTTATAAGTTATTACCATTTAAAGAAGAAATTATCCACACACTTTATTAAAAACTTAACATTTTTCAAACAATCATTCTGGGAACCTCGAGCCTCAGAATCACACGCCCTCTTAGCACCCGGTCTCGAAATTTTCCCAAATAATTTCTAAAAATAATATCAAGAAAATTTGAGTCATTAAAATGTTCTCTATTTTTATATATTAATATTTGGGCATTAGTTTTCTCTTCAATGTCTATATTTTCACTTCCCAATAATGTTCTCCTATTTAGAACCTTAGTTTTATGGTGATATCCATACTACCCTTTACCCCCTTTCAAGAGGATGTTTTATTCACCATTTTTAAAATACGGGTTATCAAATTTCAAACCATTGATTGTTGATTTCAAGTTAAAATTATGAGGAAAAAATTTATTGGCCGGGGGGGGGGGGGAGAATGTAACACCCCAAATAATTTAAAATAAGAACATTATGTTTAATAGAATACGTGACATGCAACACTGAGCTGAAACGAACCACAAAATATTATTATTTAATTACGAATGTTATAACCCGACCATTAAGTTGGTGGGTATGAATATCATTAACTTATTTATGAAATATATATATATTTACTACTTGATATAAATTTGTTGATAAATTCTTAGTAAATTACCACTTATTTTTAGTAATGTTATTTTATTCTTCAAAAATATGTTTTTCAAAAAATGGTTGTTATTAATTTTTATGAGAAAATATTATAATTATTTTCTTGATATTTTATAAATTTTATTTGATAAAAAGAATATTATTTTTTAAATTAGCATATAAAAATTATCTTATAGTTAAAGTTTGGTACTTTCATGAAAATATTAATTTTTAGTGAATACTGAAAAATACAAATTTTTATAAAACGAAAATTTTATTTTCACTAAAAAGTATCATTATGATTTAAATTGGATATAAAAGTTACACAAGTATTATTTTATTAGATATAATCTAATTAAATTTATTTTAGTGATCATTATACCTAATATTGGTATCAATACATTTTTGGGTTTAAAAACACATTTTTCTAAAAACTATTTTTCATTGCATTTTATGAATTTATATTAAAAGTAATTTATAACACTTATTTTAATTTAATATTTAAAAATTATTTCCATATTTTTAGTCATGTGGTTCAATTTTTTTAAAAATATTCCCCTTTTGTTTTTATACATTATGAATAATAACTTTAGTAATTTTGTTACCATGGTAACGGGATAAATCAAGTAATTATGATTAAGAATAAAATGATAAGGACTAAATAATGACCCTAAAAATTATATTAATTTTATTTGATGAGAACATATCATCCGTAGTCATCCAAAATTATAATATATAGTATTTTTTCCATTTTTCCTTGATTTTGATCCTTTATATTATTTTATATAAAGAAAAGTAAAAATGTCATTCTATTTGTTTTATTATCTATAAATTTTTGACATAGAGATAAAAAGAAAATATGTTTAGTTATAAATAATAATTTTAAATCTATATTATTTTTTTCATCATGTTAATTTATTTTAAATTTTTAGTGAATAAATATAAGTCTTAAAATATTTTGAAATACTGACACAGTGTTTGCACAAGTAGTAAAAAAATCAACAAAATGATTTTGAAAACCATAAAAATAATATTATTTGACTGAATTTTTGTGTTCCACAATTTTTTAGATAGACATGAAATATTATAGAGGCATTTCTATATTTTATTATAATTTTATTGTTGTCTTATTTTTTTAAAAGTCAAATTAAATTAATAGTTCCAAAATTGACATTAATGATATTTTATAATGAATAATATAATATTAAATGGTTTAAAATTCATAAAATATTATATTTAGAAAAATTAATGGTATGTTGGTATAAAAATAAATAATGTACCATTTATGAGTACTGTTTCATTTTATATTATCATTATTAACCCTTAAAATGTAGAAAACTTTAATATTTTGGTAATTTTCAAAAGGGTTAACGAGGGGTTGAAATTAAACGATATGGGTGAAAAAAAAGCTAAAACATAACCAAATTTTATTTTATGATATTATTTAGATTAATAATCAACAAATATTATAATTATATAAATTTTGATTTATTTGGTAATGAAATATAATTTATATTAATTTAATACTTTAAGAAATTCCAAGAATTCCCCTCCCCTCACATATAAAAGGACACCCCTTATATTAATTATTCACACCAAATTGATCAATATAACTCACAAAAACCCTTATAAATTCACTTATTAAAACCATTATATAATTTTTAGAGGTTTTTTCATTCTAAATAACCTACCCTAGGTCCCTTAAGAAGAATCTAAAAGAATTCTACTGAAGAAGTGGTAATCATCTTTACCGAGTCCTTCAAGTCTCTTTCTTCTTCTAATTACTCTTAAAGTGATGTAACCATCCTAACATAATAAATAAAGTATCATAAATATACATATATGTTATTATTATTATGGTAAAACCATATTACATCTCTTTTCTATCCTACAAAAATTGAAAACATCACTCGTGTGTACGTACGACTTACCGTCTCCACGTAGCAGTGTAACTAGTTATTCATTACCATTTAAATTGTATGGATATAAAGATAAAAATAATGAATATATATATTATATATATTAAATAAATATAATTATATAATTACAACATAACATATACCTTATTACCTTCTAATCCGTTGGAAAATGATAACATCACTCGTGTGTACGTGTGGACTACCACCTCCACAAAATAATTTAATCCATTTTTCATTTTTGTTTTAAATAGATGGTAATAATTATATATTAAATGTTTATATATGATATATATTATATAATAATAATTCTATAAAGATTAATTATTATTCACATTTCTTTCGTTCCATCCGTTGAAAAGTAAAACAACGTTAATGCGTATGTACGACTTATCGTCTCCATGAATGGTGTAATTAATTTTTACATCTATATCATTTATGGATGAATATAAATATATATATATTGAATATATATTATATTTATATCATTAATAAATTATTAATGTGATGGAACCATAATAAATTTTCAAGGACCGAAACTACCAAATCAAAATATACATGAAAAAAAGTAGTTAACATCTAGAATAATGATAATAGTAAAAATATCATTAAAAAATGGGTGATAAATATTTATAAATAGTTAATATATGACATTATATATATGTATATGGATCTTTTATATATTTATAAAAAATCTAAATTTATTATAAAAGAGGTTAAAAGCACATTTGAGGAAAGTTAAACTTGAGGTAAGGGGTTTCATATCAATTTCCACTCCATTGAGTCATATTTAGTATTATGAACCAGTTTATTTTTATGTGGGGTATATAATTACACTTTTATGTATTTAACATTAATATACATTTATTCACGATTATTACAGTTTAATTCAATTTTACTCTTTCAAAGAGTTTCTATTTTTCTTCCAACTTTTCCTCCCATTAGAACATTATTCAAGCAAATAAATGTTTAAAAGAAAACAAATATTATTTATCTTTTAATAGGATATATTTTTATTCCATGTATTTATTTAAAATGTTTTAATTTTTTTTCAAAATTCTATAATTTATTATAAAAAGGAATTTTTACCCATGTTTGACTTTATTTACAAAATGGTTAAAAAGGAATATTCTTATAGTTTTCCTAATGATGTAATTTTCTTAGAAAAGTGTTAAAGGAAGGATTAATTTAACTTAAATGGAATGAATGGAATTTCTCACCATCATGAATGTTCAATTTTTTGGAACTTTATAATTTACTAGGTTATTTTTAAATAATTTTTTCCTTAATATTTCTGAAATTCCTAGTTTTTAAAAGTGAATGTCTATGTGAAAACGAAATTTTCCTCAAAATTTTTTTTCATGATATTTTTATGGTATTTTTATTTAACAACGAAAAAAACTATTTATTTTACTTATTCACCACTGGGGGATATGTTGTAATGATACAATCCTTTGAAACATTCACTTTCTTTTGTTCATTGGATATTGAATTTATTTTAAATATCCCAATTCTTTGTATCATGGATATGATTATTTCTCAAATCATGTACCAATTCTACATACGGTATTATAATTTGAATGTATTTTATATACTGAGGAATTTTTGGTAAATTTTTATTCTTTATACAATATGGATATTTTTTGACAAGGCATATTTTTCATGAATTAAATAGATCATTAAATATGTGAGGAATGTATTGAAAATTCAGTGATAGGTAGAGCCTATAATTATATATCCCCTTGATGAATCAATAGGTCTTATGATACAAATTCGTAATCTATCATTAAATGGGTTTTTGAAGTAAGCATACCCATAGTTTTAAACTTTAATTTCTCAATTCATCTATGATATAAATACCATGATGTATGAGATCTTGGAATCCAATATTAATTATTTTCTTCATTGAGAATTAAGTTATTATTATCCATGAGATTACTGCATTTATATTATCCATTGATTTAGTTTGTTCTCAAGTTAATGATTAAATGGACTATGTTTCCAATTATTTACCTTTACATATTGATTATTCTATATTTACTCATGAGATATTCCACTGTACGTAACCCATACTGAGTATCTGAGATCACCTTTTTATTCGTTTTCTTTTCCATAGGACATGAATAAGTATATTAAGAATAATATTAATGATGAAATAATGTTTTTATGCGATGTATTTTATATTTCCTATGTAATATAGGAATATTTTATAAACTTGGTTCTTTAATACTAATAAACTATTTAGTCCTTTGGGATGTTATTACTTGTATATAGTTCCATTGTAATAAACAAGACACCATATCTGAGTTATTGGATTTGGGGTTGTTATACCCATAGATTAGTATACTAGAAGATATGGAGCCACAAACCATACTCATTACACCAAGTTGAACCTCACACACACTCAAGTGAACACACACCTTATAAGAATTAAAGTATAAATAAATTGAGACAAGGATTTATGTGGTTTGGAAAATTTTTCTTATATGCATTGGAGAAACACTTATCCTCTTTCTATTATAATCAAAAGTAACAAGTATTATAGTTCCATTGACATAAAAATTAAATATTGATTATTTATAGATAGTAGTCCTATATTAATTATCACATCAATATAAGATCAGAATAACTATGAAAGGGGTCCCCACTTTAATTTATGGTAGTATCAAACTGATAATCCTAGTAACACCAACCTCCTACAATCACGAAGTTCCCTCCAATTTTAATGCTAACTGATGATCTCTAGTATAATTCTGAAACATGATAGTTTGTCCTAGTGAACACTTCAAGCTAAAATTTCCCATTAATTTTTTCCACCATTTACATAACATCAACTATAAACACATCTATCAGACAGTACCATCATCCAATTTCCCTATCTTCCACTGAGGATATTCTTCTACTGCCACCTGAAACCATGGATTATGTATCATTTATCTCACAGCATCAAGCTCACTATGTCTAGTGAATTAAAACTAACTTCACATTCCCAACACACATTTTCCTCTATCTCTATCCATAAATTTCATTAAAAAAATTAATTTATATTTTTAGATAAATATTTAAAAATATGATCTCAAAACTATCCTACAAACTATTTATTATGTATATTTGATATCCATATTTCATACATTGATTGATTCAAATTCATAATATTTATTTTGTGAGTTTCAACATATGAAAAAACCTGTATATTCTTATATAAAAGTTAATTCTGATCTTGATTCCACTATGTAATGGAATTTTTAGAGGAATATCTTTTTTAAATTCTATCACTCAAAAGGTACCCACTATGATGAGATTTTAGGAGATCAATTCTTTCAATATTGAATAGGTAAGTGGTAAAGAATTAAATGAACTCCTAAAAAATATATTGATCTATAATAAAACATTTTATCTGACTTTGATTATTTATGTACCATTTCAAAATCATCATATATCATTCAACTAGGTATATCCACCTATAATATAGAGGACCACATAGTTGTATCACTTTAAATAATTGTACAATAAAGGGGCCCATTATATAAAAGAATAATTTTACTAAAACATCTCCAATTCGTATGATATGATATACATTTCCTTTTCCATAGTTGGAAACATCATTGAGTATATAAATTTACTCTAAATAAATTTGAAAAAGAAGCAAATATTGGTTAATACATGTCATCCATTTTTAGGTAGAATGAAACCTAAATCTACATACACTATATTTTAAATCAAAACCTTCCAATCTTGTAATTTTAACCCCGTTCAATTCAAATCAATCATTAAAATATTATTAATGTTTTATGAATACACCTATGAAACATTTATAATATTAAAAAAGTTAAAAAACTGAAATCTATCTTTCTAGGAAAGAGTGTAAGTAATTACAGAAAGACAATTTTTTCATTCACCCTTCACCGCCTCCAAATCTTCACTTATCCCTACATCAGTCATGCCCAACCTAAACATAATGCCCTATTTTTTTTGGGTTTATTTAATAATATTATAATGAAATCAGTGCATACATTTTTTTCTACACTCAAGACATCAAGAAAAGGTTTTCCATACAAAAAATTACAATATAACGATTCAAAAAAAATTGAACCCTTTTTTCAATGCATTTTCTAAGCTTTTTGAAAAGGTTTTACAAAATATAGTGACAATATAATTTACTTTCCCAAAGTTTTCATCACCTATTAATTTATAATGTGTTATACCTACTTCTTAATTCTCATATAATGATGTTGTCCAAGATCAGTATTTATGTCTCCAAGGTAAAAATTTGCGATTTCCCAAAAACACCCTTTCTAAGGAATGTTTCAACACAATTGAGTTTGTACCTTATTCATAAATGGTACACCATTACATTATTTTAATTATATATCCTAACAAATTTCATTATGTAGGAAATTAATTTATTTCCTGAACAACATAACTATCAATGTGAACTCCTCATTCTTATGAGAACCATACAACATAATACTTGAATCCCACATCAATTTCATATATTTGATCAATAGATACAAGTAAACATCAATATATTTACCAAGTTTTTTCTGTCCTAATATAAGTAGAGAAAACATAACATACTTTTTATTCATACTTTACTGTGGTGGAAATTTATAATTTACCCGTATAATAGTCCATGTACTATGAGTGCTAATTTTTACACTAAAAGGATTTATTATATTTGTATATGGAATAAAGAAAATGTTTCTTAAATCATTTCCAAATTCATGATACCCATGATCAATTTTATTCCACAGATGAGGTTATTATGGATGATAAAGTTTCCCATCTTGAAATCTTATATATACGTTCCATATCAATTTACTTATTGTCTCCTTGCTTATATATAGTCTTTTAAATATTGTAATAATTGGAAAGTACTATAAAGATTTCAAAGGCCTTGATTCAAATTTTCTTTACTGAGATTCACCACACTTAAAGAATTTTTTAAGTGATTCATAGTTATTGTGAAGTAATATACAATCATTTTAACATGCATGTATTCCTTTAGAGATCATACCCATTGAATACAAAATTCATTTTGTGTCATAAAATTGATAAGGAAGCTCATTATCTTTTGGTAATATATCAATCAAGATAGAAATTAGTTCTATAAATTTGGAGTCACTCTATTTGTTGCATGATTTCAAATTGTGAAGATTCATCATGGCAGGAAATGTTTTATATATAGAACAAACAACATATAATAACATCTTTGCAAAACTCTTTATCTTATGAAATAGAATTATAAAACCATGAAGGTCATCCTTAGTTTCTATAGTCAATTACTCAATATGGTACCCATCATAGTATACAATTATGCTCATATTAGATGATCTATAAACCATAGTGCTATCACATTCACTAATTATATTTTTTTTTATTCCTCATTTTTATTCAAATATATATAAATTTGATCCATTCTGTGATATATCAAGCATTATTCTAACTCATATAGAGAAACTATTCTTAAATAATAACAACATGAACATGGAGAAATGATTTGATAAGGTTAATTTTCATGTTCTCTTGAAAACTTAATGAACTCTTTAACCTCATTATCATACTCTTTTGTCATATTATTGACCTACACAATTTTTTGATTCATATGTATTCTATTGGGTTTAAAAATATTCATATTTAACAAGAAATAAATAAATTCACATAAAGTTTGATATTGGAATACTTATTAGATATTATTTATATATACACACATATAGTCACTATATTTAATATAAATTGTTATTTCATCAACAAGTTTATAGAAAATATAACGAAAAATAATTATATGAATAAAAATTATAATAAAACTTATTTTTTATCCAAATAAGAAAAATATAAAAATTCATCCTATATTTTGATTGGATTAAATATGGTAGATAATGAAGTTTATTATTATTATAAAAAAGAATTTATTACTATCAAAATAATCAATTATTTTTATTTATTTACCTATTTTATAAAAATTTAAAATTTAATTTTTTTATGATAGATTGTATATATTTTGTTTTTAAAAATAAAAAACATGATATCTATTGATTTATTGTAATCATATAATAATTATTATGTTTATTCTAATCATATCACAGATGAATTAGTATGGTATTACACATTGAAACATGTGGGTCGAGTAAAGGAACCAACTAAGAATGTTTATGATCACTTTTATTTTATATATGTCTTTTATCATATTTCTAGGAGCGTATTTACAAATGAATTAATCATTGATTGCATATAATAGTGGATATTTTGGAAGAGTCTAGTCACATAGAATATTTAAGTGATAACTTTGGGATGTTATACGGTTTCCTAACCAATATTCTTTTGTGGTTTGTTGTGTTGTATGAAATTTACATGCATATTATTATGGTTTTCATTACCTGATCCATAAGAGAGACTCCTCCATTTTCATTATACCATGATAATAATTTTCCTTTATATATGTATATACGATTTCTCCTTTAGTTATCTATCATAGTTCTTTATTGGAATCAAGTTCCTTAAAATGTATTTTTGATTTTCAATTTATGACACAATATCAACATTAAAATATGATTGTATGATGGAAGTATATGTAGGCCTTTTAATTTTCACAAAAACAAGAAAACAATTATTCAAATAAAAATACTATTTTTATATTTATTTTCTAAAATATGAAATATGAAATGAATGTTTTTTTGAATAAAATTTTTCATAATAAAAGTTTGACATGTTTCCTTATTATAATAAAAAACAATGACTATATTTTCAAAACATTTATAAATATTTTGTTATAATAAATAATAAAACCATGAATTAATAACTACATCCCTTTATGTCTGTTATGATTATATTTTAAAAAAACATTCTTATATGATTGAGTTTTTCATTATAACATCCCAAAAATTAAATATTTAAAAATAAATTCATAACACTCATTAAATTGAAATAAAATTTATAAAAAATAAACACAAGAATATTATTTATAACTTATATAATTATAAAATATAATTATATAACAACATCACATCATTCCAAATGTGTACAATAATCTTAAAAAATAATGAAAAAAACTCATACCATAGTAAATTGAATCAAGATTAACTGTGATATATATTTTTTGAAAATTATAACAGTATCATTGAAAAATAAATGAAAATAATAAATAAATTTCAATAATGTAAATCATTTTATAAATAATTGGTGTTTGAAAAAAAATAAGTTTTGTTTGTTTTGAAACTTATCAAGGGGTGGGTAGTGGGAAGCAATATGAGAAGTGTTGGTAATTAGTGATGTGAATAGTGAAGATGAGAACTGTGGGTGTCGCACACACCATTGTTCGGTAATAAAAACAAAAAAACATGAAAAAATCACACATGATTGGATAATAAATAATTAAAAACAATATTCAATTAGAAAACCTTTATTTTTGAGCGTCTTGATTCATCTAAAATGTTCCACAGAGTGAAAAAAAATATTCACTTTCATGAGAAGTGTAGTTTCCTAGAATTTATGTGTATTTTTTTATTTATATGGAATTATTGCAAGATCGTGAAATTTGAAGACATGTGATTCCAAGGCCTGGAGTGCCCAAAATGATCCGTCAAAAAATGTTAAGCTTTAAATAGAATGTGTGAGTAGTTTTCATGGAAAAGTGGAATAACTTCTAAATAGTTGCTCAGATCAAAAATCTGAGGGTACCGTTGCATTTAGGATGTTGGGTTTACCCTAGGTGAAACTTATGTTTAGTCAGTGCACACCTCCAGTAAGAAAACTCAAAAATGGAATAACCATAAATAGAATAATTAAATAAAATTATTTTAATTTTCAAATGCTTATAACTCACAAACATTGACTAAGATTAAAAATCCGAGACCACCGCTAAACTCGTGAGGGTATGCTTTCCTTAGGAAGATCCTAACATTGGCTAGCATGGGACAAAAGTAGATGTTAGATTTTTTCCATGAATAAAATAATTAAGCAAAAATTATTTTATTTTAGAATCCTTATAACTCTTAAACAGTAACATGGATTCAAATATGAGAGTACCATTGAAATCATGGGGGGATTTTCAACTTAGGCGGGGCCTAACCTCGACCGATGCGGGTCTCGGGTGAAAGTTATTTTTTTGAGATTTTTTAAGGTCCTTTCAGTAAACGTGTAAGCGGGATTTTCTATCTTTTGAAATGGTTCTCAGATTAAAAATATGGGGGAACCGTTGAATTCAAAACACCGATATTCTCCTAGAAATGACTTAACTTCGTCTGGAAAGGGCTGAGAGAAACATTTATTTTTTGGATTTTTCAATAAAAATAATAAAATAACTTCAAAGAATTATTTTATTTATTTTCCCACCTTGGATTGGAAGATGACAACGCTGTGGGGAAGAAATGAGGCGACAATGATGTACATTAATTAGGCTCATTAATGGCTCTTTAACCTACAACGTAATGACACTTTAATGACGCGTAATAGTGAAGGTTTTTATTAAATAAAACATCATAAGGATGCGACATCACATCATAATGGAGATGTTGGGATGTGCTCCTATTTATAGTTCAACATTCAGGGGAAATAAGGATTAAAAATTTGTAGGATTCCCTGGTGAACCTATGACGGACTTACACCCCAGCAAAGAACAAAGAACGCCAGAAGAACTTCATCACCTTCAACACCTTTTGAAGATCGGAGCCGAGAATTGACGTCGACATCTTAATCCATCGAGGAAGAACGCTACAACATCAGACATCATAAGTGGTAGGGTTTTTTGATTTTATGTTCTTCCCCGTCCTTTTCTAAAAATGAAGAACACAGATCAACCCATGAACAGGTTGATCCGTGATTCATGTGTTATGTGGAAGGGTGTTTTATTCTTAGGGTTATTATTTTATTTGGGGTCCAAATCTTGGCATGGAAAGATTGAACAGAAACTCCCCAAACCTCCCCCATCTATCAACCTCTAACATGGAGGCCCTGGGCTAACACGAACAAGGCCTGATCACCTTTGCATTTGTATTATTAGTGTTCATACACTTGAAATGACGGCAAGGTTGGTTTTGGATCCTCGTGGTGAAGAGGGTGTTCCCTAGAGGCCACAGACGCAGACGGATCGAAGGACAGACCACTGGAGTGCGTCTGGTGGTCTGCTAAACATTATTCCAGTAGCGGTCAGCCATGTCAGCTGTGTAGAGGAGGCAGCTCATACCATCAGACCGCGTTGATCAGGAGACTGCAGCTTGTTAGCCGCGGTGACACTCTGGAGGATGCGACGCCAGGCGGGGCACTGCGTGGAGGGATGACTTGTGTCCAGGCCATCCGGATGAGCTGGAAGCCACGGTCCTTGACTGTGGTAGGCTAAGGATCCCTGCATATTCACGGGGCAGGTTGGAGGCCATATACCATTGGACACAATAAGATCTAGAAGCGACGCCAACTGGACGCCGCGTATGAGGTGCGGCTCGCATCTTGCGGGCCACGTTCTGATAGGGGGGACGTAGCTGGCTGCCATGTCCCAGGTTCTCACACTGGCTGCACCGTGCGGCCGGTCCCCAGCTGGTGGGTTGAGCCCCAGCAGGTCGGGTCAGTCCCGCGCCGGCAGGCCAAATCCACACCCGTAGACTAGACCCACGCCCCCTTTTTGCCGGGCCGGACTAGACTAGGTCACTGGGTGACGAGGTGGGCTAGACCCTCGGATAACCGGGCCGGGTCCAGCGAGACCTGTGTGGCCTGGCCCATTGGCCAGGCCAGAACAGACCGACCTCAACCCACACTAGGTCGGGTTGAGTCCGTCTTAATGAATCAAGGTTTGTGGAACCCACAAGTCGAGTTAGTCTGATCAGTCTGACAGGGTCAGATTGAGCCCCATCGTAACCAGTCCCCTGGTTACTAAAAGTCCCGTATCTTGAAAACTGTTTGTCCGATTGATGATCCATTTATGACATTAGGACCCTCTCGATGAGGATGATTTTTTGGCACGCTCTATAGAGACTTTCGTGATAGTTGAGATGCAATGAAGGGTTTGAGGAGCGATTCTCCTAATCACACTACATACAAAACCCTGCAACTAGCTGAGACCTGAAGACTACTGACTTTTGGCCTAGTGGGAACACCTCTATGTGACTTGGCAGCCCACAGTGAGAAGAACCAATTTGTGTCTTTTCAGGCCCATGGTATGCGATTAGGATAAGTACCTCAGTTGGCCATGACTAGTGGGAAGCACCTCTCTGTGACTTTGCAGGCCCACGATACGCGATGGGGGAAGAGTAACTAAGCAGTTCAAGGTTAGTGGGAAGCACCTATTTGTGACATGGCTATCCCACTATACTCCCTAGAGGGGGAGTTATCCAGCATCCAAGGTGTTCGACAATGTGACTGATGATACTACTATTACTACCCTAGAATATACCTAGTGTGAGCTGTCTTGTGTTTCATGCTTTACCTTGAATAATTGTTGTGTGGTATTTCCTTTTTTTTGGGGTCCCTACTGAGTACTATGTTACTCACCCCTTTATGGGCTTTGCCTAAACATGTTGTGTCTGGTGTAGACGAATGATGTTTCAACAGAGGTGCTCAGGGAGATGGGACTGATGGATGCTATGACGGTGGACTTGGTGGCCCAGGACCAGGCATGGCCCATTAGGATTGGGCGAACATGACATACTACTCTAACTTCTAGTATCTTTACCACTCTCACGGTCAGGTGGGTTTTTCTGTGAATGGACATCAGAGTTCCTTTTTTGTGACTTTCTCTTTTCAGTTCTTTGTTGGGTTAGTATTATGGCCCACTTACTTTCAGATGTACTTGCACTCAGATTTGTTTTAGTGGTTCCCTTTTCCCCCATTCGGTGTGTTGGGATGTGGTGGGCATGTGTGTGCTTACAGGTATTCAGGAAAATTCCTCCCACTTGTAGGTTGATACCTTCGACGCTAGTCACCATCCATTGACCTTCGGGAGGTGGGCTTGGGGTAGTCACAACACGGGCCCCCAAGGATGGGTCGTGACAAAGTGGTATCAAAGGGTGGTCGATCCTACCACAAATACCTGGAGTCTATTGTTTTGGGGAAACAATGTTAAGTGTTGCGAGTTTGGCTTTCAAATTTGAGGAGTCCAGTGTTGGTGTGGTGGACGACGTATCCATACACTAAAACCTTAAATTCTGCTTTTTGGATATATACATGAAAACACTAGTTGCATAAGTGACTCCTTATGTTCTGTTGAATAATAGTCAGCTCACTAGGTTTAAAATTCTAACTGTGGTACAACTTGATCTATCTTAGGATGCCTCAACGTGGACGAACAACCAAGATCCTAATACACGGTCATGAGGAAAGTTCGCCTAGTGATGAGGAATCTGTTCAGGGTACAGTTCTAGAGATGGCCCCACCGGGTGTTATACCAGTGTTACCACCACCCATTGATCAGATAGCAGGCCCACATCTAGTGGTTTAGGTGGATGCAGCTTGCCGGAGTGAGTCATGGATAACTCTTTTTTCACTTAGAGATGAGGCACAAGTTTAAAATGTGTGTCACGGGCATCTGAGTCAACAATCACCCGAGATTGAGGGTCAACAGGACCTACAGATTGGAGGTGTGCAAAGTAATCTGTATAACCAGAGGGTTCATAGGAGGGTACATGCTAGTTTCCAGAGGGGTAGGATTTTCTATGCTTATCGTGAAAAGTTATGTCTCATTTGAGATGGTCCCACCGTTCATGCTGTAGGGCAGGAGAGGAGACAGTTGCAGACTATTGAGGCTTATGACCCTAGGACCCTATCGAGACAGTTGCAGACTGTAGGAGGTACGATTCATGTCTTTTTACTTTAGCTGCAGTATTGATAGACACTTGTACTAGTGATTTTCTTTTCCCACTACTTCCTCTTGTTTGATACCTAGAGGTTCCGATTAATACCATTGACTTTACCCTCACGTTTAGAGACTCCTACTAGAGGAGACCCAATAACCACACACTGGTGCCGATAGTGTGACTTGACTCTTGGAGGTGAGAGTATCGGTTGGGATATCTTGGTAGTAGCGTCGATGCTTTATGATGACATTATTGGTGTGGACTAGTACCATTCATTCCAGGATTGATTATATTAGGCAAAGGATGTGGTTCATCCATGGAGATGGAACCAGATTTCCATTTATCAGAAGAGGGGAAATACTTACAACTCTTGATGGACTTAGAAAGAGGAGGGTAGAGCCAAATCCTATTCAGTTGCATAGTTTTACCCTCAGTGCAGTGAATGTAATGAGTCCTCAAGTTCCTTAGTGATAGTAGAGTATAAGGATGTTACCTTTGAAGATGTTACATGATTACCTCTCCATTGAGAGTTAAACTTCTTCCTTGATCCATACCCTGGGATGACACTGATATCCACACCGACATATCGAATGGCTCCCACAGAGATTCATGGATTGCGAGTACTTCTAGAAGACAATGGAAGGGAGTAACTGCATGAGGTCAAAGTGTATGACCCAAGGGATCCATGAATGATTTGAGGTACAGTCTGTGTCTACTACTGGATACCGTATTAATAGACACAAGTGCTAATCATTCCTTCTTGTCATGAATCTTGTTCAAGACATAGAGTTTCTGGTTAATCCATTGACTTGATCCTTAAATCTGGTGATACCAATGAGAGGATACTTGATAATCACACTTATGCCAACTATGTGATCTGAAATTTGAGGTGAGAGTTTTGGTTGGAACCTTTTGGTGATAGTGTCGAGGCCTTATGTTGTAAGTTTGGGTATAGATGGGTTATCCACTTTTCATGATCAGATTGATTGTTTTAGGAAAATAGGATGTGGTATATCCAAAGTGTTGGAATAGGGTTTTCTTTAGTCAGCGAAAGAAAAGGGGAAACCCAAGAAGCACAGGATAAATCATGTAGAAGATGGTGCAACCAATCACTCTTGAGTAAGCCCACTATACCCTCATGGAAGTAGATGTTTTGGGTATTCGGTTCCCAACAGTAGAGGCAGAGTGCCAGAACATCCCTTCAAAAGATGTTTCCAGGGTTACCTCCCCACAGGGGGAGAGACTTATGTATTATTATACACCCTGAGATGGCACTGATATCAGTATCAGTATATAAGAGGTCTTTTGTAGAGATTTTCAATCAGGGTGCATAGGCGGGGGACTTGCAGAGGAAGGGCTTAGTAAGACCCAGTGTTAAAGGTTTTGTGTGGGTTACTGGCACTTTTACCAAGTGGTCATGGAGAATGAGTACCCACTACTAAAGGGTCGATGGGTACACCAATCATTTAAAAGGGGTAGAATTTTGTGTGGATGGAAATGTTCCTGTAGGATTTTTAGCAGTTGAGACAATGACGATGGCTAGAGTTATTTCAGGACTATGAATCTAAGATAATCTATACTCTTGGGAAGGGGAACCCTGTGGAAGACACAATCAGTAGGAGGTCTGGTTTATAACTACTGAGTGAGGCAACAGAGCAGCTAGTCGCGATGAAGATTTCCTTCATGGATGATGACAAAGCATCTTACCTTCAGTCAATGAATGTCACTCCCCCACTCTTACAGAGAGTCAGGGAGGTACAGTTCATGGATGTAGACTGTGAGGCTCGACTTGCTCAGTTATCCTCAGGACAAGCTCCTGATGGATTTTCGATAGGTGGGGAGCACATCATCCTTTTCCAAGGACACATCATAGTACTAGTGACGTTACCAAAGGATTTGTTGAGGGAGTTATATACATCACCTTTGATGGTACATCCTAGTTTGGTGAAGATGTACCAGGACCTCCTACACCAGTACTGGTGGCCAGGAGACGGAGACCCTTGGAGTTTGAGGAGGGAGATCATGTGTTCCTTCAGGTCTCACCTTTATGAGGATTGTGGAAATTTGGCCAGGTAAACAAGCTATCTCCGAGGTACATTGGACCTTTCCAAGTCTTGAGCAGAGTTGGTGAGGTGGCGTACCTCCCAGCTCTTCCCCCAAAAATGCACAGGGTGCATAATGTTTTCCACATGTTGCAGCTGAGGACGTACGTGCATGATCCATCATACGTCATCGACTAGGGTGAGTTGGAAATTGATGAAGGGGTGATGTTTGCAGAGTTCTTGGTGGAGATAGAGGTTCAACATGAGAGGGTCCTATGGTGGTGGTCGATTCCTTTGGTGATAGCAAGAGAATCTCTAGGAGAGCAAATGGGAGTGGGAGGCTCAGATTCATGCTATATCCCCTAGAGTGGGGATAGTGTAATGCCCCAAAATTTCAGTGTATTATTTATTTATTTATATGGAATTGTTTCTAAACTAAAAAATTTGATGGCACGTGATTCCGAGGCCCGGAGTTCTCGGAATGATCCGTCGAAAAATGTTAAGCTTTAAATAGCACGTGTGAGAAGTTTTCTTGAAAAAGCGGAATAACTCCTAAATGGTTTCTTGGATCAAAAATTTGAGGGCACCGTTGCATTCAGGATGGCAGGTTTACCTTAGGAGCAACTTATGTTTAGTTGGAGCACACCTTCAGTAAGAAAACCCGAAAATGGAATAACCGTAAATAAAATGATTAAATAAATTTATTTTATTTTTCAAATGCTTATAACTCACAAACGATGACTTAGATTAAAAATCCTAGACCATCGCTAAACTCATGA
The DNA here is from genome assembly GCA_963277665.1 of Viscum album. Taxonomy (NCBI): domain Eukaryota; kingdom Viridiplantae; phylum Streptophyta; class Magnoliopsida; order Santalales; family Viscaceae; genus Viscum; species Viscum album. Next base: position 792,077,718 of record OY728151.1, read on the forward strand.
GAGTATTCTTTCCTTAGGCATATCCTAACATTGACTTGCGTGATCCAACAATGGAAGTTAGTTTTTTCGCTATGAATAAAATAATAAAGTAACAATTATTTTATTTTCAAATCTGTATAACTCCTAAATGGTAACTCAGATTGAAAATTTGAGAGTAACATTGAATTTGTCGAGGAATTTTCCACTTAGGTGGATCCTAACCTCTACCATCTCGGCTCTAGGGTGATTTTTTTTTGATATTTTTTAAGGTACATTCAGTAAACGTGTGAGCGGTATTTTATATCTTTTGAACTGGTGTTCAGATTAAAAATCTGAGGGCACCATTGAATTTTTAAATTCTGGGATTCTCCTAGAAATGACTTATCTTCGACTGGGAAGGGCTGAGTGAAAGAGTTATTTTTCGTAATTTTCAAAAAAATAATAATATAACCTAAAATAATTATTTTATTTCTTTTCTCACCTTTGAGTGGAAAAAAATGATGTTGTAAGACAAAAACGAGGCCGCGACGATGCAAATTAATGAGGTTAATTAATGGCTCGTTAACCCACATCATAATGACGCTTTAATGACAAGTAATGGAGACACTGTTTCTTAAATAAAACAGTGCAACGATGCGACGTCGCATCATAATAGAGATGCCGCGATGTGCTCCTATTTATAGTTTGATGCGCTGGGGAAATAAGGATAAAAATTTGGATGATTCTCTGGCGAACCTTTGATGTACTTCCACCCCAACAATGAAAAACAAATGCTAGTGGAACTTCGTCACCTTCAGCGCCTTTCAAAGATCTGATCTGGGAAGCGGCGTCGACTTCTTAATCCCTTGAGGACGAACGCCGTGGAATCAGATGTCATAAGAGGTAGGGGTTTTTGATTTGATGTTCTTTCCAATCCTTTTCTAAAAATGATGAACACAGATAAACCCACGAACAGGTTGATCCATGATTCGTGTGTTATGCGGGAGGGTGTTTTATTCTTGGGGTTATTATTATTTTTCAAGGTCCAAATCTTGACATGGAAAGATTGAATGAAAACTCCCCAAACCTCCCCCATCTTTACAACTCTAAACCAGAGGCGCCGGTCCGACACGAACAAGGCTCGAGAACCAATGCATGTGCGTTCTTTGTGGTCGTACCCTTGAAATGACGGTAAGGAAGGATTGGGATCCGTGTGGTGAAGAGGGAACTCCCCGAAGGCCACAGATGCAGATGAATCAAAGGACGGACCACTGGAGCGTGTATGATGGTTTGCTAAACATTCTACCGGTGCAAGAAGCAGTGGAAGCTGGCCACGCTAGTTGCGTGGAGGAGGTGTCCCGCATCGGCGGGCTGTGTTGATCGGAAGACTGTGACACTTCATCCACGACGACACACTAGAGGACGCGATGCCGCGTGGAGGGATGACTGACGTCCGGACGAGTTGGAAGCCGTGGTCCTTGAACGCGGTAGGCTAAGAATCCCCACACATCTGCGGGGTAGGTGGGAGGCCGCGGCCTGTCAGCCATGGAAGGTGTTGGAAACGGTTCCAGGCGGGCGCCGTGCAGGAGGTGCAACACACCTCTTGCGGGCCGCGTTCGGACAAGGAGGGGATGCAGCTGGCTGCTGCGTCCCAGGTGCTCACACCGGTCGCACCATGCGACTGGTCCCCAAATGGTGAGGGGAGGCCTCAACGGGTCGGGCCGAACCCACACTAGCAGACCAGACCCGCGCCCCCTTCGGGTCGGACCGGACTAGACCGGGTCACTGAGCGACCCAGCGTACTGGACCCTCGACCAACCGCGCTGAGTCTAGCGAGGCCTGTTGGGCCTGGCCCACTACCCTGGCCAGACCAGACCGAGCTCGACCCGTACTAGGTCGGGTCGAGTCTGTCTTAATGAATCGGGGTATGTGGGACCTCCGGGTCGGGTTGGTCGGGTTGGTCTGACTGGGTCAGACCGGGCCCCGTCGCAACGAGTCCCTTGGTTATGAAAACACCAATATCTTGCAAACCGCGCCTCTGATTGATGAGAAGTTTGTGGCGTTGGGCCCCTCTCGACATGGAAGATCTTTTGGAATGCTCTATGTTGACTTTCATGATAGTTGAGATGTGATGAAGGTATTGATAAGATTTTATCCCAAGAACACAATGTACAGAACCATACGACTGGCTAAGACCTGAAAACTGATGACTTTTGGCCTAGTGGGAAGCACATCTTTGTGACATGGCAGACCCACGATGGGAAGCACCTCTCTGTGACTTTTCAGGCCCACGATATGCGATTAAGATGAGTAACTCAATTGTCCATGACTAATGAGAAGCACCTCTCAGTGACTTTTCAAGCCCACGATACGCGATGCGGGAGGAGTACCTAAGCAGTACAAGGTTAGTGGGAAGCACATATTCATGACATGGTAGGCCCACTGTACTCCCTAGAGGAGGAGTTCTCCAGCAACCGAGGTGTTCGATGATGTGACTGATGATGATACCTTTACTACTCTAGAATATACCTGGTGTGAGTTGTCTTGTGTTTCGTGCTTTAGCTTGAGGAATTGTTGTGTGGTATTTCCTTTTTGTTTTGGGGTCCCTAATGAGTACTGTGTTACTCACCCCTACATGGGATTCTCCCGCACGTGTTGTGTCTGGTGATGAAGACCAACATTTCAATAGAGGTGATCAGGGAGACGGGACTGACGGACGCTACAACGGTGGACTTGGTGGCCCAGGACCTGGTGAGGCCCAGTAGGGCTGGGCGGACATGACATACTACTTCAGCTTCCAGTAGCTTCACTACTCTCATGATCAGGTGGGATTTTCTGTGAATGGCCATCAGAGTTCCCTTTTTGTGTTTTTCTCTTTTCAGTTCTTTGTTGGGTTTGTATTCTGGCCCACTTACTTTTAGATGTACTTGCACTCATCTTTGTTTTAGTGGTTCCCTTTTTCCCCCTTTCGGTGTGTTGGGATGTGGTTGGGCATGTGTGTGCATACAGGTATTCAGGAAAATGCCTCCCACTTGTAGGTTGATACCTTTGGTTCTATTCACTATCCCTTGGCCTTTAGGAGTCGGGCTTGGAGTAGTCACGACACGGGTCCCCGGGGGCGGTTCGTGACAAGAAGCTTGAAGGCAGGAATAAATGGTGCAATTGTTAGGGTATTTTTAAAAAGAGGGATTTTTTATCAATGCTAATAAAAAATCTTTGATAAAAGTAACATTGATCAACATTATGCTAATAATCACTCATAAAAAAGATATTATCAGTGATAAATTTAGCATCGATAAAAGTATGTTTATATGTGCTAAAATTAGCACTGATAAAGGAAATATTGATTAGCGATAAAATTATCACAGGTAAACACCCAATACATAATAAAATATACTAATTAATTTTTTTTTAAAAATATTAACATTGAAATAAAAAGGAATAAATACTAATTATATAAATTACAAATATATTTAAAATATTAAGTATTAACAAATAAAAATGTATAAATACATATTAATAACTAGATAACTTACAAAAAATGTATTAAATGAAAATATATTAAAAATGATTAATATGGAAAATGAATAAATGAAAAAATATATTTAAAATGAATAAATATTAAAATTAATAAGTATTATAAATGAATAAATAATATTAAATGAAAAATTATTAATAATGAATTAATATAAATAATGATAAATTTAAAAAATATTGAAGATGAATAAATATTAAAAATTGATAAATAATATTAAATGAATAAATATTTAAAATGTCTGAAAGTTGAGAAAATAAAATCAATAAACTAAAAAAATATTTAGAAAAAATGAAAAATATTATTAATTATATAAATCATATAATATTAAAAATGAATAAATATTAAAATTAAAAAGAATGAATATTAATAATAACTTTTTAAAAACAAATTACAATAAATTAATAATTATATAAATGTATATAATATTAATTATATATATGATATTAATAATAAATGAATTTAAATATTTTTAATAATATTTAACAATTTTTATTAATTATATAAACTATTAAATATTTAATATTATGAAAATATATTTAAATATTTTTAGTTATATTTTGTAAAAATATTATTAATTATATAAATGCATAAATATTTTGCACTAAAACATATAATTATGTTTATAAATATTATAAATATATTGCATTTAAATATAAAATATTTTAATTCATTTTACTAATTAAATTATAAATATTAAATTTTCAATGAACCTTTTTTTAAATATTCTATTCAATATTTTTTAAAATTTTATTATTATTTTTTAAAATTATAAATTACATACATACATACATACATACATACATACATACATACATACATACATACATACATACATACATACATACATACATACATACATACATACATACAGACACACACACATACATACATACATACATACATACATACATACATACATACATACATACATACACACACACATACATACACACACACACACACACACACACACACACACACACACACACACACACACATACATACACACATACATACATACATACATACATACATACATACATACATACATACATACATACATACATACATACATACATACATACATACATACATACATACATACATACATACATACATACATACATACATACAAACATACAAACATACATACATACATACATACATACATACATACATACATACATACATACATACATACATACATACATACATACATACATACATACATACATACATACATACATACATACATACATACATACATACATACATACATACATACATACATACATACATACATACATACATACATACATACATACATACATACATACATACATACATACATACATACATACATACATACATACATACATACATACATACGTACGTACGTACGTACCTACATACATACACACACACACACACACACACACACACACACACACACACACATACATACACACATACATACATACATACATACATACATACATACATACATACATACATACATACATACATACATACATACATACATACATACATACATACATACATACATACATACATACATACATACATACAAACATACAAACATACATACATACATACATACAAACATACATACATACATACATACATACATACATACATACATACATACATACATACATACATACATACATACATACATACATACATACATACATACATACATACATACATACATACATACATACATACATACATACATACATACATACATACATACATACATACATACATACATACGTACGTACGTACGTACGTACCTACATACATACATACATACATACATACTTACATACATACATACATACATACATACATACAAACATACATACATACATACATACATACATACATACATACATACATACATACATACATACATACATACATACATACATACATACATACATACATACATACATACATACATACATACATACATACATACATACATACATACATACATACATACATACATACATACATACATACATACATACATACATACATACATACATACATACATACATACATACATACATACATACATACATACATACATACATACATACATACATACATACATACATACATACATACATACATACATACATACATACATACATACATACATACATACATACATACATGCATGCATGCATGCATGCATACATACATACATACATACATACATACATACATACATACATACATACATACATACATACATACATACATACATACATACATACATACATACATACATACATACATACATACATACATACATACATACATACATACATACATACATACATTATTAAAATGATGGAACAGATACACACAATTTCATTAATGACATTTGAATAACATTTATTATTGGTATTATAAATGATGAAATATATAACAATAATAATATATTTAAATATAAAAAATGTCAATATAAATAATTTGTTATAATTTATTTTCATTTTTCAATTCATCTAATTAAATTAAAGATATTATTTTCAATCAAGAATAAAGTAATTTTAATAATTATATGTATTCTATCAATATATATACACTACACACACACACACACATATATAATATTATCTAGACCCAAATGTGTGTGATTGTGTGCACATATATGTATATGTAAATATATGCATATTCTATAATTAGATATGTGATGTTGAACAACCAAATGACATTTCCTATTATATAATGATATATTCATATACATTCACAAATATACACATACATGCACATACATACACATAAAAATACACATACATACATAAGTATACATGTACATACACATACACATATATACATATACATGCACATACACATACAAACATGTACAAACACATACCCACACATACACAAACACCTATAGACATACACATACACATACACACACACAAACACACTTACACAAATATATACATATACATAGATATTCATAAACGTACATACACATGAATACATACACATACACATAAACACACATAAAACACACACACACACACATGCATTCAGATACACATACACATACATACACATACATACAAACATACACATATGCATGAATATACATATATACACATACACACACATACACACACTTACACACACATACATATATATAAATACATAAATATATAAAAATACATAGACATACAAAAAAAATTCACATACATACATACCCATATATACATGTACACATATATATATTTGAATCCACTGTGTGTTTGTGATTTATTTATTTTCAATAAGGATCAAAGGAATTAAATGAAGTTGTATGCTATCAATATTTGGATGAAGTGTTTCACTGAAGCTGTTTGGAAGTCCCTAAGTATGTTGAGAAGAATTTAGAGTTCCCAAGCTAAGGTATTACTATATAAATCTTATATTATGTTTGTAAAACTATCTTAAATCTTGGATGTTTTAAAAATACTATCAAGTTTTGTATTTCATGAAGCATACTTGTTTATAAAAGAATACTTAAAGAAGTAGAGATTCCATCCTTGGGGATATAACTATATTGTGAAGTATAAAATATGCTTAGACATAGTTGATGATATTCAAAAACTAAATTTGATGAGGCTTTTGGAGTTTGGTATTACATGATGTGCTACCATTATTTACTATTACTATATTGATATTTGGTTAAGAAGTTTAGTATAAAGGCCAAAAAATTTGGCCAACTCTTAGGCAGATAAAAAACCCAACAACCTATATATAATAAAGACACTTGATCAAGCTCAAAGATAGGTAGAAAACCATGATTAGCTTAGTAAAGGAGGCATGAGCTAGTGTGGGTCAATATTATCCTGAGAGAGAAGAAGTGAACATCAAGCTGGGTAGAATAATGACCTATTGGACAAGTCTCCTCCTAATAGATTTTACGAGTGGATGATGAAGTGTGTTTTTTATAAGGAAATGATATCCCAAGAAATTTTTAATGCGGGATAAGATAAATGAATGAAATTTACAACATTTAAATGTGTTCATTATCAGGAAAATATGAAACTATTACACATCACCTTCTTCCTTGAGCCTCCAGGGTTCACATTCTACAAGATTAAAACCTCGCTTATGATAGTTGGTTAGACTGAATGGATCCATCATAAGAATAAAATTATGATAATAAGAATACCATAAGAAGAATAAAGATCATACAATATGAAATACTGATGATCCAAAAAGAATTTCACTAGAAATTAATGCTTGAATGTATGTGAAAGAGAAGATTGAGAATCTAAAAAAACAGTGATTGGAGAAGACAAAATCTTGAGAGGATCCACCCAAAGAAGAGTATGAGGGTACTATATGTTTATCAGGAGAAGAAATATGAGGTTCATAGAATGTGAGATCATATGAAATAGATGAAAAATGTATAAAATATAGAATAATTTCATATTAAAGGGATCATAATATGAAATAAAATTACATATGAAATGAGATTCTTGTATGAAAGAGGGTTAAAAAATACCCCCCTTTAGATTTATTGTCAATACCAATTATTTATCTCTCCCCCCTTATTGAAAATAAACAAAAAGTGGATAAATTGAAGGGATCCACTCAACTTTATCAAAGAAAAGTTTCATGAACTAATCAACTCTAAGTATAAATGAACCATATTGATTAAAAAAAAGAGCATTCAAATTAGTCAGCAATGTTGTCCCAAAAACATCTCAACCCAGAAATTTCAACATCATGTTCATAAAAGTGTAAAATATAATAGATTTTATAGAATATTTCCTTCACAACATAGAAAACATATTAAAATAGTTAAAAAACAAGGAGAATAATTTTCTCCCCTATATAAAACATCTCCTCAATAATTTAAGTAAGAAATCGTAGAGGTTTAAGCTTAAATATTTTCATACCTTAGTGGTGAGATGCAAACTACACTCTCATTTTCATCCTTAAATTTTTAAATAACATATTTTTGAGAGGATTTGTTAAGATATTAGTAACTTATTCCTTGAATGGAACATATTCTAGATTTAAAATTTCATAATTCAATTTACACTTTAAAAAGTGTTAGTTTATATATATATGCTTTAACCTAGAATGATGCACATGATTTTTTGATATGTTAATATACGTTTGATTATCAAATTCAATAAAAAATGTGTATCCAATTTGGACATACATATCCTCAAGTTGAGTCTTCATCCATATCATTTGAGTAGATTCATGTGATAAAACAACATATTCTATCTCAATTGTACTAAAAAAAGATAAAGTTTATTTCATGGAATGTCATGCAATAGTCATGTTATCGAAAAATAAAACTCTACTAGAAGTGGACTTTTTTCATCCATAGATCCTCCCAATACACATTTAAATACCCTTTTAGATTTAATTTTTTTGTACAACATGCCTTAATTTAAATTATATGAAATATATATGATAATTATATTTGCTTCAAGTAGATGAAAATATTTTAGGTTTTACTAAAATATGGAATAAATAATAATAGAATAAATTATGTCTTGTTTAGATTCAATTGGGTACAAAAGACTTACAATTTGATATTTTAATTCTATTTCATTCCCTACTTTACATTCATCATCTTGGATCAAATTTTTCCCCACTTGTATAGATGTTGGTATTACTATTTATTCTATTATTGTAAAAATTTATTTTTATCTCCTTATTATAATTATCTTATGAAATGAAAACATGATAAAAAATAACTGCACATAATCCACATCACTCAAACATTTTAAAATCCATCCACATGTTTATGATTTTCATGTTCTACAATGTGTAAATTTCCCTATGTGGTGTGGAAATCACCTCAAGATTAGTTTAGATTGGTCTATTTTCTCAGCATCAATCACAATCATTCATTGTGATATTTTTTTAGTGAAGACAATATTTTTTACATCATCATATTTTAAATGTTGTAAGATATCTCATGAAGTGTCCCTTCATAATAAGTAGTTGATATTTGGTGAAGTTAGATATCATAAAAATTGATATATTACGCTTATACCATCTTACATGACACCATAATTAGGAAAAAGACATATCTTACATGTACCATGTATCCTATGAGAAACAATTTGCAACAAAACAATCCAAGTTACTATCTAAACTGGTATATGAACCGATTCACCACTGACTTGAAGGGAGTTATTGATCTCCATGGGCTGGATACTAGCACCTTGGCATTAAACAACAACAAAAAATGGGAATTACTTCACCCAACATGAAATTATATTAATGATATATATATAGAAATACCTCCATAAATGAAATATTCTATAAACAAAGAGAAAAAATGGTAGTGATATAACTCAAAAGAAAACATCAAGATAAAAAATACAAGGTACAATTATCACAAAAAAAATGGTGACCAAAATAGGAAATAACTACTCCATGTGATATGTGGGCAATGTCCCACCATCTCACAACCAACTACCCATACATAGACAACATGAACCCTACCGCCTCACTACAGTGCATTAAATTTTCCTACATCAAATGACAATACAAGGTATACACACTGCCGAAGGGGTGTGTAGGATGAGAGTGAAACTAGAATAAGTAGGATCCCACATAGGTATTACATATCATTTCTCTATAAAAAATCCCAATATGATTAGTTTTAATAAAAAATAGAATGATAAGTAGTTAAATAGTTTTACATCAAAATTATGGTAAATAGTTACACTTTTCTACATTTCTAAAAATATCCAAGTAAAAAAAATTAATAAATATTTTCAATAAATCGGTTACATTTATAAAAAAGTTATATCAAAGACAAAATAGTACAAGACAAATAACAATGGTAAAACACAACAAGGATAACTTATGATCAATTTATCTTGGTCACTCATACATAAATCATGAAAAGTGCATGCTATATGTCGCTAAAACATACGCATCAAGGTTTAGGGAATAGAGAAACACCCAAAAAGTGAACCATCCTACATGTAAATTAATTAATAGAACCAAATTAATCTAAATATAGGAATTAAAGAACCCTCTAGAAAGTGAACCCCCTTACAATACCTAAGGAAGATCCCTAATACCACACCCTCCACCTAAGTACCCAAGACCCCCCTATGCTACATTTCAAATCATTTTAAAAGTGTTTACACATTTCAAAATATAATCTTAAACATTCTTTACCATCAAAATCTATTTTGAAAACCCATTTTTTAATCCATTTCACAATGCTTCGAAAATCAAAATTCCTTTACCAAAATAAGGGGAACAAACTTTTCTCAAAAAAAAAATTTACACACACAAATCAATGAACACCAAATCTGGACAAAAAATTAATAAAAAAATTATAAACTAAAAGAAAATACGGTTAATCCATTATGGGATAAATATAGAACCACCTACTATAAAATAAGGTTACAAACCACTGAAAATGGGATAAAAAAAACCATAAGGAACTCAAGATCAATAGAGGAGGTATTAGAATCGATCCCCACAAATTAGATTCAAATTCCATAAATGAAAGGGTTGACTAAGAGGTTAGATCAAAACATATCTCATGGAAACCACACACCGTAATAGGACCAACACAAGGACTGAACCCTAGAAGATGACTTTATAATGAATCTAAAATATATTGAGAGACATTACATACTTATCATTAGCTTCCAAAAATATAGTACACGTTTCTGCCAAATTGAGATCAATGAAGGAAGAAAAAAGAGAAAGAAATTATTACCAAAGGAAGTGAGAAACCAACCACTAGAGATCAAATACCAAAAAAATAAGTCTATGAGGGAAAGAATCACCTGAAAAATCATGAATTATCCCTAGGGTTTGAGGAAGGAGGATAAAAAATGAATTAATTAGGATTCAATATTACAACACATAAAAATCTATCGAGCATGAAGGTTTCACACTGTGAATCCTTAACTCATGACATGAAAATCCCATGTTGCATGTATGCTGAAAAGGAATCATCTCAGGTTAAATAATGCCAATAGAATAATTAACGATGTAAATTCAGGTCACATATTGATTCATTTTCACATCATGAATGAGGTTCATGGATTATTTCTGGTGAAAAATTCACATTTTGAATCAACTTCATGACGTGAAAGTTCCCTACAGACAACACCCAGTAGTAGACCTACAGTAAACTCCCATAAAGTCTCCCATTCCATCCAAACATGAAAAAAATCTCTTAAACATTAAAATATATAATACTATTTAATAGGATGTCACAATATCCCCACTATAGGAATATCTATTCTTAGTAAGTCATGTGGAATAGGGGTGATCCATAAAAATTTGAGGCAACAACTCCATCACCGATAATTCAAGCTCCCAAGTCTCATGGGAGTCCGATCCGTGATTCCATAAATTTTTTTACAAAGGAATATATCTCACATATAATAATTTCACATGATAATAAATAATATTCAATGATTTATACACAATTGAAACATCTATATATAACTAAATATCATCCCAACTTAGAACATGAGAGTGATTAGGATGGTACTTCATGAGTTGAGATATGTATATTATATCATGGATACCAGTCAAATAAGCCAGAAATTCCAACTGATAAGAAACCTTAACAATCCAATCAGTAAAAAGAAATGGTCCAACATATCTCAGAGTTAGGTTAGCCTATTTTATAAGCCATTGGTGACCCAACCTAGGAGATACCTTCAAGAAAATATGGCCACAAATGGAAAACTGCAAAGGATAACATCGATGATATGCTATGATTTCTACTGAATTTGAGATGTAATAAAGTGTCTATTTATATCTTAAATCCTCATATAAATATCTTGAATGAGACTCTATCCCACAATATAGGCCTCACCTACCTCCACTTAACAAAGAGGTGACCTATATGAGTGACCATACAAAGCCTCATATGGTGATATTATGATCAGCGACTGGTAACTTTTGTTATAAAAAAATAAGCTAGTCCTAGACTGGTTTCTCATGATCCACATAAATCTAAGACATAGACATGGAGTATATAATCTAGGATATAAATACAATGCTCTATCTGACTATTTGTTTGTGGATGGAAATCTATACTTAATCTGACCCATGTCTACATTGCCACTTGGAGAATTTTATAGAACCTAGAAGTGAATCTGGTATCCCTATTCAAAAAATAGTATAAGGAACCCTATGAAACCTCATGATCTCCTTTATGCATACATTACCCAAGTCTTAAACCCTAGTGGTGTCCCTGATTGGAATAACGAGACCTAATTTCATCATCCAAACAACCACCTCCTAGATAAAAATCTTTTCTAAGTGAGTCTATGGTAATGAAACAACAAATTACATGGACACTGCTCCCATTTCTAAATAATGATTAAAATATTTAGGAGTAGGACTGAAGGATTCAAGTTCCCTACCTTTTTATGCTGTAAAGTGTAACAATGGAATACATGATCTGTAATGTCATGCTTTATACATAACCACCAGAAATACTATGTCATATAATAATTCATCTTCATAGTTCTTGGATTAATTAAACACAAATAACTATGAAATTCATAAAGGAATAAAATATTTATGACTAATGGGATGATATACCAATCCTCATTGTAAAGAATACCATTATATGGGAGAGGTTAACCAAAAATGGCATCCCTACAATAAAAGGTTTCCTTAATTCCCATGAACTCATCATATTACTACTGACCCGATAAAATAGGATCTAAGAGAGTTGATGATAACTGAACATCGGTGAAAACCATACCCGAATCATTACCCTACACATCTATATGAAGCTAAGTGAAAATACCCATCAAGTTCTACTCCTTAGATTCTAAAGAAGATTGTGGTGGAAATTTTCTATGGAGATCATCCATGACAACATTCCCCTTCGTCTGGGCATAGGTGATCTCGAAATCAAACATCTCTAAATATTCTATCCACCAACTCTACATAATATTTAGGTTTTTTTTGAGAGAATATATTTCTCAGACTCTTATTATCAAAAAATATCATGAACCTCTCCATAAAAAGATAGTACCTCTAACACTTAAGCACATGCATTACCACAACCATATCTAAATCATGGGTGGGTTAATTCTTCTCATGCAACCAAAGCTAATGAGTACCATATGAAAAAGCATGATCATCCTGAATAAGAACGCAACCAGGACCAACAACCGATGTATCACAATATACTATATACTCCCTACTAGGCTTAGGTAAGATCTTAATAGGATTAAATTTCAGATGTTATTTTAACTTATTAATTTTTTTTTTCATTTTTGATCCCATATGAACTTCATGCCTTTCTTAGTAAGAGAAGTATAAAGTGATTCTAACTTTAATAATTCCTTGATGAACCACCAATAGTATCCATCCAGACCTTGTAATCTCTATATCTCAAATATGTTTGGTGGATCATACCATGAAAATATAGTCTCCACCTTCTCATGATTGACTGATAAGTATATTAAAAAATCATATACCCCAAGAAATTAAATTCCTAGATCTAGAAAATTCACTTCAAAAGTTTTCGGTGAATCCTTAGGATCTCCGAAATCATATTCAGACAGTGATCATGCTCATGGTTAGATATTGAATAGACTAGAATATCATTCATAAACACTATAATACAAGTTTCAATGTACTGATGGAATAAAAAGTTCACTAGGGACATAAAAACTAAAGAAGTGTTAATCAAACTAAAAGTAATCACAAGATATTCATAATTGATATACATTCTTTGGAAAAAATCATTTAAAATATCATACTTCCAAACAAAAAAATGATAATATCCTGACCAAATAATGATTTTCAAAAAACACTTATCCCCATTTAACTGGTTAAACAATTTATGTACTTAGGGGAAAGGGTACTTATTCATAATTATTACTCGGTTCAACTTTTGATAGTTCATGAACAACTGAAGTGATCCATAAGCCTTATTAGAAGGAAGCATGGGGGTACCCATGGATAAACACTAGGGAGAATAAAAAATTTCTCCACTAGATAATCAAATTAGAATTTATCACTTTCATCTCAGTTTTTTCCATTTGATATGAGGGAATTAAGATTAACTGCGTACCCAAAACTAGATCCATCGTAAACTAAATATCTCTCTAGAGGAATACCGGGGAATTCATCTAGTAAAACATTAAATAAGTCCTAAATAACCAAGGGAAGATAAAAAAGGAACACCATTGGTCTCAAGTACAATAGATGAAAACATACTCCTAATCTTTGGGTGAGGAGGTCCTACATGACCAGACCTTGAATATCACTATCTCAAAATCACCCGTGAGATCCCATAGGTATCAAAGAATAAATCACCCAAATGATAGAAATAAATATCAACATGATTAAAAACAATCCAATCTGTCCTAATAATGACATTTAATAAATACATATTGAGAACTATAAAATCCTAGACCAACTACACATCAATTATAAAAAGAGAAAATTCCAGAGAATGAAACCCATTTTCCATCATATTCCAAAGAGGTTTCATTAGCTCCATAACAAAGTTCATGAGATTTATTGGATATTTTAAGAGATAAAAAATGGGAAGATATGAACGAGTATGAGGAACCTGTTTCTAGTACACCAGTTTCTATAGAAGATGAAACAAAAATGACACCACTCACTATCATTGGGACCATGTCAACCTCTATAGAAAAATCATCCACTGTGTGACGTTTTTTTCACTCCTAAGTTCAATGGATAGATCCCTATAGACTTTGAATCATATGACTATTCCATAGTTATCCTTAGAGCTAATGATCCTTGACCACAATGGGGAGTAGAAATATTTTTGAGGAACCTTTGAAAATGGAATTGGTGACCAAAATCACTATATATATTCTCAGGTATGGGACAAGAAAATTTGGTGTTCCAAACCTTTTTTCACTTATAAAATGTTATGGGAACAATACTGGCTGTTATTAATGTTGTAGAGGAGGATCACTATTGAAGATTGCCTCTACCACCCTTGTGATAATCCTACAACTTTTTCTTTCTCACTGTACCACTAAACATACCACTAGGTGGAAGTGGGGAACTAGATAAACTGATATTTCCCATCATATCCATTCATTACATTATCTACTTATTAACTATATCAATAAATTTACTAAAATTCTGTATATATACCTAAAATTGGATATCTAGTTAAAAACCCTATAGTTTTTTCTGAGCTCTGAATAGATAAATCATAACCACCTCTAGATAAAAATGAACCAGATCCCAAAAATTATTTGTGTAATTTCATACTGAACACTCTCTCAACTACAAATAGTGGAACTCCAAATAATTCTTTATCATATTATAATTATGAAAGAACTTTATAAATAAGAGGGTATTTAAACCCTTCCAATAAAATCCTACAAGATAATTTTCATGAATCATATAATTCCACCATCATTTGCTGGGACCCTCAAGTCTTAACATCGTGAAATTTACCCTGATAGCCTCAGGTGTATCTAAGAATTCAGATACTAGATTGATTTTTTCTAGTTAGTCCTTTGCCTATTGAGGTTCGTTCTTACCCCAAAAGAATAGAAGATTATCATGTAGAAACTATTTTGATTGGTCCCTATCTCCTTCTTCTCTTGGTTGTGCCTAAATAATTGGCTTCTGATCTCATGGTACATTTTTATCCATTCCATAAACTACCAATATGATATCCTCTATAAGATTATGATTTAAATGAGTGTTCTCTTGAGATGAATCTCTCATCATAACTTCATATATAACCCATGGAAGACATCTTGGAGGAATCTTACTACACACCAGAATGGAAGATAATGACCATAAAATAGTAAAATCTTAGTTCAAACTAGATAAAAAGTTGAAACTCAGGTCTATATAAAAAACCACAACATAGTAGACACACATCCTAACCACCCATGGCAACTTGTGTCTTTTCATGACAAGAGCTAAACATGAACTCACTGAAAACTTCCCATCAAGTCCTGAAAATCCTATCTCCAATCTACTAGACATTCCAAGATAAGGAATATTGAGGATAAACCTACCTTTGATACCAATTTGTAATGAACTAACCCAGGATACCCTCAAAACTAGTACTTTAACAGATTTTCCACTGATCTGAAGGGATTTCTTGATCCCCATAGAATAGAGTCTAGAACCCAATCATAAAACAACAAGAAATGAGTGTAATGATTTCACCTAACCTAAAATCAGATACATGGAATATAATTATATATAAAGACAACCATAAAATAAATATTCTATAAATAAAGGATAACAACAATAGTTATATAACTCAAAATAAAACAATAAGATAAAAACTCCAAGGTAAATTTCTAACAAAAAATAAAGATACCCAGGATTTACATATAAAAATATTACATCTTTTTAGATGAATATTCAATACATGTCATAAAAACCCACTTGAGGAGCATGATGGTTTAGTGTCTTTTGGGAAAAGATACACAATCATCTTATTTCTTGAAATATCTTAAATATATTCCAAAAATATTTTCCTACATAGTATTTTTCATAGATATACCTTAAAATTTTCTTTATATCCTAGGGAAAGGAAACATAAGAAAGGGTGGGATCAGATGCTCAGTAATGATAAAAAAGGAAGATATCAGTGATCACATATGCATAACATGCACATAAGGGTATGAGAACATGGGAATAACATTTGAAAACCATACCCTACATATCATAGATCATAAAACTGAGTCATGTAAAAAATCCTGGTAGTTCATAATACATTAATAATAAATAAATCAAAGAACATAGGTCATGAGAGAATAACATTGGCATAAGACATAGAGTTGTTGAAACCAAATAAGAATACAAAACCTTATGTTAGGGCTACCCACCAATACATTCATAACATGTTAGGATTGGGATAACCACACATATACATTATTAGGTCATAAGATAACCTCATGTATACCCCCATTTTAGGATTGGGATAACCACCCATGTACCCTTTGAGATCATAGAATAATAATCATTACCCAATGCATTTAAGGGAGATATATGTCCCACCCGTCATTGGTTATAACTCAAACCCTATCCTTGCTTATAAGATAACCAACCTCACATAATAAAAACCATACATAGGTATTCCACAAGATAATAAAACATTCACCACATCAAAACCTATGTAAAGAAATGTGTTTCCTAGAATAATCCATCAAAGAATAACCCATATCAAGGTGATGTGTCTCATCATTATCTCAACAATTATTCATAGCATAACTTATGGAAAAGGAATGAGTTTTATAAATATATCTTAATCATAAATATAATCCATTCGAATAAAGAATAAAAATACTGTCATTGGATCATATACTTATAAAATATTAATTAACATCAAAGGATTTCATATTATATAAAAAATTATTTTAAAAGAAAAACCACTTAGAACATTTCATGAGGAAAATTAAATTTATGTGAAAATCAACTTTTTAAAGCTAGAAATTCATAAAATATTATAGAAATTATTTTCTTTAAAAATAACCTTGAAAACTTATAAGGGAATATTTAAAAATTATTTAAAAAATTAATTGAGATAAATATCCTTTCTAATTTGATTTTTTAAAACATAAAACATTTTAAAAATCCTTTTATTTAAAAATAACCATTGAAACTTATAAAGGATGATTTATAAATCATTTTAAAAATTTCTTGATGAAAATATCCTTTCCACTTTGAAAAACATATTTTTTAAACATAAATCATTTTTCAAAATCCTTTTCTTTGAAAATAACCCTTGAAACTTATAAAGGAATTAATAAAAATCATTTAAATAATTTCATGAGGAAAATATCCTTTCCACTTTGAAAAACATTTTTTTAAAACATAAAAAATTTTCAAAATTATTTTCTTTGAAAATAAAATTTCAAACTTATAAAGAAATATTTACAAATAATTTAAAACATTTATTGAGAAAGATATACTTTCCATTTATTTTTTTTAAAACATAATTTTTTTTTAAAATTAAATTCTTTGAAAATAACGTTTTTAAATTATAAATGAAGCTTTATAAATCATTTAAAACATTTTTCAAGTGAAATATTATTTCCACTTTTGAATTGTTTTTAAAAAAATATTTTTTTGAAAATAATTTTCGTTGAAAACAACCTTTGAAACTTATAAAGTAAGATTCAAAACATTAACTGGTTATTATGGTAGGATATTTTATACATGTTAAAACAAATATCCCTTTCACATTTTTAATAAAAGACAAATGATCTTTATTTTGGAAGGAACATGAATTTTCCTTTACAATTTTTTTTTAAAAATTTAAAAAGGTAAAAAATGATTTAAAAAAATCTTATAAGAATATTAATTTTTTTATAACTTTTTTAAGAAAACTTGTATATATAATAAAAAAGGGTTTTTGACTGAATAAATAAATAGATTCTATACTTTAAAACATTATTTTAGAATCATGATTAAATAAAGAGAGAAAAATGAAGGGAAAAAATGAATTCTTTATAAATAACACAAGTAAATTAAAACTTACGAGTTTATTGATTGATATATCATAATATTTCATCATCAGAATCATAAACATAAATAATCCTAATAAATAATGAGATTGTAACATAAAACCCTTACCACTTTGGTAAATTTAAATCGAAATCCCTATAAAAGATATACCCTCAAATGGGAATGAAAATGAAAATAATTTTCATGAAAAATATCTCAAAATATATTCATTTTTAATATATAGATCACATAAAAGAAATAGGTGGTGAATGTGGAATGTGTCTCGCAGAAGTAAAAAGTGAGACGAAAATCCCTTACCATAAGTACTGACATCCTTTATACATGTTCAATACTACGGTATAATAAATATAAGTTTATTATAAATATATTAAATAAAAATAATCATATATATAATTCCATATATGGTTTACTTATGATCTTTTATTACCTATTTATTATCAATTCCTTTTTAAAATCAAGTTTTGGTTAATAACTATATTTTTTTGTGTATGTTTTGTTTTTTATGTTTTCGGTTGTATTAATTTGATCATGGTTATATAATTTAAAGAATTTTTAAAATAAAATAAATATAATATATATATTCATTATATATTTATTTATATTAATTTATAAAAGTTAGAGAGAGAAAATGAAATACACTGTTCCTGGAGACGGTAGACCATACGTACGCATGAAATTTGTTTCCATTTTATTAATGGATGAAAAGAAATAAAGGTAAATAATATATTACCTTTAAAAAAATTATTTCATATATATCACATATATTTATTAAATTTACCTTAATTACCTTCCATGTAATGTGTTAGTGAAGAATGAATTACATCGCTTCGCGAGGTTGTAGTTTGTTGTACACACGAACGACGTTATCGTATCCCCCATTAAATAGAAAGTAAAAAAAGTATATATGATATAATAATTACATAAGTATAATTATATTACATATATTATATATATTAATTTAATATATCATTAATACTATCCAATTAATCCATAAATGAAAACACATCACATCGGTTCGTGAGATGGTAGTCCACCGTACACGCGAGCGATGTTATTATTTTCTAGTGGTTTGGGAGGTAAGAAGTTAGATGTGGTATAATAATTATAAAGGTATAATATTATCATAAATATAATATAAAAACCTTAAATCCATCCTTATATCTATCCATGAGAGGTGGTGATGAGAAACGTATAACATCAGTTTACAAGGCTGTAGTCTGCTGTACACACAATCAATGGTTTCATTTACCATTTTATGGAAGTTGGTATGGATATAAGTTATGAAATTAACATAATAACATATTATATATACTTATGTTATTATATCATCATAATTTATGATTATTTAAATGATTTAGAAGAAGAATTAAAACAAAAATTCATCATTTAAAACTTCATCTCTTCTTTAGACAACCTCTTTAGGTTTAACCTAAATCCTTCCTAGATTATAAATATGAAATAAAAGATTAATATAGGTTTTTTAGGTATGTAAAAATATATATTTTCGTTCTTTTATGAATAAAAGGTTTTGGAAGTGTGAATAAGAGTGGAGAGGGGGTGGCCTTTTATAAGTGGGGGAGAGGACACACATGGAATTTTGGATAAGAATAAAGTGTACCCACGTTTTTCACATTCCAAAAAGATAAAAAATGGGCCATTATACAACCTTAGAGGTTATAAGGTCTCAATATTCCCATAAAATGGGTTTTTGAAACGTTTCTAGGCCATTTTATATGTTATCTTTTTAGTTTAACCACTCGGTAAACCTGTTTTAACCTCAACTCTGATAATTAATTTTTACCTTTTAAATATTAGTTATGGTAAAAATTTAAGTTTAAAATATTAGATAATATTAATTATTATTATTCCCAATATTTAATAAAATTTTCCAAATTCCATTCACATAAGTTAAAAATTTTAATTTAAAAATAAACCCACAGACGTGACGAGAAAGCGTGTTTCCAAAGGTAACATATTCAAATGTTTTAAAGGTTTTTATATCAAAATTGAATAATAAATCTATTAAAATGACCTAAATTGGATTTATAGATATATAATTTAACTAATTTTACTTTTAAAACTATATTAAAACAATTTTTATGTTTTTAAATTCTTTAAACGTAAAGAAAATTCTTAATAAAAACTAGTATTTTCACTATTCATAGAAAATTATATCTTTTCATAAAATTATCAAAAATTAAATCTAATATTGTTTCAAAATTATTATTTAAAAAATTAAA
The DNA here is from genome assembly GCA_963277665.1 of Viscum album. Lineage (NCBI taxonomy): Eukaryota > Viridiplantae > Streptophyta > Magnoliopsida > Santalales > Viscaceae > Viscum > Viscum album. The sequence continues at coordinate 792,098,952 of OY728151.1, forward strand.
TATTTTTTTAAATAAATTTTCTAAAAGTGTGTAAAAATTATTTTTTAAATAAGTTCGTAAAATTTGACAAAACTGCCTTTTAGAAAAATATAGTTTTTAAGAATAAAATTTGATTGATTCTTATCTCATACTTAGAAAAAAAATAAGATGAATGTTAAACATTTGAATTAATATATAATATATAAATTTATTTAAAATTATTCACCAAAAATAATTTTTTAAATTTATTATGGTACGATGCATTCGTGTGCATAAAATAGTTTTTCAAAAAAAGATTTCATTTATTTTAACATGGTTTTTATTTTCATTTATAATTAATCTATCACCAAATAGTTCATTTTAAATGAATTTGTAAAACATATATTTTCATAATTTAGTTAATCCTATTAATATTTTCCATTCCAATGGATAAAAGATAACTATCATATTAAATAATAATAATATTTTAATAGTATGTTATGTTTTATGAAAACTAGGTGTTGTGTGTAATGAAAAATATCAAAGAAAATAAATTTATTCAAATTTTTTTCCATAAAATATCAGGGTGTTACATCCAACCACCATTAAATGAATTTCATCCTTACAATTTGACCTTGTTCTCTATAATCAAGGGTTTACCATTTGAAAAATTTCTTTATGGGAAACCCAAATCATAAAAAGGGTTAATAAAACTTTATATTGAAAAGAGAGAAAGGGATGTGAGAAGGTCACCTAGAATAACAGATAATGAGGTTTCCTTGCAGTATAACATTGATGGGAAGTGAAAAAATACTCATTGAAGAGAAAAATAATGCCCAAATACCAATAGAGAGTGATAGAGAACATGGTCAAGAGGAATTTAATGACCACAAAGCCATACATATGTGATAGTTTAAAAGACCATTCATTCATCAAAAATTAAGGTAAATACATAATTTTTTTTATTTAAATATACTTTTCCTAATGTTGATTAATTTTCATGAGAATATATAATTACTTTATTTAGTTCTATTTCATAAGTACAATATCATCCTTTGGTTATGATTCAATCAATTACACTTCATATATTACCCCAATAAATGAAGATTCATTTTTCATTCTCAAATCAGTAATGGATAATAATATCTATAAAATATTGATAAGTCATTCCTTATATATCTGGTTATCATCAAAACCAAAATGGTTAGAACATATTATATAATATGCATAAATATTCACATGGTGAAATAATACATCAATATCTAAAACCTCATCAAAAGATCAACTTAAACCATTCCATAAATGGGTTATCTTAAGACCCTTCCAAAATTAAAAAATGTAAACATGGGGTCACATAATTTCCAAAATAAACTTAATATTAATCACACCAATATTAGTAAGTATCTCTTAATGGATATATACCAAATATGTGAATAAATTTGTTATATATTCTTCTAAATCATGGTAATAATAAGAATTACTATAAAACATAAATTAAAACCAACATGCTTCCTCATTACTTAAATAAAACCAAATATTATTGAATATATTCCATACATAAAAAAATTCTATAAACTCCATTAATGATAACATATACCAATTTGTAAACAAATAATTTATCAGTTTGTGGTCCTAATTACTATCTAATTTACTTTATCCATATCAATCATCCCTTTATCCACAATAAACAAAATTTACTCAACATTAGGAACATATTAAGGGTTATCTTCCCTTAAGCATATGTTTTACATAAAATATAACCTTTCCATTAAATCAATTTTCTAGGTCATCAATACCATTCCGCATATTCTTGCAAATACTTAATGTGAAACTTCTATAGCAAAATCCTTACATATTTCATGATTAATAATCCTTTAATTCATATGAATAAACACTTCAATCATTCCACTTCATCCTTAAAATATTAACTAGGATTCATTATCTTATTCCTTAATACCTCCTTCCTTTCATATGTTATTTGTTGTATCTTCACCATCAATATCAAAACCATTACTTGTACCACCTTTTTGATCCTCTTCTTGATCTTACACCCTAGGTCATAAATTTCTATAATTCCCATACTTTCCATATTTATAACATTTAACCATGGATGATTCATTAGAGAAATTATTATTTTCATTCATTACATTAACTGAAATTTTCATTTTTCATCAATAATTACTTGCTCTATGCCCATATTCTCCACACATAAACACCCTTTCATTCCTTTGAGGCATCACCCTGTGTTCTTATTCCAACATTCATGACATATAAGAAACTAAATCTTCTTTCCCCATGATCTCTACCACCCAAACTCTTAATTAAATCTATCCTTCTCTCCTTTGGTGAGTTTGAGAGTTAGTTAAGGTAAAATTTGTTAAGAATATATCATGATAACGGATTATGAATAATCATAATATCCTTCACTCTATTAATCATCCCATTTAGTTTCTAATAAATAAAATGTCTATCACATTCAATGTTAACCCAATTTTTTTGGTTCTTTCCATTGACTAAAACCAAAAATCATACTGTAAGAAACAATATTCATAGGAAAACCACATAATAATGTAAAATCACTTATAGGTTATTCAAATCATTAAACATTATTTTAAATCTATGACACCATTGGTTTAACCCAGTTCATCGATTATCATTATTCAAATACATAATTATTATTCATAAATATTTTGTAAATTTCCAATGCATATCCCTCAAGAGTTTTAAACTAGGAGTGCAACTTGGACCATTGTCATGCACCAGGTGAAAATCATGTCCTACTCAATCCATCCTTGTCAGAATTATCACTCTATGGTATCTTTATACTAGCAACATATCCAATTTTAGTATCTAGATATGGATATAATTTCTTAGAAACCACTTACTCTATCCTTTATTGAAAGTCAAGGAAATTTTCCTATACCTTGAATCATCCTTATAATTTTCCTTAGACATATCCCTAGACATATCCTTAGAAATATCCCAATGGATCTCACTACAATTTTTTAATCTAAGTTTGTAATGTTTAACTAAAAATATCTTCTGATACAAACTATAGTGCCCAGGATTTACATACATAAATACTATATCTTTTTAGACGAATATTTAATACATGTCACAAAAACTCACCCAAGGACTCTAAATGTTTAATGTCTTTATAAATTAGATACATAATATTTTTTTATTGAAAGATATTCAACATATCTCATAAAGATATTCCTATATAGTATTCTTCTTATAAATACCCTATTTAAACCTTTCTTTTTAACCTTTGGAAAGGAAATATAATAAAGGGTCATCTCAGATACTCATTAAGGGTAAAAAGGGATATATCAATGATTACATATGTATAAAAAGAGAATAAGGGTTTGAAAACATGAAAATAACATTTTGAAAGCATAAACTTCATATCATAGATCATAAAAAAGAGTCATGGTATAAATCTTGGTAGTTCATAAGACATGAATAATAAAGGAATAATGGAATATAGGCCATTATTTCATAACCTTTTCATATTATATAGATTTTTGGAAAATATATAAGTACAAAAAAATAATGCCAAGTCTACCCACCAAGACATTACGATAACCACCCATGTACCTACTTCTAACTTGATATAAACTCTAGTGTACCCTATTTTCAGGCATGGGATAACCTCCTGTATACCCTTTGATTTCATATAACATTAATAAAAACCCAATGAATTGGAAGGATATACAATCCCCACCCATATTTGGTTATAACATGACCACCATACTTTGTTATAATTTAACCACCTCTATGTAATGAAAATATACATAGGTGTTCCAAAAGATAATAAAACATTCATCACATCAAAACCCTTGAAAATAAATGAGTTTTATAAAAATTCCATCACAACATAACCCATATAAAAGAAATGGATCTCATTATTATCTCATAAATTCCTCATAGTATAACCCATGGAAAAGGAACGAGTCTAATAAATATCTCTTTATCATAAAAAGAAACCATCCATAGAAATAATGAAGATGGTATGATTGGAAAATATCCCCAATAAAGATTAAGTAACATCAAAGATGTTATCTTAGATGTAAATTTTTTTTGAAAGAAAAATCACTTGGAACATTTCTTAAGGAAAATAACATTTCTTTTAAAATAACCTTTTTAAAACTAGAAATTAATAAAATGTTACAAGAAAATTTTTTATTTGAAAATAACCTGGAAAAATTATAACCAAATCTTTAAAAATAATTTAAAACATTTCTTGAGGAAAATATCCTTTCCAATTTGAAAAAAATTAATACATAATACATTTTCAAAATCCTTTTCTTTGAAAATAACCTTTGAAACTTATAATGGAATATTTAAAAATTATTTGAAACATTTCTTAAGGAAAATATCATTTATAATTTTAATTTTTTTAAGACATAAAACATTTTTAAAATCCTTTTCATTAAAAATAAACTTTTAAACTTATAAATTAATCTTTATAAATTATTTAAAACATTTCTCAAGGGAAATATTATTTCCACTTTGATTTTTTTAAAACATAAAATATTTTAAAAATATTTTTTTTTGAAAATAACATTTAAATCTTATAAAGCATGATTTAAAAATAATTTAAAACAATTCTTGTGTGAAATATCCTTTCCACTTTGATTTTTTTAAAATAATGTTTTTTCAAAATACTTTTCTTTGAACATAACTATTGAAACTTATAAAGGAAGCTTTAAAAATAATTTAAAAAATTTCTTCAGTAAAATATAATTTCCACATTGAATTTATTTTTTAAAACATAAAACATTTAAAAATTTATTTTCATTCAAAAATAACCTTTGAAACTTTTAAAACATTGAGTGGTAATGACGGTGGAAAATTCCATACACGTTAAAAAAATATTTCTTTTACATTTTTAATAAAAGAAAAACGGGCCCTGCTTTGAAAATGATATAAAATTTCTTTTAAATTTTATTAAAAAGTCAAATAGGAGTATAAATGACTATAAATAATTACAGTGTAATATTAAAACATTTTTAAAAACATTTTTATAAAACATGGATATGGAAGAAAAAATGGTTATCAACCAAAGAGAGAAATAAAGTCATTTTTATTTAAAAACATTTTTTTAAAATAATGAGTACATAAAGAGAGAAAAATTAAGGGAAAACATGTATTAGAAATAAATAACTATAAGAGAATAAAATTAATTAGTTTCTTGAGAGATATATCATAATATTTTATCATTGGAATCATAAACATAAACAATCCTGATAAATGATGAGATTTTATTACAAAACCCTTACCACTTTGGTTAATTTGAATCAAAATCCCCATGAAAGATATATAATAAAATGGATATTTAAATATCAATAATTTTCAGGATATAAATAAAAAAATACATTCATGTGTATTATATCGACCACATAAAAAAATAGGTGGTGAATAGGACATGTGTCTCACATAAGTAAAAAGTGAGATGGAAATCCATTACCATAAGCCTCGAATTCCTTTTTATACATTTGATCCTTCTATATAATAAATAAAATTTTATTATAAATATATTAAAAAATAAATTATATATATCATACCATATATGGTTTACTTATGACCTTTTATTACTCATTTATTAACAATTCCTTATTATAATCACATTTTGGGTAATAAGTGCTTTATTTTTCATGTATGTTTTGATTTTATTTTTTATTTTTGGTCCAATTTATTTGATCATGGTTCCATAATTTTTTTTTATTTTAAACATTATATAAATATAATCTATATTCAGTATATATTTATTTAGAGTAATCCATAAATTTATAGATAGAAAATGGAATACACTATTTATGGAGATGGTAGGCCATAAGTACGCATGAATGCTGTTTCCATTTTCTCGATGGATGAAATGAAAAAAGCTAAATAATATATTTACTTTATAGAATACTTTTTATTTCATATATATCAAATATATTAATTAAATTTACCATAATTTATATTCATTAAAAATGTTAGTAAAACAAAAATCACATCGCTTCGTGAAGTTGTAGTCCTTGATACACATGAACAACAATATCGTATCCTCACAGAATAAAAAGTAAGGAAGTATACGTGATATCATAATTAAATATGTATAATTATGTTAAAAATATAATATATATTCATTTAAACTATCCTTATTACCTTCCAATTAAAATATAAATGAAAAAAACATCATATCGATTCGCGAGACGATAGTCCTCTGTACACACTAGCGACGTTATTGTTTTCCAAAGGGCTGGAAGGTGAGAATTTATATGTGGTATTATAATTAAATAGGTATAATAATATCATAAATATAATATATAAACAATAAATACATAATTATATCCATAATTTAGAGGTGGCGATGGAAAACAAATAATATCGGTTTGTGAGGCGGTAGTTCGCCGTACACACGATCAATGGTTTAATTTCCCATTTAATGGAATATGAGATGGATATAAGTTATTAGAATAACGTAATAACATCTTATTATGTGGTATTTGACTCTTTTATTATATCATAATAATTTAATAATATTTTAAGGATTTATAATAATAAGTAATACAAAAACACATAGTTTAAAATATTATCTCTTCTTCGAACAACGTCTTTAGGTTTAACCTAAATCCTTCCTAGCTTGGATTTATAATATCAAATAGGGATCTAAGATTTGGGAATGGATTTAAGTAATAAATTTAGGTAGGTATTTTCTTAAACAATTTTTTTTGGAAGTATGAAGAGGAGAGGATAGAGGGTGTCCATTTATAAGTGGTGGAGAGAACACACATGGAATTTTTGAAAAGAATATAGTGTAAACACATTTTTTGAATGAAAAAAAGCTCCAAAATGGTTAATTATTGAACCTTATAGGTTATAAGATTTATATATGGCCATAAAATGGGATTTTTACAAGTTTATAGATAATTTTGTACCTTATATTTTTAGTTTAACCCTCTGTAAACCGTTTTAACCTTAACCGTGGTAACTAATTTTTACATTTTTACTATTCATTATAGTAAAAAATTAAGATGAAATTATTATATAATATTAATTATTCTGATTAAAAATATGGAATCCATTTTTCAAAATTACATTTACTTAAGTGGAAAAATATAATTTAAAATAAAACTCATAAAAGCGATGAGAAAGTTATTTTCCAAAGAGAAAATGTTCAAAAGTTAAAAAAGTTTTAAATAAAAATTCAATAATAAATTGATTAAAATGACTTTAATTGGATTAATTGATATATAATTGAACTAATTTTACTCTTAAAACTATCTTAAAACAATTTTTATGTTTCTAAATTCTTTAAATGAAAAGAAAATTCTTAATAAAAACCAGTAATTTTCACTCTTTATTGAAAACTTTATCTTTTAAAAAAATCCTCAAAATTTTTCTTGAAGATAATTTTGAAATGATGATTTAAAAAATTAATTTTATTTTTTCAATATTTTTATATAATTTTGAAAAAATAATTTTAAAATAATTACGACAAAATTGTTTTTTAGAAAAATACAGTTTTTAAGAATAAAATTGGATTTATTCTTATCTCATAGTTAGAAAACACATAATATGAATGTTAAAAATTTGAATGAATATATAATATATAAATTTCATTAAAATAATTAAATAAAAGTTATTTATTTATTGTTTAGGGTAAAATGTGTTTTTGTGCATAAAATATTTTTCAAGGAAAATATTTCTTTTATTTTAAAATGGATTTTATCTTCATTTATAATTAATTGGTCACCCAAAAAACTAATCTTATATAAATGTGTCAACCATATATTTTCATAATTTTTTAATTCTATTCATAATTTTCATTCCAATTTCTAGAATATTACTATCATATTAAATAATAATAATTTAATAGTATGTCATATTCTATTAAAACTTGGTGTTGCGTGTAACATAAACTATCAGATAAATTAAATTAATTTTTGAAAAATATTTCATAAAATCTTAGGGTGATACAAAAAATAATGAGAAAAATAGAAAACAAATAATATATCTGATATGTGGGAAATGTCCCACAATCTCACCACCTGTTACCCATACCCAACCTGTTTGAACCCTGTTACCTCACTATGTCACCTTGCCTTTTTTCTAAAAATAAAATAAAATAAATGTTCTACACACCACTGAAGGGGTGTGTAGGGTGTGAGATAAATAGACTCAGTAGAATCCCACACAGGTGTTATATATCAAGTCTCCTTAAAACAATCCCTATATGCTCAATTTTATGAAAAACATGGAATGATAATATGTTAAGCTATTTTATATAAAAATCATGGTAAAACTTTCCCCTTTTATATGGTTCCAAATAAATACAGGTAAAATAGTTTCAAATTATAATTTCTATAAACCAGTTTCATTTATAAAAAATAGGTATATCAAAGAAAAACAGTACAATCCAAAGCATAATGATAAAACACACCAAGGATAAATGACCAGGCTAGCTAAGTCATCATACATCAATCATGACTAGTGAATTCTAAATGTCCCTAGAATACATGAATCAATGTTTAGGTAATAGACGAACACCCAAAAAAGTGAACCCTCCAATATTTCAATCAAGTACTAGAACCAAATGCATATCGATCTAGAAATGAAAGAACACCCCATAAAGTGAACCACCTTGCAGTACAAATGGATGATCCCTAATACTACACCCTTCACCTAATTACCCAAGTGTCCCATGTGTTGTATTTAAAATCATTTCAAAATGGTTTACATGTTTCAAAGTAAAATTTAAAAAACCCTTTTCCATCAAAATCTTATTTTAAATATCATTTCACAATTCTATAAAAATCACAACCCATTTACCAAAATAACATGAAAACCATCTTTTCTCGAAAACCCATTTACACAAAAAAATAACCAACAAAACATGAGGCCAAATCATTTATAAAACAATTATAAAACCAAGAGAAATTATGATTCATCCAACATGGGCTAGATATGAAACCACCCACCTCAAACTCAGGTCACACAACACCAACAACAAGATCCACACAAACTGAAAGGAACACATGATAAAAAATGGAGGCCTTAGCATCGATTCCCACATTTTAGAATCATATTATATAAATAGATGGGTAAAAAGAGATTTTATATCAACATATAACACATGGAAACCAATCACTTCACCACAAACAACACAAGGAATGTCCCCTAAAATATGATCACTCAATTGATCTAGAAGGGATTAAGAGAGATAAAATCATGATTATTAGCTTCAAAAAACATAGAACACACTATTTGAAAACTGAGATCTATGAAGGAATCAAAAGAAAGAAAGAAATGTTTACCAAAATAATATTGGAACCAACCACCCAGATCAAATAAAGAATGGAGAAGTTTGAAAGGGGAGGAATCACCCAAAATAATCTGGCATATCCCTAGGGTTTGAGGGAGGAGGATTCACTGTAATTGAATTAGGATTTAGGCTTACAACATATAAAAACTTACTGGGAATGAAGGTATCACTTCGTGAATCCTTAACTAAAAACATGAATATTTTACATTACATGTATAACTAAAATGGCACCACCTTAGGTTAAATAATCATGATCAAATAATTTACAATATGAATTTAGTTCATATCCCAAATCATTTTTGAAATCACGAACTTGGTTCATGGATTTAGATGAGTGATGGATTCACCTTGTGAATCAACTTCATGATGTAAATTTTCTCTATAAATAACACCAAGTTTCAGCCCTGTAGACAACTCCTAGAAAGTATCCCATGCCTTTTGAACCCAAAAAACGATCTCTTAAAAATTAGAAGAGAGCATAACTTTTATGAGGATGATACACACATTTTAGAGGGCTATCATATGCGCTTCACATATATTATGTGCTGAACTCTCTTACAAAATGTGGCTTCTATAAAACGAGATCCATTATTTATTATGAAAACATAGACCCCCATATAAAGTCATGAAATGACTCATACACAATCTCATGAATGAAACATACGCATAGTTCCTTAGTTCTAAATGACTCATATGCTGATCCTCAAATGACATGTATGCTTCCTAGAATACTATTCGTATGAAAGTTACAATGATTAATGCCCAGGTATATAAATGAATCATACATACATGAATTTTCCTAAGAAATATTAAACCTATAATGTCATAATTTACTCAATATGGACAGGAGCTCCTTCAATCCATCTCCAAGACTTCTCAATCAACTCTCATCAACTCTAGCTAGATCGGCCTTGAATATTGAAATGTTAATACCCTCATCATTCAACTTCCTTCAATGTGTTTCCTCTATTTTCACATGTCTTTAACTTTATGATCAACACATCAACATTCACATTTAACAAGTATTGAAAATAAATACAACATCATCACCAAAAGGGTTCAACAAATAAAAATACATACATAAATATATACAAACACACACACACACCCCCACACACATATACATACACATGAACATACATGCACATACATACACATACATACATACATACACATACATACACATACATACACATACATACACATACATACACATACATACACATACATACACATATATACACATACATACACATACATACACATACATACACATACATACACATACATACACATACATACACATACATACACATACATACACATACATACACATACATACACATACATACACATACATACACATACATACACATACATACACATACATACACATACATATATATACATACACATTTATACACATATACATACACATACATAAATATACACATACATATACACATACACATACATATACACATACCCATACATATATACATACACATACACAAACATAAATATACACATATGTATACATACACATATATACACATGTATACACACACATACACATGCATACACATAAATAAACATACACACACATGCCTACACATGCATACACATGCATACACATGCATACACATGCATACACATGCATAAACATATATACATATATATACACATATATACACATATATACACATATATACACATATATACACATATATAAATACACATATACGCACGTATGTGCATACACACACGTATTCATAGACACACACACACACACACATATTTATACATACATACACATATACATACATAGATACACATAAACATATATAAATATATATACAAACATACATACATACATACATATAAATACATATATATAGATACATACATACATAAAAATGCATATTTTATATACATATATATTATAACCCCCCTTTTTTCTCTATTTTTCTTCTTTTGTTTACCTCAAGCTATTCATGCCATATCAAACAAGATTTTTGTCGCAACACCAATGATTATATTAATATATATATATATATAATAATATAAATATATTTAAATAAATATATACTCATTTATATTTATATAACTATGTAAATAAAATTTTAATATATTATATTACATATAGATTTTTTAATTTATTTAAATATATTATTTTTTAATTTATTAATATAAATTTGATAATTTTTTGTTATATAAATTCTTAAAATAAGACTGATAATAATTTTTTTATTTTAATATAAATTATATTTTTATGTATACATTTTAAATGTAAAAATATTTCAATAGATTATTTATATATTTTATAATACACAATCATATATATATAAATATGTAAAAACACATACATATAATTATAAATATATATGTATATTATAAATATATCTATATTAGGTAGAGGGAATTAAAAATTTTAAATACACACACCCAATCATTCTAGTGGGTCAAGCCTAATCCATCCCCATAAAGATTGACATACACCCAAAGAACATATTTTATTACTTATAAGTAGCCTGAAATCCCACATTCTTGATGGCCTAATGGCCTAACTAAGTTTGGCCCAAGGGCCCCTGATGGAAGTGACCTAAAGAACTAGATGTAAAACCATGCGTTACCCCATGTCACTAGTCTTTATGCTATGGTGTCCTTACTCGAATCGTCACACCATGTTTCCCTTTATCACATCATGACAGGTCACCCTCATACCACATCAAAAGTCCATGTGGGAATAGGAATGATTGATAGGCATCAACACACCCATTTCCATTTCGATCCACTCACCTGGAGATGCTTGTGTGTTGACATGTTATGTCGCTTACTAGTCATGTCACTCCATCCATATGGCCACACAAATATTATATGTCACCAGTAGGACACCACATCACCCCTTTCTAGAAACAATTACATCATGCTTACCTCTATTGGTCAATAAAATGGTACCCCTTAATACCATATCATAAATATGAGTGGGTAGAGGACCAGTTGATAGGTTCCAATACACCCATCACTCTTTCAAGTCTCTTACCCGACAATACCTATGTTCCGCTGTGCTGCAAAGCTACCTAGTCACACCCCATCACTCACCTAGTCTCATTATGACACCTTGTTTCCCATTGATGTGTAGACACCTTGTTAATTTCCATGACTTTAGCCACTTTTTAATGCCATAAATGGCCACATATATCCCCCCCTTAAAGGGGCTTTTAGGATTTGAACCATGGTTGGATGTATAATTATGGGATGGTTTGACCGCACAGGTTAGCCCCCAACTACTATACATGTATATTATAAATTATATAATATGAATATAAATATATAAATTTAAATATGAACTATATTTAATGTATTTATATATTTACATATATAGTTCATATCGCTATATTTTAATAAACACACATATAATTTTAATTAGATATATAAGTATAAAAGAATAAAAAAAATTATAATTGATTAAAAACATATATAAATTATATATATATAAATCATATTTCAGAATATATAAATATATATATAAATAATATTTTATATAAGTTACCCTTTATTAGTGCTATTTGAGCAGTGATAAAGAGAATACTTTTACCAGTACTAAAAAAGTACCCATAGAGGGTTAACTTTATTAGTGCTAAATAATGCATAGACAAGGAGTTTACTTTTATATTTAGTTTTTTAATACTGATAAATGTTACCTTTATCACTACTTTTACTTAACACTGATAAAATTTCACTCAATATTTTTTTTACACTGGTAAATGGAATCACTGAATATCATGAAATCTGAAGTAGTGTATATTTTACCAGCTCTAGTAATAACAATTCTAAAATGTTTTTCTATTTTTTTAAATTAAGATATTTATATAATTTGATTGAAATGAAAGATATATAACTTTAATGATTAAATTAATTAATTAATTGAGCTTTAATTTTTTTTAAATTTTTTAGTTTTTATATATTATTGATATTATTACATATATTTTCAATAGTTATACATATATATAAATAATAATTAATTTTATTCAAAGGTAATTAGTATTATTTTATATAAAAATTATAACAAAATTAATATTATATAGACTATATATAGTTGGATATACACACATATGTGTTGGTTCACTTATTAGGCACACACACACACATGTCATTGGGTTCTTTTAGACCCACACACATATTATATACGAATAAAGATGCTCATATATACAAATAAATAATTGAAAAAATGTAACTTGAATATGTAAACAAATTTATAAAATGAACGTTTATTTATAATATTAGTACTTTTCATAATTAATTTTTTATATATTATTAAATTTAACTAATATTATTTTTTATATATATTCTAACATAATTAATATTTTATACATACATTATCTAATTGGTGATGGTTTTTTAAATATGAAATATTATTCATATAAATATAATATTAAATTTTCTTACATATATAATTATATACATTTTAAAATATAAATAATACATCAAATATAAATAATAATGAATATTATATATATTAGGTGTTTGGGGGTACAATTACAACTAAACAAACACACACTACACATGCACAGGCTGAAAAGTCATGTTATAACCCCCACAAGATATCCTACCCATCAAGACCTTTTTTATTTAGTACATGTTCTGTAGGCCCATCATTGGATAGCCTAAATACCCTTTAATTTGATGGACGAAAGGGCCTTCTTTCAACAGATCATACAGGGGTCTGCACCCCTTACTTGCATCACGCTTGTTTCACTGCCTTCCCATGTCATGCTTGCATCACTGCTCCCTATGTCAATGCTTGCATCAGTGCCAACATCATAAATCTAATAAGGATCTTTCTAGGATTTCAACCCTGGTATTTTTGGATGCAGGATTATGGGGCTTACCACTCAACTTCCACCAACTGCAAATATATATATATATATATATATATTATAATACAATTGATAATAAATTAAATTAATATTTATATTCAAGTAATTAGTAATATTGATTTTAAATATTTTTTTATTTAAATATAATTATACATTTATATATTAAATGACATATTATAAAAATACTAATTCATTTATAAAAATAATAATACTTTTAAATATAATTTCTATTTTTTAAATTAAATTAATAATATGTTATATTATATATATATATAATTGATAATATATACTCATATATAATTATTAATTATTTTAAATATTTTCTTTGTATAAAATTATTAATATTAATATATTTAATCATATAACTATATAATTAATTATATATATTTTAAAAAATATTTTCTCATTTATATACTTAATGATATTTTTTAAATATAACTAATCATAGTAAAACATAATTAATAATTGATATTTTTTTCATATATAAATAATAATATATACATACATATACTAGAAAATGTAAATTTATTTCAATAATAGTAATTAATTTGTTAATTTTAAGTTTTTATTTTTTTAATAAATAATATATTATGATAAATATTTATACATTTATATTTTTCATGTAATTAATAAAAAATATTATATCATTACATATATAATTTATAGTTTTTTGAAAATAATTTTGTCTATTTTTAAATAAAATTGGCACTAAATTTATTATTTATATTTAATTAGTAATATTTTGAAAATAATCATCTATAAATTTAAATATTGTTATTAGTATACAATTTTAAAAATATCAAATATCCATTCATTTATATAATTAATTAATGTTATTAAATATTATTAAAATATTTAATGAAAAATAATAATTGATCATATTGCATATATAATTAATATTACATGTATTTATATAATTAGAAATTTATAGAAAATATTTTTATTTAAATGCAATTTTTAATAATCTTATATTTATTTATACATATATTTAATTAATAATATATAGTAAAAAGTATTTTCACATATTTATGATTAATAATTTTTTTTAGAATTAAATTAATCATACTAAAATATAATTATTAAATATAAATATTGTAACAAACCGAATCGAATACCCTCTCAAACTGGTATCCGACTTGATACGCCACATACCCGAAGGGAATTACCAATCCCCACAGGCTGACGACTAGCACCCAGGTATCAGAAAACATCCATAGGGAATGATTTCACCCAACCTGAAGCAAAAACATGGAACACATATATATAAAGAGACAACAATGGAAGGAATATAGATTCCAGAACTGAAAGTATACTATGGAAACCAAATCAAAACAAGAGTAGAACTATCTCCATGTACAGGTCCAATGATAAAGGACTACCAAAATAGGAAAAACAAACTTCTCCATGTGATAGTGTGGGAAAACCTACACAATCTCACCATCCAGCTACCCAGGCACAACTAAAAAAAACCTTGCTGACTCACTACGACACCTTGCCTTTCTCTACATAGAAAGACATAAAAAGGTCTATGCACCACCATAACAGTGCACATGGTCTGAACTAACAGGATCAATAGTTTCCCACCCAGGTGTTCCATAAAAAGTCTCTAAATAATAATCCAATCATGCTCAAATTTAATGAAAACAAGTCATGATAATAGTTTAACAATTTTTATATCAAAAGCATGCCAAGACAGTTTAATTTCCCCCTTTTCTACATTTCCAAATAAAGAAACTAAATTTGTTTCAAAGCATTTTATAACCAAATATCTCAACATATATATATTTTGAAAACAAATCATACATCACATATCATATCAAATCAATTTTAGTAGAATAAAATAGTATAATCGAAAAGTAGAAGCACATGTAACATCATGATAGGGATTACACTAGGTCAGAATAGTTAGGAGACTCATACGTAACATAGAAAATCACATACGCATCAAGTCACTAGACATATTTATTAAGTCTAGAGGGTAAAGGAACACCAAAGAAAGTAAACCCCCCTAACAGGTCTAACAATCCCCTAGAACAATAGGCCTAGAGAGTAGAGATAAGACCCATGATATAATCATCTAATAGTGGCTGAAACCTATTACAATACCGTTTAGATAAGTACCCAATGCTTCCCATGTGCTGTATTTTCCAAACCACTTCATCAAACCATTACTCATCAAATCATGCTTTGAAAAAACATTTCATAAAACCATTTTAAAATTATTTTAAAACCCTTGTAATTTACCTAACACTAGGTGAAAACCATCTTTAATAAAAATCTAGTTCTATACACACAAAAAAAAGTTATATCATGACATTTTACTAAAATAAAAAATTTATCAAACAAGAGAAATGTATTTCACCAAAACCGGCTAGAGATAGAACCACCTACCTTAAAATATGGGGTCTCACATGCCCACGGAGGACCCACTATCAAGAGTAATGCAACAATGAAAGTAGAGGCTCTAGAACCAATATACACATCTTAAAATTGATTAAATTTTAAAAAAGGATTGGTGGTGAAGAGAAAACCATATATACCTCAAGAACGCACACACGAATCACCACAACCAACCAAGAGAATGACCCCTTAATAAGATCACACTATGAATATAGAAGAGGAAGAAGAGGAATCATCACTATGGATAAATAGATCAGAAAATTCAATGCCACAATGCTACCGCGATCAAAGAAACAAATAATAATAAAGGTGTTCTCACCCAAATAGATGATAACCAACTTCTATAATGACCCAATTCCATATAGATCAATCTATATTGTATAGGGACTCCCAAAATCACTGGATAATCTTTTATGGTTGATATCATAAAGAGCTGTGGAATAATGAAAGGAAATATAATTCGTATGAAGACCTAAAAAGTTATGCTTGGGAAATTACATGGAGTGTAATCCCTTTATACTCCGTGTAATCCATGATGGCCACATACACTGGAAAACTCATCGTCTTTTTAATTAAAACTAATATTTTAACATTACATAATGTGTAACCACTACACAACATGTAATACTTTCATGTTGTGTAAAACTTTCATGAATTTTTTTGGGGATAAACTACACATCGTGTAAATAATTTAAATTTCATGTAATCTCCCAGTGTATAACAGAAAACTTTAGAACCAACTTAGGTATCCTATGCACTCTAGGAGAACCCCACATATCCATTAACACATTTATACTCAGATTAGATTAATTATACCAAACATCCTTCCTAAAAATTTAATTCATTTTTCTCAGAAAATGTTATCCACCCTCGAGAGTCCCAAGATGCATCCAATTAAAGAGAAAAACATGATGAGAGAGAAGGGAGTTACCTGAAAGTGGGTAACGATATATTAAAAACACCCCACCATAAAAATTTCTTTCCCCATAAAGTCATGTGGAAGAATATATTTTGGTAAAGAGGTGAGGCCACTTATCCCTTATTAATGAATCACACCCTAAGTCTCAATATAATCTGATATGTGACTCCATAACACTCCAAAAAATAGAATAAACTTCCCACACAAGACTTTTACTGGAGTGTAAATGATATCAACTGGTTTCTCAACAACAAAAAATCTCGCTCTAACTCAAGAACTTCCCAACTCAGAATGTGAGAGGGATCAAGATGATATTTATGAAGCAACAATATGTGTAAAACATCATGAATTATTATCAATAGAGCCATAAATATAACTGATAAGAAACCTGACCAAGCTACTCAATGACCTAAAATAGTCCAACATATCTTAGAGCCAAATTTCACTATTTTCCAGGATGACGATGACCCAACAGAGGATAAACTTTCAAGAAATCCCAGTCACCTATAGAAAAACTCCAAAGGATGATGTCATTGATCAACATAATATTTCTTAAAATATACATCATAACCAAACACCGATGTATATCCTGAATCCTTGAAGATTTCTCCAGAACCAAACTCAGTAAAACCAAAGAAGATTCTCCCACCTCTACCCAACAAAGAGGTGACCTGCATGGTAGACCATAAAAGCCTCAAAAGGATCTATTCTGATTGATGAATGATAATTTTTTTATAAAAAAATTTTACCTATCCAAGAAGGCTATTACAAGATCCACTAAAATCCAAGATCCACCAAAATCCAAGACACATGCATGAAGCATATCCTCTAGAACCCGAATAACACACTTTTTCTGACCATATGTCTATGTAAGATAAGAAATGATCAATTTGACATGAGTCCCCATCACCTCTTGGAGACTTCTCTAGAACCTCATAGTAAACCTAGGATCCCTATATAAAAAAATGATAGAAGGAAACCCATGTATCCTCACATATTCATGCACATACAAATTACATAGATCGTTAACTTTAGTGGTTTCACTAATTGGAATAAAATGATATGACTTTTTCAATAGAACAATAAACACCAAGATAAAATTTCTCCCTTGATGATTCTGTGGTAATCTGACAACGAAGTCCATGGATACCTCATCCCACTTACAAATAGACACCAGAAGAGAATAAAGAAAACCTATAACATTTTAAACTATAAGCCACTAAATTGGTGCTCTGAGAAGGTTGGTTACACGACCTCAACTACACCTACCCGTACACTAGAGGCTGCCGACTAGAAGCAAGGGCCTAGGGTGTGATAGTGGGGAGACTATTCCCTCATAACAGAGTAGAAAGAAGTGGAAATAGCTAAGTTTCATACACATAATTAAAGTAAATAGAGTGCAGAGGTAGTAAACAACTAAAATAGAACATGTTGCAATAATAAATGAAATGATGTAAAATCCCGAATAGCTATGTAATACAATAAAACATTAGTCACCCATTGGGTTGACCATACAGATACGAGAGTACAAAAGAAACCAAAATTAAAAGTACATGGCTCTACTACCAACTCCAAGCCAGACTATGTACCCAATCTCCAGACACTGTCGAACTGCACCCACCTAATCAGAAGAACCCACTTGAGAATCTCTTCTCGACTATAAAACACTCGACCTCATCCCTATCCACCATGAAACTTGTATTCAACCTGAAAATAAAACATAAGGTCTACACGTACACCGAGGTTCATGTTCAGGGGTGAAAAAGAATCGTAGTAGGACACCCCAATAATAAACCTGTTACTGTGATACTAAATGTGTATGAAAAAGCAACGTTCTCAGCCTAGCAGAAACACAACTACAAGGTAGTAAAACAAAACATGATCCAATAGTTGATCCTGTGGTCCATAATCCTTATCAAAGGGGAAAGTGCCACCACATATGTCCATATATATAGGCGTATGCATGCATATTACCATACCTATACATACATACATAGATATTACATTCATGCATATATGAAACAAATAACATAAAAACCAACAACAGTCGATCCTTGTGTCCATAATCCCAATCGACATACACCTTCTTCTGCCAATTCTAGAAAAGTATCTAAGCAAGCTATGTCACCACAGGGGGATACTCGTCCTACACCTGGGTTAAAAAATAATCACCTCTAACCATCAACAAGGATAATCTATACCGATGGTCAATCCTATAAAGATTACAACCACCATGACCATGCCGCAATACCATAGGTGTTAGAACACGAAGGGCCAGGTCCAAGGAACTCGTCCAAGGAATCCTTATGAAAAGTGTATAACACAAAGGGATAGATCCAAGGAACTCATCTAAGGTATACACATCAGAAGTCTAGACCATAAAGGGATGGATCCAAGGAACTAGTCCAAGGAATCCACACCAAGTCCCATGGGAATCCATTTGGAAACTCATTCTAGGCTTTGGTTGGGGTCCGAGGATCATTTCAACAGCTCATGTCCTATATGAGCCCAAGAAAGACGAATCCATAGGGTAGCAAGGACCGAGGCATCCCATGGAATCATAACCCAATGGGTATACCCAACCCAAGGTGTCCACTACCGCGTTCCAGATCCATGGATAGAATTCCATGGCATCTATCAAACCATTAAATCATCACACATGAGTATACCCACTAATGAAAACCATTTCATCATAAGACATGGGTATAACCACCCATTCATTACAGGCTAAGGAGAGCTAATCATCCCAACCACATAACACTATCCAATTAGTCCGTCTATGGCATTCCTAAAATGGGAATCCAAGTATTACTCAAGGTGTACTAGAAACATGTATGTCTCAATAGACAAGTCCTAGGTACCACCTATGTGTACTAGTAAATCATTAGAAAATCATGGATCAGAAGATGGATCCCCGGAGGGAACATCCGAGCATCCCAACAATCAAGAAATATGCCTCATGTTAGGATAAAAAACCACCAAATAGAAAGAACCTTCAGTAAACACTACTATATTAGAAATAAACATGTCAAGATATAAACAAAGAAGTGATAATGGCCCGAATGCCCAACCATGAACTTCAGCCATAGCCCCATGAGCTTACATGTTTTTCACGGGTTCTAGGTGACACCCGAACACCACCTCTACCCAAACCCAATGTAAAACTTAGGGTCAATCAATCAATGATCAATTGATGGGTCCCTCAAACCAAGCACAGAGAGGAATCCTACTTGGGATCCTCTAGGTCAACACAAGTGAAAAAATCCTATATGGGATCCATAGCTATAAAGGCAAGGAGGAATCCTACATGGGATCCTCGAAATGATACACAGGTACAAGGATCCTACAAGGGACTCCCTAGATCTGTATGTAAGAAGAGGCATCCCTTAGGGGGTCCTTATAAGAAATAGGTCTCATAGCCTCATAGTCCAGAAGGAAACACCTCGTAAGGGATATGTCCTCAAGGCATAGGTCACAGGAGAAAAATCATGGATCATGTCAGATCAAAGGTCTCAACTAGGTTGGTTTGAACACCCAACTGATCATTCACACCAATTATCTCCCTCAGAATACAACTAAACTTAAAAGTTAGACGAAGACCCCATTATTTTAGATAAAATATTCAAAACACCCATTAAGATTCCTCATAAAGCTCTACAGGTTTTACCCTAAAAATCTACTCAGAAAACTACTCAAAATGGACTACTCTCAGGTCCAGTTCTGACTACAGGGTAGGAAAACATGAAAAACCCTCAAAGGGTCACAATGGGGAAATACCCAACATTTAACCTCGGTACACGACATGTACTCCCAGTGCACCACATGGGTAGGAACTCTTGCCAGTCTAGGAGTGTAATGACCAAGGTACATGGCGTGTAACATGAGTACACAATGTGTACCCAACATGGGTTACATGCCCATGTCCCGCAATTGTCTTGGACATCTACATGGACAAGATGTGTACTTCTACACAACGTGTCACCCACATTGGGTCTGGACATGTACTCTACATGGCCATCCACCCCTACATAGGTAGACATGCCCAGAGTACTCAACTACATGGACGAGTACCGGTATATGACGTGTACACCCCTGAACCCGACATGTACTCCTTGAAATTCACATTCCCTAAAGTGGAAGAACACATGGTGTGTTCCCCTAAACCACACGCCGTGTTATCAAGTTTTCCTAAATGAAAACCCTTCAGATCGCCTAAAACCCTCGTTTAAACACCCAAATCAATAGATCAGACCTCTAGAGGCCTTTAGAAAGCATAATACAACTATAAAAACTTGAAACACTATATTTAAAGGGGATATACAGTGATAACGTAAATGGTACTACCTTTGGGGTATAAATGGATGAAGCATGGGTTGATTTCACGATCCACAGTCACTGAATGCTGATTTAGCGCGTCTAGAGCTTCGTGGCGCCTCCTCCCTCTCATATTATTTACCTATCTTTCTCCATTTCCCTCTCTACTCTAGGTTTCATGGAGAAAGATCCATTCGAGGGGAATATGCAAGAATCATGAGCAAGGAAGAAAGAAAAGAAAAAGAAAAGAAGAAAAGAAAAAAGAAAAAGGAATAAAAAGAAAAAGGGGCCCGGCCCGACCCCAGTGCCTAACTCAAGTTTATGCCTCACCTTTGATAAAATCCCCATTCCAGACTCAACGACGAAGATAGAATCTCAATACAATGCTCCATTCAAAATTTACGACCAAAAAAACATATATGAATAATTTAATATTTAATTTATTAAATATTAAATATTAATTATTCCTCCAAAATTTGAACAGCTCAGATTCCTACCAAACTCCCATTATAGGGTAAACACCCTATTCTATAACCAACAGAGTGGTCATAAAAATTATATGAGATCATATGATAGGGGAAAACGACCATTTTACCCCTTTACAAGCATCCAAAAGTAAAAATTCAAGTTTATTATCAAAACTACAGTCTAAAAAAGAACGAGTCTTTACAAACTCCCCATCATAAACCTTATCATCCCCGAGAATCCTGGTGAAATGATCAACAACCGTGCTCTCAAACTGAGCATCTACACAACCAAGCTATCTGGAATGCCCAATAACTAGCCTCATAGCATCAACAAATACCTTATACATAAAAGAAATTTAACTATGACCAATCTAGAACTCCCTGCCATATGAATTCCCTTATCATCATCTCAAACAAACACTGAGCCCAATGAAACACGAAAAATGCCGAAGTACAATAGAAAATGAGGTTCAACACCCTAAAACAACCAATGGTGTACTCCCCACTATATGGATTACCTTACAACGATCCTTGAGCACAACCTCAAAACGTTCCTTCCTCTACAGGGGAGAACATTTAGAAAGAAAACGAGATCATCATAGAGCATACAATCTTAATACTCAAGACGAATCAAGATAGTGCATGATCATATCTAACAAGAGTACACTAAGATTCAAACAAGGCATATAAAACTCTCTCCAAGCCACACTCACATCCTATAAAAACCATACTAGGATTCAGACATGGTTCAACCATCTTATAGTACCCCAACATTTCATGATGTCACCTTTACCTCATAGGTACATTCTAACACAACTTCCAGGATCCAAGTCCATGATGAGTCTAAAAAACCTCGATCCTCAGCTTGGACCTGAACACTCACTGATTTAGATTCAACTAATACCACATGAAAATAATGTGTATCTTTATCACATGAATCATACTCCAATGAGTCATTCATCAAAAGTGTAAGATTATTGTGCTACACAACATGTCTGTTTCACAAGCCAGAAGCTTTCTTATAAATCCTCTACAAAAACTGGCACCTCACTTGTGCCATGATTATTTCCATGACCAATCATAACAAGACATAGTTATATTCACAAGAATAAAGTCTCTAACTACATTAGCAATAGTGGAAACAGATTGGTCGACCAGGATAGACACCCAAATCGTCCTTCCCATCAAAGCCAGTCTTGAGGAACAAGCACGTCATGTGCTTTATTAAAATCGAAGGCATAAACATGCCTATATCACAAACTTGAGAACCTACCATTCATAGATCACAAGATGAGTGTAAAACACAGATCACTGCTAAAAAGGAACTATAAAAACATGGGCCAAACTCTCACACGTGTTTCCCTCGAACAAAACAAATATCGACCTATAAGGGTTTGAGTCAAACCAAGGGACTCTAGGTCTAACCACCTAGCCTAAAAGAAATATTCTCATTACCAGGTCACAAGTTCCAACCACCTAGACCAAAATATACAACCTCTCAAAAGTAGGTAAAGATAATAATGACCAATGCGGGTCAGAAATAAAAACAAAGCCTACAAGGGCCCCAGTCCTCTCCAAGAATCCTCAGAAGGAACTGATCCCTAGAGGTCACAACCTAAGGATAAAGGAAACTAAACTAACACTCATCGAGTATCCATGCCTAGAATTACCCCCTAGAGGTCCAGTTCATAAGAAAATCCTAGTATCTATTAGCATCGTAATCAACAATCTTACTAGATAACCATATTCCTAAGAAACAACACCCAAAAGGGGTCACATAAAAAAAGAATTACATGCCATATCAACCTACTAGGGTCACTACACCTCCCGTTCATGAGGACTGAGTTGTCATCCTAAAAAAACCTTTACATAGATCCAAATATCCTAACATTAGAGAGAAATATATGTGTAAGAAGGCCCAAATGCCTTAGTTGTCAGTAAAATTACCCATTATCAGACCTATATGATGTGAATCCTACATGAAAAATATGATGTATGTGACGCCTCTTGCCTTTTCTATCCAAGAGTCAAAACCCATCCTTGGACCCTTGTCAATGTACAAGAACCAGAGATCCATAATAGATCATAACATCCACATAACATGTGCATCGCTTAAGGATAAATCATATACAAATATAAAATCAAAAATCAGAACAACAATCCCATACCCTGGTAACTAGGACTTACTATCGAAATAAGTTTTCTCGATGCACTAGTATAATATCCATCATAGGTTCCATCACATTACTTATAATCATATATACCATATCCAAAATAGTAAATACTAGGAAAAGAAAAATCCTCTGATACAAATTGGTAATGTTCTGACCTGGAATCCATTAAACCGGTGCTCCGAGCTGGTGGGTTACAAGGCCTCAAGCATGCCTCCCCATATACCAGAGGCTACCAAATAGAAGTGAGGGCCTAGGGTGTGATAGTGGGGAGACTATTCCCTCATAATAGAGTAATAAAAAGTGGAAATAGCTGAGTATCATACAAAATAGTAAAGTAAACAAAGTTTGTAATAAGTAAACCACTAAAATAGAACATGATGTAATAATAAATGAAATAATGTAAAATCCCGAACATTTATGTAATACAATACAACACTGGTCACTCATTGGGATGACCACATATATATAGGAGTAGATAAGAAACTAAAATTAATAGTAAAAGGCTCTACAACCAAACCCAAGCCAAATCATGTACCTGATCTCCAGACACTGTTGAACTTAACCAGCCCAATCAGAAGTACCCACTCGAGCAGCTTCACTCGATTATGAAACACTAGGCCTCAACCCTATCCACCAGCAACTCTTTCTCAACCTGAAAAGTAGACATAAGGTCTACACATACACCGATGTGCACATGAAGGGATGAGAAATAATCTCATCAATCCACCCCAACAAGTAATCTATAACTTTGCTGCTAAAAGTTTATGCAAAATCAATGTGATCTACCTAGTTGAAACACAACTAAAAGGCTGTAAAAGAAAATGTGATCCCACAGTCGATCCTAGGGTCGATAATCCCTGTTAACTGGGAAAGTGAGACCATGGATGTCCATATATATAGGTGTATTCTTGTGTATTCCCATACCTATATATACATACATAGATATTCCATTTATGCATACGTGAAACAAATAACATAAAAACCCACAATAGTTGATCCTTGT
This sequence comes from Viscum album, assembly GCA_963277665.1. NCBI lineage: Eukaryota > Viridiplantae > Streptophyta > Magnoliopsida > Santalales > Viscaceae > Viscum > Viscum album. The sequence goes on from OY728151.1 coordinate 792,124,383, forward strand.
GTCTGTAATCTCGATTAACATATACTCGATTCGGAACACACCATAAAAGTCTCTGAGAAAGATATTTTATCATAGGGGGATACATGTCCTACACCTAGGTTCACACGTGCTCAACTCTAATCAACCACAAGTATACCGTATACCGATGATCAATCCTGTAAAGATCATAACCACCATAACCACACTGTAATCCCACAAGTGTCAGACCATAAAAGGATGGACCCAAGGAACTCATCCAATGAATCCTCATGAAAAGTGCAGAACAAAAGGTCTAGATCCAAGGAACTCATTCAAGGCATCCACATCAGAAGTCTAAACCACAAAGGTCCGGATCCAAGGAACTTGTCCAAGGCATCCACATCTATTCCCATGGGAATCCCAGTGGAAACTTGGTCTAGGAACTGGTTGGGGTCCTAAGAGCATGTCAATAACACATATACTATGTGAGCTTAAGAAAACTGGATCCAATGGTTAGCAAGTACCGAGGAATCCCATGGAATCAAGACCCAAGGGGTATACTCAGCCCAACGTATCCACTACCGTGTTTCAAATCCATGGAGAGTAGTCCATGACTTCTATCAAACCATTAAAGAATTACACATGAGTATAACCAATCATGTAAAACATTTAATGATAAGACATGGGTATACCCACCCAGTCATCACATGCTGAGGAGAGCATAATCATCCCTACTACATACCACTAGACAATAAGTCTGTCCAAGGAATTCATACAACAAGAATCCAAGTATCAATCAAGGAGTACAAGAAACATGTAATTATAAATAGCCAAGTCCTAGGTACCACCTATATTTACTAGTAAAACATTAGAAAAGCCTATCTCTGAATCTGGATCCCAAGAGGGCATGTCCGGGAATCCCAACAATCAAGAAAGATGCCTCGCATCAGGCTCAACAGCCACCAATCAGGAAGCACCTATGGTAAACACTACTATCTCAGAAATAAACATGTCAAGATATAAAAAATGGAGAGAGGGTGGCCTAAACGCCCAACCCAACACTTTATCCATTGCTCCATGGGCTTTTAAGTTCAACACATGTTCTAGGTGACACCTGAACACCATCTCTACCCAAACCCGATGTACAACTTAGGGTTGGTCAAATAACAGGCACTCGATGGGTCCCTCAAACCAAGCACTGAGAGAAATCATACTTGGGATCCTCTAGGTCAATATAAGAAAATGAATCCTAAATGGGACACTCAAAATGATACATAGGTATATAATTCCTACAAGGGACTCCCTAGATCATCTTATAAGAAAAGTCATCCCTTATGGGATCCTTAAAAGAAACAGGTCTCACGACCTCATAGTCTAGAAGGGCACACCTTGAAAGGGATATGTACTCAAGGCATAGGTCACATGAGATAGCTCATGGCTCATCTCAAATCAAAGTTCTCAACTAGGTTGGTCCAAACACCCAACTGATCATTCACGCCAAGTCACTCCCTCATAAGATGAATAAAATCAAAATATGGAGGAAGAATATATTATTTTAGATAAAATCCCCAAAAAACTTATTAGGATTCCTCAGAAAGTTCCATGGGTTTCACCATAATGATATAATTGGAAAACTATTCAGAATGGACTACTCTCGGGTCCAGTTCTGACTTCGGGGTAGGAAAACAAGAAAACCCTCAAAGGGTCACAAAGGGGAAGTACATAGCATATAACCTGGGTACACGATGTGTACTCCCAGCATGTCACATGGGAGTGTACTCTTACTATCCTAGATGTGTAATGCCCAAGGTACACGACGTGTAACACGGGTACACAATGTGTACCCAACATGGGGTACATGCCTGTGTACCTCAACCGTCTTGGCCATCTACTAGAACAAGCTATGTACATCTATATGGCATGTCCCCACATGGGGTCTGGTTGTGTACTCCACACAGTCATGCACCTATACACGGGTAGACATGCCCAAGTACTCGACTACCTAGTCAAGTACCATTACACGTCATGTACACCCATGTACATGGCGTGTACTCCTTGAACTTTATCTTTCCCAAATGAGAAGTAAACACAACATGTTACCCTAAACCACATGCTGTGTTATTGGGTTTTCCCAAATGAAAACCCTTCAGATCGCATGAAATCCCCATTTAAACGCCCAAATCAATAGAATATGCCTCTAGAGGCCGTTAAAAAGAGTAATAAAGTTGTAAAAACTTGAAACAATGCATTTGAAGGGGATATACAGTGAAAATGTAAATGGGCCTAACTTCGGGCAAAAACTACCAATTATTGGGTCGATTTTGAAGTCCACGATCACCACACACCGATCCAGCGGGTCGAGATATTCAAAACACCTATTCCCTCTCCTCCTATATCCCTATATTTTCCACTTTCCCTCTCCTCTCTAGTTATAGGGATGAAGGATACCTCATAGGGGCATACACGAGAAGCAGGATTAAGGAAGGAAGAAAAGAAAAATAAAAGAAGAAAAAGAAAAAGAAAAAAAAGAAGAAAAAGGGGCCCGGGCCGGCCTCGGTGCCTGACTCAATTTTATGCCTCAAATAGGCTAAAATCACAATTCTCGACTCAATAGTGGAGATATAATCTCAATATGATTCTCTGTTCAAAATTTACGGCTGAAAAAACAAATACGAATAATTTAATATTTAATTTATTAAATATAAAATGTTAATTATTTCACCAAAATTCAAATGGCTCAGATTCCTAAAAAACTCCTATCCTAGGGTAAACACCCTATTAAGAGACTAAGGGAGTGGTCAGAAAAATTATATGAGATCATCTGCTAGGGGAAATACCATTTTACCCCTTTATAAGCATCCAAAAGCAAAAATTAAATTTTTTTCTCAAAAATACAGTCTAGAAAAGAATGGGTATTTACAAAACCAGAAGGTTTCAAATGATCTTCCTTTATCTATTAGTAGCTGTAATAGTGGAAAAAATTAGAAATGTCACACTTCATACCCAACCACTAGAATCACTGTCTCATATCATAATACATATTCATAGTTTCTGGATGAATGAACCATGAAAAACTATGACAATAAAAAAAAAACTAACCTCCTCATAGATGATAGGAAAACAAACCATTCCCCAAATTTGAGAATACCATCTAAAGAGAGAGACCAACTGTAAAGGGTCTCCCCATCATATAGGTTTTCTTGAATTCCACTAAACTCATCATCCTACTAATGATTCTACAAAATAGAATCAAGGAGATATAATGATAACTGAACATTTTTCAGAACCATAACTGAAACATCCTCCTGATAATCAAAATGAAACTAATCAAAAATCCTCACAAGGTTCTACTCTTCAATTTCAAAATATCTTGCGATGTCACTTTCCTACTAAGAGCATCTGCAAAGACATTCCCCTTTCCTAGGGTATAAGTGATATCTAAGTTCAACATCTGAAGGTATTATACACAACACCACTATCTAATATTAAATTCCTTCTAAGAAAATATATAACTTAAACTATCAGGGTCAAAAAACACTATGAACCTTTCCCAAAAAAGATAATGTCTACAACACTTAACTGTATGTATAACTATAGAAATCTCTAAACCATGTGTGGGTTAATTTTTCACAAGCGGTCTTAGATGAAAAGAGCTATAATATACCAAAATACCATCCTTAATGATCAAACAACCCAAACTGGTGCTAGAAGAATCACAGAAAACCACATATCCCTTACCAAGATTAGGTAATATTATAATAGGATCTGATGTTAGAATTCTTTTCAATTCATTGAAAGAAGATTGACACTTTGCATCCAAGATGAATTTCACCCCTTTCTTCGTAATATCAGTCAAAGGTGACAAAAATTTTTACAAATCCTTAACAAACCATCAATATTATCCAACAAGACCAATAAATATATGAATCTTAAAAACATTCAGTGGATATTTTGATGAAAAGGTATCCACTAACTTATCAGGATAAATTATTAATCCATGATCAGAAATCATATTCCTCAAGAGTCTCATTTCATGAATGTAGAAGTTTTATTTTGAAATATTTCTATACAAATAGTGACTTGTCAAAATTTACAAAACCAAACTTAGATGGTGTTTTTTTCTCACACTCGGATCTTGAGTAAACAAAAATATCATACAAAAATACTACAACATAAGCATCAAGATACTGGTGGAATATCTGATTAATCAAATCCATGAAAACTGTAGGAGAATTATTTATACTAAATAGTATCAAAAGATATTCTTAATGGAATACCTACTCTAGATATCTATCTTGAGTATATCAAACTCACCAACTATGATCTGATGATAACCTGACCGAAGATCAATCCTTGAAAATTGATTTCCCTCCTTTAATTGATCAAACAGATCATCCACATGGGGAAAATGGTACTTGTTCTTAACTGTTACTCAGTTAAACTTCTGATAGTTCATGTACAATTGGAGTGAACCATCCATTTTCTTGTAAAAGTGCACTGGTGATTCCCAAGGTGAAATAATAGGGTGAAAACCCCCTTTTCACCACGTCATCCAACTGAATTTTGAGCTCTTTTAACTCTACTAGTGATATATGATAAGAAGGTATCAATATCAAATCTGTTTTTGGCACCAGGTTAATTGTGAATTATAGCTTTCTATTAGGAGGAAACCTAGAGAAATAATCTAGGAAAATGTCAGGAAAACCATGAACAACAATGGTAAGATCAAAAATTAGAATAAACTTCATCGGGCTTAACTAAAAAAAACTCCTAATATCTGGGTAAGAAGGTCCTATAAGGAAATACCTCAGATCCCACTCTCCCTGAAACACCCATGAGCTCCAATTATCCATAAGAAAACATACATACCAATGATTTAAATCAACCTAATCTAAATAAGAAATGAGCCAATCCATCATGATGATGATTTCAAATAGATCCAAATTGAGAATAATAAAATCATAGACTAGCTCTGTATCTGTGATAGATAATGCACAAGGATACCTAAATACATGATATTTCATATTTCCAGTAGGTATTGTTGTCTACATAACAAAAGAAAATTATTCCATTATAAGGTTAAACATATAAAAAAAACATCCATATATAAATGAGTGAGAAGAACCAGTATCAAATAAAGTAATCGCTACTGAGGATGTAATAAAGATGGAACCTCTAACTGTTACTAGACCCGTATCCACCTTTTCTAGAAACTCATCTAATACATGAAGGTAATTCACTCTTGAGGACTATGTATAGAGACCTATAATCTTTTAAGCATATTACTATTCTATAGTATCCTTTGGGGCTATCCCTAAACATATCGAGGAGTAGACATGGCCTGGTAGAAAAACTACAGATGACCATAATGACCACAATTGTTACACATCCTAGCAGTTGAAGGACAAGAATTTCATGTGTGTATAAACTTTCCACACTAACAGAAAGTAATAGGTACACCACTAGATAAAACTAGAGGTGTGGAAGGGGCCTTCTAATAAGAACCACCTCCACCACTCCAACGATGATCCTGCCACTTCCTCTTTTTCCTTGGAGTGCCACTGAAGCTTCCACTAGGTGGAAGAGAATGGGAATAATATCCAACATTTCCTACCATGTTCATTACTACCTTCATAAACTCGTCCATTTTCTTCAAATAGGTCAAAATATTCAGTGTAAATACTTGTGATCTGATATGTGGTCACAAACCTGGTAGGTACTTCTAAGCTTTCAACAGGTCATTATTTACAACCTATGATGAAAAACTATAAGAACCCAGTTCTTCATTGAGGTATGAATTCATTATTTTTCATCAATTATCAGTTTAATTTCTTAAATATTTTCTAGTATTAATTCCTTTTGAGGTCATTGAGGGCCCGAGGGGTTTCTGGGGACGGTTTGGAGCTTGAAACACAGGTTTTGGGTGAAAATAGGAGGCCACACGATTAGTGAAAACTATGCGGGTAGGGCCGCACAACCATGCGAACAGGTTTCAAATTTTAGTATATTTTGACAGTGGCTCTTCACACAGTTTTTGAATGGTTTTTAAACCATGCATGTTCCTCTTTTCCTATAGGAATCCATGTACGATTGGCACCCAGTTTACCAAAGCAAGCTCCTAAACTATGCGATCTAGGCTATGTTTGAGTTTTTATAATTTTTAATTAAATTAAAAATTATTTTAAAACCTAAATTAGGTTCATTTTTTATGCACACAATAAAGGGATCCTAGGAAATATCTCAACCTTAACTATTCTTCAAATTCATATCTCTTCTCCATCTGAACTTCGATTCAAGCACTATCTATCTCATCAGATCCACAACGGTAAGATATTAATTAATTTTTTCTATTCTTGATTATTCTAGCTATCGACTATGCTATTTGGATTTTGGATCATATGCCCAAATTTATCATTCTTTATTCATTCTTCATATTTCTTCCTATTGAGTTTGAATCATATCCTGATACTGGTTGAGCTATCTAGCATGGACCTAAGGTAGGTGGTCTCGCACCTTTCACTAAAAGTTGAGTTATTTATATTTTTCTTCATGATGCGCACCCAATTTCCATGTGTCACCTAAAATAAAATTGAACCCCATTATTATCAGTCATGTTTTGGGTAACTAAATATGCATTTTAATTCTTGTTATATGTTTTATACCTTGAATAAGAACCACCCATGGGTAAGTTGTCTTGAAATGGCCTTTTATAGATTTTGGCCGTGGATGCCTATGAGTCATGCCTTTTTCCACTTGATCATGGGATACCATTTATTAATTGGTATATACATACAATTGATTAATTGATTTATGGTTTGAATTTTAAATGAAACTAATTAATGGCATGTAATGGATGACTTTCCCCTTGACCCATGTATTCCATTACTTGTCTAAGCATGTTTGCTTTGTTTATTCCTTGACCATGTAATTAAAGTAGAGGCTATGCCATGAGTTGATACAATTGGTTTGAATTTCTTTAATTTTTGATTTTACCATGTGATTTATATGACAACTAAGCTATGTGATATATTGATAGGCTTGTTAGTCTTGTTATATTAAAAATGTCCATGTGAGTATTTGAATTCCCCTTGAATTGCTAATCCCATGAGAGTTAAAGGGATTTTATGACTTGTGATGGATTCATTAGGAAGGCGGTTCCTTGTATATAAAAATTCGAATCTGAGTTATATTGATAACATTATATGTGATAGATTGATTAAGCATGGGAAGATCATTATCATGTTATGCCCATGTGAGTAAATGAAAGGCCAAACCATTGAGGTTGGTCATTACATGAGTCACCCTTTTGAGGCGAGTTATATAGAATGCCTTTGGTTTGACCTTGAAATGTTTAATGAATTGTTTAAATGAAATGGAATTGGTTAAATGATTAACATGAAAGGGTTAAACATAGATTAATATTGGAATTCCAAGGATAGACTCTTGTGCCTATTGACTTATAGGACTTGGGTGATACGTGGATTCACATTAGAATTCCATGGATGAACTCATTACCTTGAACTTTTATTAATCCATGGATGATACATGGATCCAAGTGAGGGATTCCATGGATGGACTCATTGAAGCAATAATTTTATGCTGAGTGATACATGGATTCTTATGAAAATACCATGGACAGACTCAAAGGGAATTTGACTATTATTCCAAGGGTGATACTTGGGTTTCATGTGAAGCGCTAAGGATAGACTTGATTGAATGGGACTTTATACCTCACCTAGAGTGATACTGGGTTACTGAGAGGTTCCATAGGGATGGGTTTGTAGGGTGTTAGTTTATATTGCTCCTGGAGCGACACTTGAATTCCAAATTAGGAATTTAAAGGATGGGAGCAGGTTCTAAATTGAATAAAGAATGAATTGACTATTATGGTGCATCTGCCAAGTTAAAGAACTAGCTTAGAGATGGTCTTTACTTGTATCATTTAGATGAACTTCATAGGTATCTGTTGTGATTTCAGTTACACGGGGGATGACGGTATTGATCCAGACCTCGAGATTTATAAATTCAATGAGATCGAATTGTTAAATGAAATCAATAAAACAATATGTATGTTTACTTTTGAGTATTTCCTTGTTTACTATTATATTTCCAACAATCTTGTTATACAAATTCAATGAATAATTGTCATATAACTTGGGTTTTTTCCTACAGGGATTATATCCCACACCCTATTTGAGTCACATTTTTGGACACAATAATATTATATGATTGCAGGTGTTGATAAGGGAAAACACCCTAACACAAGTACTCGATATATTGTTAGGAGAAGGAGAGAATGGACCCAAGATGAGGCTTATAATTCTACTAGGATTCTTTTGTACTTTTTTTTACCACTAGTACATGTATTTTACAGGAATTCTATGTACCTATTTTGGTTGTTTTATTAGAAACATGTGACATGTATCATCATCTTGTATATGATATAAATTATGGATGCATTAATACTATATGTATTCCACTATTTATTTCTATTGTCTAGTTTACATCTTCCACTATTGAACTATTATTGTATTTTTATTATGTTAAAATATGCTAATGAGGGAATATTATCCCCACTGTCACGCCTAGTCCCTCAGCGATAGTCAACAACCTCTAGCATTTAGGGATATGCGCTTGAGGCCATGTATCCAACTGAGTATAGAGCACCTTTGAGTGGCATCCAGAACTGGAGTGTTACAAGGTGGTATTAGAGGAGTCTTTTTTAGTTTGATCTACTATTTTGGGAAAATAGAAAGGGATAGAAAAGAATAGGAATATGATAATGCACTGTTCTTGGGTGTAGCTAACCTATATATAGGAAAAATCCAAATTGTCTCAAATTGAATTTTTGTTTTCTGAATTTTGACTATTAGAGTTTATATGATTCCACCATTGGGTGATGAACTTGATTTATGGTGTTATTTTTGATATGAATTTGGGTTATATTATATTTAAACCTGATGAGATGAGGGTATTCCATCTCATGCATCATATAGGAACCTGTTGGATTTCACATTACAAGAATTATGCCATGACATTTAGGATGCATTATTGATGACATGCTATTTTGATATATTCCAAGATAGATATTCCTTCTGTTGTGATAGTTATATTGAGATATATTATGGTGTAAAATATATTGATTCCAAGATTTGGTCGCTGAGGTGTATGGACCCTCTTGGATCAGAATTTGGTGGATCATGGTTCAAACTTAAAGTGAAATGTATTATAATGTACCATAGGTGGACACCAAGATTTGATCCCTAGGGTGTATGGGCTCACATGGATTAGAATTAAATGTAAAATTGATTTACCATTATAAAAGAAATGTGATAAACCAGAAATGAGTATAAATTCATGGAATGAGAATGTGAACTCAGTTTGAAATATCATAAATGAAAAATCAAGTGAAACTGAAATGGTTTATGGTAGAGAACTTGACCATACCCAACCTTAGTAGTGGGATTTTGTTAGTATCTATCTCTTGTTTAATGACCATACCTTAACCACGGGGTATGAATATGGGTGAGATATTATATATAAAGGTTTTTACCAATACTGTTTTGATATCTGCACTTTTGAGATACAAAACTTGTTTATGATCATGAAATGAGGCGTGTATTTGGAATTGTAGATCCATTCCACCATGAATACTTACAATTGTACTCCAAGAGGGTGGATACGATCATACTCTAGAGGTGGTAGGCCATGAGCTACCATAAGTTCCTCCAGTCGTGATAGATGTGAAACTAGGAGATGCACTAGACACAAGTGCTGAGGTACAATTCAGTGATTGGTTATTGTGATTCATGCAGACCATTCAGGGATCATTGCGACCTAACACAACTCTGGAAGAGTTGACGTGTGAGTTCTAGAAGCAAAATCCTCCCACATTTTCATGGGATGGAGGAACATAGGCTGGATAGTTATGGCTAGAGGCTATGTTGTCTATCTTCAAGAACCTAAATATGACTCCCAAGAGGAGGGTAAATATCACTACGTACATGCTTCATGATTTCTACAAGAGATGGTGTGATGTTATCACTCAAACAGATCATCATTGGGGGATGTCCTGGAGGGGGTTTCATACATCCTTTTACGACTATTTATATCCCAAGATACTGAGGGCCTATAGAGCCTGAGAGTTCTTGCATCTAGAGGAGGGTTTGTTATCAGTCATGGACTATTCCGCCCATTTTACTGAGATCCAGAGCTTCACACATATTCTAATGGGTGAGGGGATTTTAAAATCTAGGTGATTCAAGGATGGTCTTAGATATGACATCCTATTATAGGAAAATTTCTTCTGGCTAACTACTCTATCTGGGATAATGAATCAAGCGCTATTCACAAAGTGTAACTTGAGGGAATCTGGAGGTGCAATCCAGGGAGGTTTGGAACCCAGGTCTAGTACTGCAATGATCGGTAGTAGGAATTGTCTTCTAGATCTTCCACATGGTGATATTAGTAGTTAAAAAATCTATTTAGTTAGCTATATGAGGTCCTACTAGTGTGGTAGGCTGGGAAATATGAGTCCGAAGTGTATAAAGGACCCAGTTGAGTGTCGATCTTTTGAAAATATGGAATATCTATAGCGCTTCTACAGAATGTTTCCACCAGAAGCCAGTGAGAGAGGGTCTTCACCAACTCCACATTATGGATCAGGTTCAGTAGCTTCTCACCAGGTAGGGATTTGGGATTTATCTAGCCGATGAGGCCAAGGTAGCGGTTGTGACCATGGTAGTCAGACCACAAACTTATAGAGATAATAGGGTTGATCAGCTTAGGGTAGCCAGGGAGTATCATAGGGCCATGGTACATGCTTGGCATATACAATGAAATATACTTGTCAGGATTAAGATCCTAGACCTTCCACTATTAGATGTACTATTCTAGTATTCTCTATTTTAGCTTCTACACATTTTGATACAGGGGATTCACATAGTTTCATATCAATATCTATGTTAGAAATACTTAGGCATGTTATATAGTCTTTTTATGGAATTATGATGCTAGAAACTTCATTAGGGATTAGGAAAGAAGGTGTGTGTCAATTCATGGAGTGCCCCCTTGAGGTTGGTGGGTGTCACTTGGTATGGGACCTTTACATTCTCAATATGAAAAGATTTGATATCATTCTAGGGATGGAATGGTTGGTTCATTTTCATGATTTAATTAATTTCTATTGATTAAGGGTGTGATTTACATCACTAGAGGGAGGGGATTCCATTCACAAGGGTGAATGGTATGTCCCGGTCAGATGAGATGGACCTAATTATCATGGTCTAGGAAGGATAAAAACTTAGATTGTGATTTTATATCTGGATGATCAGGTAACACGTCAGAACGATTTCCCTACAATGGTTGATCTTTTCATGGATGTTTTCCCAAACAAATTTTTAGGATTAACTCTATTGAGAGAGGCAGAGTTCTCTATCAAGCTAGTTCCAAGAGTTTCACCGGTATCGATTCCTCCTTAAAAGATGGATATGATGGAGTTGTAAGAGCTCAAGAGGCAACTAGAGGATTTAGAGGCAAAGGGTGTCATCCGACTTAGTACATCTCTGTGTGGTTTTCTGGTACTTTTTTTTGTGAAAAAGGAAAATGGAAACCTTAGGATATGTGAGGATTATTAGAAATTGAACCAACTAATGGTTAAGAACCTGTATACTCTTCCACAGATAGATGATATCTTTGACTAGATCCAAGGATCTCGGGTCTTTTCAAAGATTGATTTGAGACTCGTTTATCATCAAGTGAATGTTAAATCATAAGACATACCTCTAAAAACCTTCTAGAGAAGGTATGGTCTGTATGAGTATTTAGTTATGCCGTTCAGCCTCATGAACACACTAGCAGTCTTCACTACACTGATGAACTGAGTGTTCCATTCTTATGTTGAATTGTTTTTGGTGGTTTTCAAGGATGATATCTTGGTGCATTCACATAATCAAAAAAACCATTACAACTATATTGAGATTTTTTTGAATACACTGAGATATCTTTGAATATATTCTAAGCTAACAAAGTTTCACTTCTGGATGGATCAGATTCAATTCTTGGGTAATTTCATCTTAGAGACAGAAGTATCAGTGGACCCAGAGAAGGTGAGAACTGTAGTTTCCTAGAAGCATCCAAAGAACATCTTTGAGGTGCAAAGTTTCATAAGGATTATTGGTTACTATAATAATTTCATACAAGACTTATCACACTTATAAACACCATTGATGGGATTGAATTAGAAGGATGTGAAGTATGTGTAGTTATATTCCTATGAGATGCCATTTTAGGAGATGAAAGGGAGATTGAATTCAGTGTCGATACTAATTTTTCTAGATCCATATGGAAGTTACACAATGTACTATGATGAATTTGGTATCGATCTAGGATTATTTATTATACTAGGGGATCGAGTTGTCACATACAGATCTCAACAGTTGAGGTCACATGAGAGTAATTAATCGACGCATAATCTCGAGTTAGCTGCAGTTGTTCACGCGTTGTAATGTTAGAGATATTACTTAATAAGAGAGAATTTTGTGGTGTATAAGGACCAACAAATCCTTAAGTATATATTTAAACAATCTGATCTGAATCTAAGGTAGTGATGGTGGGTGGAATACCTTTAGTCTTTTGACTTTGAGCTAGCCTACATGACTGGAAAAGGAAATGCAGTGGACAATACACTAAGTAGGAGGACTGATATACTGGTATTGCAGTAGTCCAGTAATGAGTGGAAGTTTATAGAGTTGTTCTCTGAGATGCAGTTATACTTTCACAAGTTTTTGGGGAAGAAATACCTTTCTTCCCTAGTTGTTACCTCTATCCTAATAGATAGAGTGAGGATGAGGTAGCTATCAGACTCTGAAGGCCTAGTCCTATTAGAGAGTGTGGTATGTGAGGACCCCATCCAAGATGGAACATAGACAATGATGAGATCCTTTGAGTCTAACATCACGTATGGTTCTCAACAGATATACACATGGAGATGATGCCAGATTTTCATGCTTCAGTTTGGGAAGTGAATCTTGGTGTCACCAATATGTATCGATATTTAAATCATCAGTATTAGTGGCCGAGAATGAAAAGAGATGTAGTTGGTTTCTTAATGAGATATTCCACCTATTAATAGGTGAAGGTGGAACACCAGTGATCAAACAGAATTTTAAAGTAGCTACCCATTCCCAAGTGGAAGTGGAATGACATCACAATGGATTTTGTAATGGGTTTACCGAGGTCGCCTCAAGGTAATGATGCTATATGGGTTGTTGTTCACAGGTTCAAAAGGATGATCATTTCCTACCGATCAAGGAAACCTTTAGCATTGATGATCTTGGGAGGTTATATATCCATGAGATAGTATGACTTCATGGGGTTACACATTCTATCATTTTAGATAAGGAAGCCCAGTTTAATTCTTGATTCTAGAAAGGGATATAGAGGGTGTTGGGTACAAAGGTGTTTTTGAGCATGGAATAACAAACCCAAATAGATGTAAAATTAGAGAGAACAATTCAAGTGATTGAGGATATGATGTGAGCATACTTCATGGATTTTGGGGGCTCTTGGGAGAGGCATATACCCTTGGTTAAGTTCACCTACAACAATATATTACAAGATACTATTCAGATGGCACCATTTGATGATTTGTACAATAGGCCATGCTGATCACCCGTATGTTGGATGGAGGTAGGAGATGTAGCTATGTGGTGACCTCATATTTTTCAGGAGACCAAAGAGCAGGTGTAGTTGATTCAGAAGTGGATTAATACTGTGAATTCTCATTAGAAATAATTTTCTGACCACCGTAAATGACCTCTAGAGTTCAAGGTTGGGGATCATGTCTTTCCAACTCGTTTCACTGAGGTTGGGACACAAGAGGATTAAGAGATATGGTAAGTTTTCACTAAGGTACATTTGGCCATTCAATATTCTAGAGAGAGTCAGGCTAGTAGCCTATCAGTTGAAGTTACATAAGAGGTACCAGGCTATGCATGACATCTTCCACGTTTCTCAGCTAAAATGTTACTATTTAGAACCGTCTCATTTATTTAGGCCCTAGGATGTTAAGTTAGAGGTATATTCATCCTTTGAGGAGCCTCCTATTTAATTTGAGGATCATATCATGAAGGTTCTCCAAGGTTGGTCTATTCCTTTAGTATCACTGATATAGAAGTATGAATTCCCGTTGAGGTCATTGAGGGCTAAAGGGTGTTTAGGGATGTTACAGAGCCCATAACCCATGTTTTGGGTGAAAATAGGGGGCTGTAAGATTAGTGAAAACCACGCGGGTAGGGACGCATGGCCATACAGATAGGCCTGTAAATTTAGTATATTTGGACAATGGATCTTCATATGATTTTTGAATGGTTTTTAAACCATTCGGGTAAACCATGAAGGTTCCCCTTAGCCTACAGGAAGCCGTGCATGATCATAGCATAGTTTACCAAATCACGTGACTAAGCCATTTGACCTAGGATGTATTGGAATTTTTTTAATTTTTAATTAAATGAAAATTTATTTTAAAACCTAAATTAGGTTCATTTGTTATATGCACAAAAAGGGGAGCCTAGGGACGATCTCAACCATGAAAATTCTTCAAATCCAGATTTTTTCTCCATCCAAACTCAGATTCAAGCACTATTTATCTCATCAGATCCATAACGGTAAGATATTAATTCATTTTTAGCTGTTATTGATTCTTCTAGATATCGGCTTCATGATTTGGATTTAGCCTTATATACCCATTCTTTATATTTCTTCCAATCTGGGTATAATCAGAGACTAATACTAGATGAGCTATCTAGAATTAAACTAAGGTAGGTGGTCTCATTCCTTTCACTTAAAGTTGAGCTATTTATATATTCTATCATGACACGTGCCCACTTTTTGGGCGTCGCCTAAAATAAAATTGAACCCTATTATTTACAGTCATGTTTTGTGTAATTGATTAGGAAATCTAAATCTTATTATAGTTTGTATACCTTGAATAAGAACCACTACAAGGGTGAGTTTTATTGAAATGGACCTTTATGGTTATTGGCTTTGGATGCCTATAAGGCACTCTTTTTATCCCCTTGATCATGGGATTCCATTTTATAATTGGTATATAAATTAAATTGATTATTTGATTTATGATTTTAATTATAAATGAAACTAATTAAGGGTATGGTATAGATGAATTACCCCTTGAACCATGTATTCCATTGCTTTTCTAAGCATGCTTTCTTTGTTTATGCATTTCCCATGGGAGTAAAGTAAAGGCTACGTCATGAGTTGATGAAATTGGATTGAATTTCCTTAACTGTTTCTTTTCCTATGTGCATTATATGATAACTAAGACATGTGATAGCTTTATATGATTGTTAGGATTGTTATATTAAAAATTACCATGTGAGTATTTTAATGGCCCTTGAATTAATCCCATGTGAGTTAAAGGGAATTTATTCCTTATGATGGATTTTTTATGCATGTGATGCCTTGTATATGAAAATACCCACGTGAGTTATGTTGACACCATGATATGTGAGGAATTGATTAAGCATGGTAAGATCAGTATCATGTTATTAGCACGTGATGAAATAAAAGGACAAGACTTTGAGGTTGGTCCTTGCTTGATTCACCCTTTTTAGGTGAGTTATATAGAATTACTTTGGTTTGAACTTGGCATGTTTAATGAATTTTTTAATTGAAATGGAATTAGTTAAATGATTAATAGGCAAGGGTGATACATGGATTCAGATTTGAATTCCATAGAAAGAATCTTTTTCCTAATGAATTATACACCTTGGGTGATACGTTGATTCAAATTAGAATTACAAATATGACCTCATTACCTTGAACCTTGATTAATCCTTGGTTGATACATGGATATAAGTGAGGGATAACATGGATGGGATCATTGAGGATATACTTTTATACTGATTGATAAATTACGATAATTCCATAGATGAACTCAAAGGGAATTTTACTATTTTTTTAAGGGTGATACTCGAGCTTTCATGTGAATCTCTGAGGGCAGATTCGATTTTTTGGGACTTGAAACCTCACCTAGAGTGATACCAAGTTCCTGAGAAGTTCCCTAATAATGGGATTGTAGGGTGTTGGTTCATATTTCACCTGGAGTGACACATGAATTCTAAATTAGGAACTTCAAGGAAGGGACCAGGTAATGGATTGAATAAAGAATGAATTGAATATTATGATGTGTCTTCCATGACATAGCATAATCTTGGAGTTGATCTTGACTTGTATAATTTATATAGCCTTATGAGGAATCTGTTGTGCTTCTAGTCACACAGGGGATTCCAGGATTGAGTTGGACCTTGAGACTTTTAAATTAAATGAGATTGAATCATTAAATTAAATTAATTAAACAATATGGATGTTTACTTTTGAGTATATCCTTGCTTATTGTTTTACTACTAGCACACTTGTTACATATATGGACTAACATATTGACATAGACCTTGGGAGGTATCCTACTGGGATTGTATCTTACACCCTTTTTTGGGTCACCTTTTTGGACCCAAACAAATTATATGATTGCAGGTGTTGATAAGGAAAATCACCTTAACATAGGTACTTGATATGCTGCTTAGGATAAAAGAGAATGGGTCCAAGATGAGGCTTGTGATTCTATTGGGATTTTTTGGATTTTTTTTTGTAATTTTGGGACATTTATTGTATATGATTATTATGTACCTATTTTTTTATGTTTTATTAGAAACCTATGACATGTACCACCATATTGTCTATGATGTGACTTCTGTATTTGTTAATACTATCTATCTTCCACTGTTTATTTCTTTTTTATGGTTTTCTGCTTCCTCTATTGAACTATTATTGTATTTACTCTATGTTACACTATTTTAATGAAGGCATAGTCTCCCCACTTTCACACATAGGCCATTTCTACTAGTTAGAATCCTCTGGAGTTTGGGGAGATGCACTTGAGGCCTTGTGGTCAATTGGTTATAGAGCACCGTTGAGTGACATCTGGAACTAAGATGTTACAAAAACGAACCTTCTTAGAAAACTGATTGGTGTATACCAACCCCACATAATCTCTCTCCTACAAAGAGAGTAACTCTAGAGACTTCTCCATCATAAACAACTTTTAAAAAAATGTTGTAAGAAGAGATTCTTGAAACCCTTTTAGTACAAGCCCACATGCCTATTTTTCTGCACCATGGAATCCCACCAACTATTTCTAGGACCCTCAAGTATGAACACTACACACTTCACCTTGATATTATCAGGTGTTTATAGTAAGTAAAAGATTTGATAAATATTTTCAAGATAGTCCATCAAATATTAATGTTCATTCATACATTTCAATGATGGTGGTTTCTCAAACATGTAATCTCGTGATCGATCCCTTTATCCTACATCTCTTGAAAGTACCTCAACAACTATATTATGAAGTTTTGGTACATTCTGGTCAATAACATGAACTAATCACATGATTTTATTGATAATGTTTTGATCCATAAGAGGATTAACTTGAAGGGTGTTAGCTGTATAGTCCCAAAGAACTTGTATAACACATCTCAGTGGAATACCCTACACAAAAAAATGAGTAGACAATAGAAAATCTCAATTCAAACTAGAAAACACATAAGAAAAAAAATTGAGATCAACTATAAGAACTCAAAATAGGAGACACACATCCCAAAATCTCATGGTAACCTAAGTCTCAACACAGAAATACCTGTAAAGGGACTCACTATAACATACCTCTTAAGTCCCAACAATTCAATCTCCATTATAATAGAAATACCAAGATAAGGAATCTTGAGGACATACCCGCTTTGATACTAAATTGTAATGAAACAACCTGAATACCCTATCAAACTGGTACCCGAACCGATACACCACATACCCAAAGGGAGTTTCTGAACCCCATGGGATGGTGACTAGCACCCAAGCATAAAAAAACAACCAGAGGGAACAATTTCACCCATTCTGAAGCAAAGACATGGCTCACATATATATAAAGATACAACAAAAGAAGGAATATAGATTCCATAACTGAAAGTAGACATTATAAACCAAAGAAAAACAATATTACAACAATATCTATATATAATTACAACCAAAAAGGACTTCCAAAATAGTGAATCCCAACTAATCCATGTGATTGCATGGGAAAACCCATACCATCTCATTATCCAACTTCCCAGACTTAGCTCACCAAAACCTCATCGCTTCACTGCAACACCTTTACTTTCCTTGCATCAAAATACATACAAAGGTCTAAACACTATCATAATAGTGTATAGGGTGCAAGGTAATAGGCTCAGTATGATCCCACCTAGGTGATCTATATCAAGAATATGAATAATAATACAAGCATGCTCAACTTTAAATAAAACAAGTCATGATAATAGTTTAACATTTTTTATATCAAAAGCACGGTAAAATAGTTTAATTTCCCCCTTTTATAAATTTCAAAATAAATAAGGTAAATTAATTTAAAATTAGTTCATATCCAAATATCACTATACATATATATCTTTCAAAACAAATCATGCATCATATATCATGTCAAATAAATTGCAGTACACCAACATAGTTCAATCTAGAAGAGGAAGCACATGTAACATCACACCTGGGATCAAACTAGGTCAGGATATCTAGGACACTCATATGTAACATAGAAAATAACATACACATAAATACAATAGACATATACATAAAGTCTTGAGGGTAGAGAATCACCCCTGAAAGTGACCCCCAATATGTCTAAAAAGTACCTAGAAAAACAAGACTAGAGAGAAAAGATAAGCCCCGTGAGAAAATTCCATGATAGTGGATGAGACCTATTACTATAACATCCACCTAAGTACCCAAGGATTCCAATGTGCTCTATTTTCCAAACCAATAAATCAAACCATTTATCATCAAATCATACTTTGAAATCCATTTCATAAAACGATTTCACAATGATTTGAAAACCCTTTTTATTTACCCAAATTTAAGGGAAAACCATATTTTATAAAAAACCAGTTCCACACACACAAAATAATCAATAATATCATTCAATTTTATTTAGATAAACAATTTATCAAATAATAAAAATTTAGTTCAACAACATAGGCTAAAGATAGAACCACCTACCTCAAAAATCAGAATCACACACACCTATGAATGATCCACTAACAAGAGGAAGGAAACAATGAAAACAGAGGCCCCGAAATCAATATACACATATTATAATTTATTCAATTCAATAAAAGGATTATAGGGGAAGAGGAAAACATACATTATTGTAGAACGCACACCCACTACACCACAACCAATAAAGGAAACAACCCCCAGAACAAGGTCAGACCACTAATCTATAAGAGGAACAAGTGAAATCATCACTATGGATCAATAGATTTGGTAACACAATGCCACGAAACTACCACAATCAAAGTAACAGAGAATAATGAAGTCCTACTCACCCTTAGAGACAATAAACAACTACTACTATGACCCAATGATGAAAATATCAATACGAATCCAATGGAGATTCCCCAAATCTCCGGATAATCCTTATTTGTTGAGAGAAGAAACATATGTGGAATAATGAAATGATATATCATTCAAATGGATCCCTAAAAATTTCTTATTAGGAAATTACATGGAGTGTAATACCTTTACATGTCGTGTAATCCACGATGACCACATATGCTCGAAAACCCATCACCTTTTTAATTAAAACCTATCTTTTTTTTACATTACAAATTGTGTAACCATTACACGACATGCAATCCTTTCATGATGTGTACACATTTCATGAATTGTGTCTAGAGATCAAATACATGTCATGTAACCCCTTTACACATTGTGTAATATCCTAGGGTAAAAGAAAAAACTCAGAACCAACTCAGGTATCCTCCGAACTAGGGGAGTACCCCCAAAAGGCATTAAAAAATTTATACTCAAATTCCATTAATTCAAACAAACATCCATCCCAAAAATTTAATTAATTTTTCTCATAATATTTTTTTCCATCCATAGGAGTCCCAAGTCACACCCAATTAAAGGTAAAAACATGTAGAGAGATAAGTGAATTACCTGAAAGCGGGTAGAGGGATGTTTCAAATATTTTTAGATAACTAATATTATTTATTTTTTGTAATTAAAATAGTATTCTTTTTTATTTGGAATTTATTAGATATGATAAATATACCAATATTAGCACTAAAATAAGCACTGATAAAAGTAATTTTTATCTATTATAAATTTAGTACTGACCAAATATTAGTTTATCAACACTTACCATTCTAAATCTAATAAAACCCTTACAATATTTTTAAAAGAACCCTAATTATGACACCCCTCAACCCTTCCATTCAATCTATCATGGAATCCAAACTATGCACCACCTCCCACATCATTTTTTATGATTTGACTTCTAAAATTAAATTTATTTAATTCCAAACATATTTTTAATGATATCTCAACCGTTTATGATTTATTTTTATTAATTTTGGAATTTTTCCTCATGTATCTGTCAATAATCAACCTTTTCATTCATTCTTACTGAACCTTGCTGCTCTCACCCAGCTCTATATATGTATATATTCACACAAACACACAAACACACATATAAATATATTTCTATATTAATTTATATATTTATTGACCCACACATATTTATTTATATTTAATATGTTTTTATGTGTGGATATATAAGATTGTGTGTTTGAATGTGTGTGTGTGTGTATATATATATATTATTTATTATATCTTTTCTATATTAGTTTCGAATCACAAAAAATTTACTTTGTGAAAGAAATTTTTTATATTGTGAAATGAGTGTAAAAGTTTTTGGATAGAATTTATATTTTAATTTTAATTTTGAATCACATAACATTTCTACTATGTGCTTACATTTTTATATATTTAATCATTTTTTTTAAATTTTTATACTTTGAAATTAGTCTAATTTTATTTTATACTTTCTAATATATATATATATATATATATATATTTATAGAAATGATTATAAGTTTTTTAAAATTTTGTGAAATAATATTTTTGAAAAAAGTTACATTTCAATTTATTTTATAGAATTTACTTTAACATTTTAGTTTGATTTTTTTTGGAAATGAGTTTAAACATACAAATAATATATTTAGCTTGTAATTTTTTGCTTATGAATACTTTTATATTTTAAATCTTGAAATGTATCTTTTTCATCAAAAAACATTTGTTCTATGAAATGATTTACCATGTAATATATAAAATTTATCTTAATTGAATAACAAAAAACATTTCTGTCTAGTAAGAATTTAATATATATTATGTGCCAATACTTATGATAATTTATTTTAGGAGTATAAAAAAATACTTCATAAACTAGTTATTATTTTTTAAAATGACTTTGATTTGTCATAAAACATATATTGTGGTGGATTAAAATATAGATTTTTGAAAAGAATAATTATTAAATTTTCTTTTCTATTTAGAGTTTTATAAATAGTTTTAAAATATATATATCTCACAATGTAATATAAAACATAGAATTTATATCTACTCTTATATATAATTTATATATAAAAATATTATAATTTATAAGTAAATTGTTTAATGTTATACAATATAAAATTTATGCCTATAAAAAAACATATGTTATATGCATATCATTTGGGTATTTATTTTTTTATTAAATATGAATACTAATAAATCAAAAAAGATGAATATGAATAAAAAATTTATTTATTCTAATAACATGACAATATATTATGAGAATGAGGATAAATATTTCATCAATTTTGCAACAAATAGTGAAATGATCCTTCTCAAATCATTTAGCTATGTTTACACTATTTTTATTCAAGATGAGTTTTATAAATGATTTATAAGAACACTTGAATTTTTATAGAAGAGATTGAATTTATAAATGATACACTAAACATGGTAAAACAAACTATTGTTGGTGATTGGTATAACATTACAGTTTATGGATTGTTTAATATGAGTGAAATTATGAACGATGATGAAACTAATATTTAGGAAATGACAATGGTGGTTAAGGATTATTTTATGATTTTTTGAAGTTATTAGAGAATTTAAATACCTATTAAATTACATAAATATGTTATAATTTTGAAAAATATAAAACATCACCAATCCCACTAAAGGTATATATAATTTTAAAGATAGAAATAAATGGAGTGGAACTGGCTTTGCAAATACTTTCTATCTTGAATCATGTGCTACCAGAAGAAAATTACCTTCTTTTTCCAATATATGATTTTAAAATATTGTTTTATTAATTAATAAAAATCACTAAAAGAAGAAATAATTTTCAAATTACTATATTTTATTTAATAAGGACAATTAATCACTTAAAAAAATTCTTATGTTTTGACATGGATTGATATAATAAAGACAAATCAAGTTGTTTAAAAATCATAAGGGAATTTTGAATAATTCCAATATTAATAAGTATATATATAATTGAAGTGGATACAAGTAAATTAACATTGAATATAGATAAAATTATATAAAATAGGAAATTTTTTCATCCATTAGACTCCCCTCAATGAAAAAATTGATCATGAGTATCCAAAATTTATAAATGAGATGAGAAAACCCCATTTTTCACTTATAGTACTTGGATAGTAATGTTAATTACTTATATCTTTCCATCTTAGTTATGCATGAAGTATAAGTACATCATGTTTCCTTTTCATATATCAACACTAAAAGAACCTGGTAATGATATTGATGTTTATTTGGATCCATTGATCGAAGATGTGAAATTGATATGGGATTTATGTGTTACATTGTATGATTCTCATAGAAATGAAGAGTTCATATTAAGATCAATGTTTTTCATAATGAAAATTACTTTCCTTCTTATGAGAATGTTTTAGGATATATCATTAATGTGGTTCTTGTGCCACATTCCGGTTTCATTGTCTTTTCTTTAGTTTTCTTAATAAATTTTTGGGATCGACCACACTCAGATCCCGAAACTTCCTATTAATATCAAGTTTCCCATTTTTTAAGAAAGTATACACTCAGTGAGGTTGAACCATTCCTTGAAGAAAGTGTTTCTAGGTAATAATAATTATTTAACCTGATGAAAAAAATTACAATCTTAGATGGCATCATTACATTAAAATTAATAAGAAAGTACAAAACCCACTCTATTAAAAAGTGATGAATAATTTGAGAAATTAAAATATATTATCACTTTTTTGGTAAATTTTTTTAGTAAAACCTTATTAAAATGGGTTGAAAAAATATTCCAGTTTTTTTAAAATTATAAAATTATAATTTTTTATAAGTTATAAATTTTCTTGATTTCATTCATACAAGAAAAAATATGTGATAGTGTCATTTAAATATTACTAAACAAATTTAACAAATAAAATATAGAATTAAGGATAGGTTAGGCATGATCACTATAGGTATAAGGGAAGAATTAGTACTAGTGAAAGGTTATAGATAGATTTTTCTTCTTCTAATAGTTTTAACTCTTTCCACGAAAGAGAGATTCCTATTTTTTAGCTTCTTTTATAGTGTAAATGTTACAAAGAGGCATTTATCAAATATTAATAATATATTTTCAATAAATGATTTGAAGTTAAAAGAATTAAAATCACATTAAAATCATATTTTTATAAAATATTTAATATTTGTGTCCTTACATACCATTATCCATAAAAATTTATGACATAAATTAACTATGTTTTGATTAATTTTCAAAGATATATATAGTAAATTTATAGAAAAGGAGATGTTTTCAACTATAAAAAAGGAAATTTATATCATATTATGTGAGTATGAGATGTTTTTACCATTTAATTCTTTTATATAATGGTTTACTTGGTGGTTTACATGGATTGAGAGATTCACTATGTGTTCCTACAAATTACATATTGATATTCCCCATTAAATGATAAAAAATATTTTGAAATGTTATATAAAAAATTGTAGTCATCACCATGGATTTATTGCAGAGTGATATATTATTAAAGAACCTATTAAACTCTATACTAACTACCTATACAATCTAGATTACATTTGTCTCTAAAAATATCATTATAACAAGTTCCTTGTGGGTGATGGGATTTCTAGAAAATATGTTGTCATAATTATTATCAAATAGTGGGATAAAGGACACCTTTACATTTTATATAAATTTATAGAGGTTGCGCCACATGTTAAAACTCAAAAAGTTATTCTTAGGTATTTGAATCCATAATGTTATGAACACAGGATAGAAAATATACATAATTAGTAGTTTATAAGATGGATATGAGACCAAATTTTTAAGATATTTTTTGAAAATCAATATTCAATTTCTAAATGACATAACTTTCTAGATAAAGAACCATTTGTACATGTATTATCTTAAAATTGTTATGCAAATAATAGTTATATGTTCTATTCAAAGGAACATGATGAACAAAGTACAATGACAAGTAATGGAGTTACTTTTATGGAAGAAGCAATTCATGTACTAGTTACTAAGTACATAAATCCAATTTATGAAAATAGGTTATGCCTTAGTATAATAAAAAAATAGTTGTTTGATTATCTAATAAATCAAGTGTTTATTTTTCAATGAAAATGGGTTAAAAATATGTGTACAATTAATTATTGGAATCTATGAAATTATATTTAAACAAGGAAGTGAATAGGGATGAAATTTTCATAATGGGATATAGGTTGTATGATTATATTATTACCAAAATACTACAAACATAAATTGTTCAATTGTTTAGTTTCTGACTAAAAAAATTATAGGGTCAAATTAAAATTTCTATGAGGATGACCCTTTCATTGGGATGTTTTAGTCATGTCACTATAGTCACAATATAGATAGTGTCTTATATGTATGAGAGGACCAGAAGGTGGGTATTTGGATACTTGATATAGATTATAAATCCCTTCAACATTTAAATAATAATATGATTCTAATGAACATGTAAAATTTCTTTTATTAGTTTTTTAGACAATTTTTTCCTCATAAAATTATGTGTTCACTACAATATTTACATAATATAAATTATTTGTTAAACTAGTTTTTAAGATAATGGATTATGTAGCTACCAATTCAATGAATATCATATAACAACATAGAAATGATGTTGAAATTAAGAAAATTTTAGAAGATGAATAACATTATGTAGGTGAGAAATAACCTAAAAATGAGAAAATGAAAAAAAGTGATAAATTAGAAAAAATAATGAAGTGGAATAGTGTGAAAATGTTAGTAACAATTCTTAAGGTAATAATTAAATTTAAAAAATTTGAGGTTACATGAAATGAAAGTGGTCAAACTATTGACCCCAACAAGTCCATTTTTAGTAGTTACATTAGGATTAATACTTTAATGCACATTTCAATTAATATAGACACATGAAAAAAATGATATTTTTGTTTTGATGATAATAATTTATAAATACATTAGTAGAAAAATTATGATATAGTTTATATATTTTACCTAAAAAATAAAATAATGAAACATTTATTTACTCTTTATTATCCCTTATAGAGTACATTTATATTATAATAATGTCAGATGAAATTTTTACTAATGTTCATTAGAAAATATCATAGATTATTTTATACAATTATTAAAAAAATCACCTTAGGGATATTTAAGGGAATGTAAAACCACACTCATTAACTATATATGAAAATATCATAATCCAAGAAACCTGGGATGAATTCCAAGAGGAGGAAAAATTTAAGTTACATTATAATTGATATTAATTTATTTTACATTATGATTAGTAATTAATTTTATTGATAGATTTTAATTAATGGAACATTAAATAAGTGTAAAAAATTAACAACATGTATCTAAATGACCGTACCCCTACCATAACGCAAGGATGGGGTTCAATTCACTTGAAAAAAATAGTATTTGTTTTAAATGTAAAATAAAAATTAAATGGGATAATAAAAAATAACAAATTATATTTACCTGTTTATATATAGATTGATGAATTTGAATCCAAATTCACATCCATCACATATATATTTATCTAGAAGGAAGATAATGTAAATTAAAAGGGACAAATACTAGATGAAAACACATATAAAGTATGAGAATCATGTGTAAGTATGAAATAATAGAATGTTTTTCTACTTTAAAATAACATCATATAACAATGAATAATTATTTTTATATATTTTTATTTGGTTTATACATAAGAATCACCATATACTACAACCAAATAACAAATAATTTCAGTGTCCTTGAAGCATCTATAATAATATGATCATGTTAGAGGTGCAGGTTTTGGAGTGTCACCATAAGAATAATTTAAAAAATCAAATACACAGTTTTACAAAGATATGGTAATGAAAAATTTAGTGAGAAACAGATATATCATAATATAAATAGTTAATTGGTAGGTTGATGTGATAAAATATCTTATTCAAAGAGATCAATAATAAAAACCAACACAATAAAAAAAAACTATGAAGAGAAACACACCCCTAACTATGAGGTTAGACAATCCCCTAAAAGGACTATTTTACCTGAGGTAATTTATTTTTTCATAAGTGTTTATGGTAAATGTTTATGAAATAAGTACTGATACCATTTTTGTACTCAAATTCTATAGTTTTAAATTTAGTTTTATTTATATCTATAAACACTCATCCATCACCTAATTATGTGAGTTATAATGTATAACATCCAAGGTGATATTATACACAATAAATAACTTCCAAAAGATAATGTGAGTCTTAGGATTTAGGTAGCTCACAAGCTGAACACCAAGAAACACATTTCCCTTAATTATCTTGATATTTAAATTGTCTAACTTTCAATTTTAACTTTCATATAATAAAAATTTAATTTTACAAAGAAACATGATGTTAATGAGTTATGCCATTTCAAATTTAATTTATTTTCCAAAACTTTTTCAATTAATGAAAAAATTTCAGAACTATGTTATTCTATAAAAGAAGAGGAATAATAATATTGATTCAAGATAATATAAAGGATAAAAGAATATATCTAAAAGGCATACTGAGGGTAAGTTTACATCAATAATTACCCTACCAAATTTATTAACATTACTAGTTCATGCAAATAAAACACTCCCAAATGGAGATATAATATATATTTATTTTTAAGAGAAAATGTATGGATAATTAAATTTTTACATTTTTGGTATTGGGAATATAAATGAAATTATCAAGCATGAATGGCTGGGATCCCCAATTTTGAATGTATACATGACACATATTTTTTATAATTAATTTATCAAATAATTTATGCACTATTTTAAATAAATTTTAATAATATTCTTATTTTCTATAGTTGTATATATCACACTTATATAAAGTGAAAAACTTGATAAATAAATTTAGATTTTTTTGTACTCATTCAACTTCTACAAAAAAACATTAATGGATGAAGATGAAATTTTTGTAAGAGCACACCAAGTAGAAACATTATTTGAAAATAAAATAATAGATGATAGGTGTATCTTAATACCTACAATAAAAGGGTGAAACTTAACCCTATAATAATATAAAAAATATATTTTAATTTTACTTTATTACTTATTCCTTTTTTTAGTTCTCACAGGATGCCTTTTGTGATTAATTTGGAGACTCAAGAAGATATATTTATTTTGGATCTAATTCATGAGTATCTAATAAATATACCACACATGATATTTATTAGTAATTTTTAATACACTATATTAAATTTTTTGAAAAACATTCAAATTATATGTTTTATATGTGTTATAACAAGCAATTTTTTATAGGGTGGCATTTATTTATTTCCAAACGAATGGTATGAAGAAATACGATGCACACAAGAAACCTATAAATTTATAAAACTAGATATTCATTAGGGTATATATAATATAATTTCACTATCAATACATATTTCAAAACAAATTACTTATATTTATCAATGTTTCTACACTGTCTGAAATAATGTAATCACATCGACTGTGGTTATTATAATTCTTATTTTTTGTAATAAAATGTATTCCATACACAAACTATAATCCATGAATATGAATTTATAGAGAAAATTTCAATTTCATTTAAAATATTATATAATTCATTATTTATATATATTTTTTGAGTACAATTGGGACCTTTGATTGTCCACATAATCAAAAGAGTAAATATATTTACATTTGAATGAGTGGATATATTACAAGATGTTATAATATTTGTAAGAATAATAAAGTGGTGTCTTCCTATTAATTTTGTATTTTTTATTTTTAAGAGATCATAAATATGTAGTTTATCTATTTATTATTTAGTTAATTTTATTTTAATTGGGTATATAAATAAAAGTGAATGTTTTTCATCTAAAAGTGATATTTTAATTCAAAAATCATGTTATATATTCAAAATTAAGAAAAAATATCATATTTTTTTGATACTTCAAAAAGTAATTAATAATTAATTTTTTATGTGTAGGAATTAATTACATGTAATTTTATCACATAGTGTGACTAGAATGATTTAATGTGTATATTTTCAACTTGAAAGTGATATATTAGTTTAAAATGTGCGTTATATACTCAAAACTGTGGAAACTTTCTCAAATTCTCATGGTACTTTATAAAAACAATAAATGATTCATTTTTTCATGAAATAATTAAAATAATGTTACTATGAAATGTGGTGTGACTACTCTAAATAAAAGTTCATGTTTTTATTTTAAAAGTGCCATTTTAGTTCAAAACACACATCACATACTCTAAGTCGAGCAAAAAAATTCTTATTTTCCTAATCTATTAGAAAATTATTGGTCATTTATTTTTGAAATTTCTGAAATAACCACATTCTAATAAAACACACTCTATGGATGTTTTGATATAAAGTGTGTGTTTTCAATCTAAAAGTGACATTTTAGATGAAAACACACAATTCGTTGTGAAAATTGAGAAGACATACTCAGATTTTTAGGATACTATAGGAAAAAATTGATGATTAATTTTTATTGTGCTGCAATTAACCACACATTATTTAGATATGTAGTTATTATATATAACTGGAAGTTCATTTTTTTAATTTAAAAGTAGCATTTTAGTTCAAAAATCATGTTACATATTCAAAAATGAGAAAAAAACATAGATTGTGATTATATTTTTATAAAATTATAATTTGTTATTTTATGAAATATAAAAAATAAAAAATCAATCATCTGACCCATCTTGTAGGTAGTTTGTTTAATAATGCATGTTTTCAATTTTAATGTGACATTTTAGTTCAAAACATGAACTAAAGAGTTAAAACAAATAAAACAATCTCAATTTGTCATGCTAGTATAATAAAAAGATATACTATTCATTTATGATATGTAAGAGTTAAAAAATTCATTTTGTCAAGAATTGTGTCTCATATTATTGGAAGTGTTTTATTTTAGTTTAAAAATTATATTTTGGTTCAAAACACGCATCACATACTCAAAAGTGACCAAATATTCTTGTATTTTCATGATAATTTTAGATAAATAATATTTTATTTATTTTTATTTGTTTTGAAAAACTAATTATCATTTTGACATGCAATGTTTTTGATATGGCTGAAAATTCATGTGATCATTTTAAAAGTGACATTTTTTTAAAACACACGTCACATACCCAAAATCATAATAACACACTCATATTGTCACGATACTTTAGAAAATTTTATTTATTCATTTTTTAAATTAAAAAATTAAACACACATAAATTTGATACATGACTTGGTTTTTTTGACTAATAGTGTGTGTTCTCAAATTAAAATTGTTATTTCAGTT
Organism: Viscum album; assembly: GCA_963277665.1. Lineage (NCBI taxonomy): Eukaryota > Viridiplantae > Streptophyta > Magnoliopsida > Santalales > Viscaceae > Viscum > Viscum album. Next base: position 792,154,090 of record OY728151.1, read on the forward strand.
CAAAAAAATTCCTTACACAGTCAAAATTGAGAAATTATGTTCATATTTTGATGATATATTTGGAAAAATAATTATAATTGAATTATGTTGTATAAAAAGTAACCGTATATCATTCCGATATGTGTTGAGGCCAATATGAATGAGAATACATGTCTTTAATTTAAAAGTCACATTTTCATTTAAAACATGCGACACATGATCAAAAATAAGAATATCTTCTTAGACTGTCTTGTTATATTAGAACAATGACCAGTTATTCAAATTTAACATGTAGGTAATGACCTTAAATCAATATGACAGATGATGTGTCTGGTTTGACTAAAAGTGTGTGTTTTCAGTCTAAAAGTGACATTTTAGTTCAAAACACAAATCACATATTCAAAACCTTTAAAATGAATTTTTATTATCAAGATACATTAGTAAAATTAATATCTATTAATTTGAAACATATAGTAATTAACTTCACATCAATCTGACACATGGTTTGTCTGGTTTGACTGAATTTGAGTGTTTTCAATTTAAAAGTGACACTTTAGACCAAAATGTGCATGGAATAGTCAAAATTGAGAAAACACACTTAGATTACCATGATACATTAAGAAATAACAATGATTTATTTATGACATGTAATAATTAAACACATATCAATCTGACACATAGTTTGTTGGATTTGACTGAAAGTGTGTGTTTTCAATTTTAAAGAGATATTTTAGCTCAAACCATGTGTTACACAGTCAAAATAAATAAAAATGATTAGATTTTTATAATAATTTGGGGAAAAAATTAACGATTAATTTTCGATATGTAATAATTAAACAAACATTATTTTGATGCACAATTCGGAAAGTAAGTCTGATAGTACACATATTTATTTTAAAAGTGACATTTTTGTTTAAAAACATACTCCACACACTCAAAACTATGAAAACATGCTCCGATTGTCATGATAATTTAGGAAAATGATAGATTATTCATTTTTTAAATATATTAATTAACCACACATTAATCTGATACATGGTGTGGATGGTTTGACTGAAAATGTGTGATTTTAGTTTAAAAGTGACATCTTAGTTCAAAACACACATCATGATACTTGAGGAAAACTATTATTTTTTAATTTGACACATTAATTAATTAATCACATATAAATTTGGAACATGGTTTGTCTTATTTAACTAAATGTATGTGTTTTCAATTTAAAATTGATGTCTTAGTTCGAAATGTTTGACACATAGTAAGAAAGAAGGAAAAAAAATCATATTATCATATTATATTACACTATATTTTATTTAAGTATTATGTTATACTTTTTATTTATGTATTATTTTTTACCATTTATGTTATACTTTTTATTTATGTTTTATCTATGAATTATTATATTATAAGTATGATTTATTTAATAATTTATATAGTATTATAAAAAAATCATTGTTTTTATTAAAGGTGCATGCTTATTTTCAACGGGGATGGGTTGATCCATACAGAAGGTCTCTTAAGTGTTGTTTTTTTGAGATGGTTAAAAAATTGTAATTATTTCTAATGAATTATATATATCATTGTAATTTTAATTTATTGGAATGTTTCAATGTATTTTTTTATTTAAATGATTCAATGTATATTTATTCATAACTATATGAATATATTTTAATTGAAAATTGATATTTTGTTTTCCTGACTTGTTGGATACGATAGTGTTCCAATCATATACTAGAAAACTATTGTTATTGATAAGTAATTTTTCAACATTATAGTTAGTGATGATAAAAGTAGATTTTATCAGTACTAAAAGATGTGTCAATAAAATAAGGATTTTATTAGTTATATCAATAGTTGTAATAAAATTAAATTTTATTAGAACTTTTTAATAGTGATAAAACCCAATTACCATTATTTTTAATCATGTTATCAGTGCTTTAAAATCATAGATAAAATCATTTTTTGGGATTTTAATGATAGAATTTTATATAGTGGTGGGGAGACAGATTTTTAACCAGTCATCTTGGTAGGGAACATTTGATACATGGGGATTAGTGCAATAAAATGGGAATGTGATACATTGGGATGGGCATGGACTATAATGGCCCACATAAGGTTTGCATTAAAAAATACCTACATCCAAAGCATATAAATGTTAATAAATTTTATTTCATAAAAAGATAAAAAAAATCACATTTTATATGATTATCATGTGAGTGTTTCTTGGGTATCAACTGTGGGATATAAAATTTTATCATTCCTAATAAATTTAGATTTAGATTAAAATTTATTTATTTATTTATCTTTCAATTAATTTAGAAATTTTCTCACACAGATTATGAATTTTTATTTATTTTTTGACACAGATTTATGTTTGTTTATATGTTTTGAGAAACTAAATTATATCACACATAATGAATATAATTTTCACATCAAAAATTAATATAATATTTTTAACATATTAATATAAATTAAAATAAGTATACTCTTGGTAAAAAAATAAGTTTAAACACAACCAATAAAAAATTTATTTATATAAAATTGTTATTATTACAAAAAGTATAATTATTTTTAAAAATATATTATTTAAAGACTATGTTGTTTTAAACTAATTATATATATATATATTTATAAATTTAAAACTAATCATATTTTTAAAAAAATAGTGTAATAGATGAAAATAATTTCACTTGATCACTTTTTTTACTATAAGTGAAATTTATTTTATCAACATAATAAGATAAATTAAATTATTTTAAATTATGTTTATCTCATATTACATATAAGATAAATTGAATTAGTTTTTTAAAAAGTATCATTATATAATAAATTTTATTTATTATAGTAATTGATGGTTATGCACACTATTTAGAACCATTTCTATATGCTATAACTTTGATTTAATAAATGGTGAAAAATACCACTATCATCATTAATGGGATTTAGAAAACTAATTTATGGATGTAAAACCATGAGAAATTTCATGAAACAAGGAACAAAAATCTTTCCAAATTGGAAGAACCCCTAAACTTCAGTGTTATACTCCTTTAAAGATAAATGCACTAAAGCCACTATGTTAAGTTTTTCAACACTTACACACTGAAACAAACCCATACTACATGAAAAAGATATTGAAGTAAAATAACTAGAAAAAAGAAATAATAATGATCATATGGTTTATAAGTTAATCTTATATCCATGGGAGAACATTTTTTCACCTTCCATTTATAAAAAATTACTATATTATAAACCCTTCTAAAAAATCAACAAACTAGATAACTAATCATTACATCAAAAATATAAAAGTTTTCCCACCCCATCTTATAGTGGGAACTATTTGGTCAACCAGTTCCTCTGAACTCTATTAATAATGGGAACCCCACAAATTTCCTTATCCACCACCAATTTCCTATAAGTTTCTCTTCCTTGACTTCCATCTTCCAATTAATTGAACAAGTTACTCTTACATTCCATATGAATAATCTTACCTATCATACTTTACTTCTAAAACATGAGGGATGACCCTTATGTTTCATTATCAGAAATGTTTAAATATTTTCATAACATCCATTCATCCATATTTTGTATTAACACCAAGTATACACCTTGGTTTTATAACATAAATTTTGGACCACATGACTCCGTTGGACTTCAACCGCCACTATATTAATTAGGATAAGACTATCTTTCAAAGTTTATCTTTCTATATGACTGAATAAAAACATAAAATCATACTTCACATTACTAAAAATATCCCTCTTGAATATTAAATTCAAGGAAACCATGGAAATAACCAACACTCAGAAAAATCTAATCCATTAAACTTCCAAAAAATGAACAATCATTTATCAAACACATATTGATTACTATAGTGTTTCTAAGGAATGATGTTTCCTCATACTTTCATAAAATAAACATTGATGAACATGTCAACAAGATTCTATGTTTGGACTATCTCCTATAACTCTAACACTCTATTATCTATTATTTTTCAAATGAAATGATATTTTAAGTCGATGTGTTTAAACCATGAGTAAAACTCCAGGTTCTTTTCCAATTGAATTTTACTTTAACCATCATAGAATAATAATCCACCTTTATAATCCCTTTTTATATCCTAAAAAAAATACTTTTACCAAATTAGTTATTTTACTTGTTACATTACAACTATATATTTCTATTCCTCTATGAATAGTGTTTCCACCATCTCCGGCCTTTATATCCAACTAATTAGTATTCCTCTAAGCTTAAGAACATATACTATAGAAAACTATCATGTTTACATATCCCCTATAAAATTTTCATCCACATAACTCTATAAAATTCTTCCATTCCAATGCATAAAGCTATATCTTTTTAACCTTTTATACACTGTATAATCCACTTCATTACTTCCTTACATTCTTTCCCTTAATTATCCATGAACTAGATGAAGAATCCAAATAAAAAAATGTAATTCTCATTATTATAAATACCATGACATACATTAGGATACCTAGGACTGTTGAAATCAAAACATTCACTATGTTCTTGACCTTATCTTCCATTTTCAGTGCTTTCCATTTAGATAGTTTAAAGTGTCCAATCAATGAGGTTGAAGCTAGTTTACATTTAGTAATTTTAAATCTCTCAATAACCTTATATATGTAACCCATTTTAAGAAAAAACCAAAACTATTGATTTTCTATATCCCAAAATCTAAATTCCCAAGATTTTATTTGACATTTCATCTTAAATTATCTAAATACATAACTTTTCAACTTATGAATCCATTTAATATATAGACCTACTATGAGTATTTAATTCATATAAAGAGTAGGATAAAAAATATACCATATTAAAATAAATTTTAGTAGAAATATTGGATCTAGTTCCTCTAGAGGAAAACTTTCTCTTCCATGAAATCATGAAACTTCTAGTTCTATTCCCTTATTTCATACTTAAATCCATATATAATTCTATTCAGTTCACACACCAAGTCCTTAATCTAATTATCTATGAAGTGATATAAGTTTTAGGTAAATTTCTTCCTTTAAATCACTATAAATAAATAAAATCTTTACATCTATCTACTATAAGTGTAAACTTACAGAAGCAGCCAAACCCATCACCATCTAAATGGTAGCATGTTTAACTAATTATAAAAAATATTAGATAAAATCACTCCTTATTTATATTGAAATACTTTATGAACCATCTTATACTTGTAACACTTAACACCATCATATTTTTATTTTAAATGGAATCTAGTATTTATGCAATGATTTCTTTAGTTTTGGTAGTTTAATTAAATACCAGGCTTTATTTGTATCCAAAAAATCCATCTGCATTACTATCTCCCACTACTTAGAATTGTTGGGACTGAATGATTCTTATAATATCTCCTCTCTCCTCCATCCATAATAAGAAATTAATTTGTATCTAGTATGAACTTTTGAACTGGTCATATGATCTTGTTATATCTCTATAATTAAACCTATGGGTTTTTTATTTTTAAAGATGAAAATTCATGAAATTCACCTTTTGGAACAGTGGATTGAATTTCCATAGTTCTAGATTAGACTTATATATCATTCACAGGCTTTATTGAAACATATAAACATTATATTTCCCTTGAAAATTCTATATTTTGTGTCCTTCTAGAAATTCTAGTTAGATCAACTTGTATCTCGTCATTTGAATCTTTGCTCTTAACTTCCTTTTACACCATGTTCCCATATTTAGACAAGAACTTATAATTAAAGAGAACATTACAACTTATAATAACCTTTAATTTATAATTATCCATAAGGATAAATCAAAATTGTTCATCACCATATACCATAAATGAAAATTCAAGGGACATATATTTAGGTTTTCCTAGATCCTAGATAGCCACATGGACATATTTTATACTTATGAAAACATTGTGGTGAATACCTTCTCCTAGTTTTCCAAATCATAGCTGATCAAGAATCTCCCACCCCAATGGTGTGTAAGGAATGCTATTAGATAGGCACACTATACAATTTACCACTTTTGATACACTTCATACCTTTACACCTATATCTAGTTCTATACTTATATAATTTTACATATATCACAAGAGTTACAACCAACTCCCAAGATCCAAAGTTTAGTGTATTTAGAAACTAGGTACATTTAAATATTTAAATATTAATACAAAGTAAAATTCATCTATAAAAATTCTTCACACATTTAATTCTCCTATACATATCCATTTGATTGAAATTCCTAATGAAATGGAGAAATATAAAAAAGTGTGATCTCAAATAATCAGTAAGCAATAAATCATAATCATCGAGACATAATAACAATGAGATCATTGATCATGAGGGATGAATTATAACATATGATCTATGGGGAATAGCATGATAACATAAATAATGAGGATCATACATAATCACATGGAAGATAAGAATTAAGGGAATGATATCATAAGCAATGACATATTAAGAATGTGGAAACAATATAAAACATTCCATCATAAGCACATGTCAAGGATCACTTACAAGACCATTATCACATAGTGTAAAAAGTACCTTAATGGATTGGGTTTACTCTCTAATCCCATATATTTCATATCTTGAGTTATAAACATTTACTAACATATTATAATGATATCAGGACACTTCAAATAGTGGGAAAAGTCCCTTGGGGGATTTGATTTATTCCCCATTCCCATATGATCTCATAAGATATAATTATTTTCCTAATGAATTGGAGCATTATCATGGCACACCATTAAGATTTATAACATGTATATTCATATGTGTATCATATAAGGGAATAATATATTCAATTTTCAATAATTATAACATGATAAACCAGTGGAAATTATATGGGTATCCAATTATTTAAGTAACTTTCTAGGTAAATGTACTTCAATAAAGATAATAAACTATAAGGTATTTTAACAATATATAATTAATGGTATATAGTTTAGTAAATAATTTTCCACAGTCAATCAATGTATGGGAATCTAGGAGAACACCCTTAAAAAATAATAAGCCTTCATTGGTATATTTATTTAGTTAATCATTCTCTATAAGAGAGTTAAAAAGGTTAAAAATTGTTTTTTACATCTTATTTCATTTTTATGATAGACATTTCACCATTCTAGAATAATAAATGTGAAATTACTTTTATATTATTTTCATATTCACTATTGAAATAAATTTTAAATAAATTTCATGAAATACATAAGTTTATAAAAATATCATCGTTCACTTTAGTAGTGAGAAAACACCTTGGAGAGCGATGGTTTTCAAAATAGTTTAATAGAATTTAAAACCAAATAAATGTTGGAGTTTTATAATTTTTTTTATAATTATTATACTATTTTAATTTTTACTTTTAACTATTTTCTTTTTTATTTAATTTATTTATAGAATAATTTAAATAAAAGACCCTTTTTTGATAAACCCATATATCATTGTAATAAGGACTTAATATATGGGTTTTATAAGAGTAATTTGTTAATATATCATCAATAAGAGATAAAATTAATGATAATAAAATTAAATTAAAATCATGGTAGTATATAAATGTAATGCCTAAAGGAGTTTATTTTAAAGGAAACTTATGAAGAGTATTGAAAATATTTAATTAAGAAAACATTATTTTGACATGGTAATGGGATATAAAAAGTGTTTTATGAGAGTTATAGCCTCATAGGTTGTCATTAATACCTATGGTGATAAGAAATTTAGAAATATATAAAACTCATATTGAATAAAACTACCATTTATGTGATAGTAGTAATTAGAAAGTCTAAATGTAAAACCCATAATGATGGTTGGGAATATCATAGAAAAATCAAGTTAATGTTTTAAAAACAAAAGGTAATTTTGAGAAATTAATGGATGAAGATGTACCATTTCTAGTAATATAAAGTTAATGGGATAATATAATTATAATTAAGTCTGATTGGTCTTATTGGTGATGAAGTTAAATTAAAGAGAATACTTGATATTGGTGTTTTCTCTCTAATCTAAGAAATATGACATTTTCAAGATCAAATACTCAGGGTATTTATTAAATTAGGTGATTTAACACCATATTTATTCATTATAAATTATCCATATACAATGGTCATGAATGGATTGAGGGGAATAAATATGGATTAAAAAATTATGTTTTATCTTAAAGAGAAATAGTTACAAACTAAAAAGAAATAAGTTTACAATTTTTGTATGAGGTGAATAACTCAAATATGATCTAAAAATAAAAATAAACCACTAAAACAATCCATTTACATTACATCACTTTTCACAATAGAATGTTACCCACTTATGTTATCCATGAGGGGTTGAAAAAAATAAATAAAAAGGACCTAACAAATAAGGTAATAGGTGTAGGATTTTTGGGTGGAAGAACATCCGTGAGAGTCTCCCCCTAAACATTTATTATTACTCAAATCAACCTTGATCTATATTTATAGGCATAAGGGGTTGATAAAAAAAATATATTTTTAATCTTCCATGATATTATACTCAAATACCTATTTAAATACTTTTATCCCCATTCAAATTTAAAATGAATTATCGCATGAGATAATTTTCCCCTATATGAATTAAATCCATCAAAATAGTTAGAGAGAGAAAATATTTTAAAATTTCACTACCACCACAGAATAGACCAAGTTTATTGGGGATTTTTATTCTCTTTTCTTTTTTCATCCACAGTTAGTTTAACCATAGCTAATTTCACTCCCAACCTTCCCATTTTGATGGAAGTTTTATTTCACAATGTTATGGAATGATCACAATTAACCACTAGATCCCCAACCACATGTGTATATGAAACTATTCCCCTCTCATGATTAATTTATCATTCACTAAGGGATAAACTACACTCATAAAAGTTCTATTTTTAGGGAGTTTTACATTATTTATAATCCTGTTGGACACAATATCACTCCAATATGATGTAGGCCTAACCATTCATCCTAAAATTTCATGTATGCACCCCCAACCATTTTGAGAACCTTAGATTTTAAAATGTCACACAAATTTTTTTATCAATATTTCCTCATCAGAGAGATCTTATGAACCATGATATAGATTAAATAAGTAATACCATAAATTCAAAATCCATTTAATCTTGGCCATAAACATCCTACATGGCCAAAAACCTAGTTCAAATGTTTTTTTATCATTCTCCTTCTCCTGTGAACCATAGTGACCCTTAATGATGTGTAGCTGTAGATACTTTATCTATCATTAAATTATGAACTTCATAATTTATAGACTAATTTCCATATTATCATATAAGGATTTATTATATTATAAATTAGCTTCACCGAAGACACTTGAAGTCTATGAGTCTTTTCATGGTGGTTTTAAACTCGATAGAGATGAGATAACTTGAGATGAAGTTCCCAAAGTGGTTCTAATAGAGTAATATGGTTATTTTTAGTGGAATTACGGTGAGTATGAGGATGAAAATATGTGGTGGGTGTGTCCAAGGTGGGTCACAAAATTTTAAGAATAATGAAAAACCAATTGTTTATGTAGGGAATAGTTCCCCAATGAAGCTTCATCCCATATTAGTTTTATGAAAATAAAAGTTATCATTTTTCAAAATAAACATGACAAAAAGGATTTAGATGCACACTCCAGGTATGCGCACCTAATTAAATACACATATCATGGATTTTTGTCAAACTACATGGGACCATCGATCCTTAACCCACCCCTATTCACTCAATATATTCTCATATTAGCTCCGAAGTGTGCCGAACCACATCAGTACACATATTTGTGCTGGTTCATGTTGGTATCCTCCACTTGGTATAGTGGTAGAGGCCCATTTTTTCCTATATAAAATAAAAATAGTTTACAAAGAATTTCTAAATATAAAAAATTATTTCTTGAATTCAAATTTGATTCTATTTATTTTAATTTTAAAATTTTTTATCAAAAATATTTAAATAGAAATAAATTAATAAATCAATTAATAACTTGGGTATAGTGAATTGAAAATCAATTAAATTAATTATTTAAAATAATATTATATATATATAAAGTATTTCAATGATATAACCTCCCATTTAAATTAATTATTTTCCTCAAGCCTAAAATATCTAAATAGAAAAAATAAAGGGAACCCATTATACCATTATTTAAAATTCAACGTTTAATAGAGTTAACAAATTATAAATTGGGAAGAGTTTTTTGTAAGTATCAAATATGAATCATTCATAAAATTCCCACATGTCAATAAATTATGTAATATTTCCCTATGAAAAATGATGTAACTCCTCCTTTATTCCATTCATTCCTCTTAATTCACTATTTATTAAACATGCCAAGTTGTGATTTTCCTAAAATTTGTTTACGTTTCTCTCATCAATAAGGGAAAATATTTGAAATAGATTTGTGATCATACCTTAAGTACTTGTACCATACTTATAAACTTTAATATGACATACATTCTATAATTTTTAGATATAAATATCACAAATAATTATAGGTCTTCACAATTGAGATCAACTTATTATGAGGCTTAAGGTAGGTAGGTGTTGACATTAAAAACAGTAAGGATAAAAAAGGATGTTATGAATCTTAAGCACAATGCATTATATTCAAAAGAAAAGTGTAATGTAAATATCCCATATAAAGTATCATCAGCCTCTCCCAAAGATCAAGGTAAAATCCATGAAATCTTTTAAGAAAATTGAAGGAATGCACTCCATTTACATTTTCTCTATTTTTAATTTTTTTTTCATTTTTTAGAAATTTGTGCTCAAGAAATGTATCACATCCATCATTAAGATACAAATGATAAAGATCATTGGTCTTGTAGATTATGGTTTTTTACCCTCTAAAGTCACAACCATTTTTTTTCATTTTTTTTTATTTTTTTCAAAGAGAGGCAAGAATAAAGTACAATAAATGATATCATGAAACTATTCATAATATACCATAAAGTCAAACTAACATATCATCCTCAATAAATAAAATCCTATTACACCATATATAACCTCTCTGCCTCACTTCAATATTTTCAATATCATGAAAAGTACATAGAATATGGTAGGAATTGATATAATCAGATTGTAGCGTGGATCATTCATAAAAAGTAAATTATTGGTATTTAAGGGATAAATATTTTAAATTTCAAGTCACGTCTTCTAGGAAAAGGTATTATGATCAGAAATCCCAAAATCATTATCAATACCAAATTTACATCCCTTTCTTTGAAAAGATCAAATATAAGTCCAAGTTGGTAATATGTATAAAGTTCTTTTAGGAATATTTTCTAAATAATAATTAGAAATATTGGATAATAATATATTTTTTGGACTGAGAAACATATGATACAATGAAATTACTCATAGAATGTGTAATAATAATAAGTTAATCTACATGTATAAGGACCCATCCTTAAAACTTTACATAATCATGAATTAAATGAACAATTCACATAGAGGATCTTTTAAAATTTAGAGTTTTTAAGAATTAGGACATAACTATTACATCTCAAAAGATTACAAAGTAGACACTTCTACTAAGTTTCCATAAAATAAAAACTCTTAAAAATAAAAAAGTATAGTTCCATGTTTTAGATAGCATGTATTTCATTGATCCCATCCTTGACCCCATTTATCTTTAAGTCCTATGGAAAACATTTCAAAAACTTGGGATGAGCATAAAAATCCCAGTAAAGGATACACAAAGAAGGAAAACTGTTAGTTTTTTAAAAACAATAATTAAATCATGAATAATTTATCATAAGTAATACCTTTCACCTTTATGAAGTAGTAAATACTTTCCATTGAATAAAATATCATTACTTACCCTTTTGTAACCAAAATATTACCATAAAACCCATATAAAGAACACATAACACATAAAGGTAACTTGGGACATAAACATACTTAAATGGAATAACCATACGGTCAACATCGACACATATCACTAAATGGAATAGCCATACGGCCGACTTCCATACCCTATTCATTGGATGTTATAACGTAACCACCCGTCCTGGTATTCACGGCACCACCAATCATTTGGTTTATCATATAACCACCCGTCAAATGTCTAAGTACCATTATAAAATCATAACCCATAAAACAATTATAATTGAAAGAAAACATTTCAACATTTCAATAAAAATATATCACTTAAATATATTGACATAACAAATAAATTATCAAAACCATTTTCAATACCAAAATATATAAAAGAGTATATAGTATTTATTCAATTTTAAAAACATTATAGCTTTTTGAGGAAGCCAAAGATCAAATAATACTCACAGCGACGGAAAAGGTCGTTGTCACCGCGTACGTTAAAAGAAACATTACTTTTTTTAGTAAAACACATCATAGAAAAAGAATCTATTTTAATGAAATGAAAAGTCAAAGGTGTTTTATACAGAGTATAAAAGAAAGTCTTGTATTAGAACAAAATATGCCTCAATGAAAGGAGATTGAGATGAAGTCCCTTACAATGACGACATCCTTTGATTAAGGATAAATCAATTAAATAATTATGTGTGACAAGAGAATACACCAATTACAAGTGGATATTAAGTGTAAAACAATAAGTGGTCATTAACACATATTCATAGAATTACATATTCAAGGAGTACAAGTTTAACCCAAAGAATTGAAATTGGGTTAAGAAGTTCCCTTGCAAAAATTTGACAGCCTAACAGCGTCACTTAAAATTTCAGAAAAAGAGTTGATGAGAGAGAAAAGGGTATCTCATCACTTGGAAATAATTGAAACGCATGGAAGATTTTCTCCTATCGACCGGTCAAATTTCTGGTGCTCTGCTAATGTGTATAGCAGCCCTCGGGTCAAATCCTCAGCGATGATACTCCTAAATAGTTGATTATTTTTAATTGACTGTATTCTGATTGGGGGTTTGTTTGCAGAGCTTATGAAATAATTTATGGATGATGTTTGATTTAACAAATTGATAAATATTGTGGTGAGTTCATTATTAGGTAGTTAAGCTTGTGATATCCTTGAGCTTTTCTTTATATTGCATTAAATTAACACCCATGTCACAAGATGATTTTGATCGGAATTCCCAAGTGTTAAAGCTTTAATCCAAGCCATAACTTAACTTAAGTTTCTAATCATTAACATTACTTTTTTATGGTAGTGTATTTTTGGTTCCAATAATCCATGGAAACCACACATTAAACAAAACAAGTCATTAATCCATGACATGCTAAGTCCAACATACACAATGTTAATTCAAAGAATACTCATCGAGCAAAAGCTCTCAATCGCTTAACATAACTAAATAATGACTCACCCCAATGAAATATTTACTCAGGAATTGAAATGATTAGTAATATAATTGTAATTATTATGATGATAAATTAATAAGATAAGAAAAAGAAAGGGATAAGAAAAGAGCGGTGCGTCGAACACACACACGAAAGATTTTGAGAATCAAAATGGAATTTCAATTGAATGAGGAAGAAAAATGAGGGAATATAATTTAAATTGATTAAAACTATTTTAAGACTATTAATATTATACTACAGAAGGTGGATGAGAGTAAGATATATTCAAGAAGAAACTTGCATTAAAAAGGAATTACAAAAGAAAGGACATACAAAATTACAACAAAGAAGAACACAAAAGTAAAAGGAAACAAAGAGAGGAGGAGATGTCTCTCTTGTTGAAACAAGATCAAAGAATATCCTCCCAGGCCCTTGGAAAGGATCTAGTAATGCCAAACCTCCTCCTTAAGTCCTGAAATGCCAACCTCTTGGAAGGAGAGGAGAGGGATGTATTTATAGCCCAAGGAGTGGACTGTTTGCATTCCAAATCTATCCCTCCACTTGACCCGCATATTTACCAATCTGGACAGCTGAATCACGAGCTGGTGTCTTCTTCATAAATGTATATATGGATATCTTCTGTCTACCCTCAAAATCTTGCGGTCATTGGACTTTTTTTAGCCAAAGTTATGGCTATTCCATTAAACAAAGATAAAATGTCCATTTCTATCCATGACTTTTCAATGGATGAAATGTGAATGGATTTTTGAATAGTAATATGCCATCAAATATGGATAGTTTATTCAAAAAAGTTGGCCGCCTATAGCTTTTATTTCACACTGAAAATTATCAGCTCAAATGGAGTTCTAGATAAGGAGAAAAGTCTACATTTGTGTGCTGATTTTAATTCCCGACCAGAATGGTGGGCTGGAATTCATAGAATCATTTGGGCCACCTTTTGAAGACTTTGGGCCTTGAAATTTTTATCCAAGATGACACATATTGTCCCTCGAATTATGGTGGAGAGTAAACCTTTTTGGACATCTGGATTTAGCCCATTAAATCAATCTTCAAGGCTGGTCCAGTTTGTTCACAGATTCATTGGGCCTTATTTTGTGGTACATATGAACCTTCAAATGGAAGAATTGGCACATGATCCCTTCTAATGAAATGTTCTAAATTCAAATAGGAATCCTAAAAAACACGAACCATGAAATTTTGATAAGTATAGTAATAGTTATATATAATACATTAAACTGACTCAAATATGGATTTATTCAAATAGTGCTCAAAATTATATTTAATATTAAAATATGAATATTACACCCAAATTATGCACTTTTCATATAAAATAAGTAAAGGGAGTTAGTAAAATGTAATGAATAAATGAATAACATCAACTCCCCCACACTTAGTATTGTGCATGTCCTCATGTTCAATAAATATAAAAAACATGACAAAATCATTTTCACTCACCAACAAATATTAAAATTTTATTTTTTACCAATCAGGGGAGGTTCAGACCATTCCAATCATCCATATTTAATTCCACCACAAATTGTTACAGAAATAATGTTCCAAAAACAATTCATTTTTCATGCTCAAAATTAGAAATAGAAAATGTGGGCACTCAAAACTTACTCCACTCAAGATGATAAAATTAATTTATGGAGCTTCACTCATTCACCAACCAAAAGTGAACATCTTAGAGTTTGAAAGATCTCTCAGCTTCCATTCTCCATTCTAAAGTGCACAAGAATCAAGAGGACTTTTTAGGGGTTTTTTCTGTGGCTATGGGACGGTAGGATTATAATGTCCAAAAGGGCGGAAAGAGGGGCTAAAACACTAACATGGATAAAACAATGCACAATTTTTTTTTGAAATTGAAACATGGAAGAAAATGGAAATTTTTTTTACAAAGGTAAAAATGAAGCATGACAAAAAAGTGGAAGAAAATTTGAAGGGGATGAGAAGATGGAATATTTACAAAACACAAAGCTTCTCCCAATAACATAAGTGTTCCTTTTTCTTTTCATTTCTTTTTTTTTTGTATTTTTTCGAAAGTTGAACTTGAAATAGATCTCACACTAATCACCCAACCCATGTTTGATCTCCTCACGACACTAATTGTAATAGTTATAACAAGATCAAAGGTTGAGGAAGAATGATTTTTGACCTAACCAAGACACAACCCATTCTTTTCATTTTTTTGTTTTTGATTTTTTTTGAATTTTTTTTGAACAGTTTTCAATAATATTTGTAGAAAAGGATGTCAAGATGAGTCCATTACAACAAAACTCACTAAATTATGACCTCTCCCCCACACTAAAATGGATGCTTTCCCTCAAGAATATGACAACACGTTGAAAATCAAGAAAAGGATACCCAAAATGAAATCCATCCTCCCCACACTAAAATTTCAAGAAATTATGCAATGTAAATCCATGTAGATGTTGGGTGGGACAAGGTATTGGGTTTGTAATGTGGCTATCAAAGAAAAGGTTTACATAGGCTTGAAGGGGCTTTTAAAAGGAGGATTAATGTAGGGTAATGGGAGGCTATTTGGCCATTGTGATTCTCATGAGGTTAAAAAAAATGCCTCTATCATATTAATGCACACCAAAGTAGGAAATTAAGCTCGAAGGTCCAGAAAATCAAGACTCACAAATGGGGGTGAAAAACACACATTTTGAAAAGATGGTCAAAGGTGACCTTGGAATGAAAGCTATGATGTTCCTCACAGTAGGGGTAAATCATTTTCCAAATAAAAAATTGGGCATTCAACATTTATTGTTCTTGACACAAAATTATTTATCCAAATTCATGATGAAAATGCAAAATTTTTGAGATGAAAACATGTCTTTCGATTCCCCAAAAAGGTTCGACAAAATTTGAAAATTTAATGGTGAGTAATTATGACTCTCTTTTTTTTACCTTTTGTATTTTACTATTTTTTTAGTGTTTTTTTTAAATACATAGTCACATAAAAGAGAACGATAAAAAAAGTTTCGATGAAGAAAGTGGTAGAAAAAATGAAAGAGAGAGGAAGAAGAAGAAATAGAGAGAGAGGAAGATAGAGAGAGAGTTAAAGGGAAAGTGGTGCCCCCTAGTTTGGATTTGCTGGGTCTCCATCCAGTGGTGGTTCTATTGAAGTGGATGGGGATTAGATGGAAGTCAACGTGGTTCCCAGATTGTGAGACCTATAATGGTGATGCTTTAACCGATGTCCGTTAACCATGAATGTCCTTTTTGAAGAGGGGTCTTGGACTTGCACTGCACCAAATGAGTAAACATTAGTAATAACAAAAGGACCTTCCCAACGAGAATTAAGCTTACCTGGGTGAAGTCGGAATTGAGAATTGAAGATCATTACCTTTTCACCTTCATGAAATACCTTTCTCAGGATGTGTTTGTCATGGAGTACCTTAGCCTTCTCTTTGTACAGATTGGAATTCTCATAGGATTCTAGTCGAAGCTCCTCCTGTTCAGCCAATTGAAAAAATCTTTCTTCACCAGATTTTTCACAATCAAAATTACATATTTTCACAGCCCAAAAAGACTTACGTTGGATTTCAACTGGTAAGTGACACGCTTTACCAAAAACTAGCCTAAAAGGAGACATCCCAATGGGTGTTTTATAGGCAGTTCGGTAAGCCCAAAGTGCTTCACCAAGTCTTTCAGGACAGTCTTTTCTGGTGGGTTTTACAATTCTCTCAAGCACTCTTTTCACTTGTCTATTAGAAAGTTCAGCCATTCCATTTGTTTGGGCGTGATTTGCAGTTGAAGTTTTATGTACAACCCCATTCTTTTTCAGAAGATATTCCATGGTTCTATTACAAAAATGGGTTCCTAAGTCACTGATCAAGGCACGTGGTGTGCCAAATATTTGGAAGATGTGGGTCTTTAGGAACTCACTAACAATATGAGCATCATCCTTCCTAGTGGGTTTGGCCTCAACCCACCTTGAAACACAATCGAACGCAAGAAGAATGTATGAGAATCCATTGGAAGGGGGAAATGGTCCCATGAAATCAATACCCCAAACATAGAAGATTTCACAAAAGATTAAGGGCTTTTGGGGAATTTCATTTCTTTTGGAGATTATGCCAAACTTTTGGCATGTGGGACATGATTGACAGAACTCATGTGAGTCCTTGAAGAGGGAAGGCCAGAAGAATCCAGAGTCTAGGACCTTTCGGGAGGTCCTTTGTGGTCCTAAGTGGCCACCACCAGTCATTGAGTGACAGAATTATAATATGGAATAATATTAATCTTCATCAACACATCTCCTAATTACCATGTCTGCCCCAGTTTTCCAAAGTTTATTTTCTTCCCAAAAATAATATTTTGAATCACTTTTCAACTTCATTTTTTGTTCTTTTGAAAAAATTTCAGGAAAAACACCAGAAACCAAGTAATTTACAGTTGGGGCATACCATGGTAGTTTTGGAGTGAGAGATGAGAGGTGCTTAATTGGAAATTCAGGATCAATGATTTCAGAATGAGGAGAATTAGGAATTCTACTCAAGTGATCAGCCACAGGGTTTTCTTTTCCAGGACTATCTTTGATTTCAAGGTCAAACTCTTGGAGCATTATAATCCATCTTATTAGCCTTGGTTTGGAATCACTTTTCTTGAGTAAGAACTTAATAGCAGAATGGTCTGTGAAGATGATGATTTTGGCACCTAAGAGATAGGGCCGAAATTTATCTAAGGCATAAACCACAGCTAAAAGTTCCTTTTCAGTCACAGTGTAGTGAGATTGAGTTTCATCCAATGTTTTTGAGGCATAATAGATGACATGAGGAATATTTTCTCTTCTTTGACCAAGAACAGCCCCAACAGCTCTATCAGAAGCATCACATATCAATTCAAAGGGTAAGGACCAATCTGGGGGTTGGATTATCAAGGCAGATGTAAGAGCAGTTTTGAGTTCAATGAAGGCTCTCTTGCAAACCTCATCAAAATGGAAAGAGACATCATTTTGGAGCAAATGAGTGAGTGGGAGAGAAATTTTACTAAAGTTATGGATGAATCGCCGATAGAAACCAGCATGACCGAGGAATGCTAAGATGTCTCAAATAGAAGTGGGTTGAGGAAGAGATTGGATCACTTAAATTTTGGCAGGATCAACTTCAATACCATCTTTTGAAACTATGTGCCCTAGAACAATCCCATTAGAAACCATGAAGTGACATTTTTCAAAATTTAACACATGGTTACACTTGACACACTTTTGAAGGAATAGAGAGAGTGAATGAAGGCATGACTCAAATGACTCGCCATAAATGGTAAAGTCATCCATGAAGACTTCCATGAAGTGTTCTATGAATTATGAATAGATACTCATCATACAACTCTGGAATGTTGCAGGAGCATTACAAAGGCCAAAAGGCATTCTTATATATGCATATGTTCCAAAGGGGCATGTGAAAGTAGTCTTTTCTTGGTCCTGAGGTGCGATTAGGATTTGGAAGTAGCCGGTGTATCAATCAAGAAAGCAATAATGTGAATTTCTGGCCAATCTTTCTAGCATTTGATCAAGGAATGGAAGAGGGTAGTGATCTTTTTGGGTTTCGACATTCAATTTCCTATAGTGGATGCACACACGCCATTTGTTCTTCACTCAAGTTGTGACTACCTCTCCATGTTCATTTGTGACAACAATTATCCCACCCTTCTTAGGTACAAATTGAATTGGACTAACCCATTCACTATCAGAAATTGGGTAGATAATACCGGCTTGAAGAGTCTTGGTGATCTCTTCCCTAACTACCTCAAGTATGAGTGGATTGAGTCTTATTTGGGGTTGTTTAATTGGTTTGTATGTCTCCTCCAGATGGATGTGATGCATGAAAAGAGTAGGGTTTATTCCTGTTATGTCATCTAGGGTCCAACCTAAGGCATTTTTGTTTTCCTCTAACACTTGAACAAGTTTGGACTCCTCGGTTTCAGTAAGTGTGGCAGAGATAATGACTGGATATAAGTGATCATGGAAGATGAATGCATATTTCAGGTGTGCAGGAAGAGGTTTCAAATCTATCTCATCTTTCACTTTTGGGATAGACAACTCAGGAATAGAAGAAGGGACTTCAGTTGCTTCAGATTCATTTTCCTTAATACTGTCCAAGGTGGAGAAGTAGAGATCAGAATTGATGTGGAATTCAAGAGAGTTTTCAAGTTCTTCTAGATTAATGGAGTCTATGAATGAAAGGTCCACATCAACTTCACCATTTATGACTTGGTTAATCCTAGTGCATATTTCACAACTTCCTATCTCTTCAGAATAGGATGAACATGATGTAATGGGGTTCAATTGACTCTTAGAAGTGTCCTCGGAAGCATGGATTGAGAATGCAGAGTGATCCTCTGATGGGTATCGCATGGCTTGGAAAATGTTGAATTTGACCAGTTGGTCACTAAATTCCATGGATAAGATGAAAGAATGGACATCAATCTTGGTTCTCGCAGTCATGAAGAATGGTCTTCCAAGAGTTAGGGGAGATCGAGAAGAGTTCGTCTCACCTTACATGTCAAGGACATAGAAATCAACAAGGAAGATAAGATCATTGACTCAGACAAGGACATCCTCAATTATTCCCTCAAGACTGGTTGTTCTTCGATTGGCTAACTGAATGACAACACCCGTTGGGTTCAAGGGACCTAGACCAAGTTTGGGGAATATGTATTTGGGCATGACATTAATTGAGGCTCTTAGGTCTATGAGTGCATCATCAAAGTTGGAACTTCCAATTTGGCATGGAACCGTAAAGGTCCCTGGATATTTGCACTTTATGGGAATAGACTTCTAGGTGGAAACATTTTCAAAGGTCCTAAGTTGCCTCTTATGGGTACACAAATCCTTGAGAAACTTGGCATACTTAGGAATTTGTTTTATGGCATCTAAGAGGGGAATGTTGACTTCAACACATCTAAACATGTCGATCATTTCAGGATCAGGTTCAAAGGACTTCCTTGGTTTAGAAACAGCTTTTGGAAAAGGAATTGGATTCCTAAGTGGAATGGAAGGAGGTGAGGGAATGGATTCAGGTTCCTTTTCAATTTTCTTTTTCTTTTCGTTTTCTAGGTCAACATTCAAAGGAGGTTTTGAGGATTTATCTCGAGGCACAACAATTTTATTTCCTGATCTAAGTGCAATTGCACTTACATTACCCTTGGGGTTGGGTAATGGTTGAGCTGGGAGTTGGGAAGAATTTGATTGTTGTTGATGGCTCAGGTGGGATGCAAGTTAACCTATTTGAGTTTCAATGTTTTTAAGGCTAGAACGGGTGAAGGAGGCAAGATCTTCCACTGCACTTTCCCATGGTTGCATGGAAGAAGAGGCTTGTCCCGGATTGAGATTACCTTGATTTTGGTTATTGGGAAAGTGATTGTATTGGGTTGGGAATTGGGAAGGATCATTCAGATAGTGGAATCCAGGAGGAGGATTGTTCCTTTGATGTTGAGGAACAAAAGGATAAGGTTGATGGAAGTTACCACCACCTTGACCATATTGGAATTGGTTTGGATTTTGAGGAGGGAATTGAGGGGGATGAGAGATGGTATTACCATACCTCAATCCTGGGTTAAAGGTAGAAGAGAAAGGCTCATATTGAGGTTGGTTGAAGTTTCTAACAAACTGACCTGATTGTTGAGGGTTGGGGTTCCACTGAGCATATGCTGCATTGAGCTCCATTGGTCCGGATGAATCAGATTAATCCTCTTGAAGTTGTCGACATGTGTCTGTTGGATGAGCTGGGGAGCTACAGATTCCACAATTCTTGATAGGTCCAGGTAATAGTGACTGTGGAGAAGATGAGATTGGGGCTTTGGTAGCCACCGATAGTTGACGCACAAGACCTGTAAGTTCACTCATCCACTCACTCATCTTGTTAGGCTCTATGGATTGATTATCATGGTCTTTTTTGACTTGAGCGTGTGCTCGAGTATGGAATTATTGTGTGTTTGCAGCCATGTTACTTATGAGATCTCTTGCAGCTGCTGGAGTTTTGTCAACAAGAGTACCGCCACTTGCAGCATCAATGAGGGTTCGCTCCATAGCCAATAACCCCTCATAGAAGTATTGGATCAAGAGTTGGTCATGGATTCGGTGGTGTGGGCAGGTTGCCATAAGCTTTTTGAACCTCTCCCAGTACTCATGGAGTGATTCATTTGGGAATTGATAGATACCACTTATTTCCTTTCGGATGGAAGCAGTACGAGGAACATGAAAGAATTTTTCTAGAAAGAGATGCTTCATGTCATTCCATGTAGTTATGTAACCAGGAGGGAGGTAGTAGAGCCATGACTTTGCAGAGTCAGGTAGGGAGAAAGGGAATGCTCGGAGTTTGATTTGTTTTTCAGAAACCCCTTGAGGCTTCATGGTAGAGCACACCACCTGGAACTCTTTGATATGTAGATGCGGATCCTCACCAGCTAGCCCATGGAAATGAGGTAGAAGATGAATCAAACCTGATTTGAGTTCGAAGTTAGCCTATATGTTTGGATATTGAATACTAAGGGGTTGGTAATTCATATCAGGGGCAGCAAGTTCTTTCAATGTTTGTTCCCTAGGATTGGCCATATCGAATTCAATTGGTAGGGAAATGATTGGTTCTTGGGTGATTTGGTTATCCCTAATGGTACTCCTAAGTCGACGAAGAGTTCTATCAATTTCAGGGTCAAACAAATCTGAGGGATTATTTGGGAGGCTACGGGGCATTCATAGAGATTTAGAAAGGATGTGGAAGGCGAGTTTTTCTCGGTGTTTTTTTTTTCAGATTTTTTTAATTTTTTTTTTGTTTTTTTAAAAAAACTAAAAACTACCAACTACTTAAAGCACCATCCCCGGAAACGGCGCCATTTGAAATGCACGGACGATTGTCTCCTATCGACCGGTCAAAGTTCCGGTGCTCTGCTAATGTGTATAGCAGCACTCGGGTCGAATCTTCGGCGATGATACTCTTAAACAGTTGATTGTTTTTAATTGATTGTATTCTGATTGGGGTTTGTTTGCAGAGCTTATGAAATAATTTATGGATGATGTTTGATTTAACAAATTGATAAATATTGGGGTGAGTTCATCATTAGGTAGTTAAGCTTGTGATATCCTTGAGCTTTGCTTTATATTGCATTAAATTAACACCCATGTCACAAGATGATTTTGATCGGAATTCCCAAGTGTTAAATCTTTAATCCAAGCCATAACTTAACTTAAGTTTCTAATAATTACCATTACTTGTTTATGGTAGTGTATTTTTGGTTCCAATAATCCATGGAAACCACACGTTAAACAAAACAAGTCATTAATCCATGACATGCTAAGTCCAACATACACAATGTTAATTCAAAGAATACTCATCGAGCAAAAGCTCTCAATCGCTTAACATAACTAAATAATGACTCACCCCAATGAAATATTTACTCAGCCATTGAAATTATTAGTAATATGATTATAATTATTATGATGATAAATTAATAATATAAGAAAAATAAAGAGATAAGAAAAGAGCGGTGCGTCGAACACACACACGAAAGATTTTGAGAATCAAAATGGAATTTCAATTGAATGAGGAAGAAAAATGACGGACTGTAATTTAAATTGATTAAAACTATTTCAAGACTATTAATATTATACTACATAAGGTGGATGAGAGTAAGATATATTCAAGAAGAAACTTTCATTAAAAAGGAATTACAAAAGAAAGGACATACAAAATTACAAAAAAGAAGAACACAAAAGTAAAAGGAAACAAAGAGAGGTGGAGAGGTCTCTCTTGTTGAAACAAGATCAAAGCTTATCCTCCCAGGCCCTTGTAAAGGATATAGTAATGCCAAAACTTCTCCTTAATTCCTGAAATGCCAACCTCTTGGAAGGAGAGGAGAGGGATGTATTTATAGCCCAAGGAGTGGACTGTTTGCATTCCAAATATGTCCCTCCACTTGACCCGCATATTTACCAATCTATAAAGCTGAATCACGAGCTGGTGTCTTCTTAATAAATGTAGATATGTATGTCTTATGTCTACCCTCAAAATATTGAGGTCATTGGAATTTGTTAGCCAAAGTTATGGCTATTTCATTAAACAAAGATAAACTGTTCATTTCTATCCATGACTTTTCAATGGATGAAATGTGAATGGATTTTTGAATACTAATATGCCATCAAATACGGATAGTTTCTTCTACATAGTTGTCCACCTATATCTCCTCTTTCACACTGAAAATTATCATCTCAAATGTATTTTTATATAAGGAGAAAAGTCCACATTTGTGTGCTGAGTTTAATTCCCGGCCAGAATGGTGGGCTGGACTTCATAGAATCATTTGGGACACTTGTTGAAGACTTTGGGCCTTGCATTTTTTATCCAAGATGAAACATATTGTCCCCCGAATTATGGTGGAGAATCAACCGTTTTGGACTTCTGGATTGAGCCCAGTAAATCAATATTCAAGGATGGTCCAGTTTGTTCACAGATTCATTGGGCCTTATTGTGTGGTACATATGAACCTTCAAATGGCGGAATTGGAACATGATCCCTTCTAATGAAATGTTCTAAATTAAAATAGGAATCCCCCAAAACAAAAAACATGAAATTTGGATCCGTATATTAATAGTTATATATAATACAGTAAACTGACTCAAATCTGGATTTATTCAAATAGTGCTCAAAATTATATTTAATATTAAAATATGAATATTACACACAAATTATGCACTTTTCAAATAAAATCAGTAAAGGGAGTTAGTAAAATGTAATGAATAAATGAATAAAATCAATAATATTTATAGAAATAAGGATATAGAATAACATATACCATCATAACAAGATGTAAATTAAAAGACATAACAAAAAGAAGTCTTTTAAAAAGAAGAGGATGAAAGGTTCCCTTACTGATTTTGGTAACATTCAAAACGTACAACCCATAAAAGAAGGGTCATACAATGAAGATATAAATACCCATAAATTAAATTATATTACACAAAGAATACAATCATGGGCAGTACATACACCACACAAAAAGAAAAAGTGGCAAATGAAGCATGAATCTTACACGAACAAAAAGTGAGATAAAAAACCCTTACCCCATTGTGATCAATCGAGTTGTATGAAAAAAAGATAATAAACACCAAATGAATCACACAATACCTTGAATATAAATTTAATCATTATAATTTATATTAAAGGGCAGTAAAAAATACACCAAATGCAATAAATAAGTGGTGAACAATTGAAATCTCACGGAATTAAAAGTGAGATAAGAAATCCCCTTATGAAATTTCAGTAGCCTAACGACGCCACTTAAAACTTAAAAAAAATGGATTTATGAGATCATATAGGGTCTCTCATCATATAAACATAAAAATTATAGTAAGAGGAATATAAAATAACATCCTACAATGTAAGAAAGAGGAGCTTAAAATAAATGACATAAAAAAGAGAGTACTTAAAAAGAAAGAGAGAGGTAGAATCCCTTACCCCAAGTCTGACTTATCTTGATCGTTTCTTTATATTATTGAATAATAAACATTGGTAAATTTATAATTTCTTAAGGAACTACTTTAATGTTTATTATTGAATTCATATCACATATTATAATGTTATAATAATTAGTTAATTAAGAGAGTTCATATCAGACGTTTTTGTCGATGTTCGGTACATGAGTCAAAAATGAACTTGTTTGAAAAGAATTGTCCATGTACTTATAAGTAAATCATATCTAGAATAATATTAATGATTTAAATATACTATATATCTAGTATAACTTAATTTTATACTATTCCAAAACATTTCGAGATAGAAAATGAAATGCACTGTTCATGGAGACAGTAGGCCGTACGTACGCATGAACGCTACTTTCATTTCTTTGTCATATTAATGGAATTAAAACTAAATGAGAGATATATATATTATAATTCCAGTATAATATATATTTTATATAGGTCACATAAGTTCATTAATTTCATTTTTTATACATTCCATGTATTGCATGAACGAGTCACATCACTTGAGGGGGCAGTAGTCCACACTTCCTCGTATGAAATTATCGCATTTGCACAACATGAAATGCATAAAGGTATATTTTAAATATAAAATAAAGAAGAATATAGAAAACATAAATACCATATATATCATATATAAAATACAGTGACATCATAATGGCCACCATGAGAGGCGGTAGGAGATAATTGAACAATCAACGTTTCGTGAGGCAGTAATTCACCATCCACGGAAACAGTATGTTCTTTAACCATTAGATGGAGGTGTGTGTCAGTTTAGCTCTAATAATTATCATAAAAACATCCTAGTATATTTAATATACTGTTTTTGTTACAAAATAAAGGAATAAAAATAGTTTAGGGTGTTGGAGAAGCAAAATAAAACAAAATAATATAAGAGAAGACATTACCTTTAAATCGGGTAACTCCCCTTTGTTTGAACTAAAAGGGTTTTTTAAAGAGATTTCTGCCTAAGGTAAGGATTCTAGGATGAATATAGGGATGTGTAGAGATAATATGAGTAGGTTTTGGATGAGCCAAGGGCTTGAGAGGTGTGGGTAAGGGAGTAGAGGTGGGGGCCTTTTATAAGAGGGTGGAGGGGCACTCTTGGAAGGTCATGAAATGTTACATTATTATGAAATGATTTTAGGATTTTAAAGGTCCCAAAATGATATATTTCGAGGATAAGGTGATAAGGGTTCAAAATCCACCCATTCAATAGGTTTTAGACAAGTGTAAGTCTTATATTTTACCTTATCTTTTCATTTTATTTAAATCGTTCATTAATGAGGTAATCACTGCATCATCATGGTGTCATAAATAAATTTACTTAATGTCTAAAAATTATAAAAAAATTACCATGATGTAGGAAATATTTTTAGATTTATAATGAATATTTATATTCAAAATGATAATTTATATAACTCCAAGTAAAAATTGTTTTAGTAAAACAATACATGTTTGTGACATATTTATTTTAACTTTAAATAAAAAGTTATTAATGTGATTTTCTTACCCAAGTGGCTCCCTGGGGTCCCCAAGTGTACCCATGGATTGTATTGGTCGTCCATGAATCATCAAATAAGGGTAGGACATGTGTCAAGGTAATTTCATATTATTAAAACATTATTTTTACGTTAAATTACACCAATTACCTTTAATCGCGATTAATAAAACTTAAAAGTTACTATTCAGCAAAAAATTATTTTCATCCCATTGAACCACATTTTACTTACTAATGACAACCATGTATGTCGGATTTTGGAAATTCAATTAACAGATGTGATAAAATTTCATTTAAACAAAAAAAATTCAGTTTTTTTAACTACCACTTAGTGGTTTCACTATTCATCAAAATTGATGTTTTTTAGAAAAATACCAAAAATTCACCCTAATCTATATTTGATATTCTAAATTCAAAAATTATGTCTATTTTAAAAAATTTAAAACATATAATTTTCATTAATTAATTTAATAATTAATTCCTATTGTCAAAACAAATAACGCGTTTTTAAGAAACAATATCTATCAAAAGATTGACCCTTGTTTAAGTCCATATTCAAAGTGAAATTAATTTCAATGACCAAAATTGGATTAAATGGTAAAAATATATTATAATTTTACTTTAAAACCAATTCAAAAGATAATCTAATCATATAAATAAATTAGATTAAAATGAGGTTTTGAATTAAAATACAACATTTTTCACTTATTCATTAAAAATGAACTTTATCGGAAAAATAACAAAAACATACACAAAGTAAATTTTGATGTCCCGATTCTAAAGAAGGATTTTATTTGGTCCAATAGAATTTATAAGAGTTACCAAAACTATTTTTAAATAGGGTTCTCTATCAAAAGGCGATAAATCGACCTTTTAGTGAATATTAGAGTATCTATGCCTAAAATTGAATTCTTTTCGTATTTTAAGCCTTTATATTTTATTGGATTAATGTGAAAACATTTAACAAACATATATAATCATATTTTAGTTATTTCTATTCATTCCCGCCAATACAATGGCTACGTGTTAACTACCATTTAAAATAATATTATTATATTATTAGTGTGAAACATAAGATTTCAAAGAAACTCGTCGTTGCGTATTGGGTACGCCATCGAGCATAGAATTACCTTTAAATTAACATTAACATTTTATTAAAAAATATTGATAAATATGAGAATTTCATATTCTTTATTTACCCAGGATGTTACATCCTTCCCCCCTTTTGGGAATTGCGTCCTCGCAATTTTAAAATTGGGATCGAAAACTTCATTGAAAGCCACACATCAGAAAAGGAGTAAATTAAACTTTCACTTTAAAAGAAAGAAAGAAAAGTAAAAATGTCACCCAAGACAACAGATACTAGGATTCCATGAAAACATGGATATAGAGAAGAAACCAAACCATCATGTTATGATGGAGAGTGATGGGACAATATGTCTAGGAGAGAGTTAACCACCAGAAAATCACAAACTTGTGATGGGTTAAATGATATTTTATTCCCCAGTAGGAAAAGTTAACAGAAAATGTTATTGTTTTAAGTTAATTTTCATTGAGGAATTTATTTATGATCTTAACTAAAACATAAGGTAACATACTTACTTGTCGTGTAGACATTCATCTCTTACTAGATTTCTAACACAAACCCATATTTTCTCCAAAAGGTGAGTATTTAGGATGACTTGTTCACATTAAGAGAGCTATAATCAACTTCTAGAGAATCAACTAATCCACAAAAGGGAACTATATATTTCCCATGTCTTTAGACCTTAACCAAAACCAAAATTGTTAGTATAAGATCAGATAATCCAAAAAAAAACGATAATCTTTTACAAAAAATAAAAACTACTCTTAGTCTTCAAATTTTTTCAAAAAACCCAAAGTTCAACAGAGACCATTCAATACAAAATTTCCCTTAAAATTATATAAAGATAAACCAAACTATAATTGAAACCCAAATCTATGAAGGACTTAATCACATAGTCTTCCAAGGTAAATCTTAACATTTATCTCTAAATAACATCAGTTACTCTTAAAGTCTCATACTGAAAAGTAATTAACCTAATCACATATCTTCCATGATTGGTTAATAATTTCCATGGATAACCCAAAATAAACTTATTACTGATTCATAAGATCATATAACTAAAAATAATTAGTCATACTAACCAGGGACTTCACGTAGTCTAGTTGTAGGTGATAAATGCCAGTCGCAATTTGGTTGTGGGTTAGATTACGCAGCTTCGTCCGACGCGATGGGTTGTCACACGGTCTATGTGTTGTCCTTTTTACAAAAAACAATATAATTCTTAAAACATTCCCCAAAAAGAGATAAAATTTTCAAAAACAACCATAACATAATTAATCTCAAGTTTATCTCTTGCCGTTCATTTTCCATCATAACATATAGTAACCCATAATTACCTCAAAAGTTAGGATCATATAAACCATAATAGTTAAATTTATAGTTATTACCTAAACTTACACATCGAGTTGGTTCTCTCGTACATGATGCATTAGAGAACTCACCAAGGTTCAAGTGGTTAATCATGACTACTGATAGTTGGTTGAGAATAACCATAAGAGTTCTCATTACAGCTCCCATATCATTCGGTTGTTCTTTCAGAAAACCGTCACAGTTTTCTTCACATCCACTATTACTTTGGTTCCTGCTAGATCCATCCATTTACTAAAACCAAAAAGGTCAGTGTGAGTATATCATTAGAATTATCATATAATATCTTATGAGGAGGGTAAATACTAAGATATAATTATTCATGTTATCTTAAACTCATTCACTTTATCTAAAACTATGAATATTTCTAAAATCCTAACCATTATTATAATGTCACTTGTGCTTAAAGAATACCCTAACATCTAAAGTTATCTAAACCGAGCTCTGATACCAACTATAAGGACCCTGCCTTAAAAAATTACATAATCATGAATTAAATGAATAATTCACATAGAGGATCTTTTCAGGTTTAGAGTTTTAGGGAATTAGGACATAACTATTACATCTCAAAAGATTACAAAGTAGACACTTCTACTAAGTTTCCATAAAATAAAAACTCTTAAAAAGAAATATGTATAGTTCCATGTTTTAGATATCATGTCTTTCCTTGATCCCATCCTTGACCCTTTTCATCTTTAAGTCCAGTGGAAAACATTTCAAAAACTTGGTATGAGCATAAAAAGCCCAGTAAAGGATACACAAAGAAGGAAAACTGTTAGTTTTTTCAAAACAATAAGTAAACCATGAATACTTTATCGTAAGTAATTATTTTCACATTTATTAAGTAGTAAATACTATTCACTGAATAAAATATCAATACTTACCCTTCTGTAACCAAAATATTACCATAAAACCCATATAAATAACACATAACAAATAAAGGTAACTTGGGACATAAAAATACTTAAATGGAATAACCATATGGTCAACTTCCACAAATATAACTAAATGGAATAGCCATACAGCCAAATTCCATACCCAATGCATTGGAGGTTATAACGTAACCACCCATCCTAGTATTCACGACACCACCCTTCATTTTTTTATCACGTAACCACCCGTGAAATGTCCAAGTACCATTATAAAATCATAACACATAAAACAATTATAAAGGAAAGAAAGCATTTCCACATTTCAATCACAATATATCACTTAAATATATGAACATAACAAATCTATTACCAAAACAATTTTCAATAACAAAATATATAAAAGAGTATATGGTATTTATTTACTTTTAAAAACATTACGGCTTGTTGAGGAAGCCAAAGGTCAAATAATACTCGCGGTGGTGGAAAAGGTCGTTGTCACCGCGTACGTTAAAAGAAACATTCCTTTTTGTCATTTAGTAAAATGCTTCGTAGAAAAAGATTTCCATTGAATGAAATGAAAAGTCAAAGGTGTTTCATACAATGTATAAAAGAAATTATTGTATTAGAAGAAAATATACCTCAATGAAAGGAGATTGAGACGAAGTCCCTTACAAAGACGTCATCCTTTGATTAAGGATAAATCAATTACATAATTATGTGTGATAAGAGAATACACCAAATATAAGTGGATATTAAGTGTAAAACAATAATAGGTCATTCACACATATTCATATAATGACATATTCAAGGAGTACAAGTTTAACCCAAAGAATCGAAATTGGGTTAAGAAGTTCCCTTGAAAAAATTCGACATCCTAACAACGTCACTTAAAATTTCAAAAAAAGAGTTGATGATAGAGAAAAGGGTATATCATAACTTGGAAATAATATATATAGAAATAAGGATATATAAGAACATATCCCAACACAACAAGATGTAAATTAAAAGACATAACAAAAAGAAGTCTTTTAAAAAGAAGAGGATGAAAGGTTCCCTTACCGATTTGGGTAACTTTCGAAATGTACACCCCATGAAATAAGGGTCATACAATGAAGATGTAAATACCCATAAATTAAATTATATTACACAAATAATACAATCATGGTCAGTACATACACCACACAAAAGGAAAAAGTGGAAAATGTAGCATGAATCCTATAGGAACAAAAAGAGAGATAAAAAAACCCTTACCCCATTGAGATCAATCGAGTCGTATGACCAAAAGATAATAAGCACCAAATGTATCACATAATACCATGAATATAAACAAAATCATGATAATTTATATGAAATTTCAGTACAAAATACACCACATGAAATAAATAAGTGGCAAACAATTTAAATCTCACAGAATTAAAAGTGAGATAAGAAATCCCTGTAAGAAATTTCAGCAGCCTAACGACGCCACTTAAAACTTCAAATAAAATGTATTTATGAGATAAAATAGGTTTTATAATCATATGAAAATAAAAAGTAAAGTAATAGGAATACTAATTAACATCCCCCAACATAATAAATAGGATCTTAAAATAAATGACATAAAAAAGAGTTCACTTAAAAAGAAAGAGAGAGGTAGGATCCCTTACCCCAAGTCCGACTTGTCTTGCTCGTTTCTTTATATTAATGAATAATAAATTTTGGTCAATTTATAATTTCTTAAGAAACTCGTTTAAAGTTTATTATTAAATTCATATCACATATTATAATGTTATAATAATTAGTTAATTATGAGAGTTCATATCAGACGTTTTTGTCGAT
Source organism: Viscum album (assembly GCA_963277665.1). NCBI lineage: Eukaryota > Viridiplantae > Streptophyta > Magnoliopsida > Santalales > Viscaceae > Viscum > Viscum album. The sequence continues at coordinate 792,185,469 of OY728151.1, forward strand.
GTTCGGTACATGAGTCCAAACTGAACTTGTTTGAAAAGAATTATCCATGTAGTTATAAGTAAATAATATATAGAATAGTATTAATGATTTAAATATCCTATATATATAATATAAATTCATTTTATACTGTTCCATAACATTTGGAGATAGAAAATGAAATGCACCGTTCATGGAGACGGTAGGCCATACGTACGCATGAACGCTACTTTCATTTCTTTGTCATATTAATGGAATTAAAACTGAATGAGAGATATATATATATTATAATTAAAGTATAATATATATGCTATATAGGTCACATAATTTCATTAATTTCATTCTTTATACATTCCATTTATTGCATGAACGAGTCACATCACTTGAGGGGGAGGTAGTCCAAACTTCCTCGTATAAAATTATCGCATTTGAACAACATGAAAAGCATATAAGTATGTTTTAAATATAAAATACAGAAGCATATAGAAAACATAAATACCATATATATCATATATAAAATACAGTGACATCATAATGGCCACCATGAGAGGCGGTAGGAGATAATTGAACAATCATCGTTTCGTGAGGCAGTAATTCACCATCCACAGAAACAGTATGTTATTTAACCATTAAATGGAGGTGTGTGTAATTGTAGCTCGAATAATTCTCATAAAAAATCCAAGTATATTTAATATAATGTTTTTTTACAAAATAAAGGAATAAAAAGAGTTTAGGGGGTTGGAGAAGCAAAATAAAACAAAAGAACATAAGAGAAGACATTACCTTTAAATTGGGTAACTCCACTTAGTTTGATCCAAAAGGGTTTCTTGAAGAGATTTATATATAAGGTAAGGCTCCTAGGATGAATAGAAGGATGTGTATATATAATAGGAGCATGGTTTGGATGAGCCAAGGGCTTGAGAGGTGTGGGTAAGGGAGAAAAGGTGGGAGCCTCTTATAGGAGGGAGGAGTATCACTCTTAGAAGGTTATAAAATGTTACTTTATTATGAAATAATTTTTGGATTTTAAAGGTCCCAAAATGATATATTTATAGGATATTGTGATAAGGGTTCTAAATCCACCCATACATTAGGTTTTATACAAGTGTAAGTCTTATATTTTACCTTATCTTTTCATTTTATTTAAATCATTCATTAATGAGGTAATCACTGCATCATCATGGTGTCATAAATAAATTTTTTTATTTAATGTCAAAAAATTATAAAAAAATTACCATGATGTAGGAAATATTTTTATATTTATAATTAATATTTATAATCAACCATATAACTTATATAACCCCAAGTAAAAATTGTTTCAGTAAAACAATACATGTTTGTGGCATTTTTATTTTAACTTTAAATAAAAAGTTATTAATGTCATTTTCTTACCCAAGTGGCTCCATGGGGTCCCCAAGTTTACCAATGGATTTTCTTGGTCGGACATGACTCATAAAATAAGGGTAGGACATGTGTAAAGGTAATTTCATATTATTAAAACATTATTTTTACCTTAAATTACACTAATTACCTTTAATCGTGATTAATAAAACTTAAAAGTTACTATTCACCAGAAAACTATTTTCATCCCATTGAACCACATTTTACTTACTAATGACAACCATGTATGTCATATTTTTGAAATTCAATTCATATATGTGGTAAAGTTTCATTTAAACGAAAAAAATTCAATGTTTTTAACTACCACTTAGTGGTTTCACTATTCATCAAAAATTAAAGTTTTTCAGAAAAATACTAAAAATTCACCCTATGATATATTTGATATTCCAAATTAAAAAATGATTTCTATTTTAAAAAATTCAAAACATATAAGTTTCATTAATTAATTTAATAATTAATTCCCGTTGTCAAAACAAATAGCGTGTTTTTAAGAAACATTATCTATCAAAAGATTGACACTTGTTTAAGTCCATATTCAAAGTGAAATTAATTCCAATGAACACCATGAGATTAAATAGTAAAAATATATCATAATTTTACTTTAAAAACAATTCAAAAAATAATATCATAATATAAATAAATAAGATTAAAATTAGGTTTTGAATTAAAATACAACATTTTTCACTTATTCATTAAAAATGAACTTTATCGGAAAAATAACAAAAACATACACAGATTAAATTTTGATGTCCCAATTATAAAAAATTATTTTATTTGGTCCAATTGAATGTATAAGAGTGACAAAAACTATTTTTAAAGAGGGTTCGCCATCAAAATGCGATTAATCAACCTTTTAGTGAATATTAGAGTATCTATGCCTAAAATTGAATTCTTTTCTTATTTTAATCCTTTATCTTTTATTGGATAAATGTAAAAACATTTAACAAACATATATAATCATATTTTAGTTATTTCTATTCATTAATCCCAATACAATGACTATGTGTTAACTACCATTTAAAATAATATTATTATATTATTAGTGTGCAACGTAAGATTTTAAAGAAACTTGTTGTTGCATATTGGGTATGCCATCGAGCATAGCATTCCATTTAGAGTAATATTAACATTTTATTCAAAAATATTGATAAATATGATAATTTCATATTCCTTATTTACCCGGGATGTTACAACATGAACTTTAAAATTTTAATGTATAAAAATGGAAAGTAAATTTCATCTACATGTGACTATAAAGAAAAATCACGATTCAATAAATCCAAATCCATATTTTTAATAGAAATCATTAAATTTCACAATATTACTCTTTAATTCACTCAACATGAAAAATTAAAACATTACATAATGAGATTCCTAATAAAATCATGTCTCTAAGATAATTTTTTAACACATGGCATGAAATTTCTTCATTAATATTAGAAAAGATTTGAAAATAGGGGAGTACAAATGAATGATAAAATGTAAAGATTAAACCCCTTTAAAATTAATATATTCTCCCTTGAAACTCTTTCTAGATAAATTAGGTGCATCTGTCTTGACTAATATAGGTATTAAATTAAAATTAAAATAGTGAATGTTATGGTCAATTTTGATAATAATTCAAACAATAAGGGGATTTGATCCTAAATTTTTTCCCAAATATACTTCATAAAAAAATAAAATCCTATATTCTTAGAAATAATAATTTTTTTGGTCACCTCCCCAAAATAATTTGGTTATAGTTGTTATGCTTAACCTTACCTCTTGAAGTTAAATGATTGATGGTAGGAAGGAGGTTACCTATCATGGATGGATAAATGGTCAGATCTATGACTCGTCCACATAAATAAGTAATATCCCTTTTTTATATAATATCTTCACTCCCCATATTATAAAGAGATTCACTAGATATATTAGCCCAAAAAAACATTTTTTGGTTGTTGTTGAAAATTAAAAAGATAGCTGTTGAACAACACAAACCCACGAGCATTCCTTAATCTATTTAGTGACAACAATCCTTCCCTAATATTATATCCATTCTATCTCATCCCTAAAAATTTAACCTCTATTTTTTCTATTAATTTTTACACTTTAGTATATTCATAATATCATTTTTATAAGGAAACAATATCCTCAAATATTTTTAGGATTTCATCTACAAAATCATCATCTTTTTCATCTAGATTTCATTGCCTAATGTATATTGAATTTCAGTCCTTCTACCCTAACTCTTAATCTTAATTTTCCACTTTAAACATCAATAAAATACTATCCAGTATCTATGAATGTTATTCCAAACATTATTGGGGTATTATCCTCATCCATGTCTAACACCTATAAATCTGATATAAAGTATTACTCATTTACTCTGGCAATGAAATATTTATGTAAACCTCTAGGAAATTTCACTGTTTTATCTAGAAATTGAAGCATAACTTGAGTTAGATTCATATGTTCTAATCCCATTATCTTGAATCTTGCATATCACATTATATTAACTATTTATACTAAATCACCCAAATCCCTACCAAACTCATATGAACAAATATGGATAGGAATTATAAATCTACTTGGGTCTTACTTATTCTTCATTAGATTCTTTGATACCACTGCTGAGAGTTCCCCAGAGAGTGTTATTGGGCCTAATTCTTCAAGCTACGTTTTGTAAGATACTAATTATTTTAGGAACATAGCATAGATAGATGTATTATTTAATATATAATTTAATGTAATGTTTATATAGTGTTTTTAAACATGTTTAGAAATATACCTCACTTTTCCTCCAATTTTCATACCCAAGTCTCTCCAATAAAGGAACATCCACACCCGATCCATATTTTTTGTATTTTCTAATGACACTTTTAAGGGGTAAGTGTGAACCCTTTCAAAAAAACATCAGATTCAAAATTAAAAATTCAAATAAAATATAAGACTGCCATTACCACCTTTCAAAAATCCACATAATTCAAATTTCAAAATTCATCACCCATCTCATCATGCGCCAACCTCCAAAATAACATTTCCATCATCACTAACACCACTGTCTATCATTGTCACCACTCGATGTCGTCATTACACGGGTTTCGTCGCTGTCGTCGATCAAAGCACCATACCGTAATGCTGGTGTCCATCGTCTCCACATCATCGACGAGAACAGAAAAACAATGGATTCCAGAAACCATAAATCAAAAGGCAAAAAACATCCAGAAACAGACATGAAACCCAAAGGAATCACGGGCCATGTTAACACACGTCGGGCAAAGTACCAACGCCATCCTTCATCAACATGAGATACTACCAATGCCACCATCTTTTCTTAAGACCATAAATAATGAAGAAAACCTCACCATCATCGCCTCCAAAACAACAACAATGTCTCCAAGAGCCATCATCAAATGAGGTCACCACCAAACGAAACAAATATCTTCGCACAAAAACAATAGATCTGAAACAAACCATGGATGTCGTCAAAGGTTTCTTACCTCTACACATACCTGAACAAGTAGTGAACCCGCAAATCATCAAACAAAATAGGACCATCATAGCTCGTGATAAAGCTAGCAAATGGAAGCACCTCCTGGAACACCATCAACCAATCAAACCGCACTTCCCAAAGCATCCATGAAACCACCATGGAAGATCGACTTGGATTGAGCAAAGGCACCGGAAGCCAGAGCAATGGTAGGATTGGGTTAGGGAATCACCAAAAAGTGAAACCTCAACTGAGTCACCAACCTGGACTGTTGAAGCCATAGCCAAGCGAAAATAAACCCTGAGAAACCCACGAAACTAATCCCGCACATCCCAAATCTCCCTGTGAAAACCGGCGCAACGGACCAAATTGGGGTCGGAAACACGGCTACAGGGGGGACAAAGCAAGGGAAGAACAAATGGAGGCTTTGACCAGGGGAAAGTACGTAGAGGGATCTGATATGGAATGAAAAAGAAAGGAAAAATAGAAATGAACCAAATATCCAGGAGAACCATGTAACTAGGGAAAATGGGGAGGTAAAAGTAAAGAGGGAGGAAAGGGGGAAGGCAAAGCTGGAAGCGGCGCGCCATCCTCCCCCACCGAGGCACCACCGAGGAACCCTAATAGAAAGCGCTGGGGGAGAGAAGCCGCAATAAAGGAACATCCAGTTTATAGAGTGGTGGGGATTCTTTCTCTGCTTATTTATCCTATTAATTCATCTTTTCTTTCCTCAAATTTTTTATCTCTCTCATATTTATTATCTATTTTCTTTATCCTCTCTTTATCACTTTCTTCCAATATTCCTCCACTCATTAAGCTAATGGAATTCATATCTCCAATAAAATTGACCTATGATGTTCCTATCTACGTCTCACTTGGCCCCCCCTAAGATGATCAATGATTTAACCAACCTAGAAATATAAATTTATCTTGGTATGTCTTTTATTTTACTCCCAAAATCTTTCGAATATTCTGCCAAGTCACAGATATATGATACGAGTGTGGTTTTGAAATTGGCTAGTGTCCCTTATAGTGGGTGGACTTGAGTAGTGATCAAGGGACCCTAAGTTAATTGACACCCATGTAGTATTAGTTTCAATACTCACCCTTATGGTTGATAACTTTGATTTGATGGTTGTAGCTATAAGTAATTGAATATAAACATAATATAATATTGAGTTTTGATCAATAATTAATTCTCTCACATTTTAGGATATTTTCAGGTTCATAGTTTTAGAGAATTATGTCATAAATCATATATTAAAAAACCATATATATATATATAAAGTAGACACTTCCAGTCAGTATCTATTTTTCCCATGATACAAAACTTCTGAAATAAAACATTAGTTATTTTTCTAAAAAATTATCATGACTTCCAACTTGAACACGTCCTTTCCATTAATCGTTATTAAACTCTATGAAAAACATTTTAATATCAGGGATGAGTGAAAAAAGATTAATAAGGGACATAAAAAGTATAATTTAATTATTCTAGTGAAAACATTAAAACCCATAAAATGTTTACCTTTATCTCAATGTATATTGATAGAAATTAAATAAATTATTTTCAAATAAAATCCAACCCACGTTTTTCTCAAATAATTCATTTAAAATCCTTATCAATCACATTTAAATCATATAGGTAACCTATGAAATCATTATTAATATCAATATTATAAATGGAATAATTGACATGGTGAAATTTCATCTATAAAGTACCTAATGAATTGGAGGGATGTTATAGACTCACCCGTTCTTGGGTTATCATAGAACAATCCCATCCATGGTTCATAATGTAACAACCTATGGGTTTTCAATTTTAAAGATGAAAATTCAAGAAATTCACCTTCTAGAACACTAGATTGACTTTCCATAGTTCTAGATCACCCTTCTATATCATTCACTAACTTGATTGAAACATATAAACATTATATTTCCCCTAAAAATTCCATATTTTGTGTCCTTCTATAAATTTTAGTTTGATCAACTTGTATCTTGTCATTTGAATCTTTGTTCTTACCTTCATTTTACACCATGTTCCCATATTTACACAAGAACTTATAATTAAATAGAACATTTTAACTTGTAATGACTTTTCATTAGTAATTATCCATAAGGATAAATAAAAATTATTCATCACCATATCCCATAAATATACATTCAAGAGACATATATTTATGTTTTATTGGATCCTAGATAGCCACATGGACATATTCTATACTTATGAAAACATTAAGGTGAATACCTTCTCCTAGTTTTCCAAATCATAGCTAATTAAGAATCTCCCACCCTAATGGTGTGTAAGGAATGCTATTAACTAGGTACACTATACAATTTACCACTTCTGATACACTCCATACCTTTACACCTCGATCTAGTTCTAGACTTATAGAATTTTACATATATTACAAGAGTTACAACCAACTCCCAAGATCTAATGTCTGGTGTATCTACGAACTAGGTACATTTACATCTTTAACTCTTAAAACGAAGTAAAATTCATCAAGATAAATTCATCACACATTTAATTCTCCTATAAATACCCATAAGATTGAAATTACTGATGAAATGGGGAAACATAAGAAAGTGGAGGATCAAATAATCTGTAAGAATAAATCATAATCATTGAGACATAATAACATTGAGATCATTGATCATGAGTGATGGAGTATAAAATTTGAGATATGAGGAATAACATGATAACATAAATAATGAGGATCATACATAATCACATGGAAGCTAAGAATTAAGGGAATGGTATCATAAGCAATGAAATCTTAAGAATGTGGAAACAATATAGAACATTCCATTATAAGCATATGTCAAGGATCACTTACAAGAACATTATCACATAGTGTAAAAAGTACCTTAATGGATTGGGTTTACTCTCCAATCCCATATATTTCATATCTTGAGATATAAACATTTACTATCATATTATTATGCTATCAGGACACTTCACAAAGTGGGAAAAGTCCCTTGGTGTATTGAATTTATTCACCATTCCCATATCATCTCATGAGATATAATTATTTTCCTATGGAATTAGAGCACTATCATGGTGTACCATTTAAATTCATAACATGTATAATCATATGTGTGTCATATAAGAGAATAATATATACAATTTTAAATAATTATAATATGATAAACCAGTTGAAATTATATGGGTATCCAATTATTTAATTAGCTCTCTAGGTAAATGTACTTCAATAAATATAATAAAATATAAGGTATTTTAACAATATATAATTAATGGTATATATTTTAGTAAATAATTTTCCACATTCAATCAATGTATGTGAATCTAGGTGAACACCCTTAAAAAATAAGAAGCATTCATTGGTATTACTATTTAGTGAATCATTCTCTATAGGAGAGTTAAAAAGGTTAAAAATTGTTTGTTTACTTATTATTTCATTTTTATGATAGATATTTCACCATTATAGAATAATAAATGTGAAATTACTTTTATATTATTGTCATACTCAGTATTAAAATCAATTTTAAATAAATTTCATGAAATAAAAATGTTTATAAAAATATCATTGTTCACTTTAGTAGTGAGAAAACACCTTGGTGAGAGACACTTTTCAAAATAGTTTAATAGAAGGGAAAACCAAATAAATGTTGGAGTTTTATAATTTTTTTATAATTAGTATAGTATTTTTTTACTTTTAACTATTATATTTTTTATTTAATTGATTTATAGAATAATTAAAATGAAAATACAGTTTTTTGATAAACCCATATTTCATAGTAATAAGGACTTAATATATAGGTTTTATAAGAGTAATTTTTTAATAGATCATCAATAAGAGATAAAATTAATGATAATAAAATCAAAATAAAATCATGGTAGTATATAAATTTAATTCATAAAGAAGTTTATTTTAAAGGAAACTTATGAAAAGGATTGAAAATATGTAATTAAGAAAACATTATTTTGACATGGTAATGGGATTTAAAAAGTTTTTTGTGAGAGTGATAGCCTCATAGGTTGTCATTAATACCTATGGAAATAAGAAATTTAGAAATATATAAAACTCATATTGAATAAAATTACAATTTATGTGATAGTAGTAATTACAAAGTCTTAATGTAAAACCGATAATGATGGTTGGGAATATCATAGGAAAATCAAGTTAATTATTTAAAAACAAAAGGTAATTTTGAGAAGTTCATGGATTAAGATGTACCATTTCCAGTAATATAATGTTAATAGGATAATATAATTATAATTAAGTCTGATTGTTCTTGTCAGTGATGAAGTTAAATTAAAGAGAATACTTGATCTTGGTGTTCTCTCCTTAATCTATGAACTACCACATTTTCAAGATCAAATACTCAGGGTCATTATTAAATTAGGTTATTTAAGACCATATTTAGTCATTATAACTTATCCATATACAATGGACATGAATGGATTGAGGTTAATAAATACGCATTCAAAAATTATGTTTTAACTTAAATAGAAATGGTCACGAACTAAAAAGAAATATTTTTAGAATTTTTTTATGAGGTGAACAACCCAAATATTAACTAAAAATAAAAATAATCCACAAATACGAACCCTTTACATTACATAACTTTCCACAATAGAATGTTACCCACTTATGTTAGCCACGAGGGGATGAAAAAACTAAATAAAAAATACATAACAAATAAGGTAGAATATGTAGGATTTTTGGGTGGAAGAACATCGGTGAGAGTCTCCCCCTAAACATTTATTATTCCTTAAATCACCCTTGACCTATATTTATAGGCATAAGGGGTTGATAAAACAACAAAATATCTCCTTTTAAGCTCCCATGATATTATACTAAAATCCCTATTTAAATACTTTAATCCCCATTCAAATTTATAATGAATTATAAAATGATATAATTTTCCACTATATGAATTAAAATAATCAAATTAGTCAGAGGAAGAAAATATTTTTAAATTTCACTACCACCATAGATCACACTAATTTTAGTGGGAATTTTCATTCGGTTTTTTTCTCATCCACAATTAGTTTGACCATAGATAATTCCGCACCCAAACTTCCCATTTTGATGGGAGTTTTATTTCCCAATGTTATGGATTGATCACAATTAACCACTAGATCACCAACCACATGTGCATATGACACTATTTACCCCTTATGATTAATTTATCATGTATGAAGGGATAAACCAAACTCAACATATTTCTATTTTTAGGGAGTTTTACATTCTTTATTCTACTGTTGGATACAACATAACTCCAATATGATTTAGGCCTTACCATTCATCCTGAAATTTCATTTATTCACCCCCAACCATTATGAGAACCTTGGATTTTCAAATGCCACACAAAACTTTTTTTATGGATATTTTCCCATCAGAGAGATCTTATGAACCATGAGATAGATTAAATAAGTAGCACCATAAATTCAAATTCCATTTAATCTTGTCCATAAACATTACACATGGCCAAAAACCCAGTTCAAATGGTGTGTTATCTTTCTCCTTCTCTTGTGAACCATGGTGAACCTTAATAATGTGTACCTAAGGATGATTTATCTATCATTGAATTATGAACTGTAAAATGTATAGACCAAGTTCTTTATAATCATACAAGGCTTTATTCTATTATAAATTAGCTTCACTGAAGACACTGGAGGTCTATGAGTCTTTTCATGTTGGTCTTAAACTTGATAGAGATGAGATAACTTGAGATAAAGTTTCCAAAGTGGTTCTAATAGAGTTATATTGTTATTTTTTGTGTAATTATGGTGATTATGAGGATGAAAAGATGTGGTGGGTGTGTCCAAGGTGGGTCACACAATTTCAGGCATAATTAAAAACTAATTGTGTATGTGGGGAATAGTTCCACAATGATGCTTCATCCCTTATTAGTTTTATGAAAATTAACGTTACCATTTTCCCAAATAAACATGATAAGAAGGATTTTGATGCCTACTCTAGGTATGGGCACCTGGTTCAGTAGACATATCATGGATTTGTGTCATCCTACATGGGCTCATCGATCCCTATCCCACCCCTATTCACTCACTCTATTCTCCTATTAGCTTCGATGTGTGCTGAACCACACTTGTACACATATTTGTGCTAGTCCATGTTGGTCTCCTCAACTTGGTATAGTGGTAGAGGCCAATTTTTCCTAAAAAACATAAAAATAGTTTATAAAAAAATTTCCAAATATAAAAAATTATTTCTTGAATTAAAATTTGATTCTATTTATTTTAATTTTAGAAAATTTTTAAAAATATATTTAAATAGCCATAAATTAATAAATCAATTAATAACTTGGGAATAGTGAATTGAAAATAAATTAAATTAATAAATTAAAATAATATATTTTTTATATAAAATAGAGCTACCACACATTTAAACCAATTCTTGTCCTCAAGCTTGAAATATCAACACATAAAAAATAAAGAGAACCCATTATACCATTATTTAAAATTCAATGTTTAATAGAGATAAATAATTATAAATAGGGAAGAATTATCTATAAGTATAAAATATGAATCATTCATAAAATACCCACACATTAATAAATTATGTAATCTTTCCCTATGGAAAATGATGTAAATCCTCCTTTATTCCATTCAATCCTCTTAATTAACAATTTATTAAACATGCCAAATGGGGATTTTCCTAAACATTGTTTACTTTTCTCTCATCAATAAAGGAAAATATTTTAACTAGAGTTGTGATCATAACTTAAGTACATATACCATACTTATGAACTTTAATATGACATACATTCTCCACTTTTTAGATATAAATATCAAAAATAATCATGGGGACTTTATAATTTGGATCAAATTATTCTGGGGATTAAGGTAGGTAGGTATTGACATTAAAAAAAATTTAGGATAAAAAAGGATGTAATTAATCTTAAGAAAAATGAATTATGTACAAAAGAGAAGTGTAATGTAAATTTCCCTTATAAAGTATCATCACCCTCTCCGAAAGATCAAGGTAAAATCCGTGAAATCTTATAAGAAAATTGAAGGAACGTACTCCATTTAAAATTTCTCCTTTTTTAATTTTTTGTTTCATTTTTTAGAAATTTGTGCTCAAGAAAAGTATCACATCCATCACTGAGCCCCAAATGATAAAGATCATTGGTATAGTATATGATGGTTTTTGACCCTCTAAAGTCACAACCATTTTTTGTTTTTTTCAATTTTTTTATTTTTCTCAAAGAGAGGGACTAATAAAGTAAAATAAATGATATCATGAAACTATTATTAATATACCATGAAGTCAAAATAACCTATCATCCTAATAAATCAAATCCTACTACCCCATATATAACCTCTCTCCCACACTTCAACATTTTAAATATCATGAAAAATACATAGAGTATGGTAGGAATTGATATAATCAGATTATAGTGTAGATCAATCATAAAAAGTACATTATTGGTATTTAAGGGATAAATTAGTTTAAATTTCAAGTCATGTATTCAAGGATATGGTATTATCATCAAAAATCCCAAAATCATTATAAATACGAATTTTACAGCTATTTCTTTGACATGATCAAATATAAGTCCAAGTTGGTAACATTCCCAAAGTTCTTTTAAGAATTTTCTCTAAATAATAATTGGAAATATTAGATTATAATATATTTTTGGAATTAGAAACATATGATACAAGGAAATTAATCATAGAATGTATAATAATAATAAATTAATCCACATGAACTTTTAAATTTTAAAGTATAAAAATGGAAAAGAAATTTCAACTACATGTGACTATAAAGAAAAATCATGATTTAATAAATCCAAATCCATATTTTTAATAGTAATAATTCAATTTCAATATATTACTCTTTAATTTACTCAAAATGAAAAATTGAAACATTAAATAATGGTTTTCTTAATAAAATCATATCTCTAAGATAATTTTTTTTAATACGGGGCACATAATTTATCCTTTAATATTAAAAAAGATTTAAAAATAGTGGAGTACAAATGAATGCAAAAATGTAAAGTTTAATCTCCTTTAAAATTAATATATTCTCCCTTGAAACTATTTCTTACTGACTTAGGTGCATCTGTCTTGAATAATCTAGGTATTAAATGAAAATTAAAATAGTGAAAATTATGGTCCATTTTTATAATAATTCAAAATGATAAGGGGATTTGATCCTAAATTTGTTCCCAAATATACTTCATAAAAAAATAAAATCCTAAATTCTTAGAAATAATAATTTTTTTGGTGAACTCCAAAAAAAATTTGGTTATGGTTTTTATGACTAACCTAACCTCTTGAGGTCAAATGATTAAAGGTTGGAACGAGGTTACCTAGTCTGGATAGATGAATGGTTAGAGCTATGACTCTTCCACATAAATGGATCATATACCTTTTTTAGAAAATATCTTCACTCCCAATCTTATAAAGAGATTCTCTAGATCTATTATCCCAAATGAACATTTTTTGGTTGTTGTTGAAAATTAAAAAGATGGCTGTTAAAAAACACAAACCCACTGGCCTTCCTTAATCTGTATAGGGAAAACAATCCTTCCCCAAAATTATATCCTTTCTATCTCATCCCTCAAAATTTCACCTCTAAATTTTCTATTAATTTTTACAGTTTAGTATATTCATCATATCATTTTTATAAGGGCACAATATCATTAAATCCTTGTAGGATTTCATCTACCAAATCATCATATTTTTCATCAAGATTTTTCATGCCCAATGTATATTGAATTCCACTTCTTCTCCCCTAACTCTTAATCTTAATTTCCCACTTTAAACATCAATAAAATACTATATAGTATCTAGGAATGTTATTCCAAAAATTATTGGGGTATTATCCTCATACATGTATAACACCTGTAAATCCATTATAAAGTATAACTCATTTACTTTGGAAATGAAATCTTCATGTAAACCTCAAGGAAATATCATTGTAGTATCCAAAAGTTGAATCATAACGTGAGTAAGATTCATCTCTTCTAATCCCATGCTATTGAATCTTGCATATCATATTATATTAACTATTTTTACTAAATCAACCAAATCCCTACCAAACTCATATGAAAAAATATGGATAGGAATTGTAAATCTACTTGGGTCATACTTCTTCTTTATTAGATTCCTTGATACCACTGTTGAGAGTACCCCAAAGACCGTTATTGTGCCTAATTATTCAAGACACCTTTTGTAAGATACTAATTATTTTAGGAAATTAGCATAAAAGGACATATTATTTAATATACCAGTGAATGTAATGTTTATATAGTGTTTTTTAAACATGTTTAGAAACACACCTCACTTTTCCTCCAATTTTCATACCCAAGTATCTATGAGAAGGGAAAATTAATTTTATAGAGTGGTGGAGATTCTTTCTGTACTTATTTATCCTATTTATTAATATTTTATTTCCTCAAATTTTCTATCCTTCTCATATTGATTCTCTATTTTATTTATCCTCTATTTTTCACTTTCTTCCACTATTCCTTCACTTCTTAAGATGATGGCCTTCATATATCCAATAAGGTTGACCTATGATGTTCCTATCAGTATCCCACTTGCACCCCTAATGCGATCAGTGATTTAACCAACCTAGAAATCTAAATTTATCTTGGTATATATTTTATTTTACTCCCAAAATCTTTTGAATATGCTGTCCATTACTAGATAGATGCTAGGAGTGTGGTTTTGAAATTGGATAGTGTCCCTTACAATGGCTGGACTTGACTAGTGATTGAGGGACCCTAAGTTAATTGATAACCTTGTAGTATTATTTTCAATACCCACCCATTTGGTTAATAAATTTGATTTAATGGTGGTAGTTATAAGTTATTGAACTTAAATATAACATTATATTGAGTTTTGGTCAATAATTAATTCTCTCAAATTTTAGGATATTTTTAGGTTTATAGTTTTAGAGAATTATGTCATAACACATATTTTAAAAAACTATACATATATATATAAAGTAGAAACTTCCAATCAGTATCCATTTTTACCATTATATACAACTTATGAAATAAAACATTATTTATTTTCCTAAAAAATTATCATGACTTCCAACTTGAACAATTTTTTTCCATTAACCATCACTGAACCCTATGAAAACTATTTTAATTTTAGGGATGAGTGAAAGATGATTAGTAAGGGACACAAAAATAAGAAGTTGATTAGTCTAGTGAAAAAATTAAAACCCATGAAATCTTTACCTTTATCTCAAAGTTCATTGAGATAAATTAAATAAATTATTTTCAAATGAAATCACACACACTTTTTTTTCTTCAAATAATTCATTTAAAATCGATATCAATCACATATAATTCAAATAGGTAACCAATGAAATCATCATTCATATCACTCTTATAAATGGAATAATTGATATGTTGAACTTCCATATATAAAGTACCCAATGCATTACGAGGCTATTATAGACCCACCCATCCTTGGGTTATTATAGAACAACCCCATCCATGGTTAATGACGTAACAACCTATGAGTTTTCTTTTTTTGAAGATGAAAATTCAAGAAATTCACCTTTAGAAACACTAGATTGAGTTTCCTTATTTCTAGATCACCCTTCAATATCATTCACTGACTTGATTAAAACATATAAAAATTCTATTTCCCTTGAAAATTCCATATTTTTTCTCCTTCTAGAAATTCTAGTTAGATCAACTTGTATATTGTCATTTTAATCTTTGTTCTTAACTTCATTTTACACCATGTTCCCATATTTACACAAGAAATTATAATTAAAGAGAACATTTGAACTTATAATGACTTTTTATTTGTAATTATCCATAAAGATAAATCAAAATTATTCATCACCATATCCCATAAATAAACATTCAAGGGATATATATTTACATTTTCCTGGATCCAATATAGCCACATGGACATATTCTATAATTATGAAAACATTGGGGTGGATACCTTCTCACAGTTTTCCAAATCATAGCTGATCAAGAATCTCCCACCCTAATGGAATGTAAGGAATGAAATTAACTAGGCACACTATACAATTTACCACTTTTGATAGACTTCATACCTTTACACCCAGATCTAGTTCTAGACTTATAGAATTTTACATATATCACAAGAGTTAGAACAGTCTCCCAAGATCCAAAGTTTTGTGTATTTAGGAACTAGGTACATTTACATCTTTAACTCTTAATATTAAGTAAAATTCATCTATAAAAATTCTTCACACATTTAATTCTTCTATACATATCCATCTGATTGAAATTCTTGATAAAATGGGGAAACATAAGAAAGTGTGAGATCAAATAATCAGTGAGGAATAAATCATAATCATTGAGACATAATAAAATTTAGATCATTGATCATGAGTGATGAAGTATAACATTTGAGCTATGAGGAATAACATGATTGAATAAATAATTAGTATTATACATAATCACATGGAAGCTAAGAATTAAGGGAATGATTTCATAAGCAATAACATCTCAAGAATGTGGAAACAATATAAAACATTCTATCATAAGAACATGTCAAGGATCACTTACATGACCATTATCACATAGTGTAAAAGGTACCTTAATGGATTAGGTTTACTCTTCAACCCCATATATTTCATATCTTGAGATATAAAAATTTACTAAAAAATTATAATTCTATCAGGACACTTCACATAGTGGGAAAAGTCCCTTTGTGGATTGAATTTATTCACTATTACCATACCATCTCATGAGATATAATTACTTTCCTAATTAATTGGAGCACTATCATGGCACACTATTTAGATTAATAACATGTATATTCATATGTTTATCACATAAGGGAATAATATATACAATTTTCAATAATTATAACAAGATAAACTGGTTGAAATTATATGGGTATCCAAAAATTTAATTAACTCTCTAGGTAAATGCACTTCAATAAATATAATAAACTATAAGGTATTTTAATAATATATAATTAAGGGCATGTAGTTTAGTAAATAATTTTCCACAGTCAATTAATGTATGGGAATCTAGGTTAACACCCTTAAAAATAAGAAGCATTCATTGGTATTACTATTTATTGAATCATTCTCTAAAGGAGAGTTAAAAAGGTTAAAAATTGTTTGTTTACTTCTTATTTAATTTTTATGATAGATATTTCACCATTCTAAAATAATAAATGTGAAATTAATTTTATATTATTGTCCTCCAATGTCCTGAATGCCTTCATTTTTATTGATTTTTGATAATCCACCTTTCAAGGGATGAGGTGGAACCCTTACAAGGCCCGTAGGCATAAGTATCACATGGACTGTAGGACTTAGAGGAATTCATTTCCCGTAGGCTTTAAACATTACATACAACCTAGACCAACTACTTAAAACGTCTCCTACCTTGTATCTTCATCATGAAATCAGCTCTCCACCTTGGTGAGCGATGCATTTCAAAATAGTTTAATATAAGGGAAAACCAAATAAATTTTAGTGTTTTATAATTTTTTTATAATGAGTATAATATTTTATTTTTTACTTTTAACTATTATCCTTTTTATTTAATTTATTTGTAGAATAATTTAAATTAAAAGACAATTTTTTGATAAACCCATATTTCATTGTAATAATGACTTAATATATCGGTTTTATAAGAGTAATTTTTTAATAGATCATCAATAACAGATAAAATTAATGATAATAAAATTAAAGTAAAATCATGATAGTATATAAATTTAATGCCTAAAGGATTTTATTTTAAAGGAAACTTATGAAAAAGATTGAAAATATTTAGTTATGAAAACAATATTTTAAAATGGTAATGGGATTTAAAAAGTGTTCTGTGAGAGTGATAGCCTCATAGGTTGTCATTAATACCTATGGCGATAAGAAATTTAGAAATATATAAAACTCATATTGAAAACAATTACCATTTTTGTGATAGTAGTAATTATAAAGTTAAAATGTAAAACCCATAATGATGGTTGGGAATATGATATGAAAATAAAGTTAATGATTTAAAAACAAAAGGTAATTTTGAGAAATTAATGGATGAAGATGTACCATTTCCAGTAATATAAAGTTAATGGGATAATTTAATTATATTTAAGTCTGATTGGTCTTGTCAGTGATGAAGTTAAATTAAATAGAATACTTGATCTTGGTGTTCCATCTCTAATATAAAAACTACAACATTTTCAAGATCAAATACTCAAGGTCATTATTAAATTAGGTGATTTAACACCATATTTATTCATTATAAATTCTCTATATACAATGGTCATGAATTGATTGAGGTGAATAAATATGCATTAAAAAATTATGTTTTAACTTAAATAGAAATAGTCACTACTTAAAAAGAAACAAATTTATAATTTTTGTATGAGGTGAAAAACCCAAATATGAAATAAAAACAAAAACAATCCACTAACACAATCCCTTTACATTACATCACTTGTCACAATAGAATGTTACCTGCTTATGTTAGCCATGAGGGGATGAAATAAATAAATAAAAAGGACATAACAAATAAGGTAGCAGGTGTAGGATTTTTGGGTGGAAGAACATCAGTGAGAGTCTCCCCCTAAACATTTATTATTCCTTAAATAATCCTTAACCTATATTTATATGCATAAAGGGTTGATAAAACAAAAAAATATCTCCTTTTAAGCTCCCATGATATTATACTCAAATACCTATTTAAATACTTTAATCCCCATTCAAATTTAAAATGAATTATCACATGAGATAATTTCCAACTATATGAATTAATGCCATCAAATTAGTCACAGGGAGAAAATATTTTAAAATTTCACTACCACCGCAAAATAAAACAATTTTAGTGGGAATTTTCATTCTGTTTTCTTTTCTCATCCACAATTAGTTTGACCGTAGATAATTCCACTCCCAACCATCCCATTTTGATGGAAGTTTTGTTTCCCAATGTTATGGACTGATCACAATGAACCACAAGATCCCCAACCACACATTCATATGACACTATTTCCCTCTCATGATTAATTTATCATGCATGAAGGGATAAACTACACTCATAAAATTTCTATTTTTATGGAGTTTTACATTTATTATTCTTCTGTTGGTCACAACATCACACCAATATGATGTAGGCCTAACCATTCATCCTGAAATTTTATGTATGCACCCTCAACCATTATGAAAACCTTTTATTTTAAAATGAAACACAAAACATTTTTATGGATATTTCCTCATCAGAGAGATCACATCAACCATGAGATATATTAAATAAGTAATAACATAAATTCAAAATCCATTTAATATTGTCTATAAACATCCCACATGGCCAGAAATCCAGTTCAAAATGGTGTGTTATCTTTCTCCTTCTCCTGTAAACCATGGTGACCCTCAATAATGTGTACCTGAGGACGATTTATCAAAAATTGAATTATGAACTTCACAATATATAGACCAAGTTCATATTATCATATAGGGCTTTATTATATTCTAAATTATCTTCATTAAAGACACTTTAGGTCTATGAGTCTTTTCATGGTGGTCTTAAACTCGATAGAGATGAGATAACTTGAGATCAAGCTTCCAAAGTGGTTCTAATAGATTTCTATAGTTATTTTTAGTGGAATTATGTTGAGTACGAGGATGAGAAGATGTGGTGGGTGTGTCCAAGGTGGGTCATGCAATTTCAAGCATAATAAAAAACCAATTGTGTATATGGGGAATAGTTCCCCAATGAAGCCTCATCCCCTATTTGTTTTATGAAAATACAAGTTACCATTTTTCCAAATAAATATGAAAAGAAGGATTTTGATGGCCACTCCAGGTATGGGAACTTGGTTCAATACACATATCATGGGTTCGTGTCAACCAACATGGGACCGTCGATCTTTAACCCACCCCTATGCACTCGCTCTATTATCCTATTAGCTCCGATGTGTTCCAGACCACACCTGTACACATATTTGTACTGGTTCATGTTGGTCTTCTCCACTTGGTATAGTGGTAGAGGCCCATTTTTTCCAAAATAAAATAAAAATAGTTTAAAAAAAATTTCTAAATATAAAAAATTATTTCCTGAATTAAAATTTGATTCTATTTATTTTAGTTTTGAAAAATCTTATCAAAAAAACTTAATTAGCCACAAATTAATAAATCAATTAATAACTTGGGTATAGTGAATTGAAAATCAATTAAATTATTTCTTTTAAAATAATTTTTTATATATAAATTAAAGTTATCATATAACCCCACAGTTTAACCAATTCTTGTACTCAAGCCTGAAATATCAACACAGAAAAAATAAAGGGAACCCATTATACCATTATTTAAAATTCAATGTTTAATAGAGCTAACTATTTATAAATAGAGAAGAATTTTTTGTAATTATCAAATATGAATAATTCCTAAAATACCCACACACCAATAAATTATGTAATATTTCCCTATGGAAAATGATGTAACTCCTCATTTATTCCATTCAATCCTCTTAATTCACTATTTATTAAACATGACAAGTGGTGTTTTTCATAAACTTTGTTTAATTTTCTCTAATCAATCAAGGAAAATATTTGAAATATAGTTATGCTCATTCCTTAAGTTGATTTACCATACTTAAGAACTTTAATATGACATACATTATTCACTTTTTAGATATAAATATCAAAAATAATCATGAGGTGTTTACAATTGGGATAAATGTTTTTTGAGGGTTAAGGAAGGTAGGTATTTACATTAAAAACAATTAAGGATAAAAAAGGATGTTATGAATCTTAAGAAGAATGCATTATATTCAAAAGAAAATAGTAATATAAATCTCCCCTATAAAGTATCATCACCCTCTCCCAAAGATCAAGGTAAAATCTATGAAATCTTATATGAAAATTGAAGGAATGCACTCTAGTGACATTTTATCTATTTTTAATATTTTGTTTCATTTTTTAGAAATTTCTGCTCAAGAAAAGTATCACATATATAACTAAGCCCCAAATGATAAAGATCATTGGTCTAGTAGATGATGGTTTTTGACCCTCTAAAGTCACAACCATTTTTTTTTTCATTTTTTTTCAAAGAGAGGCAATAATAAAGTACAATAAATGATATCGTGAAACTATTCCTAATATACCATGAAGTCAAAATAACTTATCATAATGAATAGATCAAATCCTATTACACCATATATAACCTCTCCCCCACAATTCAACATTTTAAATATCATGAAAAATACAGAGTATGGTAGAAATTCGTATAATCATATTGTAGTGTGGATCATTCATAAAAGTAAATTATTGGTATTTAAGGGATAAATTCGTTTAAATTTATAGTCATGTCTTCAAGGATAAGGTATTATCATTAGAAATCCAAAAATAATTATAAATACGAATTTTACAGCCATTTCATTGACATGATCAAATATAAATCCATGTTGGTAACATGTACAAAGTCTTTTTATGAATTTTTTCTAAATAAGAATTGGAAATATTGGATTATAATATATTTTTTTAATGAGAAACATATGATACAAGGAAATTACTCATAGAATGTGTAATAATAATTAATTAATCAACATGAACTTTAAAATTTTAAAGTATAAAAATGGAAAGGAAATTTCATCTACATGTGACTATAACGAAAAATCATGATTCCATAAATCCAAATCCATATTTTTAATAGAAATCATTCAATTTCACTATATTAATATTTAATTCACTCAACATGAAAAATAAAAACATTACATAATGATATTCCTAATTAAATCATGATTGTAAGATAATTTTTTTAACATGGGGCATGAAATTTCTCTATTAATATTGGAAAAGATTTTAAAATAGGGGAGTAAAAAAGAATGATAAAATATAAAGTTTAATCTCCTTTAAAAATTAATATATTCTCCCTTGAAACTATTTTTTACTCACTTAGGTGTATCTGTCTTGAATAATCTAGGTATTAAATGAATATTAAAATAGTGAAAGTTATGCTCCATTTTCATAATAATTCAAAATGATAAGGGGATTTGATCCTAAATTTGTTCCCAAATATACTTCATAAAAAAATAAAATCCTAAATTCTAAGAAATAATAGATTTTGTGGTTACCTACCAAAAACCATTTGGTTATGGTTTTTATACTTAACCTTACCTCTTTATGTCAAATGATTGAAGGTAGGAAGGAGGTTACCTAGCCTGGATGGATGAATGGTCATAACTATGAATTTTCCACATAAATGGGTCATATCCTTTTTTAGAAAATATCTTCACTACCCATATTATAAAGATATTATCTAGATATATTTGCCCAAAACAACATTTTTTGGTTATTGTTGAAAATTAAAAAGATAACTGTTGAACAATATAAACCCACTGACCTTCCTTAATCTATATAGGGACAACAATCCTTCCCCAATATTATATCTTTTCTATCTCATCCCTAAGAATTTCACCTCTAAATTTTCTATTAATTTGTACACTTTAGTATATTAATCATATCATTTTTATAAGGAAACAATATCTTCAAATACTTATAGGATTTCATCTAATAAATCATCATCTTTTTCATCTAGATTTTTCATTGCCCTATGTATATTGAATTTCACTTATTCTCCCCTAACTATTAATCTTAATTTTGCACTTTAAACATCAATAAAAAACTATCCAGTATCTATGAATCTTATTCCAAAAATTATTGGGGTATTATCCTCATCCATGTCTAACACCTATAAATCCATTATAATGTATAACACATTTACTTTGGCAATGAAATATTTATGTAAACCTCAAGGAAATCTCATTGTTTTATCCAAAAGTTGAAGCATTACTTGAGTTAGATTCATCTCTTCTAATCCCATGCTCTTTAATCTTGAATATCACAATATATTAATTATTTATACTAGATCACCCAAATCCCTATGAAACAAATATGAACAAATATATATAGGAATTGTACATCCACTTGGGTCTTACTTCTTTTTCATTATATTCTTTGATACCACTACTGAGAGTTTCCCAGAGAGTGTTATTGTGCCTAATTATTCAAGATACCTTTTGTAAGATACTAATTCTTTTAGGAATATAGCATAAATGGACATATTACTTAATATACCAGTGAATGTAATGTTTATGTAGTGTTTTTAAACATGTTTAGAAACATACCTCACTTTTCGTCTAATTTCCATACCCAATTATCTCCGAGAAAG
Source organism: Viscum album (assembly GCA_963277665.1). Lineage (NCBI taxonomy): Eukaryota > Viridiplantae > Streptophyta > Magnoliopsida > Santalales > Viscaceae > Viscum > Viscum album. The sequence goes on from OY728151.1 coordinate 792,208,440, forward strand.
GAAAATTTAGTTTATAGAGTGGCGGGGATTCTTTTTGAACTTATTTATCCAATTTATTCATCTTTTATTTCCTCAAATTTTCTATCCTTATCTTATTGATTCTCTATTTTCTTTATCCTCTATTTATCACTTTATTACACTACTCCTCCACTCCTTAAGCTGATGGCCTTCATATCTCCAATAAGGTTGACCTATGATATTCTTATAAGTGTCACACTTGGCCTCCCCCTAATACGATCAGTGATTTAACCAACCCAGAAATAAAATTTTATCTTAGTATCTATTTTATTTTACTCCCACAATCTTTTGAATATGATTTCAAGTCCCAGATAGATGCAAGGAGTGTGGTTTTGAAATTGGCTAGTGTACCTTACAATGGGTGGAATCAACTTGTGATCGAGGGACCCTAAGGTAATTGATACCCTTGTATTCTTATTATAAATACTCACCCTTGTGGTTGATAACTTTTATTTTATGGTTTTAGCTATAAGGAATTGAACTTAAACATAACATAATATTGATTTTGTTTTCTATAATTAATTACCTCATATTTTAGGATATTTTCAGGTTTATAGTTTTAGAGGATTATGTCATAACTCATATATTAAAAAACCATATATATATAAATTAGACACTTACAATTAGTATCAATTGTTCCCATGACAAATAAATTTTAAAATAAAACATTATTAATATTCCTAAAAAATTTCCATGACTTCTCACTTGAACAATTCCTTTCCATTAACCATCATTAAACTTTATTAAAAACATTTTAATATGAGGGATGAGTGGAAAGCAATTTGTAAGGGACAAAAAAAAAAGAATTTGATTAGTCTAGTGAAAACATGAAAACCCATTAAATGTTTACCTATATCTCAAAGTTTATTGAGAGAAATTAAATAAATTATTATCAAATGAAATCACACACACTTTTTTCTCAAATAAACCATTTAAAATCCATATCAATCACATATAAATCATATAGGTAACCTATGAAATCATCATTCATATAACTATTATAAATGGAATAATTGATATGGTGAACTACCATATATAATGTACCCAATGCATTGGAGGGATATTATAGACCCACCTGTCCTTGGGTTTTCATAGAACAACCCCATCCATGGTTAATAACGTAACAACCCATCCTTGGTTTATAATGAAACTACCCATCATTATCTTATAATGTAACCACATATCCTTGGTTTATAATAGAACAACCCATCATCATAAAAAATTCCAAATAAATAAAACATATTCATAAATCATGAAATATTTCATTCTCATCATAAACCCTTTCAAAACTCTTTTAATCCCATATAAAAAACACATTTAATATCAAAATACCCATTTATTTTTAAAACCAATTTTCAATACCAAAATATAAATTTTATTGAGAACATATTTTTTATAATAAAATACTCAAAAAATGAGAAGTGGTTTTTTATTTTAAGAGAACATAAAATCTTTTCAAGGATGCTAAACTTAAAATAATGGTTATATTGGTGGTAAATGTCATTGTCATCATAAATGTTAAAATATAACTTTTTTTGTCATTTATAATGAAAGTAAAACATTCCGTACAAAGATTAATTTTTTAAAAATCTAAAATAAAGAAAAAATCTCATTAAAAAAATCTCATTTTTATAAAATCATTTTAAAAACATAGACTTGAAAGAGAAATAGATATTGAAGGAAAACTTCAAAATATAATTTTTTAAATAAAAGTACCTTACCACTTTTAAAACATCTGAATAATAAGAACAATGAAAGAATAACATTAGTATATCTATAAATATCATTATAATAGAAAATTAATGATATAATATGTCAAATGGTTGGTATATACACCTCATAAAATAATATAGATGCATAACCTCAAAATATGGCTCAATGAAAGGAGATTATGAAAAAGTCCATTATGTTGATTTTGTTTCATAACATTGGTTATTTATCTTCCAAAATAATAAAATAATAAATATTATTTACATGATTAAAAATAATTTTCATGTCTATTATTCCTTTTATTTCACTATTACCATATTATATAAAATTAGTTACTCAATTATGTTCACATTGTATGTTTTGATGATATTTGGATTATATGTACAAAAATAACTTTGGTAGGTTCAATAAGAATAAATGGTAATTATTACAAAATTTAAAGACTAATAATCATTAAATAATTATAATATTTATAAATCAGTTATAATTTTTAAAACAAATCATGAATGATGATAATGAAAAATTAACTATGTTATGATCATGGAGATGATAAGCCGTGCATACACATGAGTAATAATTCTATATTTAAATGATAATTATAGAAAGAATATATTATTTTATCTTTAAATAATTATAATAATATCAAAAATAAGATTTTCTTTCTTTAAATATACTTATATATATATCATCCATGTGATTTTGTGATGAAAAAGAGTCACATCGCTTCATGGAGGTGGTTTTCCACACGTACCTACAACGACGTTATTATTTTTTAGTGTAAGAAATAAACCATTATATTAACTTTTAATAATGATAAATATTTCATTTCTATCATAAATATTTCATTTATATCATACATATTCATTGAATTTATCATTATTACCTTCCATCTAAATTGTTTTTGAAAATTGAATTAATTCTCTTTGTGAGGCGGTAATTCGTCGTACTCACAAGTGACATTATTGTATCCCCAAAAAAATTAAATATAAGAATTTATATGTGATATCATAACTAAATAAGTATATATTTTTTAAAATATCATATATATACTTTAAATACATTATTATTACAATCCGTGAGAGGTGATGGTGGAATATGATTGACATCAGTTCATGAGGTGGTAGTCTGTTGTACACACAAATGATGTTTTTTGTATCCCATTTGATGGGAGATGAGATTTATTTAGGTTATTAAATTAATTTAATAACATATATTTATATGTTATATACTGGTTTTACTATATAATTATTGTTTAAGATTATTTTAAGGAGGTGGAAGAAGAAATAAAATAAAAACACACAGTTATGCATGACACCTCTTCTTCGGACAACCTCATTAGGCAAGAACCTAATGACTTCATAGGATAGATTTATGATAAAAATATGGGATCTAGGTCATGGTTAGGTAATTAAGTATTATATTTGGGTAGGTATTGTCTGATACAAATGGATTTGAATTTAAGAATAAGAGAGGAGAGGTGGGGACCTTATATAAGTGAGGTGAGTGACACACTTTTAATTTTTAAAAAGAAAAATGCTTACCAATGTTTTTAGAATTAAAAAAGGATAAAAAATTAACCAATATCTATAATTATAAATTTTAGGGTTAAAATATTACCATAAAATCTATTTTATACAAGTTTTATGTAATTTTAAGCCTTATCATTTTAGTTTATCCTCCTGGTAAACCTCTTTTCACCTTAACAATGGTAATTAATTTTTAGCGTATTCAACTTTTATTATGGTGAAAAATTAATTTTACCCTATTAGATAATATAAAATATTAATTTTAAAAATTTGAAACAAATTTTATCAAATTCAAATCACATAAGTTTAAAATTTAATTTAAAATTAAACTTGTAGAAGCGATGAAAAAGTTGTTTTTCAAGAAGTAAAATTTTCAAGAAAAATGATTTTATATTAACTCTATGACTAATATTATTCACTGTATGAATAAAAATTAATATTTTTTGATATATAATATATAAATGTAATTTAATACATTCTTAATGGGATATTATCTTAATTAATTAAATTGGAGTAACATTATGCACTTTAAAGTAGTTTTACAAAAATTCATGTTTTTAAACCCAAAAGTAACATTATACTAAAATCGAACATAAAGTTGATTAAAAAGTAATTAAAAGGATTAAATATAACTAAATAATAATTATTTTACTTCAAATTATATTAAAAAATAATAGAACTTTTAAATTACTAAATTTATTTAAAATAAATGACTTTTTATTTCAAAAATCTGTATTTTCAATTATTAACCAAAAAATATATATTCTCTAAAAAATATGAAAATTTAATCCTAAGTTAATTTTGATATGATGATTTATAAAATTAAATTCCCATTTTCAACTTAATATTATAAAATTTATAAATATTTTTTTGAATAAAAATTTTATAAGAAAATCGTTTGGCTAAAACTATTCATGTTTTTTTTATAAATATAGCATAATATTTTTATAATGAATATAATTATATAATTCATTAAAATGATTTATTATATCATTACCCATGTTTTTACATTCTACCACAATTTTTTGATATTATTTTCTCTCAATTTTATTCACTTATTAAATAATTGGGTATATCTTCCCCTCATAGCATTTTTTGATTCCCATGCTGCTTCTTAAACCATACGAGTTTTCCATGAAAACCTAAACTTGTGAATCACCTTATACCTCATCATTTTCTCTCTAAATTTATGAATCTATATAGTATATTACTCATAATAAATATTCTAATCCAACTGAACTACTTCAGTTCTCAAAACAATAGACGAATCTGACACATATTTTCTTAAAACTAAGACATGAAAAATGTTGTGCACCTGGGATGAACAATAGGAAAAATCCAATCAGTATGAAACTTATCCAAATTTATCCTGTATTTTATATAATACAATAAAATATGGACTTATATTTCCCTTTTTACCAAATATAATAATACTTTTCCATGGAGATAATTTAATAAAACCATGATCACCTACCTCTAAAGAGAGATATTTCCTTCGGTTACCCACACAAAGTTTATACCTACTATGATCTATGCTCATATATTGAGGAACCAACAAAACCTTCTCATCTACCAAATCTAGTCCTATCTACTTCCTTTATTATAATTCATCCCCAAAATATACCATCTAACACAATTTTCCATATAATGCCTCAAAAAGTTCTATTTTTATACTAGAAAGAAAACTATTTTTTATAAGAAGAATAAACTAAATAAAGATACTTATCCCCAATTCCCTTATAATACATTGAATAGGAATGAATAATTTTTTCAATTGTATGAATCTTCCACTCAGACCGACCATCAGTTTGAGGATGAAAGTCTTGATTGAAATTTGATTTAGTACCCAATGAAATCTAATGTCCTTTCTAAAAATTAGATGTGAATCTTGGATCACGATCTGATACAGTGGAGAGAGAAACTCTATGTAACCTGACTATCTCTTTTAGATACATTCAAGAAAGTTTATCTAAAGACATAATATCTAAAATGGGAAATAAATGTTATGATTTGGTTAATCGATAAATAATAACCCAAATTTCATTGTTACCTCATTAAGTATTTGGTAACCCCACCATGAAAGACATTGATATATTTTCCCATTTCTAATCTAGCAATGGTAATGGTAAAAGCATTCCCTTTAGTAATTGTCATTCTGCGTTAATCTGATAAAAATTTAAATACTTCATTGAAAAGTCATGGATATATATTTTTATTCCATCCCACCATTAATACTCTCAAAGGTATCTATATAGTATAGTGCAAGTAGGATGATTAGAAAATAGAGAACCATGAGATTCACTCAACAAATCTTTCTTAAATTGAGAAACATAAGGAAAACATAACATTTTAACAAATCTTAAAACACCTTCTTCATCAATATTAAAATAAGGCAACTTACCCTTATCAATAGATTCTTCCTTTTCCAAAACAGAATGATCCTCCTTATGATCTTGCTTAATTCTTTCTGATGGATTAAACTAAATTGAAACCTAAAACAAAGTAGACTATGTCCTAACATCCACAATTTTTAGGAAACAATTAACAAAATAATTAACCAAAGGGTCATGTTCCAAATGTAAAATGGTTAACATAACACTATTTTTTTTGAATTAATGAATCATCCACTTTATTTTCTTTTTCAGGACGGTAATGAATCATATAAACATAATCCATGATCATTTACATCCATATTCTCTATCTCATGTTCAATTATTTCTAAGTGAATATATACTTGAAACTTTTTTGATCAACATATATTTAACACTGTACTCTTTACAAATGATGCCTCTCAATTTTTAATTCAAAAACCATAGGAGCTAATTATAGAGCATGTGTAGAGTAATTTAACTGATTATATTTCAACTAACTTGAAGCCTAATCAATTACCCTATCATGATACATTAAGAAAAAACCAAGACCCTCCAATTAAGCATCATTATAAGTGAAAAATTTACTATTTTTGGAATTTAGGGCCAAAACTAGATCATTCAACAATTTTATTTTCAGTTCTTGAAAAATATCATGACATTATTTTGTCTAGAATAATTTAACACTTTTTCTAGATAACTTAATCAATGTGAAAAATAAAAAAGAAAATTTTTCAACAAACCACCAACACTAAAATTATAATCTAAGAAAAATATGAATATCTATGATATTTGGGGGTCTTGGAAATTCTTAAAAAAATTTTGTTTTAGAAGGTTCAATAGTTATTTCATCTTTATAAATAATATTCCCAAGGAATAAAGCCTTTTGAAACCAAAATTTACATTTAATAAATCTTCCATACAGTTTCTTTTCTTTTATGGTTTGGAAAAAACTCCTTAGGTGTCTTACATATTTCTACTGAATTTTAGAATATACCCAAATATCATTAATAAACACAAGAAAAAACTTATCCATGAATTCATGGAAAAGACTATTTATATAGTTCATAAATATAGAAGGTTCATTAGACAAACCAAAGGGAACAACTGAAAACTCATAATGCCCATATCTAGTCCAAAATATTTACTTCAGAATATCTACATCGTTTAATTTAAACTAATGGTACCCTGACCTAAGATCAACCTTTGAAAAATAATGTAATCCAAAGAGCTGATAAAAAAAATAATCAATATGAGGCCAATGATACTTGTTCTTAATAATGATGTTATTCAAATCACTATAGTAAATGAAAAAATCTCAATGAAAAATCTTACTTTTTAATAAACAAAAGCGGGGCACCCCATGGTGAATTTATAGGGATAATGAAACCATTATCTAGTAAATATTGCAATTTACTTTTCAATTATAAAAGTTACACTTGATCCATTTGATAAGGGGTTATAGAAATAAGTTTAGAACCAGATACTAAGTAATCAAAAAACCCAAACTCTTAATCCAGAATAACACTAGGAAAATCATTAGTAAATACATCTATACATTCATTCAAATTTTAGAAAATAAATTATTTAAACATTTTAGTAAATTTTAAAAATACGATCTAGGTAACTGTCATGACTATATCTAATAAATTTATTAGTTTATTAGTAAGTCATCAATGGCATGAAAGCATTGAATATGAATTTATTAGCTCAGAATCTATCTTAGCATGATAAACTACAATCCTACCCATACCAAGAATTATATCAAACTCTACTACATCCAGTTTAATAATATTTGAAGGAAATACCATCCAACTAATGACAATAGAAAGATTTATATAAATCATGGTTTCTTTAATACTTCCACCCATAGTTTTCACCAAAATTAATATCCTAAATTCATGAAAATATATTACACATTTAATATAAAATTTATAAGAAATGAAATAATATGATGATCCAGAGTCAAATAGGGTATCAACATAATTTGAATAAACAAGTAACATACCTATCAACACTTAAATTAATGAACCAACCTCGACTATTGTAGTAGAAAAATATTTTTCCACAACTTTATACTTTCAGTCTTGATGATTTCCCCTCTGAGTGAGTAACATTGGACACATGTTAACATAATTTCTTAAATCACTACAAATAAAGCATATTACCATCAATATTTCATCACTTGTCTAGTAATTTTCCTTATAGTCACGAACCATATGTTCAAACTTACCATATTAGAATAACTCCCAAGACTTCGTAATAAATTATATAATATTATTTTTAATTTACTTTTCACATGATGGGAACTTGGTTTTCTTACCACTATATTTCTCTGATAGATTCTTCCCCATTTCATTTCATATAGAACTTTTCTTACTCTTGTCATCTCGAGGAACATATATGTCAAAAAACTCTATCTCCACTTTATCATCACAATGAAAAAATTCTTATAGATATTAAATTAAAAATTTTCCAAATATCTTAATAAACATGGTTTTAACACTTAACAAAATTTATTAATCCTATTATTAATGTTCTGAAAAAAATCCGGTACATACCTGGATAGTCTGGAAAAATTTTCTTCATTCACAACCATATAGTCTTCATATATTTTCCTTAATTATATAAATTGTTTTTCTATTTGGATTTGAACAACCTAAGGGAAATATTTATCAAGGAAAATATATTTAATTATTTTACATTCCATGGCATCAAGATCATATTTAACTATGGTATTCTTAAATAGAGACCACCATCATTCATCTTCACCTTCAAAATGAAGAACAACAAGAGTTACCTTTTTATTTTCCAAACATCCCATGACTTCAAATACATTATCCATAGAATTGATCCATCATTTGGATACCAAAGGGTTATATGATGTAATGAATAATGGGGGATATTTTCTCATGAAATTATCAACTATCAAAATATTCCTTCATGGTATAATGGGTTCCTCTATAGAATGGATACCACCACCATTTATAGATTGTTTCAACTAGGAAAGCACTAAAAAAACTATTCTATTCCAATTACACCCATATCAAGATGCTTATATGGAAGGATATTTTTCACTCAGTTCCTTCATACCACAAATTCCCTATTTCCTTGGAAGAAAACCATTCTGAACTGATATAGTTTATATAATGCAACATGATAATCTATAAATTATATATTATTTCAATATAACCATGAAGTAAAATATTTAAATGGTATGCTATTATCAATATCTTAAAAAATAAATTTATCTAAAATTATACTTTGATAAAAACAATAAGGACCCAACCTTAAATGTAACATAATCTTGAGTTTTATTTACGAATTCATTATCTTACATTTTAGGATATTTTTAGGTTTATAATTTTAGATAATTAGGTTAGAAATCATACATTACAAAACCACATATATACTAAGTGGACACTTATAATGAGAATCCATTTTTTATATAATATAAATTTTTTAAAATAAAAAGATATTTATTTTCATGAAAAATATTCATGTCATCCATCTTGAACTGTTCATTTACCTCAATCATCCTTAAACCCCATGAAAAATAATTTACAACATGGGATGAGCACAAAAATATCATCAAGGGAAAAAATAAGTGGTTTTTTAGTCTAGTGAAAAACATGAAAACCCATGAAATTTTTATATTTATCCTAATGTTCTTTGAGAGAAATTAAATAAATCATTTTTATATGAAATTAAACACACTTTTTTCTCAAATAAACCATTTAAAACGCATTTCAAGAACCTAAAAAACATATAGTTCACTTGGGACATTATCATTCATATAACTCTTATAAATGGAATAAATGATATGTTCATCTTCTATCTATGAAGTAACCAATTCATTGGAGGGATATCATAGACCCAAATATCCTTGGGTTATCTTGGAACCACCCATAATTGGTTAATAATGTAACCACATAGTTGGTTTATAATGCAAAAACCCATCATTGTTTTACAATGTAACTGACCATCCTTGGTTTATAACATAACCATCCATCATCATAAACAATTACCAAGAACCATAAAATAATCATAAATAAAAAATATTTAATTTTATCATAAAAAATTTATAAAAAATCTTTTAATCCCATGTGAAAAACTTTTTTAGATATCAAAACACACATTTATTTTAAAAAAATCAATACTAAAATACCATTTTCTTTTAAAACACATTTTTAATTCAAAAATAATAAAAAATAGAAAAATATATTTAATTTTAGGATAACATGAATGATTTTAAAGTATTACAAACTTCAAATAATGGATACCGTGGTGGGAAAATGTTTTGTAACTATACATGTTAAAAAGAGAAAACTCCTTTTATTATTTATAAAGAATATAAAAAATTCTGTAAAAAGATTCATTTTTTTGAAAAACTTGAAATAAATAGAAAAATTTACTTTATAAAATTCTCATATTTATAAAATAATTTAAAAAAAATTTACATGGAAGATAAATATAGTATCATGGAAAACATTAAAAGAGTATTTATTTTAATGAAAAGACCCTTACTACTTAGAATCATTTGAATCCTAATACCCAAGAAATAATAACATTTATAAAAGATTTTATTATTATTATAATATATAAATTTCTGATATAACATGTCAAATGCCCTTTATATACACCACATAAATGAATATAGGTTCATAACATCAAAATATTCCTCAACAAAAGGAAATCGAGATGATGTTCCTTACATCAAGTTTGATTTGTCATGATCACTATTATATTCCTAATAATAGACTTATATTAATTATTTACTTTCTTAATAACATTTTTCATGTTTATTATTCCTTTTATTTTACTTATTACCATGTTATATACAATTACTTAATCAATTATGCTTATATCGTATTTTTTGATGATATTTGATTATATGTCCAAAAATGACTTCAGTAGGTTGACTATGGTTAAAGAGGTCATTATTTAAACATAAATATAATAATAATCATTAAATAATTATGACATAGATATATCAATTATACATTTTAAATCTAATAATTAATTATGGTTATGAAAAAATTAACCACGTTATGATCATAGAGATAGAAGACCGTACATATGCATGAGTAATGCTTCTATTTTTCAATGATCATTTTAGAAAAAAAGGTATGAATTATTTTATATTTATATAATTATAATAATATCATAAAAAAATATTATTTCCTTAAATATAATTATATAAATCCCATTTGATTTAGTGATGAAAAATAAGTCACATCGCTATGTGGAGGTGGTGGTCCACACGTACACATGAACTATGTTAGAATTTTTTAGTGCAAGAAAGAAAATGATCTATTATACTTTAATAATGATAAAAATTTAATTAATATAAGTATTACATAATTTATATCTCATATATTCATTAAATTTATCGTTATTACCTTCCATGTAAATTGTTAGTTAAAACTAAATTATATTTCTTCGCGAGGCGGTAGTCCTCCGTAGGCATGAGTGGAGTTATCACATCACAAACATAATGAAAAGTAAAGAGGTATATGTGATATAATGACCTTATAAGTATAAATATATTTAAAATATCATATATATAATTTATATCCATCATTATAACATACTGTTTGTGGTAATAATGGAAAACGAATAAAATAATTTCGCGAGGCGGTAGTCCTCCGTACAGATTAATAATGACTATTCATCCCATTTGATGGAAGGGGAGATAGATTTATGTTATGAAATAATAATAATAAAATATAAGTATATGAGATATAATGGTGTTATTATATAATCCTAATTTAAGAATATTTTAAATATGTGGAAGAAGAAATAAAATAAAAACACATAGTTAAGCATGATACCTCTTCTTCAGACAACCTCTTTAGGTAAGAACCAAAAGAGTTACTAGGATAGATTTATAAACATAATAATGGATGTAAGACATTGGGAGTTAAATAATTAATATATTTTTCTAATTATTGTCCAATTAAATAGGATTTTATTGTGTGAAGGGGAGAGGATAGGGTATGTCCGTTTACAAGTGTGGTGAGTGACATAATAGTAAGTTTTAAAAAAATGCATATTAACATTTTTAACATACCAAAAGGTTTATAAATCTAAAATTATCTTCTATTTGAAATTATAAAGTCTAAATATATCCAAAAAATATAATATTTACAAGTAATTTGTTGATTTTAATCCTAATATTTATAGTTTAACCTCCTAGTAAACCCATTTTGTCCATAATTATGATAATTAATTTTTACTGTTTTCACTTTTCATTATGGTAAAAAATTATTTTAATATTATTAGATAATATAAATTATTATGATTCCAAATATTTAATTCAATATATCAAATCCAATACACAAAACTGGATAAAGTTAATTTAAAAATAAACCCGCAAATACAATGAAAAAGTGGTTTTTAAAGAAGTGTATATTTGAAGAAAAAGATGATCTTAAATTAAATAGATGACTAATAATAATAATTTTATCAATAAAAATAATTTTTATAGATATATAATATATAAATTTAATTCAAAACATTCCTAATTGGGAATTATATTACTTAATGAAAATGTATAAATATTATGCACATTAAAATAGATTTTAGAAAAACCTAATTTGAAACCCAAAATTTATACTATACTAAAATACTTTATAAAGTTTATTGGAAATTAATTAAGTTGATTAAATATAACTAAATAATTCTTATGTTACTTTAAATTATATTAAAAAAATAAGGGGTATTTTAAATTACTTTATTGAAAATAAGTGACTTTTTTTACAATAATTGTTAATTTTCACTTTTCATCAAAAAACAAATATTTTCTAAAAAATAGAAACATGTCACCCTATATTAAATTTTATATGATAATTTTAATAAATAACTTCATTTTTTATAATTAAAATTCAAAAATTTATAAATTAATCATTTAAATAAAAATTTTATAAGAAAAGTGTTTAGTTAAAATTATTTTCTTTTTGATGTAAAAAGTACATAATATTTTTATAATGAATTTAACTATATAATACTTGAAAATGATTTATTATATAATTATATTGGTTTTTAAATTCTTCCCACATTTTTGAAATTGTTTTTACATAATTTTATTAACTTATTAAACAAGTGGTGATATCTTTCCCTCATAAAGTTTTAGATTCCTTTGTTTCTTCTTCAACCACATGTTTTTTCAATAAAACCAAAACCTAGTGAATCTCTATATTCCATAAATATTTCTCTCTATGATCAAGAATAAAAACAAGATAATCATCATAAGAAATATTCTCTTCAAAATGAACTACTTTAGGGCTCAAAACATTAGTTTAACCTAGCATATATTTTCTTAGCATCGAGACATGAAAAATGTTGTATACATAGATAAAATCAAGGGAAAATCCACATAGTAGAAAACTGATCCAAATGAATCTAGGATTTAATTGGTCTAATAAAAATGTTAATTAGATCTCTCTTTTTTCTAAATCAAATAAAACTTTTTTATAGAGATTCTTTAATAAAAGTATGATCACCTACCTCGAAAGAAAGATATTTTCTTTGGTTACCCGTATAATTTTTCTACATGTTCTAAGATATCCTCTTATGTTGTTGAATCAATTTCAACTTATCAACTATTTACTATATGAGAAATTTTCCCATAAACTTACTTTCTCCCTATTCATCCAAAAAAATATAGCATTCGACATTGTGTTACATATAATGCCTCAAAAGGGTCCAATTGTATATTGAAATGAAAATTATTTTTATAAGAAAAAACAACCAAAGAAAGATATTGATCCAAACTTCTCTTATAGTCCATTGAATAATAATTAAGAATACATTATATGGTTTGAGTATTCCTCTTATACTGACCATCATGTTTAGGATATAAAGATATAATGAAATTCAATTTACCACCGAGTGAATTTTGATGTCCTTTCCAAAAAACTAGTTGTGAATTTGGGAACACGGTCTAACAATAGAGTGAAGAACTATATGTAACATAACTATATCCTTTAGATACAGTCAATAAAACTAATATAAATACATATTATCTTTAAAGGGAAGGAAATTTTATATTTTGTTAATCGATCAATAATAACCCAAACCATATTGTTGTCTCATGATGTCTTTGGAAATCCCACCATAAAATCCAATGACATATTTTCCCATTTCTAACCTAGAATTGGAAAAAATTGAATAATTCTATTTGATAATTATCATTCGGTATTAAACTATTCACAATTCAACTATTTCATTGTAATGTCATTAATATATCTTTTCATTCCATCCCACTAGTAATACTTCTAAAGGTCTTTGTACATCTCAGTGCTACTCAGATGAAAGGAAAACATAGAACTTTGAGCTTCACTCAAAAACTCCTTCTTTTATTGGAAATCACAAGTCACATATAAACTTTTTACAAATAATAAAAAACCCTTTTAATCAATAATAATATCAGGAAACTAACCCTTATCAACTTATTCTACCTTTTTCTACAAATCATAATCATTCGAGGTTGCTTAATTATTTCTGAAAAAGTTGACAACACTAAAACCTTAAACAAAATAGAGGATATCCCTACATACACAACTTCCATGACAAAATTCATCAAATCATTAATAATAGGGTGATATTCCAAATGTAATATGGTTAATGTAGCATTATTTTTCTAACTCAAAGCATCGACCACTTTTTGTGTTTTTGGGACTATAATGAATCATGCAATAATAATACTTGATCAACTACGACCATCTTCTCTATCTCACGTTCAATTCATTCTAAGTTTATATATACTTAAAAATTTTATGATCAATATATATTTCACACTTTTCTCCATACAAATAACGACTCCAAATATTTAAATAAGAAACCACAACATTTAATTATAGATCATGTGTAGGGAAATAGGACTCATGATTTTTCAACTAATTTGAAGGATAAAAAATAAACTAATCATTAAAAATTTAGAAACAACCAATTCATTCCATTGAATAATAACTAAAGATGAAAAATTCACCATTTATAAATGGAAGGTAAAAAGTAGATAATTCACCAATATGGGTTTTAATTATTAAAAGCAATCATCACATTATTTTATCAATATGAATTTAACTCTTTTTTGAGTTTACTTAGTCATTATGATAAAAAACTGAGCAATGTTTTCAACAAACAACCAATAGTAACCCGCACATCCAATAAAACTATGAATCTCTATTATATTTGTGGGTATTAAAATAATATAAAAACTTTTGTTTTATAAGAGTAAAAAACTATGATATATTTATAAATAATATGACCAAAGAATGAAATAAATTGCAACCAAAATTCACACTTACAAAATTTTTCATACAATTTTTTTGTTAAGGATTACGAAAAAATCATTAGGTTCCTTTCATGTTCGTTATAAAAATTATAATATTAAAAAATTTAATTAATAAAAACAAAAAAAATTTATTCATGAATTCAGGGAATACTATATTAATAAAGTCCATAAATACATCAAGTGAATAGGAAAATCAGAAGGGAATAAATACAAAATCACAATGCTCATGTCTAGTCTGAAATTTATTCTTTGGAATATCTAATTCCTCCACTTTAAACTAATAGTACCATGACGTAAGATAAAAATTTGAAAACTACTATACTCCCTAGTGATAATAAAATAAATCATTTATATAAAGAAAATGATATTTTTTCCCTAAAAGTGATGTTATTCAAAGTACTATAGTCAATTCAAAGTATTATTGAACCA
Organism: Viscum album; assembly: GCA_963277665.1. Lineage (NCBI taxonomy): Eukaryota > Viridiplantae > Streptophyta > Magnoliopsida > Santalales > Viscaceae > Viscum > Viscum album. Next base: position 792,223,790 of record OY728151.1, read on the forward strand.
TGTTACTTTAAAAAAATAGGATAAACCAATGGTGATGTTGTAGGGAGAATAGAACCTTTATCTGGAAACCCATAAAATTTATTTTTTAGTTATTAATGTCACACTTGATCCATTCAATATGGGGGATTAGAAATAGGTTTAAAATCAGAAACTAAGTCAATATTAAACTCAACCTATTGATTAGTAATTACACTAAAAAAATCATCAGGTAATACATCCATGTATTCATTCCCTAATAGAACATCACTAATTTTAATAGTTTCTTTATTTTTAATAATATGATCAAGGTTACTATCACATCAATATCTAATCATGTTCATGGTCTCTTGATAAGTTATTAATGGCATGAAATTATTAAACATAAATTTCTTAGTTTTGTAATCTATTTTATCATGATAAAATGAAAGTCAATCCATACTAAGAATGATATCAAACTCAAATATGTAAATTACAACAAGATTAATAGGAAAGAACAACCCACTAATTTCTAAAAGAATATTCCTATAAATATTGGTTTCTTTAATACTTCTACTAGGTGTTTTCACCAAAAGTTCCATCTTCTTTTATGAGGTTATATTTACAATTTACTTGAAAATTTCTCAGAAATGAAAGAATGTGAAGATCGAGAGACAAATAAGGAATTGGAATAATTTGAATAAAAAAATAACATACCTATCTCTACTTCACTTAATGGCACAAAATCAACCATAGTAGTACCGAAGTAATTTTCCACACTTTTATTCTTCTGCTCTTGATGATTTCCCCACTGAGTGACTAACTTTGGACACATGTTAGCATAATTCCCCAACTCATTGAAACTTGAGAATCTTATAGTCAACTTTTCATTACTCATATACTCATTTTAATTATAGTCATAATCCATATGTCCAAAATTACCACATAATAATTAGTTAGAATTTATAAGACAATCTCAAAGATGTTTTTTACCACACTTCTCACAAGATGGGAAATTGGTTTTCTTACGACTGTATTTGTTCTGATGGATGCTTCTCCATTTCCTTCTAAAACATTCCATACTCCTTTTATATATAGGAAAATAAGTATTTTTAAAAATACATATCCACATTCTCAGCCCAAGAAACAAAGTTCTCATAGATTTTAAATTCCCATGAGGACAAATATATTTTTTAACTTTTTTTTTAATCCTGAGAAAAATCTACTAATCTTACTATTAATGTCCCAAACAATATCTAGTATGTACCTGGATATTCTTGTAAACTTTTATTCTTATATTACCATAAATTATTTATCTATTTTCCTCAATTATAAGAATTATTTTTCTATTTGGAGTCAAACAACATTTTTTAAATATTTCTCAACAAAAAGATCCCTACATGTTCCCCATTCCATGACATCAAAATCATCTTTATCTGTGGTATTATTAGCTATATACAACCATTGTTCCACTTAACATTAAAAACTATAAATGGAGATAGTTACATTTTTTCCAATTGAACATATCATGACTTCAAATATCTTCTCTAGAGCATTGATCTATCCTTCAGCTACCATACGGTTAGATGATACACTGAATAATGGGGAATGTTTTCTACTAAAATGATCAACTATAGATATGTTCATTCATGATTTATTTGATTAATCTTTTGTTTGGAAACCACCACCATTTATATATTGTTTAATATGATCCATCACTTCAAAAATCTATATTGTTCCAATTACAACCATATCAGGATGATTATTTAGAAGGATATTTTACACTTAGTGCCTTCCTACTTTAACTTCCTTGTTTCCTCAGTAGAAAAACATTTTGAATATACATAGTTTAAATGAAATATCATGGTAATACATAGATTATAAATCATTTCAACATAACAATAAAGTAAAATATTTCAAGGGTATGAAATTATCATTATCCTAAAATCTAAATTTATCTAAATTGACCATTGATATAAACTATAAGGTCCCATCGTTAGACATAATATAATCATTAGGTATAGTTAAGAATTTATTCTCTTACAATAGAGGATATTTTCAATTTTAGATATTTATATAATTTTGTTATAACTCATACATTACAAAATCATATATATGAAAAGTGGATACTTCTAATAAGTATCAATTTCTCCCATCATATAAAACCTTTGAAATAAGAAATGATTTATTTTATTAAAAAATATTCCTAACTTCTCACATTACCTCTTAGATTTCTTTAACCATCCTTAAACCTTTTGAAAAACATTTTAAAATTAGGGATGAGCACAAAAAGATCTAAAAGGGACAAAAAAAGAATAAGTTTGTTAGTCCAATGAAAAACACGAAAACCCAAGAAATGTTTACCTTTATTTATATGTTATTTGAGTGAAAATTTTAAGATCCCAACCTTTTATGGATATTTATAAGACTCATTTGTAGGTATTTCTTTTATTTTTTTGAGAATACATTGATTATATTTTTCCTTAGGTTTAATTTGTGTGAAAATTTATAATTTTGAAAGGAGTCGGGAATGTGCATGGTTGGTGCAAAATTTGGCCAAACCATGCACCCTTACCCAGATAACCGTGCTAACCTAGGTTGAGAGGATTCATATAATTGGTGAATGGTTTATAATGATGTGGTCCCTAAAAGGAGAAACTGTGGTCCCCCTAGAAGAGGTGCATGGTTAAGGCACATGGTTAGGGGAAACCCCCTACATAGAAAACCATGTGCATGATTTAAATCAACATAAAATTTTGTTTTAAAATTCCCCAACCCCCCCAATTTTATCCCATAATCGACCCCCATTTGACCTTAAACTCTCATTCAAAATTTTGGAGGCTCTTGGGTAGATTCAAAGACTTCCCAAACTCTATTATTAGTAAATTGAAGAGTTGATTAGAGATCTGTACCTCCAGGGGTATGTGATTTCTTACCATTTAGATATATATCTCTCCCACACATCTTTTCAGATAAAAGAGGGATATTTATCTATTGTTGGTTCTTTATACAGATCTTTTTTTGTTATATCTTGATCTTTTTAATTGTGGATTTATGATTTGGTTCTATATCATGTTCTTCATTGCATTCTTGATTATTCCTATTCAAATTGGGGATTCTTCCATTGGTAAGTGTTGTCAACAAATCGAGGTAGGTGTCTTATTATTCAAATATCTTAGTCATGATTTCAATTACATGTATGAAATTGTAAAATTTATAGAGTTTGTTTAGAAATTTAATTTCTTGAATTAATTAATTAATTTAGTAAATTAATAAATTAAGGGATTTTGGAATTAAAGATAAATAATTGTTGAGTTAATTATGATAATATTGAATTTTGAATTGTGGAAAATTAATTATTGAGTTAGTTATAGAATTATTGAAATTATGGGAATTGGGGACAATTAATTATTGAGTTAATTATCATTATATTGAAATTATGGAAATTAACAATAATTAATAATTGAGTTAATTATTAGGACATTGAATTTTTATTTGGGGATAATTAATTATTGAGTTAATTATTATAATATTGAATTATTATATATGAATAATTAATTATTGAATTAATTATGGGATGTTGAATTTTGATATATGGATAACTAATTATTGAATTAATTATGGGATGTTGAGACTGTTATTTATGAATAAGTACTCATTGAATTAATTATTGGATGTCGAGATTGTGAATTGATAAATTAGTTATTAAATTAATTAATGGAATTGATGTGATTAATTAATTATTTAATTAATTAATGGAATGATGGGAATAGTAAATTATTGAATTTAATTAATTAATTTATGAATTAATTAATGTGATAATCGTGTTTGGGACATGGTCTGCCGAATCAAAATCATATAGGGTGATAAGAAATGATGAATGGTAACAATGACATTCTCATGTGGCAATTATGTGTGGGAAATGGTCTGATATATCAAAAGCCTATAGTGTTATAAGAAATGATGAATGGTAACAATGACATTCACATATTGTAATTGTGTGTGGGATATGGTCTGCTACATCAAAAGTCCATAGTGTAAATTGAAATTATGAATGGTAATAATAAAATTCATTTATTATTTGAGATAAAGAATGTTAATAATGGAATTATGAGATATGATATCGCTTGGAGATATTTTAGACTCTGGCATGGGATGAAGTAGGTATTGAGAGTTCAGGTGTCCTCGAAAACCCAGGTGTTTTTTGGTTGAATAAAGAGTAATTTAATAAGTGTAAACTGTTTAATTTATTTATTTTATTTTTTATTTATACAATTGCATACACTTATTATTGACTAGATATTGTTTTAGACACTGTTGGTGGTGACCAACTGAGTTAAACTCACACCATACTTGGGCTTCCTGATCGGTACATGAATAGATTACATGTTTGCAGTACATGTTAATGGAAAATACCTTGTATTAGATTTTTTATTTGAGATAGAGATGAGATGGGGGAACCAAACAAGTTTTGGGACCCACTTGAGAGTTGTTAGTGTCTTTACTTTTGGCTTTTCTTTTTAACAGTTGGCACATATTCTTGCATGACATATATACTATCATTTTTGATATCGTATTTTGAGTTTTGGCCATATTGTGATACTTGGTATTTTTTTGGTTATGGTTATATGCTATTATGTTATTATTTCTTATTTTTGTTGTTTCACCACTATGATAAAGTGGGTATAGTCTCCACATGATCTACATTATACCCTTACTACTAGTCGGAAACCTCTGGTGTATGGGGAGGTGAGCCTAAGGTCACTTAACAAACCTGCTTGGGGCACCGGTGTGTGGATATAGGGTTAGGATGCTACAAAGTGATATAAGAGAAGTTTTATTTTCTTTTTATTTTTTCTGACTATTTTGGAATGTTAGAAAAGAGAACCGGTTGGTTCAAGCTTTGTTCATGAGCTTGTGCTTGGGAGTTACAAACCCATGTACCGAGAAAACCCAAGTACCCAAGGTGGAATTGCTATTATTGATGTGTGTTTTTATAGTTGGATGTTATTTCACCTTGGGTGATTCCCTTATTCTATTATGTGATAATTGTTTCTGATATTTTTTGAGATTTCAATCATGGCCAAGTATTAGATGAGAGTTGATAAGAATGCGTCATTCTACACACTCAAGGTTATTTTGTGACATGCATCATTTTAGGCATACACTGGAAAATAAGTTTTGGTTTTGTTGTTGAATGTGAACTATTTTTCCTTGCTTGTGAAATTGAGTGGAAAATGGTGCTTAATATGAAATTTAAAGTGGTTAAATTATTAAAAATGAGAATAAATGGGTGTCTAAATGAGACATTTGAATATTGAAATTTAGTTTACCCTTTGTTAACTATAACATAGATGTATGATGGTTAGGGGAATTGATAAGACCTCAATTTTCACCGTGTGTAGAGGGTTTGGGGGAAAAAGACTTATTATACCTTATTGAGATTTACCTTACATAATCATGATAAATTGAAGTTATGTGTCCTCATATGTGTGTTTTTAATTGTAGAGATATGCCTCCATGATGACACTTGTTAAGAGGATGAGAAGAGAATATGTCTAGAGATGTTCTAATAGTAATGGAACTTGAGGAACTGGTAGCGATGGGTGAGGAAACATGAGAAAATTTCCAAGAGAAATTTGCTCAGTTCATGAAATTCATAGAAAGAGACCTAGAGTAGGTTGTGAAGAGAATGTATGACTTAACATGAGAGTTTCAGATGCATCACTCTACGAATTTTACTAGAGAGGGTGGCCATGGGGGAGTTGAGTTATTGATTTAGTCTGTATAGATGATACTTGAACAATTATTTAATCCTTATGATAAGAGGTTAAAGTTGGTTTCTTAAATTCTATGAGGATTAATGAAGACCTGGTGAGACATTCATGCTGGGACTTGATAGAATAGTGGTATGTTATAGAAGGAATTATTGGAGAAATTCTTAGATCACCTCTATCTAGAGATGATGTGGAAGGAGTGAGTAGCTGAGATAATTAGGTTTAATTAGGGGAGTATATATGTGATGAACTATGTTGGATGCTTTACAAACTTTCATCACTTTTCTCTAGTGTTGGTAGGGGATAAGAAAACTATGAAGAGATGTTTCCATGATGGACTTAAATGTGATATTAAGACCCAAGTTGACCTCTTTTGGTTAAAGAATTTTATTGAGGTGGTGGATTAGGCTCTCATATATGAGTGAAACCTATGGTAGGCTTCCATTGCATGGAATATGGTTTCTGTTGGATGATCAGGAGGTATGAATTCCAAGAGAAGGAAGCTTCACTACAACAATGTTATCTAGGGAAGTGGGAAGAAGAGTACCTAGATAGAGGGATCAATTGATCTAGATATTAATCGAGCGATCTATCACCGGTTTTGTATGTTGGGACACTTTCAGAGACAATTCCCTTGACCACCAGTGGATTTCCAATCTTTTAGAAAGATGGGGAATATATAGAGGCTTTGTAGGAACCCAAAAAAGATGGCAAGTGATGGGGGAGCTGGAAAAAACTAGGGTGAAGGAAGGGGATCTTTTTCACCATATCAACAATGAAGATAGAGTTGTACTAGCCATAGAGGTAGAGGAAATTAATGTGGTGATTTTTTGGAATAAACATCCATATCCACAGAGTGGAGTGACACATGGGACTTAGATTGCATCATAGTGTAGTGGGAAAAGATAATTAAATTCCACTCAACCTACAATTGTGGATAGTGAGGCTAGACCATCGATAGTGAGAGGTTTTATTCTTATATATTCTATATTATCTAGGGACTTATTTGATACTAGTTCCTCTCATTATTTTATTTTTTTGCAACTTGTGAATGGTTTGAGCCTAATGGTGGAGTTTTGGAGTGGGGTTTTGAAAATTGACACACCCCTTATAGAAAGATATAGATACATTTATTTATGTAAGGGGTGTTATCTTGAGGTTTGGGAGTATCTTTTTTTGTGGGATATTTAAATCTTAGACATATCAGGCTTTGACAAAATTTTGGGTTTGGACTGGTTAGTAGTATAATGTGCCCACATCGACTTTTACCTCTAGAGAGTGAATTTTAAATCTCTGAAGGGTGATAAATACATTCACTATGAAGAGTGGGATATCTAGGTAGGTCAAGTATGGGAAATTATTCAGTAACTGGGAAAACTCACAGTCCAGGTCCCTAGTCTATTGTTGGATGATCAGGGTGCGAAATATGATGTCTTTCCACTCATAGTGGATAAGTTACAGGAAGTGTTTTCTAATGAATTATCAGGGATTCCACCTAAGAGATACATGGATTTTAAAATTGATCTCATGCCGGGGGATGAGCTAGTTTTTATTCCCCCATACAAAATGTCACCAACAGAGATTCAAGAGATCAAGAATCAGTAGGAGGAGTTGGAGGATAAGTGATTTATCAGTTTGACTATGTCACCTTGGGGGTTTCTAGTGTTGTTTGAAAAAAATACTGACAAGATTTTATGCTTGTGTGTAAATTTTTAGATTTTTAACCATATGAAAATGAATAAATGGTATCAACTTCCATGTATCGATGATCAATATGACCAAGTGAGGGGATATTGTGTTTTATCCATGATTGAATTGAGATCATGGTATCATCAGTACAAAGTTTGAACTTCTGATATAACAGGGACTACTTTTAGTAGCATGTATAACCTATATGAGTTCTAAAATTTTTTTTTTGGGTTGAATAATGCACCAATAGTGTTTATTGGCTTGATGAATATAATCTTCCATCCATTCCTAGATTAGTTTGTGGTAGTTTTTTTGTGGATGATATCTTAGTGTACTCCCATACTCATGACAATCATTCCCAACATCTTGACATTATCCTAAGTACAACGAGAGAGAATTAGCTATACAACAAGCTATCTTAGCATTAGTTTTGGATTGGCTAGGTACACTTCATGGGTCTTATAATCTCATAGGAAGGTGTGTCAATGGACCCAAAGAAAGGTTAAGAAGTGGTTTCTTGGGAGCATCCCAAGATTTGTTTTGGTATCCATAGATTTCTAGGAATAGTTGGATATTATTGGAGGTTCGTTCAAGAATTTTCCCATCTATAAGAACCTCTTTAGGGATTGAACAAGAAGGGAGTAAAGTTTGAATGGTTGAAATCATGCATGAATGCCTTCCAATATTTGAAGAAGTGGTTGACATTGACACCAATATTGACCCTACCTGATCTAGGTGAGGAGTATATAATGTATTGTGATGCTTATAGGATTGAACTTGGAGTAGTGTTGATGTAGAGAGATCTATTTTTGGTATATGGGTATTGGTAGTTGACCCCACATGAGAGGAATAACCCTATGCATGACCTAGATTCAGCTAAAGTGGGGTATGATTTGAATTTTTTGCAACATTTTCTATTGGGTGAAAATTTTATTGTTTTTATGGATTCCAAGAGTTTAAGGTATATCTTTTCACAGTGAGTTTTGAATCTCCATTAGCAGATGTGGGTTCAATATATGTAGTTATTTGATTTTGAGATAGCATATATGCTTGAAAAGGGGAATGGGGTGGCTGACACTTTGAGTATGAAAACTCAGACTTAGGAGGTTTAGGATTCTAGTGCTGAGTGGAAGATGATGACTTAGTTGGCTGAGATGCATGTGGTGGTTCAAGAGATTCCAGAGAAGATGACTCTCATATCAATTTTAGTGGAGTAGACACTTTTGATCTGAATTAGAGACATGTATAATGAGGATCCAATGTTATTTCCCTTGAGGGAAATCCTTGAAGGAGGTGAGTCGCCTTTCGATTTTAGAATAGATGAGTATAAGATCATCTATGTTAGGAATTGGGTTGCTATGTCTATGATCATGAAGGATGAGATGATGCATGAGTTTCATACCTCAAAGTTAGTGGTCCATCCAGTTGTGAACAAATGTATCATGACCTACATTGATAGTTTTTTTGTATGGGAATGAAAAAGGAGATATCAAGGTTTATGACACGATGCTACACATACTAGTAGGTAAAGGTTGAGCATCAATGACATGGTGGTTTATTGCAGTCGTTTCCCATTCTAGAGTGGAAGTGGGATGACATTACTATAGATTTTTTGGTGGGTATCTTGAGTGTTCCTCTAAATAATTATTCTATTTGGGTGGTTGTAGACCATTTGACAATGGTAGCAGATTCCTTTCCCATACTGTATACATTTTTAGTAGAGTAGGTGAGAGATTTATATGTTCCAAAAATAGTTCATATGTATGGGGTTCCATAGACTATTGTTTTAAATTGAGATTCACAATTTACTTCATTATTCTAATAGGTTTTACAAAAGGATCACGGTACACATGTTTTACTAAGTACGAAATTCCACCCCCAGACAGATGGTCAGTCAGAGTGTACTATAAAGGTTTTTAAGGATATGATGTGAGCTCATGTTTCTAACTTTTGTGGGTCCTGGGAATAACACCTAGCACTTTTCATATTTTCCTATAACAATAGTTATTAGGATATGATAAATATGAAACCACACAAGTCTCTTTATAGAAGTCTATATGGACCACCTCTATGCTTGATGAAGGTCGGTGAGTCGGAGTTGTTGGCACTGAGTCTCATGCAGAAGTTATCGAAGAAGGTTTATCTAATTTGGAAATGTATGGCTGTGGATCAGAGTAGGTATAAGTCATATGCTGATAGATTTAGATAAACCCTATAATTTATAGCGGGTGATCATATATTCCTTTGGTATGACCTAGGTTGGGTGACCATATGATATAAAGGTAGTGCAAGTTGGCACCCAAGTTTGTTGGACCATTTGAGGTTATGGAGAGAATCGGGGTGGTGGTGTATCAATAGGATCTTACATAGAGATATAGTGCTATGCATTATATTTTCCTTGTGTCAAAACTTAGGTGGTATCACCTTGACCCTTCTCATATGACCGATGTAGATGATGTTGAGTTTGAGATAGATACTTCCATTGAGGATCATCCGATACATGTGTTGGATCAGAGTGAGAAAGTGTTGCACAGAATGACTGTTATGATAGTTCATATATTGTGAATCATGGGCATGTTTAGGAAGAAACACTGGAGATATAAGAAGATATTAGGGATAAATTGCTCGATAATTTGGACTCATAATTTTGATATGCTTGGGAGTATAGCTTGAGGATGAGATATTATAAGGTAGGGATATTGTAAGATCCCTACCTTTTTTTGGAGACGTCTCAAGATACTTTTTAGGTATGATTTTTTCTTGGTTTCTGCATAATTTTATTTGGATTTTCCTTGGGGTGTGTTTGGCTGAAAATTTAAAATTTTGAAATGTGGAGGGAATGTGTACTGTTGGTACATGGCTTTCCAAAACTGTGGGCCCTAGACCAGCAAACTGTGCCAACCCAGGCACAGGGGATTCTAATGAATGGTGCATAGTTTTTCAAATCGTTCTCCCTGAAAGGAGAAGAAATTAATCCCCTAGAATAGTTGCACAGTTAGGGCACACTGTTAGGGGAAACTATGAACCTCTTCCTAAAAAACTATTTGTAAGATTTAAATTAACTCAAAAATTTGTTTTAAAATTTAAAAACCCTCCATTTTAACCCCTAATAAACCCTATTAAACTCTAACCTATCTTTCACAATTTTGGAGGCTTCCAGGTGGATTCCAATACTTCCCAACCTCCATTCTTGGTGAATTGAAGGGCAGATCGAAGATCTACAGCTCCACAAGTATGTGATTTATTCCCATTTAGATCTCTCTGTCTCTCACACTCCTCATTCCAGATAAAATAAGGTGTTTATCAACTATTGGTTCTAGATATAGATCTAGATTTGTTAAACCTTGATCCATTTAATTTAGGATTTTGGATTCAGATCTAGATCGTGTTCTTCATCACATTTTTGATTAATATGCTTTAAATTAGGTATTATTCCGTTGGAGAGAGTTGTTAAAAAATTGAGGTAGGTGTTCTATTATTCAAATCCCATAGTAATTATTTCAATTAATTATATGAAATTGTAAAATTTCTAGAGTATTTTTAGAAATTGAATTTACTAAATGAATTAAATAATTTTGTTAATTAATTAATTAAAGGATTATGGAATTGGGGATAAATATTTGTGGAGTTAATTATGAGAATATTGAAATGTGAATTGGTGATAATTAATTGTTCGGTTGATTATTGGATTATTGAAACTTTGGAAATTAGGGATAAGTAATTGTTGAGTAAATTACTATAAAATCTATTGTGGGAATTTATTATTTTTTGTTGTTGATTTAATTATCATAACATTGAATTGTTATTTGGGGATAATTAATTGTTTAGTTAATTATTGGAATATTGAATTGTGATATATGAATAATTAATTGTGTAATTAATTATGAGATGTTTCATTATGATATATGGATAATTAATTCTTGAATTAATTATGAGACATTGAGATTGTGATATATGAATATTTAATTGTTGAATTAATTATTAGATGTTGAGATTATGAATTGATTAATTAATTGTTTAGTTAATAAATATAATTGATATGATTAATTAATAATTGAATTAATTAAAGGAATTATGGATATAAGCAATTTTTTAATTTGATCAGTTAATTGGAGAATTAATTAATGTGATAATCATGTGCGGGACATGATCTGCTACATCAAAATCCCATAGTGTGATAAGAAATGATGAATTGTAATAATGGACTTATTATCCGACAATTGTGTGTGGGACATGGTATACTACATCAAAATCCCATAGTGTGATAAGAAATGATGAATGTTAACAATGGAAATTCCATATGATAATTTTGTGTGAGACATGACCTACTGCATCAAAAACCTATAATGTAAATTGGAATGATGAATGGTAATAATGGAATTCATATATGATTTGAGATGAATAATGAAAATAATGGAATTTTGAGATAAGATATCCCTTGGGGATAGTTTAGACTCTAGCATGGGCTTGAGAAAGTATTGAGAGTCTAGGTGTCATCAGGAACTGGGGTGTTATGTGGTTAAATAAAGAGTAATTATATAAGTGAAAACTATTTCCATTATCAATTCATGTATTCTTTATACAAATATATACACTTTTATTGAGTGGATTTTGTTTTATATGCCATTGGTTGTAGTCTACTGAGTTGTACTCACACCCTACTCGGGCTGTCTGATCAGTACCCGAGTAGATTTCATGTTTGCAGGATAGGTTTAGGGAAAAGGCCATGTGTTTGAAAGATGATTTAGAATGAAGCTGGGATAAGGGAACCAGACCTGGTTCGGGTCTGGATTCAGTGTTGTCAATGTCTTTACTTTTGGGTTTTTATTTTGACACTTAGAACATATTCTAGAATGGCATATATACTATCTGTTTTGATATTGTATTTCTAGTTTTGGTCATCTTATGATACTCGTATTATTCTATTTATGGTTATATTATATTCTATTATTTTTTCTTATTTCCACTATTATGATACTATAATAAATAGGGATATTATCCCCATAATCGACATTAGAACCTTGCTTCTAGTTAGCAGCCTCTGGTGTATGGGGATGGGTGCCTGAGGTAATGCAACCAACTGGCTCGGGGAACCAGTGTTTAGCACTAAGGTCGGGATGTTACAAAATTCATTTAATCATTTTCATATGAAATTAAACACACTTTTTCCTCAAATAATTCATTATAAAATCATTTGAATTATATATAAATCATATAGGTAACTTTGGACATTAGAATTCATATCACTCTTACAAATGGAATAACCGATATGATCAACATCCATATATAGAGTACCCATTTCATTTGAGATCATCATGGACCCAACCATCCATAGTTTATCATAGAACCACTAATCTTTGTTTAATAATGTTACCACCCATCCTTGGTCTATAACAGAACCACCCTTCCTTGGTTTATAACGTAACTACCCATCCTTGGTTTATAAAGGAACCACCCATCATAATAAACAATTCCCAAGAACCATAATATAATCATAAATCATTAAATATTTCATTTAAATCATAAAAAAATTTAAAAACTCTTTTAATCCTTTATGAAAAACTCTTTAGTATATCAAAATACCCATTTTATTTAAAAACACATTATCAATACCACAATAAAATTTTATTTTAACGCCATTTTTCAATACAAAAATACTCATAAAAAGGTAAATATGGTTCTTTTTTAAAGAGAACATGAAATATTTTAATGTAATCCAATATTCAAATAATTTTTATGGTGGTGGGAAAAGTCGTTGTCACCTTACATGATAAAATAGAACTTTTTTTTTCATTTGTAATGAATGTAATACATTACATATAAATATTAATTTTTTTAAAAAACTTGGATGAAATAAAAAAATTTCTTTTTTAAAATTATCATGTCCATAAAACCATTTCAAAAACATTAACATATATAAGAAATATATTTTAATGGAAAACATTAAAAGAGGGGTTTTAAAAGAAAATTCCCTTACCACTTTGGAGACATTTGAATCATAAGACCCATGAAATAATAATATTAAAAAAATATTTAAATATCATGATCATATAGAAACTCATGATATATAATTTCAAAGGGGATACATATACACCTCATAAAATAATATAGGTCTATAATATCAAAATATTCCTCAATGAAAGGATATTGAGATGAAGTCTCTTTGATCAAGTTCAATTCATTACAATCGATTGTTATCTTCTGAAACAATAAACTTATGTTAATTATTTAATTTATTAAGAACCATTTTCATTTTTATTATTCATATTATTTTACTTATTACCATGCCATATAAAATTATATAATCAATTAAGTTTACATTGTACGTTTTGATGATATTTGTCTTATATATCCAAAAATGATTTTGGTAGGTTTACTATGGTCAAAGCGTTCATTATTTAAACATCTATAGAATAATAATCATGAAATAATTATAAAATTTATACATTAATAATAAATTTTAAAACCAATCATTAATGATGTTTATGAAAAATGAAATATGTTATGATCATGAAGATGGTAGGCCGTACATATGCAAGAGTAATGTTTCCATTATTCAATGATCTCAATTGAAAGAACGTATTTTTTTTTATATTCATATAAATATCATAATATCATAAATACCATATCATTTCTTTAAATATACTAATATATATCATCCATTTGATATATTTTCGAATAAATATCCACATCGCTTCACGGGGGAAGTATTTTACACTTATTCACGAATGATGTTATCATTTTTTTAGTGTCATAAATAAAATTATATATTATGATTTAATAATGATAAATATGTAATTAGTATGATAATTATTTAATTTATAAAATATATATTCATTAATTTTATCCTTATTACCTTCTAGGTAATTCATTAATGGAAAATAAATCACATCACTTCATGAGGAGGTAGTCCGTCATATACATAAGCGACATTATCATATCCCACACATAATGGATAGTAAAAATTTATTTGTGATATAATAAGTAAAAAAGTATAAATATGTTACAAATATCATATATATACTTCAAATCCATTATTATAAAAAGCTGTGAAAGGCAATGATGGAAAACAAATGACATCGGTTCGCAAGGCGATAATCCACTCTACACACGAATGATGATTTAGTATCCCATATAATGGAATGGGATAAATATTTAAGTTATTAAATTAACATAATAACATATAATTATAGGATAGATTATGGTTTTATTATATATTCATAGTTTAATAATATTTTAATGATACTGAATAAGAAATAGAATAAAAATGCATGACTAAGCACGATACAAATTATTCAAACAACCTCTTATGGTAAGCACCAAAATCATTATTAGGATGGATTTTTTGATAAAAATAATGGAAAGAGGTAGTGGGGAAGGAATTGATAAAGATATTTGGGTAGGTATTATCTTAGTTAAATATATTTTAAGGTGAGAATAGGATATGTGAGGGGGTTACCTTTTATATGGGAGGTGATTGGCACACTAGTAATTTTTGAAAAGAAAAAGTTATACCCACATTTTTCACCTGACAAAAGGCTGAAAAATGGACCATTATCAATAAATAGATTTTATAAGGTCAAAATATGTATATAAAATCTATTTTAGACAAGCATTTAGGTTATTTTAACCCATACCATTTTAGTTTAACCTCCCGATATACCCGTTTTCACATTCACTATGGTAATTAATTTTTATTATTTTTACTATTCATTAAGGTCAAATATTTAGTCAAACATGTTAGATAATACAAATTATTATAGTTCTATATTTTTAATACATTTTATTAAATTATATTTCTATAAGTGGAAAAATTCAATTTACAATTAAACCCGCATATACAACGAAAAATAGTTTTTCCATAAGTACATTTTTCAAGAAAAAAATAATTTTATATTAACTCTATAACTAATAATTATAATTGTATGAATACCAATTAATATTAATTAATATATAATATATAAATTTAATTTAAAAAATTCCTAACATGTTATTATTTACTAAATTAAAATAGAGAATCATTATCCACTTTAAAATAGTTTTCATAAAAACTAATTTTAATCTGAATAGTAAACTTATAATAAATTCTTTAATAATATTGATTCATGATTAATTAACTGGATAAAATAAAAATAAATAATAAATATTTTACTTTAAATTATTTTAAAAACATAAAGATACTTTTAAATTAGTTAATTTCTTTAATATAAATTATTTGGTTTTACAAAAATCATAATTTTCTCTATTCGCCAAAAAATCAATATTTTATGAAAAATCCCAAAATTTTACCCGAAGTTAATTTTTAAAAATTTATATAAAAACAATTCATTTTTTATAATTAAAATTATAAAATTTAAAAATTATGCTTTTAAATAAAATCCTTTTAAGAAAAGAGTTTTGGTAAAACTATTTCCCTTCTAATGTTAATATTACTTAATATTTTTATAAATAATATAAATTTATAATTCATGAAAATGATTTATTATATCATTATCTAGGTTTTTAATGTTTTGAAATCCATCCATTAGAATAATGTTTTCTATTTTAATCAATAAAATTTATATATCCAGTTCACATGCCTTTAGGGTTGTGGAGGTCTGTCATTGCATCCATATTTTTGGTGATTGCTTCCATTTTGGTCACCATCCATCCTTTTTGTCAACAAAAAAAACTAAATTATTATTATTTACTATAGTTTCTAATTGAAATATATTTCTATCCATATCATTTAAAGATTTTTATCTTTCCTTGGATGACTTCTTTATTAATGATCCTCTCATAGTCTCATCAATAAATAATTGGTTTACCTGAGAAAAGACTTTATAAAATGTTTTGATTTTATCCACATATCAATACCGTGATGTGAAAACATTTGATTTTAATCCTTTCACCTCTTTTAAGAACTATATATTGAATATTCATCGGATTGGTTGAAATTTAATATATTGATTAAAATATTCCTTAACTTAGAGGGTGTAAAGAAGTGGGTGAGAAAATTTCTTACCAGAACCTACCATATTGTGATAGAATGAGGGATAAAAATTGATCCCATTCCCTAAACATATATCTTAATGATAAATAAACAACCTAAACTATAACACATTATTATACACATTTTTGAACTGAAAAGTGTCACATTGTTTTATGAAACTTCATATGTGTGCATTTAGACCCTCATGTAGTAGCTTAGAGAATTAGACTAAGTTTGAAATCATTTGTATGATAGTAGTATTTTTTTTGAACTGGCTAGTAACCACAAGTGGTATAAGGTATCTAGGTTGAATCCCTGTGTTTTTTCCTTCCTTAGTCCATTATTGTGCATTGCTCTATATTAGTTCATTGGATCACTTGGTCAACTACTTGACATTGTTCAAACATATCATCCTTTCTCTTTTCCTTCCTCGAAGTTGTTTCTATATCCAAAAAAATATTTATAACCTCCTTTTCTATTACTCAAGTTGTTTATGAGTGTGTCTAAGTTATTACTTGAATGAAAAAAAATGATAGGATGTGTTTAAAAATGGGAATCAAAACCAAAATAAAGAGAAAAATACCTAATTATTCTAAGAATTATTATTAATAATACCTATAAATGATTCCAAAAATTGATTTTCTTATAGGGTGTCATTAATTTCTATGGTTTTATGAAATATTCAATTTTTAAAAACTTATATTGACCAAAACTTTTAACTATTTGAATGAAGTAATTAGAAAATCAGAGTGTTGAACCCAAAATGATGGTTCAAAATGTCTAAGGAAAATTGAGTGAATGATTTGAAAAAAATATAAATTTGGGAATTCAATTGACAAAGATGTACGAATTTTAGTAATTTTATCTTCACGTGATAGTGTAATTACAATCAATCCCGATTGGTTATGTTTTTTTGAGATAAATAAAATAGGATCCTTAGTCTTGGAACTCTCTCTAAAATATAATAACCCCCATTCACATGGTCAACAACTTGGGGTAATCAATAAATTAAAAACATTTAATACCATGTCTAAACATAATAAATCTTACCCATAATATGGCCATCCATGAATTTAATTGACCATTTTTTATTGAAAAATTACTTTTTAACTTGAATGGAGATGGTCACATCATAAGAATAAAAAATATATAAATTCTAGTATGATATTAAAAACCCAAAAATGAATATAAAATAGAAATAATCCACTAAAAAATTTCGTTTAATTACATAAATTAGTATATTAGAATGTTATTTCCTCATTATAGCCATGAGGTGATTTAAAAAAAATAAAAAGTACCTAATTAAGAAGACATCAATAATAAGATTCTTGGGTGGTAACATGTCATTGAGAGTCTCCACCAAAGAATAATTATTTTTCATAACAAAAATTCCATATATTTTTAGGTAGAAGGGGTCAATATAAAACCCAAAATATATTTTTTTGAGCTTCTATAATCTTCTCCTCAAATCCCTATTTGAATCCTTTAATCCTCATTTGAATTTAAAATGAATTATCCCATGAGGTAATATTCCCCTCCATGAATTCATGCTGTAAAAAAATATGGGGGGATAAAATATTTTTAAACTTCATCACCAACATGCTATATCCCTAATTCAATAGGAATTTTCATGCCATTTTCTCATATTATTTTTGATCAGCTTGACCATGTTTAAATCTATGCCCATCCTTACTATTTCAGTGGCTGTTTTATTTCTCAAACTAATGTATGGATCAATATTGACCACATGATCCCCAACCATCGATGTAGTTGACACTATTTACCTCTCATTCTCCATTCATCATGCACAAAGGTCTCAAAAACACTCATCAACACACCATTCTTCACAAAATATTACATTATTCATTCTTCTACTAGCCATGGATTTTCTGCAACATGACATTGAACACCAATTCATCCTCATAGTTCATGTACGAAACCCCCAAATATGATGAGAAACATGGATTTTTCACATATACCTTAGACTGTTTTGATGGATGTTTCCTCATTAGAGAGCTCTTATCATCCTTGGTCTAACTTCACTAGAGCATATCACAAATTCTGAATCCATTATATCTTGAACATGAAAGACCAAAAATACAAAAAACCGTTTCAAAATTTTTGATAGATATAGAATTTTTCTATAGAATATATTTAAACTTAAAATGGTTTATTTGAGGATGTTTCATCTTTTATTGTCATCTCACCTTCATAGTGGTCGGAACGAGTTCCCTTTTATCATACAAGGATTTATTCTCTTCAAAATGGGCTTCATTAGAGTCACCCATGGTCCAAGAGTCTAGTCCTAGTGGTCCTAATCTCTATAGTGATGAGATGGATTGAGCTCAAGTTCCCATATTTGTGACAATTAATTTCTCTAATTTTTTTAATGTAGTACTAGTGATTATAAGGGTGGAAGGTGGCATTAGGTGTGTCCAAGGCGAGGCATGATTGTTCAAGAAAAATGTGGTTCCATTTGAGTGAGGTACAGTGCCACAATAAATATTCATCCAATATAGTTTTTATTTTTGGGAAAGAATTAATTTATCAGACTCAATAGGACGTGATAACTTTAGGTTTCTAATATTGGGATGGGACCTTAATTCATTGAACATACAACATAGACCCATACCGACCCACTCGAGTCTTCTAAGCCTTATCCCATCACTATGTGTTCACTCCATGCTACTCTTGGATCTCCTATGCACCAAATTGTTCCTGTACACATATTTTTTCTTATTCATATTGGTCTACTCCCCTAAGACTAGCGGTTGTGGTCCATTTTAACCTAAATACAAAAATATAACTTTTCCAAATCATTTTAATATGGAAAAAAATTTTCCCATGTAAAAATTGACTTTAAAAGGAGATATTTCTAGGTTTACCCAAGATAATATTTAGATACTTATATTTTCCACAAAATGAAATCAATACTAAGGAATAAATGTAATAATTACCAATTAAAAAATGGGTTTCTTAATCTTTCCTCATATCATAATACAAAGAGATTTATTAAAGAATTAATTTTAGAAATGAATATAAGGAATGTATTAACCTATCAAAGGGAGGGATAATAATCTAGGAATATATGTGAGAGACATATATATATAATTTAGAATCATTACACAACATTATAGAGATATATATATAGTGATTTAGAGAGATAAATGTAATAACCCAAAGAAAAGGGTGGTTCGGGGAGATCCCTTACCTTATGTTCCCGAATCGCTACACACTTTTCATTAACATACTATATAATAAAATTAGATTAATTAATTAATTAATTTTTATACTTATAATTCAATATTTTATTTATTATATAATTTTTATTTATAATCATTTCAATAAGATATATTGTTTAATTTCACTTTTTTGAGGGTATTAGTTTCATGGTTCCATGGTCAGATCACTTGTGGATTATTAATGAGGTATTTTCAAATGGGACTGAAACTACATAAGTGAAATAAAATGGTATTAATATAATTATATAAATATAATTCTTTCAAATACCCATTTTTTTGATATAGGCACTATATGTTTAGTAAAAATGTTAACTTTAAATTGTTATTTCATTTAGGAAATTTTACCGAACATCACAAACTAGATTCTCTTAATTTAATATTATAGATATATATTAATTATATAATGTTAAATAAGTTATAATATACTTATTATCATCTTAATTAACCATAATAATTTTTTTATTACCATCCATGAAGGTGGTAGAGAAAAATGAATTACATTGTTCATGGCGACGGTGAACCAACCATATTGTAAACAACACATTCATTTAAGAAAAAAAATAAGGGAGTGTAGAAGGTAAATATTACACCATAATAATAACATATTAATATATTTAGGATACTTATGTTTATATTTTTATTTTTATTGGGGACTTAAAGGGGTGGTAGAAGAAGAATAAAATTGAAAGATATTTGTTGAGAATCTTACCTCTTCCTTTAGTCGACTCCTATTAAGATACCCCTTAAGTATCTATAAAATGGTCTTTAGATAATAAAAATGGAACTAGGATGTGGGAAGTAGGTTTATTAAGGGTATTGGGTAGAATTGTTTTAATATCCATGGAATATAATGTGTAATAAGAATGGGTGATGATGTAAGATATTTATAAGTGGCAGAGAGGGCAGTTTTTTAATATTATATTCATCAGTTTATTATTTTAACTCAAGACAATAAATATTATTTTTTATTTTTAATATATGCATTAAATTTTTCATATTATTTTTAAATAATGGGTTCTTACATCAGTAATGACTAAAAAATTCTTGTATTTAACTTAAAATGTGAAATACTGTAATTTACCATATTTCACTATTCAAAAAAATTCAACTATTTTCGAAAAATACCAAAAAAACCACCACAACCATTTTTGATAATTTATAATTTAAAAATGAAATAAATTTTATAAAAAATATTTTATAATAATAAATATTTAATTTTTAAATAAAATTATAATGTATTTGAAAAATACCCATTTTAATATTATGATCAATTTTCTGACCCTTTCAAAAATTAATTAAGGTCTCATAAAAATATATAATAATTATAATAAAAAATATTATTAATTTTTAAACCCATTATATGAAAATAAAATTTCTATTAAATCTTTATTTTTTTATAAAATTTAAAATAAATCATACATGTTATAAAAAAATACAAGCACTTTTTTTTCATTTTTAAAATATTTATTTACTTTTATCCCAAAATTAATGATCAATATTTTCATTTTATAAGACACATAAATATTTTTTTACATATTCATAGGTGAGGATACTACTATAAAAGTGAGGTTACAATTCCCAATGGTCATATTACTCTTCCAATGGTTTGGTGGCTATTTCAATAACCAGATTACAATTCCGATGGTCTCATTTGTAATGGTCATTAGTTCCCTAATTTCTATAATGAAATCTTATTTCATTAATTAATTTTTCAATTATATTTTCTCAAAAGGGTAAATATATTTTCATTTTAAAAATTAATTTTTCATTAATAATATTCTGATTTATTTCTACAGTGTTATTCGTGAGTGATTTTATTCTAGTGGATCGAGAAGATCCAAATATTAATATGTTAGTTATCTTATTTTTTTTATTATTTATCCCATTGTAATATTTTCAATTTTTATGAAATTTTTTATTTTTAATTATGATTTCAAATTAATATAATAAAATGTTGATGGTTTTATGACGTGGTGAATGTGAATTATATAATATTATATTTCAAAGTTTGACACACTTATATATTCATAAGGGAAATTCCATTGATTTAATCCCGGTTTATTACATTCCCCCCAATTAAGAAATATAACCCTCATAATTTCATTTTACAAACTAATGTGAAAATAAGTGAGGTTAATTATGATACAAGGATTCCTCTGGTTCCCATGTCACCTCCTCGTACTTATGGTTTCACCATAGTACTTTAACTAGGTTTTTGTATTGTTATATAGAACTTTATCTCTATGATCTAAGATATTAACTGAATAATCATTATAAGTAGGATAACTTTCTAGCTGTACCACCTATGAATTTAGTACATATGAGGGATATGGTATGTAATTTCTCAATAGGGATACATGGAATATGTTATGTAATTGAGAAAGGTTTAGTGTGAGTGCTAGTAAATAGACCCTAACTCCGATGTGATCGATAATCTCAAAGGGTATGATGTACCTAGGACTTAGAATTCCCTTATTAAAAAATCTCATGAATCACTTCCATGGAAATTTGTGTAGAAATAGTTTATCTCCAACCTCATACTCCATGTATCTTAGATGGTTGTGAGCATAACCCTTCTATCAACTTTGAGCTGGCTTGATGTACAGTTTAATGGTATTGAAATTTTCTCTCATTTCCTTGACCATTTTAGGTCCCAATATCTTATACTCACTGAATCCAACCAAGCATACATGTTTTCTAATTTTTTTCCCATAAATGGATTCATATGGAGTCATTTGGATGCATGAGTAAAAACTATTATTTTATAAGATCTCAACCAAAGGATGATGTTGATCACATCACCCTTTGAAGTCTATCAATCACAATCTCAATATATATTCAATTTTATGGATATAACTATCAGATTGGACATCACTTTTGGGTTTATATGCCATACTAAAGTTCAATTAAGTTTTTAGTGCATGTTTAATACTTTTTGGGAATATAGATGTAATTATTTGATCACGATATGATACAATCAATAGTGGTGTCTCATGCATCCTCACTACTTTTTTGATGTATATAATTTCAAGTTGATCAAGTTATAAGTGATATAGAATTTCAATGAAGTTATTAGTCTTTGTAATATAATCCACCACAACCCATATAACATTATTTTCCCTGGATGTCTTTAGAATACTAGTGAAAAAGTACAAGGTGATGTTTTTCTCATTTTTATATTGGTATATATAATGGTTTCATCATACCCTTATATTTTTACCTTCTATATTTCACCTTAAGATATACTAATAATTTTTATGTATATTCTATGATCTTATCTTTCATATTGTCCCACCAATAGTGCTTTTAAAGATCATGATACATCTTTGTGCTCCCTATGTGGATGTAGAAGTTTTAACTATGTTAATGATTTAAAAATTTCATATTTATATCAGTATTTGAAGGTACACATAGTCATGAACCAAATATTAAAAATACTTCTTCATCATTTTCTAACTCTGATGACTTAAATTTTATTACAGATTCAACCTTTTTTTGTATTTCTATATCATATCTTTGAGTATCATTTATAGTCACTAGAAACGATGGTTGAGTAAAAATTTGAGAAAAGAATTATGATGTTCCTTCCTTTATGATTCCCATGTACATACTTTAGAATTATAATAATATTGGATACATATAAATTCTCATTATTGATAAGGTCACTTGATCCTTTCAACTTAGAATATTTTCCACTTTATTTTATTTCCTAGGATGATAGTGGATTTGGAAGTCACGTTCCTTAATTAACTGTAACCATCTTCACTGGATCATATTAAGCTCTTTCCATGTTAATATATATTTTGGAAACTTAAGATCTATATATATTTTAAACTTCTTTCTATAGAGATAATTCAACTATAGTTTTAATGTGAAAATCACTACATAGAACACCAAATCATGCATTGGATAGTTCTTCTCATGAAATTTTTACTACCTTGAGATGTAGGATATCACCTTATCATTATGCATAAATACATATCCCAAGAACTTCTTTGAAGAATCACTATATACCCTAAAAATTTCCCTACTTGTGGGTAGAATAAAGAATGGTTCAGTGATAATATTCCTTTTAACTCATGAAATCTTTCTTCACATCTAGAAAAAAATTACTCCCTTTTGAGTCATCTTGGTTAGTGGATTTTATAATAATGAGAAGTCTCTCAAAAAAAGTCAATAATACCCAATTATTCTAATGAATCTAGGGATATCCATTAAAAATACTAGTTTGGGCCATTCCTCAATCGCCTTTGTCTTAGAATGTTCCATAGATATCCATTTTATGGTGATAACATGCCCCAAGAATGATACTTCATACATAAGGAACTCATATTTACTATTATTCTCATATGTCTAATCCTTTTTTCAATGAATTTATCACAATATTCAAATTCTCCTCATATCCACCCCTACATTTAGAGTATATCAGAATATCATATATGAAGGCTATAATAAATTTATAAAGGTAATATATAATTAACCTATTTATTAAGTCCATAATGAATACGAGAGCATTAGTGAGTTTGAAGGGAATCATGATGAACTCATCATGTCCATTCCTTAATTAAATGGTAGTCTTGGGGATATCATCCTTATTCACCTTTAATTAGTGATATCCTAACTGAAGGTCCCCCTAGTAGAAATACTACGCCCCACATAACTGATCGAACAAGTCCTCTATCCATGGAAAGGGATACTTGTTCGTTATCATTATTTTTTTGAGTTCTTGATAATCAATGTAGAGGCACATTGACCCATCCTTATTCATTATGAATAAGGATGGTTCACCCCATAGTGAAGCAATTAGGTGTATGAATATGTTTTATGATTTTACTGTAACTAATTCTTTAGTTATTATAACTCAATTGTGGATTTTTTGGTAGGGATTCTTGGATATATGTAGAGATATTGGTTTACGTTTAAATAATAACTCAACCTCTCAGTTGGGAGGATGTCTAGGTAAGTCTTTGCGGAATAAATCAGTAAAATATATCATAATGTGAATTTGTTAAATAACAATTCTATCCTTGGTTTCAACCATTTTATATAAATATTATTTCTCATAAGGTAATTATATCCATGTTTGAGAAGAAGATTCTATTGGAGATTCATCCTCCTTACAAATTTATAGAATCAAAGGATGAATCGGTATGTGAATAATGGTATTGATCTCCCAAAATTTGATGTTGGATTTTTATAAGGAATGAAAATCCATACCCAATACAACATCAAAATTAACTAAAGGAATTAGGAAAATATTTTATGGAAGGTTCAACCCCTAAAAATTTACTGGGGATACATTATATACATGGGATGAAATAATTTATCCATATTCTATTCTCACATATAGATCAACCCTCATGTTTTGAGGTGGTTATTTAATAGTTCTACTAAACTAGAAATATTTCAATTAATATATAGATCAACAATCTTATAGGATCATGAATGGTTACTGAGTGTACCTTTCACAAATTGATTCTAGTTCTAGTCATATTTTATATAAAAAAATCAACATAGGGATGAGAATAATAAAATTAAAATTATCTAATTAGGGAAACAATGAAAATTGATGTAATAAATTATAAATTCCATGAAAATACTAACCTATGGGTTTCTAGGATTCAATATAGGTTTTATTTATTAATTTTATATTAATTTTTCTAACCAAACATTATATTCATGTTACTCAAAATGGTTCAAAAAGAGTATGTTAATTTCCCGAAGCATATCCCCCAAGAGTATCAAACAAGGGGTGAAAAAGGCCTATTTGTTGTACACCAGGTAAAGATAGTTTTGATATAAAATGAAACCTTTTTTGTATTATTACCCATTGGTATAACTGTTCTTTATCTATATCCATTTATAGTATCCATACATGGATGATATTTTTTGGAAATCACTCACTCTGTACTTCAACAAAATTATAAGATATTTTTCTATACTTAGAAATAAACCTAGGGTTCTCACTAATGTATTCTAGTATTAATACCAAAAAATAACTAGACTATACTCTGATACCAACTATAGTGACCCAATACATTTAAACATATTGTTACATGATTTTTATCATAAATATCCATTAAATAAAATCATAGGATAAAAAATACTATTGTATTTGGAAGACTAGGATTATAATAAATAAAAGTGAAACTAAAATAAAATGACTTATATTAATCTCTATTTTTACCTCCTTCTTTTAATAATTAAAAAATCATGATTTTAATGATATTAACATGTTTCATGTTTTCTATAAGAATATTATAATCCAAGATGGGTGATTTTTTTTCTTATGTATGATTCACCATAGAGGTTAAAACATCGCTAAGGATGGTTCACCATCAAGACTAACTCCGTAATAGAAAAGGTCTCATTGCTAGGATATCATACCGTCAGAATGGAATTTTGGTAAAGTGTGATACACTACCAGCCTGGACTACCATCATAGGGGTCACTTCTAGAAGGATGAATCACTGTCATCTAAGTCACCTCTAGTGTATAAATTTGGATAAGTACAAAATGTCACACAACCATCTTGACATACTGCCAAAACGAGACACCATCAATCGGGACACCACCAACATTCTAACACTGTTTCAATGTATCATATCCAAACATAGAAAACTATACATAGAGAAATCATTAAAAAGACATACCGCCCATATAGAGTCACCATTACAGGAATCACCATCACTGTTTCTAAAACATATATTTTTAAATTAAATATTTCTAACATCTAGTTTGTTGAATTAAATTACATTAATTATTCTAATGTTTATTCCTTATTTATCAATAGAGATGCATTAAAAATATGTCTCAGATATGCTGTACAAGGTAGTAAAGATCCATATATTCTTATGTGCTGCTGTTATTAAGAAGAGAAACAAAATCCCTCATGCATATCTATAAAGAAGTTATATCTCATATACTGAACACATATACAGATGAACCTGATTTCAAGAACATACCTACTTCATCCTGCTCATTCAAATGAAGAAGCTGAAGCTCATTACACATGCAATACCATCCTATATTCAAGAACAAAAGTGTTCTTGACACTCTGTTCTACTAGAGTTTTTATAAGAACCCAAATCATGATTCATTGGAAATAAAAACAAAGGGTTACGAGATACACTGCATAACAAACTGAGCATCTCTACCCCTTCATACTTTTAGATTTCTCAATTTGTTTATTTCTTTTTACATAATGAACAGTCTGTGTGATATACATTGTTTTATATATACACATTTTCTCTTGCATTAAACTAGAAGATACATAGATATCTTCTCAACATTTTTTAATTGTTTTTCTAGAAAAATATGTTAGTGTTCCTGTGTGACATTTTTCATTTTTTTCTCTCATGGATAAAAGTGGAAGAGGACCTATGTGGTCTAGATAGTGTCATACTATTGTAAAACATGATCTAGGTTAAGGATAAAATTTTTTATTTATATAAACTTATTAGTTCTAGGTGATCACCAAGTTCATTCTACTAAGTGTTAGTATGAGTTTAACATCTAGTATTTAAATATCCATTGGTTGTTCTATTTTTTTTATTTTAAATCAATTTTTTAAAACTTAAAATTATTTTAAACTATAAAAAATAAATTCTTTTATAGTTAACCTTAAGGAATGTTTTTATATGATTTTCATTAAGTTAATTGATTTATAAGGATCAATTAATATTTTATATTATTTTATCTAAGAATTAATCTATCTTTTAAGAAATATTTTAAAATATTGAAAATTATAATTATTTAGTATTTTGATTAATATGGTCATTTTTAAATTAATTGAGGGAATCATTTTTAATACATTTGGAACAAAAAATTTTATTGGGTAATCAATTCACCCCTCTCTTGCGATACTCTCCCTAACCAATATTTGGTATCAGAGGTATAAGCTTTGGTATCCATGTTTTTCTAAAATGTTTCAAATCTGATTTTTGTTATGATCTAATGATCTTAAATTTATATCATTTATAAATTTATCTCTTTTTTTATATAAAATAATGCTCTGCTTCTAACATAAATCCATTTTTAAATGGTAACAATTATTCTCAATAGAAGATTAAAATAAAAATAAATATAGAGAGTATAGATTTTGATATTTGGACATCCATTTAAGATAAATTTGATATCCTTGCTGCTGCTATAAAGGATTTTAATGATGCTACAAATATTTATTACAATAATAATTAAAAATAAATGAATTAAATTTATTGTTCTTTATGAGATAAGATATTAAATAGAATATATTCATATAAAATTGCATATGAAATTTGGGATACTTTTTCTATTTCATATGAAGGGAAAACTAATGTTAAGGAGATGATACTTAATACATATACTATTAAGTATGATAACTTTAAGATGAATAATTATGAACCAATTTCTGACATGTTCCTCAGGTTCGATGAGACTGTTAACACAATATTCTCACTTGGGAATTCTGTATTTGACAAGGACCAGATCATGCGACTGCTTCAATGTTTACCTAAAAGTAAAAGAGGCACATTTGTATCAATTAGAGTGTATTTTTATATTAGTAAGAAACCTTATAAATAGTTGATTGGTAAATTTTTTATGTATGAAGAATATTTAAATTCAAATTGAGAAGATGATTAAGATATAAATAGAAAATCTGTATCCTTTAAGTCTACTACATCTTAAAAAAAGTAAAAGAAGAATGTTCAAGCTACTAGTTAAAATGATGGTGATTTACCACCAGATATTTATGAGGAGATGAATAATATATCTAGATGGTTTAAGAAATTTTATAAGAAGAACAAGTTTTTTAGAAAACATAATTACAAAGGAAAATATGATTCTATAGGAACATGGTTGAAATATTATAAGAAGAATGATAGTGAAGTCACCTTCTATGAATGGAATATAAAGGGACATGAGGAATATGACTTTCCAAAGTTCAATTACAAAAAGAAATATGATGAAAAGGATATAAGGTTAAACAAGAAATGAAAGAAACATAGAGTGTTTCTAAGGATATCTCTAGTGATTTAAACTCTAATCTTGAAGAAAAATATGATAGATCCAATATTTTATTTATAAAAAAATAATTCACTGAGGTACCTACTGTATCATATGTATATATTTTTTCTATTTTTGAGAATGAACATAGTGATGATGACATGTATCCAGATGAAAATTTTTAATATTTTAAAATTATAGAAGATACATTTAATGAATTAAGAGAAAAATATAAAACTCTAAAAATATGGAATACTTTATCTGCAAATATTAATTCCGATTTGTCTGTCGAGATGGAAAATAATGCCCATATATTGAAAGAGAATACTGAACTTAAAATTTCTAATGGAAAACTAAATAAATATTTTTAAAAATTAACTAATGGTAGTAAAATCTCACACATATTTTAGGAAATAAAGTTGCACATAAATATGTTACATGTCTAGGATACCAACATGGATAGAGGAGTGTAGTAATGATAACTTTTGTACCTAAGTCAAAACATGTAATTTATTTTTACAATTATTTTTCTATAGGTCTTAAAAGACTTTATTTCAAAAATTATTCAGAATATTTATAGTAAAACTATCAAAAAAATTGGAGGTTCCTAAATCCTTAATTAATAACATCTCTGGGCCCAAACAGATCTGGTTACCATAGTCATTCCTTGTATAAATTTTTGTTTCTAGGAAATATTTTTGAGTACCTCCTATATGAGTTTATGGTACTTGAAAAGTTTTTTTTAAAGACATATGGAAGGATATTTTTCATGCTTAACGAGAATTATTAAATTTGAATGTGGTCATGTCCCCTTTGGTGTTAATAAAAAAGTTAAAATCATCAGCCTTGGCCAAATTGGTAATAATAATTCCATTTTAATTTCTAAAGTATTATTTTTTGATGGTTTAAATTTTACCATGCTTATAATATTACAAATATGTGATTATGGTGTTTATATTAAATTTGAAAATAATCCATGCAATTTTATGATTCTAAAAATTATTTAATTTTTATTACCTTAATGAATTATAATGTTTATGTTGTCCATATGCATTCTTTAATTTCTCAAAATTTTTCCTGCGTGAGTGATTTTCACAAAGAGTCTTGGATTTTTCATTGGAGACTAGGTCAGTACAATATACACTCACTTAGAAATATTTCTAGGAAAGGGTTAGTCAGAGATCTACCAAAGCTTGAGTTCCAAACTGATAATATTTACAACCCCTTTCAAAAAGGAAAAAAATAAAAAAGTTTCTTTTAAATTAAGGAATGAAGTGTCAAATTCTCAACCACTTGAGTTGGTTCAAATGTATTTTTTGGACCATATAGAGTTTCTAGTTTTAAACGGGAAGAACTATATCTATATATTAGTAGATGACTTTTCTGGGTATACTTGGGTGTTCTTTTTAGCGCACAAGAGTGATGACTACTCTTATTTCACCAAGTATGATAGATATGTTGAGGAAATAAGTGGACAAAGAATTAATACCCTAATAAGTGACCATGACCTTGAGTTTGAAAATCAAAATATTGAATATTTTTTCTCACAAAAATTTCCACATTCATAAATTATCTTCTTCTAAAACCCCTTAGTAGAATGGAGTTGTAGAAAGAAGGTATAGAACCCTATAAAAAATAGCTCATACCATGTTAAATGAGTATGATTTACCTATCTATTTTTGGGAAGGGGATATGAATAAATCATGTTACATCATAAGTAGAGTTTTAATTAAACCAATTTTGAAGAAATACCCTCATGATCTTTGGAATAGAAGAAATTCTAGGGTTAATTACTTTATATTTTTTTGGTTTCAAAGTCTTTATTATTAATACTCATGATAATATTGAAAAATATTCCTCTAAAAGTCATGAAGGAATTTTCATAGGTTATTCAATTTTCAGTAAATCCTATAGAGTTTATAATAAGACAACTATGACTATGGAAGAATTTTTCCATGCCATATTTGATGAAATAAATCGACATGAACCCAATAATTATCTAGAAAACCTTGAGGATGATTAATAAACATTGAAATTAAATTATAAACCTTTATATTCTGCTATAAAATAGCCTAAAAAATAATCAAGTTCTGGAGAATTTTCTAAACATCCAGAACCTGAACCTATAGAAAAATCTAAAGTGAAAAGACCTACCTTTTCTAAAGATCTTAAAACTCTTTAGTATAACCCCTTAGGTACTACAGTAGGAGATCTAGATAGAGGTACATAAACAATATATTATCTTAGGAATGAAGTTGAACATCAATAATTATTGTCTCAACTAGAACCTAATAACATCAATGAAGCCATTAATGATGTATTTTTGGTGATGGAAATGCAAGAAGAGTTAAATCATTTTGAAAAAAACAAAGTGTGGGAACTTGTTGACAGACCAAAGGAAACCTTGACTATAGGCACTAAATGGGTGTTTAGAAATAAGATATATGAGTGAGGAAGAATAGTTAAAAACAAGGCAAGAGTTGTTTCAAAAGGTTATAGTCATGAATAAGGAATTCACTATGAGGAAACCTTTTCACTAGTTTCCAAAAATGAATCTATTAGAATACTACAAGATTATGAAGATCATATAGATTTAAATCTTTATAAAATGGATGCTAAGAGTTCTCTATTGAATGGTTTTATAATTGAGGATTTTTTCTGTAGAACAACCCCTCATTTTCCAGATCCTCATTTTCTGAATCATTTTTTAGATTAACTAAAGCTTTATATAGATTAAAACAGGCCCCTAATGCTTGGTATGACAATCAATTTTTTTCTTATTTTGAAAGGATTTTCAAAATGTATAGATGATCCTACCCTTTTTTATAAAAATAATTTCAAAAGATGTTTTAGTTGTCCACATTTATGTTGATGATATTATTTTTGGATCTTTAATAAATAATCTTTGTATTGATTTCTCTAAAATAATGCCAAATTAAATTTAAATGTGTTTAATGGGTGAACTCATGTTCTCTATTAGTATTCATATTTTTAAAAATAAGTATGGAATCATTTTAAATCAATGTAAATATACCAAAGATCATTTAAAACATTTTAACTTGGATAACACTAAGAGTAGTGAAACTACTATGAGTACAACTTGTAAATTTTATCTTGATAAAGCTGGGAAACCAATTGATCAAACCAATTATAAAGGTATGATTGGAAGTCTTCTCTAATTGACTATTAGATACCCTGATATAATGTTTAGTGTGTATATGTGTTCTTGATTTTAAGCTAATCCAAAAGAGTCACACTTGGTTTCAATCAAATTTTTATTTAAATACATCAAATATACTATTGATTTAGGATTATTTTACCCTAGAGGACAAGAATTTGATTTAGTTAGTTATTCTGATGTTGATTTTGATGGTTTTATGTTAGATAAAAATGTTACTTTTTGATTTTCACAATATACTACTGAATCTGAATACATAGCTATTGGTAGTCACTGTGCACAAATTGTTTTGACGAAACACACATTACTAGAATATAGATATCAATTCCGACATGTCCCCATAATTTGTGACAATAAAATTTCTATTAAAATTTATAATAATTCAGAATAAAATTCTAAAACAAAATATATTGATGTAACATATCTATTTTTGTGAGAACATTTTCAAAACGTTGATATCAATCTTGAATACATTGGTACCGAACATTAGTTAACTGATATTTTTACATAGAATTTGAATCCTGAGAGATTTAATTACATAAAACATTATCTAGGTATGACGAATTATGATATTTTTAAATTTTTTATGACATAGAATTGGGTATGGCACACCGTTGGGTCTGACACACCGTTGTGTATGACACACCGTTGGGTATGACACACTATTGGGTATGACACACCATTGGGTATAACATACTGTTTTGGTTGTCTCACCATTGTGGTTATCTCATAGATGGGATCTCTCACCATTTTGGTTGTCTCACCATTTTTTTTGTCTCACTGTTGTGTTTGTCACACCGTTGTAAACATCACAAAATTGGGTTTCATAACTTTAAGAATTTTTTTCTTCTAAATTTTCAGAACTTTTGGCGTTTTATTATCACAATTTATATTTTTTTATAAAACAACACAAATATTTTATAGACTCCTAAATTTCATTTTCATGTATTATTTAGATTTTTTTTTCAAATTCCTAAATCCCAAATGATAAAAATTAAATGTTTTTTTTCTATTTTTAACAAACTATATTTCTCGCACCCTTCCATTCTCTTATGAACCTAGTGAAACCCTTGGTCTCCTGAACATAAAACCTTTAACATTTATCTCAAAATTCAACCAAGTTTAGCGAACCGATATACATGGAAATAATGAAGGTTTCTTCTATGTCTACAACATCTAAGTCACGACCAACTAATAAACTAAAAGGAGAGTAGAGTGATGCAGTTGCAGTTTAACTAGTTTATCCTGATCATGAAAAACATATAGTTGTACCTAAAAATGATGTTGAAGTCTGAAGGATGATATCAAGTAAGTATTTAGTAGTGTATCTCCTATAAATCCATGGATTTTTTGATTGGTTATCTTTAAATGAGATACATTTCTATCAGAGTCTACTACATATGTTCTTTTAGTTTGCGGAGTTCGCTCTTAAATATGATAAAAGTTGGATAATATCAAGAATCAATGGTCACAATGTTGTGTTTTCTTCAAGTTATTGGGCCAGATTATTATTATTTACTCATGAAGGTATTTTTGAAGATTATTAATGATCTATTCCTGAGGGCAGTGATGTTTTTATGTATGAAGATTCTTTAACCGAACTAACTGATGATTTAACAATAAAAATACTAGTGACTTATGAGTTGGATGGGGAATATAGATAGCTCTTCAAGTGTATATAATAGATTTTATGCCCCGAAAAAGGTGATTTTGTCACCTTAAGGTATTAGGATGTTTACTTTATATAACTTATTAAAAGAGGATATAAGATCAATTTATATAGATACCTTATGGTTCACTTGTCTAAAATTATCAAAACTTCTTCAAGATTTAATTCTCTAATTTACCCAATGTTCATTTCAGCCTTGTTAAAATAAAAATGGTTTGTACTAGATGATGAAGAATCTATCAAATACTATAGTTGTATTTGTATCTCAAAATCAATTTTTTCAAGAATTAGAATCATCTGGAACCCCTGGAAGAAGCATTGGGTAACTGGTGGTGAGAAAATATATGTGGAGTTTAACCCTATGGATCATCTGTCCAAGCCAAGGGATCTGGTTGACCATATTCAGGAAATTGATGAGGTTGTTGAGTATTCAGATGAGGATAAATAAAAGGCTACCTCCTCAAAAAAATAATAGGAGGAATTAATTTCAGTTGATGAGGGGAGTGACCCTGATTTGTATCCCAAATCACCACCTATCACTTACAGAGCTCCTATACCACCAATGTGGCTTCCCCAAAGAGAAGAATTAGTGAAAAGTGATGAAGAAGAAACTGAAGTTTCTAGAGTGGAAAATTTTAAAACTAGTTAAAAGTATGATGATGAGGAGGAAGAAGAATAATATGATTATAATGGTAATGGTAGTGGAAATGGAAATTCTTGAAATGATAATAATGGTGATGCTAAAGATGATGATGGAGATGATTCTGATTCTAATGGATCAGTTGGAAAAATTATAAGGAGATATGTGGAAATACCTTCAGATATGCTTGCTTATCTAGATAAACCCATATTGATAGTTCTGGTAGACCCATATCTTAATTAAAAGGATGCATGTTTTGAGAGGGAAAAATCTAAAAGTATTGATTTTTCTAGTGATAAAAATATTTTTGATTCTGTTGAGGATTATTAGATGTTAGTAATTGCTACTATTGAGCATCATGTTTCTCAAAAATGAAGAAAGATATTTCTTATAGTTAGCTAGATGATAATATAAAATTATTTGATCTCTCTAATTCTGGTGAGCCTTCATTTGATAGGCATCTGGAAGTTAAATCAACTACTGTTGATGTTCATAAAGTGGATGTTCAAATGAAAACATACCTTTCTCCTAGTGATGACATGTCTCTATCTATTTTAGATACGCTTGTTATTGATGAGTCTATTTTTATTGGATATAGTACATATGCTCATATAAATGTTGATATTCCATTTATTGTACCTACTATAGTAGTAAAGACTGTTGTTGAATCTTCTTTGTTCAAAGATCTTGGAAGTTAGATTTACTCGATGATATAGGAATGTGTTAAGTTTTATAGTAGTATTGAGTGTCCACCAAAGGATGGTGGAAATGATATTCAAGATGAGAGGGATAATGAGGGATCAATGGTTTCCCAATTTGATGCTGCAGGTTTGTTAGAAAAGATTATTTCTATGCGATAAATTTTCCACATGTGCTAGTGGATATAGTCACACTAGGTAACTTGGATATTTTGAAAAAGAATATGATTCAAGAGTTTGATAATGTTTTGAATAATCAATAGATAGAAAATAATAAGTTTAATGGTGAGATAAAATTCATAAAGTCTTTGATGAAATATTTAAAGTCTACTTTTATAGCTTTTTTGGATAGAGTCTTTTGATTCTTGAAGATGACTACTCAAAAACTTCATCCTATTTTGTACCTCAAGTTGATGCGGATTTGCTTTGAACTATGGTTAGAGAAGAATTTTTTGCTGTGATCATTGAAACTTCAAGTGGTGAACCTGTCATTCCATTGTAAATTTAGAGGATGTTTGGGAAAAGAACTAAGCATGATCACAAGATGATAAGAAATTATGCCAAGGATATGAATTTTTATAGATATATAATTACCAAGGCCATCAGATATTATATCCAAAGGATTCTAATTTCACATTTTTTATAACAATTTGAGGATTCCACCTATTACCCATGAATTTAAGGTTCATGTTAGATAGTTTAAGGATATAACTTCATTAATGAATCAGTTTATGGAAGAGAAATGAAATTTATTCAGTTCCATAAAGAGAGGTGGTTATATAATAATGGATTTCACGAATCTTAGGAAACCTTTTCTCTATGTACATGGTACAAATATTGTGGATCTGATTAGTCACTGAAAGTGGCTAATATTATTTTTTAATATCTTTATATTCATTGTTCCAAAGTCCATAAACATTGTTTTTAGTGCATTACATAAATAGAACTTCATTTCTCATCTTAAATGCAATTAATGTTTAAAATAAAAATTTGGGTCCAATTATTCATTTGTTTGTGAATTGCATTATATTAAGTTTTTGAATTTGATATTTTTGGATATAATTTATCACTTTGTTTGGAACATTTTATTTTTTAGGTCCGATGGATGAATCCCAAGGGAAGATGGAGATTTTTTCTCCTGAATGCAAAAATTTACTGGAAAAGCCTAATGGGCCTAAGCCCCATCAAACAAATGTGGGGCCCACAGACCAAGCCCAATGGTGCTCAAATTTTTACAGTATAAAGAGATAAATATGAGGGTCATTTTATTCAACTTTGGCCGGATCTAATTTTGAAGTTTTCATGATGATAAAGGGTTCTGAAATGGATACTTAAATGGTGGGCCCGAAATTAATGCACATAAAGTCATCCCATAATTTCGACCATAACTTCTAAATGGATGCTCCAAATTTCCTAAAATATTTACATCTCATAGAGGATAGAAGGAAAAAAAATATTTTACTTCTACAACACCTCAGGAGTCAGCCTCCTTCAATTCCAAATTCACACGTCAAAATGGTGGATGAATCTGGACGAAATTTCCAGGTCAACTTTGAAACGTCAAAATCCCTTAATTTTCTCACCCTCCTTTTTACTCTCTAAATTAATGGAGATCTAATTTATTGTTGGGGGTGTATCAAAGTCTCCAAATATTCCTATATAAAGATTTTATGCTGAAGGTAATGGAGGTCGAATATTTTTGTTTGGAATGGAAGTTTTTGTTTTCTTTGAATTGTATACTTCATTTTGTAATCGCTTGTCAATTTCTCCCAAGTAAGTTCTTCCATTCACCTTCATTTAATTAATAAAATATCATCATAATTTTCTTATTCTTAATTTATTATTTCTTTTTCCATATCATGTTGATACCATTTCCTTAGGGAGTGAGGTTATTCACATTATCTTTTGTGAAACTCTTTACACAACGATGTAGTGATTGTTTTTTTATTCTTCTCTAATTCTACCATCATAAGTCTACTAACCACTTTCATTGATAGAATAGAATAAATGGAGGGACAATACTTTAATGGGTTGTTCCAAGGGAGTAGAAAGGGGTGAATTGGATGTTATTTTTTAATTTAATAATTCTTAATCAATTCTATTTTTGAGATTTTAATTCAATGATTTACATTATCCTTTAAACTCACCAATTTTAAGGATACACATCCCGAGTGCTAAAAAGATCCTCTACCTTGGAGTGATCATAAATATGATCCTCCAAGTGTATAGGTTATTAGCCTTAGGATAGTTGAAACTCTAAATCGGTGAGTGATTTTGGATGATTTTATTTTGTTAAAGGAAACACTCAAACTTAAGACATTGTAATAATTTAAAAAGAAATTCATCCAAATTCACCCCATGAGATAACCAAGGATCAACTCATGCTTTTAAATTTAATTCACTTAAGTCTTTAAAATATCAAATAATCCAATCAATTCAAACCAAAGTTGGCCACTTCAAAGCCAAATCAACACCATCAAATCACCATCTTAGAATGCACGTTTCTTAGGTTTCTTCTTAGGTCTCTGAGGATCGATAACCCAAGTTGTACTACAATGACCGCTTACACCACACTACATGAGTAAATTTGGGTGCAACCAGGATCAGGAAGCAATTCCTATTGCCCCTTAGGAATATTTAAGACCAGAAGTTACCTAGGATCCTGTTTCTCTTATGCTTGCTAAATTCCAACCATTCCCTCCTTCTCCCACACAAGAAATGAGACAACTCAGTCCAATTATTATTATAGATCCTAAAACTCCTTAATCTATAACTGAAATCCCATATTCTATTTAAACTACCTTGTGTAGAGATCCTTCAAACCCTACAATATCTATTATCTTAAATTTTGGGAAATCCTAGGATAGAGGAAAATATTCTATGAACACTTATACTTAACCTTGACAATGTTGTTGGATTATAGATTTTTTTTGATGGAATTTTTTTTAATAAATTTATGATTCCAAATTATGGATGATTATTAATTTTCTTTATTAATGTTTTTTCCATATGTTATTTGTTTTTCCTTTCTTACTACCTTTATTATTTTTATTTTTGATTATGTGTTACTTTTTTGATAATCCTATAATTGGGAGAAGGAGAGAAGTATGGCATTAGAATTTGTTTCTTATATATATTAGATATTATAATTTATATTTGATATTTTGTATTGATCTTACATTTTATGTCATGAATTGTTTTCCTTTGATTATATGATTTGTGATCACCAAAATGGGGGAGATTACTGACCTTCTTATTTTAATAACCAAAAAATCATTCTTCTAAAGATATTAATAAGATTCATGTTTTCTGTAAGAATATTATAATCCAAGAAATTGGATGATTTTTTTCCTATGTATGAGTTTCCGTTGAGGTTGAGACACCACTAAGGATGAGTCACCGTTGAGAATGAATCACCACCAGAAAAGGTCTCACCACTAGGATGTCATACCATGAGAATAAAATTTTGATAAAGTATTAGATACCAATATCCTAGGCTACCATTTGAGGAGTCACTACTAGAAGAATGAATCACTATCATCTAAGTCACCACCAGTGAATATATTTTTCTAAGTAAAGAATTTCACATAGTTATCTAGACATATTGCTAGAATGAGACACCGTTCGTCAAGACACCGCTAGCATTGTAACGACATTCCAAAGTCTCACAGCTAAAATTTGGAACCACTATAGAGATACACCATTAAAAAGACTTACCACTAGTATTGAGTCAAAATTCCATGCCTCACTTCCATTTTATCTCAAACTCATCTTTTTAAATTAAATATATATAATTGAAAGTTTAATGAATTTAATTCCATTAATTATTCTTACAACTGTGGATTAATTATTGATAGAGATGCATTAAAAGTTTGTGTCAGACATTTTGTACGAGGAAATAGAGGATCCAAATATTCCAATGTGTTGCTGCTACTATTAATAAGAGAAGAGTAATCACTAGTGTATATACATGTGAAGAAGTGAGAGATCGCACACTGAACACATATGAAGCTAAACTAGATTTCAAGAAATTACCTGCTGTATCCTGCTCATTTGACTGAGGAAACTGAAGCTCATTAAACATCGAATACCTTCCCATAGTCATGACCAAAATTGTCCATGACACTCAATTCTACTGAATTTTTTATGAGAACCTGACTCAAGATTCATTGTAAATAAAAATCAATAGCCATAGGTGGCACTCCATAAAAAACCGAGCTTCTCTATCCATTAATATGTTTAGATTAATCAGTTTGTTTATTAATTTTTACATTCTGAGGAGTGTGTGTCATATAATCTTTTTTATATATACACACTATCACATTCATTAAACTGAACGATATATTGATATATTCTCAACCTTTCTTTATCTATTTTCCCATGAAAACTATGCTAGAGGTCCTATGTGACCTGTTGTATTTTTTTCTCCCAATGATAATAGTGGAAGAGGCCTTGGGTGTTACTAATATTTGTTTACTATTTTAAAACATGATATATGTTTTTGAATCAAATTGTTTGTTTATATAAACTAGTTGGTGGCAGGTGATCATCAAGTTGATATGAGTAAGTCTCAGCTTGATACTGAACCTATTTTAT
This sequence comes from Viscum album, assembly GCA_963277665.1. Classification (NCBI taxonomy): domain Eukaryota; kingdom Viridiplantae; phylum Streptophyta; class Magnoliopsida; order Santalales; family Viscaceae; genus Viscum; species Viscum album. Next base: position 792,263,193 of record OY728151.1, read on the forward strand.
TAAAATTTACGCTTCTTTTTCTAATTTGTTTTATTTTGAATCTATTATTAGAAATAAAAAATTATTTAAACTATAAAAAATAAATACTTTCATAGTTTACCTTAATTTGTGTTTTTATAATATTTTAATTAAGTAAATTGATTTCAAAGGATCACGTAATATTGTATAATATTTTATCTGATACCTATTCAACATTCTAATAAATCTGTTGAAAGAATGAAACTTATAATGATACGCTATTTTGGTTAACTAGGTAATTAATTAATTAATTGAGGGAATCATTTTTAATCCCTTTTGAATAGAAATTTTTATTGGGTACTCAATTCACCCCATGTATTATGTTCACTCCCTAATCCCATTTATAACGTCTCATGATACAAAACATTATCCAATGAATTAGATTACTATCTGGGTCCACCCATAATATCATGTACATCTCTATATGTGATAAAAAAAGGAAATCAATCATATGGAATATATATATTAATTACCCATGTAAATAAAAATGTTGTATAATCTTTCATCATAACATAATCAGAAGAGATTTATTGAAGAAGGAATTAGATAAATAAACACAAGGCATACATTAACACATAAAAGTAAGAGAGAATAAGTTAGGTATATATGTGAAAGAAATATATAAGGAATATAAAAGTATTACATAACATTAAATATGGAGATAAAGTGAATTTGAGAGATAAAGGTCATAACCCAAATAAAAAGGGTTGTTTGGAGATATCCATTACCTTATATTCTAGAATCACTATGATCTTTCTCTTAACATCCTGGATAATAAAAATAGATTAATTAATAAATTAATTAAAAAATATTTCCCTCTATATTTGATTTATTATAATTTTATTATTTTTATTTATAATCAATTTAGCGATATGTAATGTCAAATTTCACTTTTCTGAGGGTGTTTGTTTTATTGCACCATGGTCGGATCACTTGTTGATAATTATTGATGTTCTTGAGAAATGAGATTAAAAATACAAAAGTGAAAAAAATTGTATAATTTTAATTATAGATATTATGATTCCATTAAATAATGATATATTTTCCAACATAGGGACTATTCTTTTAGTAAAAACATTAATATTGAATGGTTAGTTTATTTTTGCGGTTTTACCGACCATCATGAACTAGTTTTGTTATATTTAATGTTAAGCCAATATATTAATTTTATAATGATAAATAAATTATAATATAGACATTAAAAATTTATTTAACCATAATAATAATTTTATGACCATCCTTGAAGGAGGTGGAGAAAAAAGTATGTTGTTCATGGTGGTGGTGCACCAACCATATTGTAAACAATGCTTTCATTTAAGAAACAAAATATGGAAGGGTAGAAGATGAATATTATAACATAATTATAACATATATGTATATATAAAATAATTATGTTTCTATGTTTTTTTGTATGAGGATCATATGGCGGTGGTAGAAGAAGAATAAAATTGAAAGAGATTAGTCGAGAATCTTACCTCTTCTATTATTTGCCTCCTCTTAAGCTACCCTTAAGGATCATTTTAATGGTCATTTGATGAGGCCAGAAGCACTAGTAAGTGTAGGAGAGTTTTGGGATATGAATTGGCCTAATTTTTATTTTTAGAAAAGCGGTGACATGAACCGGTCAACCAGTTCATTCCCTAAAAAAATTTATTATAAAACATAAGTTACATTACAAGTGAAAGGTGTAAATAGCTTACATAAAAATGGGATTGAAGTGGGTGGGTGGGTGGGTGGGGGGGGGGGGGGGGGTACAGATGAAAATTATAAGATTAGAAGACCAAAATCCTTTTTTTTATACAACAATACCACACCAAAAGTGACAAAATCATAGGAATGAGCAGTAGTTGAGAAAATAAACCCAGCCTCAAAGGAAGGAGAATAGTACATGAAGCATTCTGAAAGTTGAAGAATGCCGATCGAGTTTCCATGCACAGCTAGAAAGAAGCCATGAGTTTGATAAACTAAAAACAAAGGAGTGTATTCCAGTGATGTTTTCAGCCCATGATATCTATATAGGACCTATTAGAAAAATAAAATACTTCAATTCTTCAATACTAATACATCCATAAAGCATTATACTTAATAGATGAAGAGAAAGATATATGGAGTCAAAGATTAATTGAGATGGCCCCACACCCTATAGGATAATCACCGAAAGGTAGAAAAAATACTCAATTAAAATAGGAACCAGTTTCATCACAAAAATGAGTCATTTCCATGGAATATATTTTAAGTTGAAGTTTGGGTCTCTATTATACTTTTCCACCACTTTGATAAACAACCTTTTTGTTATTGATCACTATATCTGGGGGATCTATTTTATGATGCAATTTTGTATCTTCACTATCTTTCCCTACAAGATCTATTTGATTGATCTCTATATTCGAGGGTTCAGGTTTAAGATGGAATTATGTATCTTAATTAGTAAAATGGGTCTTTTTCACTTCCTCTATGAAACTAGAGAGGTTGGTAGAGGGAAGATGATTATTAGGAGAGCCCAAGGAATTATTATGGGAATATTATAAATAAGGTCCCTTTTATGAGAAACAGAGAGTCCTTTTTTACTTTCCTTTTCAACATATATTGATTTAAAATTAGGGAAGGGGAATCAAGATAGATTTTTATTCTCACATTCTTCTACAAAGTTCCCAATTCCAACACATCTCTTGTAATAGGTGGGAAAATTTTCAAAAAAAAACCATCCTGAATAAATCCATTATCTCTATTTTGAATACAAAAGTGTAATGGAAGATCCTATGAAATATAAATTTTAGAACATATTTGAGTGATTGAACGTCAAGAAAGATTCAGGGTAGCAGAGTCAAGCTTAAGGGGATGACCAAAAATACTAGCAATGGAAAATATGGCATTCTTCTTAAAGGGATGTAATGGAATTACTAGAAAGCCTAGCTAAATGGGGACAATAGGCGACTCTGATTCAATACAAAATTTTAGGGAACATTTCAATACCTCAATGAAACATCCATAGAAAGACCACGAACCACTCATATAAAGCCTATAGTAATAACTTTCCAATGAAAAATGAAAAGGAACATGTGATGCATTCACCAAACCGATATGAAAATTCACAAATCCTATATTTTATAGGGTATTGTCTAGGAATACTATTAAGGGTATTCGTTTTCAAAATTTTCTAACCAATACAAAACAAAGATCCTAGGAGAGAAATTGCACATCTTATTTTGAGAAATAAATTATTAAAATACATTGATGTTGATATTTATTCAGATTAATGCATTCCGAGGTCTTCAAATCATCCGGATACACTCGACCCACAAAGACATATATGAATGATTAAGGTTTAGCACTAGGGATTATTTTCAGTTCACCTGTGATGAGATATTTTAAGGAGAATGATTCATTAGGGTTTCTCCTCTGATCGCCCAAGGGTGAAAATGGAAGTGCGTATGACATCCACTCCTATGAAATTTGTAAACATCAATTGATTAGAATGTGTGAGGAGAATGGATGATGAGGGGTGTTATTTATAAGTGGAGGAGATGAGGCTTTATTATTATTATTATATTAATTAGATTATTATTTTGGATCCGGACTATCAATAGTATTTATTATTGTGAGTATATATAGTAAATGATACATTTTATTTTGATATAATGGGTTTTTACATCATCCAGGACTTAAAAATTCATATATTTATCTTATAATATTAAATAACATAATTTACCATGTTTCACTATTCACAAAAAATTCAACTATTTTTGAAAAATAAAAAAATTCATTTTAACCATTTATATACTTTTAGAATAAAAAAATAAAATCCATTTTATGAAAATTATTTTCCAAATATGAGAAATGTTATTTTTAAATAAAATCATCATTTATATGAAAAATACCAATTTTAATATTATGATCAATTTTATGATCCTTTTAAAAATTACTTAAATCCACATAAAATTATATTATAGTTATAATGAAACATAATATTAATTTTTAAAACCATTTTATGAAAATAATTTTTTTTAAGAATTTATATTTTTATATAAAAATGGAAAAAACCATATATGTTTTAAAAAAATACAAACAATTATTTTTTTTCATTTTTAGAGAATTTATTTACTTATATCATGATATAAATATGCCATATTTTTATTTTATTAGACTTCTAAATCTTATTTTAAACTATCATTGGTGAGGATACTATTCTAACAATTAGGTTACTGTTCGCAATTATCATATTACTATTCCAATGGCCAGGTTACAATTTAAATGGCCAAATTACTATTCTAATGGTCATATTTGTAATGTTCCTAGGGTTACCTACATTCTTTAAATACCTCCCATAACATTAATTCTTTATTAATGTATATTTTCCATCAAGTTTTTATATATTTTCATTTTTTGAAATTAATATTTCATCACTAATATACTACTTCAATTCTAGAATGTTGTTCATGAGTAAGACTATTCTAGTGGATCGAGCAGATCTAATTTTTCATATTTCATTTATCTTATTTTCAATTTTTTATCAACTTATAATGTTTTCAATTATTATGGTAATTATTATTTTATAAATTTAATGTTGAAATTATTATAATAAAATGTAATTAGTTTTATCATGTGTTGTGTGAATTATATAATATTATATTTCTATGTTCGAAAAATTATATATTCATAAGGAAAAATAAATTGATAAAATTCATGGTACCTACAGTGAATAAGTAACAACTGAATGATAATATTCCTAATTTATGATAGTAAACTGGATTACATTATTAAAATATGGTTTTAAAATTTTTTTTAACAATAATATTGAAATTGAAATTGAAATAAGAAGATAAGGAAAACCTTCATTTCTCTTATGTCGCTTACATTTGATTGAGCATAAACCCTCAGGAGGAGAAGTTTCTATAAAGAAGAGTGGATTAAGGACATGAGAAGGGATGTGTTTAGAGGTATGTTTTTCCTGGCGATGATTGGTATAAGAGATTTGGGTGTGTGGAGAGGAAGAGTGAAATATTGGTGCTTATATAGTCAATAGGTAGGGGTATGTTTGAAAAAAGTATTGATTAATTCACCATTAATGGAAACTACTTAGGGGTGGAATTGATTCCAATGAAATTATTATTAATTAAATTAATTTCCTTTTACTTTTAAATTTGGACAAAACCAAACTACAACTCCCTACCACTGAATTGAACCCAAAGAATCTAAAAATAAATTTTATAAGAATAAAATGTATTTTATGATCCAAAATGTAAAATATAAATTTCTAAATTCAATTTTATATTTAAAAATTAAAATTTTACGCCTTAAATAACTTTTTTTTATTAAAAATAGTTTCTTTAAATTTTTTTATCATATTTATTAGATGGTAGTGTCATAAATATTATGGTTTTTTGAAAAAGTAGTATTTTCAAAATTCACACAAAAATAAACTTTTTTACAAAAATCACAAAAATATTATATGATTGATAATTAATTATTAACACATGTAAAATATTTAAATTTCATGAAATTATTATTCTTATTAGTTGGAATTTAGAAACTAAATATATGATTGAGGAAACAATTTTAGTATGACAACCATTATATTTTATAATTACAATGACTTGTCAATGGCAATTTTACTTTTCTAAAACTATATTACTAAAGCATATTGTTTTTGATATTAACAAATATTGATTACATTTTTAAAATAAAAGTAATTTTTTCCTAATTTTTTTATTATGAAACATTCCACTTATCATTATAAAAAGGTAAATTTATGAGTAGTAAAGCATGAATAATTTTTTTTTATATATATTATATAGAAATTAAATGAACTTTAAATTCAAAAGAATGTGTGGTAATGTTTTCTTTTAGTGTATAATAATATTTAACAACTGTCTAATAATAAATTAATTATTATGAAACTAAACTATTAGTAAAGTAGTTATCTAATAGAACTAAATAGGTAAAAATAATCATAAATATAGTAAAAGTGATATAATAATATATATAAAATTCATGGAATATGTAAATAAGATTTTGTGTAGGATAATAATTTTAATTATTCCCATGTCACCCTTAGGGTGTGGGTTCAAGCCCCGCGACCCTGCTTAATGGAATGATTTGTCACATAACCCGTGGGTTGCCATTTTTTTCTTAAAAAATAATATTAAATAAAATTTATTTTTATGTGAAAAATATATAAAGAAAACAACTAATGTATATAAATTCATGGTTCATATCATTAAATAATCTAATTTATATTTTGAATATTAAATTTTAGAATGCAAAAAAATTTCCATTTGAAATATAGGATGTTATATTTTACTATATTTAAATAAATTATATCCTTATTATTTAACCTATTAAAAATTTTACAAATTAACATAAATTTTATTTATATCAATCATATATGGTCATACTAACTATACATAACCTAGTTCTCTAGAGAAAATGGTTATCTATCTAAGGATATATAACCAAATATTCAGAATTCCAACTCATAAAAACAATAAAACTGTGTTATAATACAGAGGATACATACACATTTTACACACACTCACACACACAACTTCATTTTTGATGAATATTCATTACATACCATGATAATACATGTTTTATAACCATAAAGGATTATTATATTTAGAGACTTGATATATAATATTCTTATTTTGTGAAATATCTTAAATATCTCCCATAATAATCTTCTCACATAGTACACTTCTTATGCATTCACTCATTAAAACCACTCTTTATAAATTGGGGAACGAAATCATAGTAAAGTGTTAGATCAAAATCTCAGTAAGGTTAAATATAATATATATCAATCACTGATCATAAGTGGGTATAAGATAATCATAAGGGTATGGGAACATGGTCACTACTTATAAAAACCATACACAATCAGACAATGATCATTAATAATTAATCATGGTGTAAGGATTTTTCATAAATTAAATAATAAATAGGAGTTTAGAATCATCAAAAATCAATCATTAGTCATGAGAAAATTTAATAAGCATAAGACATATGCTTTTAGTATACAAAAAAGCATAGAAAATCATTTACTTAGTCAAGGATCGCTACCAATGCAATCATAGTATATTAGGTTCACCTTAAATTAAATATTTTCCCTATTAAAGGTTCACCCCCAAGATAATAATTGTGAACAAATTACTTTATTTTATTAGGTACACTCCCCATTCTAGTTCTTATTATCTCTGGTGATATCGATCTTTACCCGATACATTAGAAGACTATATACTTTTGGGACCACCTATCACATAATGAATACTATATATATTTATTCGAGAAGATTATAAAAAAATCATCATATTATGGTGTAAATAAATTCAAAATGGAAATGTGTTCTATAAATATTCCATTATTTCATCATATCATAATCCCTGGAAAATAAATGGTTTTCATAATGGTTTTATCACATCTTAATTAAAACGTGATAAAGAAATAGTTTTATAGAATAATCCTTAAATCATCATCATAATAATAAGGAATAAATCTAAATAATGTTAACATGTATGGAAAATACCTTTAAAAGATCATATGAACATTTATTTGAAAATATGAGATAATATCATTTTATTTTGATAACATTTTAATTGAATATTTATATAATATTAGGGATATAATTTTACTCTAAAATAAATATTTCAAATATTAAATTAAGATTCTAATAAAGTAATAATCATGACAATGATAAAATATCTTCGTCTCATATACATTAAAAGAAAATTCTCCATTAATACTTATAAAAAGTCAACAATGGTTGTTTACAAAACTTTTATAATGATTCCTTTTTTAAAAACATGAAAATAAATTCAAAATTAGTGAAGATTAATATTTCAAAACATTTAAATTATATTTTAAAGCTTCTACAAGACAATTTTGAAGATTATGAACAAGGAAGAAAATGTTTATCAACTAAAGAGGAAATAGGGCCAGCTTTTATTTAAAATCATTTTCTCAACCATTTTAAGTACCAAAGAGAATAAAATTGTAAAAATACACAACAAAATCATAAACTACTAGAGGAGAATAAACTATATTGTGGTTAAAAGATAATATATATATATATATATATATAAAATTTTCCTTAATTTAAATTTAGAATATAAAATCCCAAAAAGAATTGAGATTCTAACTTAAACACCTTACCTCAAATTTTGTATTCCTTCATACATGTTAGAATATCCTGTATAATAAATAAATATTTATTAAAAATAAATTAAAAAATAACATTCATACATAAATTAAGATGCACCATTTTTTATAATTTCAAATTATCCTTTTATTAATAATTTCTTCATTAAAATGAACATTCGGGTGAAAAATTGTCCATTTTCCATGCATGTTTCATTATAGTAGTTCTGATAATTTCACCTTGGTCATGGATTCATCATATAAAAAATATTAATAAATAAATAAGTATCTTATTTATTTTCATAATATACACATTTATAATTATTCATATAAAGTGGTGATGAAAATGAAACACATCACTATGTGGAGGTGGTAGTCCACACGTACACATGAGTGATGTCATCATTTTACAAAGAATGTAATGTTAAGAAGGTAGATATGAAATTAAAATTAAATAATCATAATTATTTAATAAATATAATATATAAAAATTAAATCTATCATGATAACCATCCAAAAATTAAGATGGTGGAAAATGAATCACACCGTTACGTGGAGATAGTGGTCCACATGTACGTACGAGCAATACTTTTGTTTTCCATTTGATGGAATGGAAGTAGAAAATGGTTGATCTATAATTATAATAAAAATTATGTATATTTAATGTCTCTAATTATTTATTTTATAATGTTCACCATATATTTATAGCTGGTATAAGAAATAATAAAAAAGTATTTGGTTAAGAGTTATACCTATTCATTGAGAAACCTCTTTTAGCTTACACCTTATGGCATGAAAGGATGGTATTATGATGAAACTAATACCTCTAGTACGTGGTTAGGGATGTTAAGAAGGTATTAGGGTAGGTATAGGATGAGATATAAGGCTCACTAACTGCGATGAAGAGAGAATAGCTGGTATCCTTTTATAAAGGAGGGAGAGACACACATGGAATTTTTTATTAGATTAAAAATAATAATGTATTAATCAAGTCATGTGGATAAAAAATGAAAATTTTTAAACCTAGGATGTATAATATATAAATAACATTAAAAATATATATTTAAATTATGTGTTTTTTGATATTTTAAACCTTGTCTCTTATGTTAACCCCTATTAAACCCACTTTAACCATATCTATGGTAACACGATATTACTGTTTTTACTATTAATAGTAACTAAACAATAAGTTTAACTCACTAAATTAGTTTAATTACAATTATTATAAATATTTAATTCATTTTTAATTAATTCATTTATATAACTTTTATAAATTCATCTTCAAATAAGTGTGTAGAATACAACAAAATTGAATTTTGAAAAATTAATTTTCAAGCATAAAATTGACTTTACCTTCATTAATTTACATTTAAAAACTATTAAATTAATCAAAAAATATTTTATTATATATTTTATATAAAAATATAACTAAAATAATTCATTAATAGAGATTAATTTATTTTATTAATACAAAAACCCATTGTGCGCATGAAAACAATTTTTTAGAAAAGAATTTATTTTAAACTTCAAATGGTTTTATTCTATTTTATAACCAATTTATAAATAATGAAATAATTGTATAAATATGTAAAAAATATTTTTTCTTAATTTAGTTAGTATTTTTTATACCCTCCAATTCAATTACTAGGATATAACTATCACATTAAATAATATTATTTTAATAGTATATCATGGTTCGTTTAAACTTATTATTGCATGTAAGGAAGGATATCAAAGATATTAAACTTATTTGAAGAGAAATTTATCATAAAATATTCAGATGTTACATTATAACCCTAATAATAATTTATCCCTAAAAATCATATCACTCTGATATAAAAAACTGATCATGCTTCTTTATAATCACATCTTTGGGTTCCCACAGAGCTTCCTAAAATTTATATTTACATAAAAAAACTTTAACTAAGTTAGTGGTATTGTTTTGAAAATATTTCTCTATTAGATATATAATCTCCACCATATTTTCCTTATAAGAGCTATCTTTATCTAGTGGTATGAAATTTGAGTTCATTACATGTGATGGATTGGGTATCTACTTCCTTAGAAGATATATATGGAAGAAATTGTGAACATGGGTGAGATTGAATGGAAGATCCAAGAGATATGAAACCATAATGATATGATAAATAATCTAAAAGGAATCAATATATTTAGGTCTAAACGTTCTATTATTTAAAAATATCATAACCTTCTTACAAGGAGATATTAATAGTAATACCTTGTCCCCAATTTCAATCCCTATATCTCATTGATGATTGTCAGCATAAATTTTCTTTCGAATATGAGATTCCATGATGTGTTTCTAAATAGCTCTAACATTATTTGATATTTTCTCAACTATATCAGGTCCCATTATCATAATTATCTAACTTCATACCAACATATTAGATTTCAGCGCTTCCTATCATAGAATTATTCATAAGGATCCATCTGAATACTCCAGTGAATTAAATTTTTGTAAGAAAATTATTCCAAAGGAAGGTGTTGATCCCAAAAGAATTTCAAATTCATAGAGAAAGTTCAAAAAATTCCTTCTAGATTTTTAATAAACCTATTATATTGAACTTTCATTTGATTATGATATTCAATACTGAAACTCATCTTTATATTCTGATCATGTTGAGGGATTCTCCAAAACACCATGGTAAACCATACATCCCAATCAGATACAACAGAATGTGGTACTCCATATAACCTTACCACTTTATTCATATATATATATCCCAAAAATAGAATCAAAATATAAATATTCTATGATGTAAATTAAATTAAATGATTTAATATGGTGATCAACTACAACCTAAATAGCATTGTACCTTTTAGATGTTTTGGTGAGTCTGATGAAAAAATCGATGGTAATTTTTTCCCATTTCCATTATGGTATAGGAAATAGTTATAATACCACCTTAGACCTCTGTATCTTATATTTAAATTAATAAAATACAATTCATCAATATTATAATGACCTACCCACCAGTGTTTGAGATGAAGCTACCCCAAGCCTACCACTAATAGGCCAGGGTTTGGTGACTAGCACTAAGAATGAATATCACACACATGAGAGGAATTTTCCTACAGTAATTGTATGATTGAAAGCACCCCCAAGAACATAAAATATTTAAATTTAAAATTACTGATAACAATTAAGGAATACATCCATGATCCCATAATTAGATAATGACATAAAGTACTAGGAAGAATAAAAAGGGTCCAAATACTATCCCACTAAAAACAATAAATAAATTAAACCATTATTTGAAGGAGGGGAATGTCATCAAATGCAAAACCGATATACACATTATAATATCTATCCAAAAATAGGATCCACCTAATCTTGGTCCTCCAAGGAATCCATAAATGGTCCCTTGTCTGCATAACACATGATATGTGCAGGCAGAGTCCATGAAGGGGTGAGTATAACAATACCCAGTAAGACACCACAGAATCCCTATACATATAGAATCAAGAGTAGTATGCTCATAAAAAGACACATCAACCATAATGTGAGATATGAAATAAATCATCTAGATATGCTCATAAAATAATCTGAGTCTCAAAGGTCTCAACCACTTCCAACCATATTTCCATTATGAGGTTTTATGGTAACGATCGTCCAACCGATCTCACTCCATGAGCCCTAACATCAATGATGGAAATCATTTGATATATATCCATATATCAAGAATCTCTAAGCCAATGGCACACCCCCACCATCCCATATAGCATAAATATGAGAGAACATGTTCGTCGGGTCTCACCACTAAGAAACACACAAGAAAATTAGAGGGTTTATCTGAGATACACACTCCATCGAAAAAACACCCCATCAGAAATATCAGATCTTCATTCATAGATAGGGGTTAAACATCCAAGTACCACTAGGGGAAAACCATACCCTATGGTAAACATCATATTTGATAGAGGATCGATGCCCATGAAAATATTAGTTATGATGATTCTAATGAACCCCATATAATTAAACTTGATGGAAATGAGGATCACACTTGGACTATCAAAGGGATACATGCTTCAAGATGCTAAGGTATCTATTGAATCATACTGAGAAAAATAAATAAAAAATAAGGGATCTTTCACATACTATAATAATCATTAGGAAACTGTAGAGGGGTCACCCTCTATGAAAAGAATGTTATTATATATTGAACCATCACATGAATGGACCAAGGGAACATAATCAACCTATAATGGTATAAGGAATATCTCATAAGATAAGAGTGAAGTCAAGATAAGAAGAAAGTAATACCATCTATCTTAAAACGAGTAAACTATGGGTCTTTATGGGTACATGGATTGTCTCTCTAAGGCTGTACCTTCTTGTGTCTCACACTCACACAACATGAAATTTCCAAAAGTACATGGAATGTAGGTGTCACCCTGGAACTTAGTGTGTTGTTCTACTCATGCTTGCATACATTGGACTTACCATGTACTTTTTCACGTCTTAGTACATGGCTCTACCCATGTACTCTATCCTATACATATACTTAACAAGTATATGGCGTGCTGGAAAACATGGCCACCTAGATGTGTAATCCCTATATACATCGAGACATCCATCATGTGTTAAACAACCTGTAACTAAGAACACATGGATTGTAACACAACATGAAATCCTAGGCATGTACCACCTATATATGATGATACAGTCAGCTAAGGGTCAAATGATGTCTGACTCGAGTCACAAGGCATGTGTTCATTTTTATTGTGTAAACCCTATTTCCATTTAAAAAATGCACTACATAATATATGTTAATAGAGATACATGATGGGTTGTTATATACTTTACAGAACCTACTAGATTCATCACATGTATTAATCCACACCTCTAATCCCTTCAATTTTTAGTGGAATGCACCATTTGTTGTGGATATGAGGTTGACCAAACCCCTTTCACTATTGTTCTCCAATTTACAACCATATATGATGCTTGTTGACCACCGCCATCAGACCTCATCAGTGACCCATGCCAAATATGTCATCATAGTCTCCCGATACTTCATCTTAGCTCTATCTCAACACCAAACCGAACCCATATATGTGGTATGAATGTGTTGTACCTTGAAACGAGTGAAAAATTATCGATTTATAGGAATTCGTTAAACCAAGGGATAAGGGAATTCCCCATGATGAATGGGGATTGGGAAAAAATGCACAATATAAAACATGAGGAAAAGACATCGACCATTGTTCGTGTTATCCATGATTAATTTCCATTAGAAAGAAAAATAAATATAACATAATCAATAAGAAATCTCCATACCTAGATAATATCTACCCCATAATCAAAATAAACATGACCCATGAATAAATTTGTTATTTTATTGATTTTTTTAATCATAAGAATAATGAAACAAGGATAAGTCCACAGAAAAAACATCCTATATTGAGATGGATCGATCTTTGATAAATAATGAATCCACCATGTTGTTTTTGGTGAGATCCTCAAACCTTGATGGCACAACGATCCTTGATCTTGATCTTATCTGATGTCATCTACTAAGAACTCTATCCTATAATGGTCCTATAGGTATCCAATTTCAAGTGAAAAAATTTGAGATATTCTTATAACCATGTATTTATATAGGAAAATGGGTTACTATGTCAAATAAATAAAACAAAAAAATAAATAATATTTAATTAACTATTTGTACCCATGAATAGTTTTTCACAAATTCCCAATGATGAAAAAGATTATCTCACCCATAGAGTAAAAACATTGTTTTGAACTCAATGGTGGTCTCATATTTCTAATCTAAGACACCATTTGGGAGATACTCCACCTTTTCAGGAAAACTACGTTAGTGAGATATTAATATATTTCAATAATCAATTCGGAGCTCACCAAGCCTCAGAATATCATACCCTCTCATCTACTAGCTCTATAAATATTCCTAGAAATATTCTAAAGGCATACAAAAAAACTAGAACATTACACTATTCTATCCTAAAATGATTTTCATCCTAAAAAAGCATAAATTAAGAAAAATGTTAGGGTTATTGAGTCCATAACTTGGCCCCCACTCCATCAAGATCCCCTAATGGTTTTCTATACTGTTGAAAAGCACACACCTAGGGAAAAAAATTCCCATAAAGGGTCTTCACCTACCAGTTTCTTACACTACTAGCTCCTTGAAAATGAAATCTCCACTCTCACTACCCAATTTACCTTGGTCAATATTATACAATGACTCATTCACATTATTCCTTATCCAAGACATGTGGAGAACACAATGAAACCAAAACTACTATGGTCCAAGGGTAAATCATTACACCACCAATCTATTATGACACAACAATAGAAATTAAAGGGCATACAATCCCTGAAGATACCCTACTATCCTGGATAAAACTCCATGACTATTGAACTCCAAAGGTTTATGTCATTGGTTCATAAGGAACTACCGATATTTCTAGGTAGTTCTAATCCTCCCTTGGATGAACTGAACCCTTTACAATCACCACTAGAACCAGAATTAAGACCCAAGAACTATTACCCACTATATCCAACCATTATAACATTTTCATACATGGTCTCTCATACAAGGGATAGAAATGAGATTCATGCATCCCCTCACCAAAAATGCTATAAATTAAGTACCATAGTCTGAAATGATCATCGAAGGAATTCCAAAAATCTAAACTACCTATTACACACACAAGTGTACCAAAATCTTCACAAAGATCTTCTCTTTGATAGATAAGAAGTTGGTTAACCTAGTGAGTCAGTCTACAATACTTTAAGAAACATTTTTACCTATCATCAATCATGGAAATCCATTCAAAATAACCAAAAAACACTATCTAATTTCCAATTCCACCCAACACCTATGTGTCTACGTTTAATAAAGTGTTATGAAAAGAGTTAAATTCTGAAACAATCCACAACATGCTTGGCCAAAAAACATAAATCCTTTGGATATTGATATAATATCCCTTCTCTTGGTTAAAATACTAAGCGAAACAATATACTTGATAACTTTTTTCATAACATTACCAGTTCCACTGACCATCCCTAGAAAAAGTTTGATGTGATTCCCTCCTTCTTGGAATCAACTAAGAACCTATCCAGTGAATCAACATAGGGATTACTAGGAAAAACACACTAGGTATTATTAATACCCTTCTTTGTATACTTCTCCAACCATACCTCCATCTCTTATAGCTGTACTGGGTTATCAGATGTGCTAGAGCATATATCGGGTCATCCCTAGTGAAATTCTATTCATAAAAAAATCTCAATGTTAAGGTAAACCCAAAATATCTTCAATAAGGATTAAAAAATACTCCTACAACATCACTTGAATACGAAAGATCAAATTATCCACTACTACAAAGGTAATATTATCTTACTAATAATGAAGCAGCTATAACCTCCTGTGAATGATCTCATCCTTCCCTGCCCGAGGAGCACTCTTCATCAAAGGAGGAAAAATCCGTTCCAACAATTTAGAAGAATTGATACAATAATCAGTAGAAATAATTTGATAATGGATTGTAAATTACCAACCCATACTGAAGAAAAAATCAAAGGATACCACTACAACTAAAGAAATATTTCGTGTAAGGATCTCTCTCCTTAAAGATTTAGGTCACATCGTCGACATAAATGTGTGATCACTGATCCTCTATGAAGGATACTTCCACACAGGGGTCAATAAAAAAGGATCCATTGGAATCACAAGGTCTAGAATAGGGGATAAACCTAGGGAGAAGTGGATCATAATTTTTTTTGAAAACTGAAACTGGGGTTATGAAGGCACACATCATGCCTCAAATCACACTCAAAGCCTCTACATGCTCCAAATTCTTGGAACTCATCCTTTTACTTTCCCCCATGTTTACCATAACCAAATATTACTTTGAAAACTTAGTACATAAATAAATTTAAAACACACATGTTATAGAAACTCATTCACCACACCTCAACATTATCTTCTTTGGGTAGCAGTAAATCACCTGCACGGTTTTGGATCACATATCAAGAATGAAACTCATTGGGGGAATTGTCCCTATTCATTTCACGTGAAAGGTCACATCATACATCACCAAAATATGTCTCTACCAATGACCTAATTCAACCTAGAGAAGTCTATCTTTTAGAACCATCATCAGGAAGGGGTCCCATCTATGTTTTACATTCACACCATGGGATAAATCTATTCCTCTACTATACAAGTAGGGGGTATGGTTCATGATGTAACCTTGGATATCTCTAACTTTAGATACCACAATGCACACTAAACATAGGTGTTTCATCTTCTATAACCACTGGAGCCAAATGTTTCTCCATTTATTATAGTAGTCGCATGTGAAACCCTTGGATCTGTTGAGGGTTTTTACAAGCCAAAAAATTGAGACCATTTCCACAAGTAAATCCTACACTATCTGAGGGTATGGATCATAGAAAAACCTGGGTGGTATCTATCATAGAAAATATCATAATATCCTAATCATACATATATAATAATCCTATAATAATGGAGCATAGACTGCTCAATACAGGGATGATCATCTTTCAAACCCACATAAGGATATAAGCATTACTCAACAGGTGTTAGCACTACTCAAGTCATGCTTAGAGTAAAAACCTCATGAGTTTTTCCTTGAACTAAAGACTCATCGATCAAATTTTTTGCCATGATGAATCTATCATGGAATCCTATTTGGTTTAAATCATAGAGGAATATTTAATATTATCAAGATGTACGATGATCAATGAGTATATTAGGGGATTAAACTCATAAAGGACATGGAAACCACAAACCATTCTTATATGATGCACACACCAATGTTTTTCCTACAAAATGTTTCTACATATACCAAGTAAACAATCAAGTTATCATATTCCTAGTGAATGAATATTTCATCCATCATGAAAAAATGGACACCATATCCTGAGAGAAAAACTCAAAACACCTTAACATTATTTCCTTAGTTCCCAAACCAAACCTCACAACTAGAAAAAGAAAACTCCATACTCTGGTCCTATACACAGGTACTTCCATGACACTTCAGGCTAGGTATATCCTCTGATAAAATTATTTCCTGACTTAAAACACCAGGGTATGAGTCGCAAGAACCCCAATCCTGCCTCAATTAGTCTAGGGGCCGACGACTATCACAGATAAGGCATATCACACAGATGGGAAGCATTTTCCTAATGTACCTGTATGATCGCACAAATATACAAACCCATAAAATTATAAAATTTAAAACAAATGATAATAATTCATTCATACATATATGATCCCAAAATCAGATTACAACATAATTTATTGTAAATCATAAAAGGTTCCAAATAAAAATCCACCCAAAAATGGAAATAATGTCCACCCTACTCAGAAGGAGGGACTAATGTCAAATGAAACATTGATATACACCTCAGTCTATCTTGCCCAAACTAGGATCCACATAATCCTGGTCCTCCAAGGACTCCATTAAGTGGTCCTTCATTTTCATAACACACAAAATGTGTGAGAATAGACCATATAGGGGTGAGTATAACAATACCCTATAGGATACGATGAAAACACTAAGCATAAAGAATCATGAGTAGTCAAATCATTAAGGATACATCAATCATAATGTGATACATACAATAAATATTACAGATATACTCATAAAAGACTTTGATTATAGAAGTAATCAACCACCGCCAGCCATAGTTGTGCTATGAGGTTTCAAGGTAATGATCATCCAGGAGATCCCACTCCTCAAGCCCTACCATCCATGATGGAACTCATTTGAGAAATATCACTCTATCAAGAATCACTAAGATGGTGGTACATCCCCACAATCCTAGATGGCATAAATCCAAGAGAACAAACTCATTGGGTCTCTCCACTATGAAACACAAAGGAAACTGAGAGGGTTAATCCCAAATATACACTCCATCAAGATAATAAACCATAAAAAAAAATCAGATCTCGATACACAGATAGGGGGTCAACACCCATGGCTCACAGGTGGGATACATGACCCTACTAGAAATATTCTTATATATTGGGGATCAACACCCATGTAAATATTGGTCATAAAAATTCCAAAAAACCCTATATAAGGAAAAATAATGGAAATGAGTATTTCTCTAGGCCTATTAGAGGGATTCATGCTCCAATACACTAAGGTATCTATCAAATCAGACTAATACAACTCAATATAGAATAAGGGATGTCACCCACACTACATTGATCATCATGAAGTAGCATAGGGGTAACTCTCTATAATGGGAATGTGATGACACACCAACCCCTCATAAAAATTGACCAAGGGAACAAAATAAAATGATAATTGTCTAAGGAATCTCTCACAAGAAGACAACAAAGCTGAGATAAGAAGTAATAAGAATCAAACCTTTGTTAAAATGAGTACACAATGTGACCCTATGGGTATACAATGTGTCTCTCTGAGGATGGACCTACCCATGTCTCACACTAACCCAACACGAACTTTGCAAAAGTAACGACATATCCACATAGTACATGGTGTGTAGGAGTTTCCCTAGAAGTTGAAATTCCTCTCTACCCTTTCCTGTGTACTTCAGACAACCTATGTACTTGGCCATGTCCAAGTACAAGGCTCTACTCATATACTCTATCCTACATGTGTACATCCAATGTACATGGCGTGTGGGACCAAATGGTTTCCTATGTGTGGACTCCCTTTATAGTCCAAGACATCCTCTACATGTTACATGACGTGTGACTAGGCACACATGGCATGTAACATTGCATGATGTCCTGGGTGTGTACTCCTATATACGCAGAGTTGGTTGGCTAAATGTCAAATGGTGTGTGACTTGAGTCACATGGTGTTTGATAATTATCTCTACATAAACCCTAGTGCTTGGTAAAAAAGGGACTACATGACCTATGTTTATAGGACTATACACAATGTAGTCAGGGTTTTCATATAACCCATGGGATTCTTCATGTTTCATACTATGTACCTCTAATCCCTTCAATTATACAATGGGATGTTCCATTAATCATGGATATGAGGTTGACTGAAACTCCTTCCCCATCATTAGTTAGATTCCAACCATATTTGGTGTTATATAACCTCCGATGTTGCACCTTATCAGTGTCAAATGCCCAATATGTATTCATAGTCTCTCTATCCATTATGTAGCTTAATTTCATCACCAAAATAAATTTAGATCTATGGTATTAGTCTTTTACACCAAGAAATGGATGCTCAAGGATTGAGTTATAGAATTTCATCAAACTGCTAGCCAAAGGAATTGACCATAATGAACACAACACAAAGAAAATAAATGCACAAGAAAAACATGAGGAATAGACCTTAGATAATGTTCATGTTGGTCTCGATTCATTTCTGTTAGAGTAATGAAAGAAGAGATTTAATATAATAAACAAGAAATAAACAACCCTGGATAATATCTATACCATACCCACAATACGTATGATCTAAAAGTCAATTCAATAGTATATTGATTACTGTTTTTATATGAATAATCAAAGGGTGGTAAATCCACATAAAACAAATATACTATGTTGATATGGATCAACCATTAATGAAGAAAAAATACATATTGTTGTTTTTGGTGAGATCCTAAAACCCCGATGGTTCAACGATCCTCGATCTCGATCTGATCTGATGTAATATTCTAAGAATACTCTCCTTCAATGGTAATCTAGGTCTCTGGGGTTAAGCGGAAAACCCTAAGATCTCCTCATAACTGTGTATTTATTAAAGAAAATGGATATATTCATCATAAAAATGAAATAAATAAATAATTTTAATTTATTTTATTATCTGTTCCAGTGATAAATTTTTCATAAACACCCAACATCGAGAAATATTACGTTTTTCTAGGGTATACCCAATGTTCTAGACTCAATTTTATTATTATATTTTTGATCCGAGACTCGATTTGGGAGTTATTAATCTTTTTTAGGAAACCTGTATGTGAATAATTTTAATATATTTAATATATTTCCAACATAAATCTCAGGCTCACCAAGCCGAAAAATCTCGCGACATCTCTACACCTAGATCTAGAAATATTCCTAAAATTAATCCGAAGTCTTAGAAGAAAAAATTGGGACATTATAGAGATATATAATATGCACTATCTATTTTCATGTCATATAACCAGAAATAATCTTTTATACCAATAGAAATCTTCATACTTCTAGGATAAGTAATGAATGGTGAACTATGAGAATCATCCAACATCACCTTCATCAAGTTAGGTGTTAGTGGGATACATACTTGTTTTCAAAACATTATGATTCCTACACAATCATGGCTAAACTCAAGAATATTTCTTACTTTATTTTTCACTTCAACATCCCCCTTACATTTCTCTTCAATCCTAACATTGATTAGTGGATGAAAATTCATTTTAGAAATATAATATCTTTCACCTTTTCTCATGATTATAAGATACATATTCTGAAAATTCTAAATATTGGATCTCTTTCAATTCTCATCACGAAGAAAGTTTGAGGGTCTTTTTGTAAGGACCCGACCCCAGTTGCCTAGAGCCGGTGCCTTGTTTGATTATGTTGGCATACATACAAGGAATACAAATCCAAAAGGACCGAGTAGTTTAGTATTATGGGAAACAAGATTCATACATAAGTTCAATATTACAACTTGAAGAGAAATACAACATGGAAACTCCTTAGACAACAACCATAACTCCTAGGTTATTTCAGCTGTCATTCATAACAAACATCTTCATGTCCTGAAAATAATGATACATAAGAAATGGGTGAGCTCAAATGCTCAGTAAGAGTATGAAATACAACGGAAGATAGTATAAACATAAGACATGGTGAATAATTGAAAACACATGCCTTTAATAATAAATTTGAAAACATTATGGCAGGAAAATGAACTGAGTAAATAATGCCATAATAAAACATAATCATGGGCATTATACTAATCTAATAACCACAAGAAATATCAATATTTGAACTCATAATGATGGAATGCATAATGCCGGACATTCGGAAACATTTTGTAAGGCCTCGGTCAAGACGTATAATGATTAAGGCATCGGCCAAAATCCATATCAAATTGGGAAAGGCCTATGCCAATTCCACGTCTATTTGTCTCATGAGATCTACCGATGCATCGAGGGGATTTAGAGAGCCCCAACCATCACATAATAAGTCCAATTAATTCCACATATGAGCGGGTATCAATATAAAAAAACACATAAATTCATATTGAAACTATCATATGAAATGTAACTAACTTTCCCCAATCATTTAACATAAAACACTAACCATTCAGAATAATATGGTGAATGGTTTTAGGATAGATCATCCACAATAGAGTTAGTCATAAACCATTAAATAAAATATGGTATATGACTTCATAAATTATTAATCCTAATAATACCATGGAATCAACAAGAGTGTTGAATTAGACAAAAACACTCTTATAAAATCATTAAGCAATTCTTGAGATAAATACCTTTTTATTTTGAAAAGAAGAGTTATTTTGGAAAAATATTTGTATAAAACCAGAAGTGAATTAAGATATTATTTTCATAATAAAATTAGTGATTTTATAAGGATAATGGTTCCTAAAAAAAGATTACAGAGTTCCCTTTTAAATAGAAAATAATTTGAGAAATTCCCTTGAATCGGGCTTGTATTTTGGAAACTACTTTGAAAGTTCCTTTTAAAACGTGTAACTATCCATAAAATAAGGGAGGGTTCTGGTTTTTAAACGTATATATGATACTCAAACATAAAATATGATTAGTAAGTAACAATACATAAGAATTACATTGAGGTAATTAGACAATGAATGTATCCCGAATGAAAATGGAAGTTCGGGTGAAAAAAAAACCTTACCTTAACACCAAACGTGTTCCGATCTTGTAATAAGCTCCTAGAATATGAAATTATACTTTTTAATAACTTATTTAAGAACCTATTAGTAATTTATTTAGTTAACATAATTCTGGTTAGTTCTTTTATGTCTTTATTGATAAGTTATGGTATTGAATTTCGTCGTTCTGGAGTGTTCGTTTCCTTTATTTTCATATTCAGTTCACTTGTTTTTAAGTAATGAAGTGGAATGGATGTAAATATTCATAATTGAAATTATATATTATTTATGAACATAAATAGGTGTTATTGTTCATTTATATAACTTGGTTACACGGAACGAGGATGAATTATCATATAGAACTTTAATGATAATTATTTCAGTTACTTTGTGGGTTTTGATTACAACGAACTCATTTTTCTTTATAACCTAATACCATTTGAACAAAAGGATTAAAGAATCTTAAATAGTTTATATTATATATAATAATATGGTTCAACCATAACAATAATGGTTTCATGACCATAATTTAGAATGATAAAAGAAATCAAAAGTCCATCATCCTTGAATGTGTAAAATTGACACATCTTGGATGGTGTTCTTGCTACAAGTATAAAAGAAGGTAAAAAGGGGGAGATGATGATAAATTATTAAACTATAATGAAATAATTTTAGTACATATACGGTACTGGAGTCATCACAAAATTTGGATAAAGAAAGGTAATTGAAAAATAAAACAAACGAACTTGAAAGGAAATACAAATAATTGAAAAGAGGAATTTACCTCTTGAACCAAAATTCCTTGATAACCTCCTCAAGGAAGAGGTTTTGGTCCTTTAATGAGACCAAAGATTACTGGACGTGGGAGAGGAGGTTGGGAGGGTATTATTCCAGAATTTGAAGAAGGCATAAGGCTTGAGAGGAGTGATTGGAAGAGGGGGTGAGAGGGGGTTTTATAGTGGAGGAGAGAGGGAATTTCTTAATATAATACTCATTAATTTATTATTTCTCCTCAAGAAAAGAATATTAAGTATTACATGACCAAGAATAGTAATTTTATCATGCGATCCCGAAATAAGTGAGCTTACATCAGCAGAACATCACACATGACTCCATAATTAGTGTATTTATCTTAATTTTGCAATTTATGGTATGCCACTGTTCATAAAAATTCAAGTATTTTAGAAAAATTCCAAAAATTTACACCAACCATTTTTCGACGTATAGAATCCAAAAATGAGGTCCATTTTTTTGAAATAATTTTCTAAATACTATTAATTTAATATTTAATTAAAATCATAATTTATTATCAAAAACCAGTTTTAAAACATTCATTAACTTATTCTAAAATATAGGTATATCATACTTTCAACTCTAATATTATTTATATATTATCATAGGTAAGGTTACTATTAATTAGGGTATTTCACTATTCATAAGGGGATGTTACTATTCATAAGGGTAGGTTACTATTCATGAAAAATTAAGTTTTTCTTATTGGACTCTAAATAACTTACTGACCGCGATCGTGTATGTTGGATTTTTGAAATTCACATCACAGAAGTGAAAAACTTACGTTTTAAGGGTCCCATATCACTTATTAGTTAATGTGATTATGACATATTTATAAGAATGTAATTTCCTTTAAAAAATATTGGGTCGTTACATTATCCCCTCCTTAAATAAATTTATCCCTTGAAATTTCATTTACAATCTAGGCCAAGAAAAAGTGGGGGTACTTATCCTTCATTGATTCCTCCGGTTCCCAAGTTTCCTCTTCGTACTTATGGTTTCTCCATAGTAACTTGACCATATGAGTTGTCTTGTTGCGTATAAATTTGTCTCTAAGATCCAAAATTTTCACCGGCTGCTCCTCATAGGAAAGATCATCCTGCAACTGTACCACCTCTGAAGAGAGTACATGAGAAGGGTCTGGTATGTACTTCCTTAAGAAAAATACATGAAATAAATCATGTACCTTCGAAAAGGTTGGTGGAAGTGCCAGTCAATATGCCACAACTCCAACTCGGTCAAGGATCTCGAATGGGCCGATATACCTGGGACTTAGCTTTCCTTTCTTTCGAAACCACATAACCTTCTTCCATGGAGATATGCATAGAAATACCAGGTCTACTACTTTGAACTCCAGGTCTCATCGAAGGTTATCCACATAACTCTTCTATCGACTTTGGGCTGCCTTGATATGCTGCTGAATGGTTTTCACCTTCTCTACCATTTCCTCAACCAATTCAGGTCCTAGTAGCTTTTGCTCACCGAATTCATCGAAACACTCCGATTTTCTACACCTTTTACCATAAAGGGCTTCATATGGTGCCATACAGATTCTCGAGTGGAAACTATTGTTGTAGTAGAATTCAACTAGTGGAAGATGTTGGTCCCATCCTCCTTTGAATTCCATATAACATTCCCTCAACATGTCTTTTAGTGTCTGAATAGTCCGCTCAAATAGGCCATCAGTTTGAGGATTATAGGCCGTACTGAAGTTCAGTTCAATGATTAAAGCATGTTGGAGACTTTTATAGAACTTCGAGGTGAATCTAGGATCTCAGTCAGATACAATAGAAAGTGGTACTCCATGCAGCCTTACCACTTCTTTAATGTAAATCCATGCAAGTTGATCCAATGAGAAGTCCTCTCGAATCTCCATGAAGTGAGCTGTCTTTGTAAGATGATCCACAATGACCCATATAGAATTGTTTCCTCTAGATGTCCTTGGGAGTCCAGTGACAAAGTCCACAGTAATGTTCTCCCACTTCCATGATGGTATGGGTAGTGGTTGCATCATCCCCTTAGACTTTTGCCTCTCATCCTCCTCTTGTTGACATACCAGGAACTTTGACGTATATTCATCAATCTCTCTTTTCATATTGTCCCACCAAAAGTTCTCTCAGAGATCTCAATACATCTTTGTGCTACCCGGATGTATAGAGAAATTAGAGCTATGAGGATCATCCAAAAGTTCTCTCTTTAGCTCAGGAATAGCGGGAACACAAAGCCTCTTCCCGAATTTTAAAATGACATCTTCATATGAGAAGTCAATCACCTTCCCATCATTTATTGCTTTAATTTTCTTTTGAAACTCCTCATTATCAGACTGAGAACTTTTTATCCTCTCTAGTAAAGAAGGTTGGGAAACCATATGAAAAAGTAGTGATGTGCTACCTTCCTTAATAATTTTCATATTCATCTTTACTAGAATCATGAACATAGGATCCCTTTCAACTCTCATCTTGTTTAAAATTTCATGGTCTTTTCTACTCAATGAATCTGCTACCTTATTTTCTTTCCTCGGGTGGTAGTGTATTGTGCAATCATAATATTTGAGTAGATCAATCCACCTCTTTTGTCTCATGTTGAGTTATTTCTGTGAGAATATATACTTCAAACTCTTATGATCTGTATATATCTCACATTTTTCTCCATAGAGGTAATGTCTACAAATCCCCAGAGAAAATATTACCACTGCTAACTCAAGATCATGGGTTGGATAGTTTTGATCATGAATTTTTAGTTACCTAGATGCATAGGAAATCACTCGATCATTCTGCATAAGGACACAACCAAGTCCTTTCTTCAATGCATCACTATAGATAACAAACCCATCATTCCCGGATGGTAGGGTTCGGATCGGAGCATTCACTAACCTCCTCTTAAATTCTTCAAAACACTCTTCACATTCCTTAGTTCATATGAACTTAACTCCTTTTCGTGTGAGCTTGGTCATTGGGTTTGCTAAACGAGTGAAGTTCTGAACGAAATGCCAATAATAACCTTCTAAACCAATAAAACTAAATACCTCAGTTACGTTCGTTGGAGTATGACATTCTTGCACAACCTTTATCTTTGTAGGATCTAAAAATATTCCAACCTTAGAGACAGTGTGGCCCATAAAAGAAATATCCTGAAGCCATAATTCACATTTTCTAAACATCCCATATAATTCATGTCTTCTAAGAGTCTTCAGGATAATGCACAAGTGATTTTCATGATCTTTGTAGCTTTTGGAGTATACCAATATATCATCAATAAATACCACCACAAAGTCATCAAGATATTCCTTGAAGACTCTATTCATCAGATCCATAAAAACAAATTGTGCATTAGTTAGTCCAAAAGGCATTACTATAAACTCGTAATTCCCATATCTGGTTCAAAATGCTGTTTTTGGAATGTCTTATTTCCTCACAAGTAACTGATGATATATAGATCGAAGATCAATCTTTGAAAAATATTGGGATCCATGAAGTTTATCGAATAAATCATCAATTCTTGGTAGAGGATAATTATTCTTTATTGTAATAGCATTGATTTTCGTGTAATCAATGCACAACCTCATGGATCCATCTTTCTTCTTAAAAAAGAGGACATGAGGTCCCCATGGAGAAACTCTAGGTCAAATAAATCTTTTATCACTCAATTATTCTAGTTGATTCTTTAGTTACACTAACTCCAAAGGGGCCATTATATAAGGGTTCTTTGATATGGGTCTTTAACTAGGAATTAAGTCAATGGAAAACTCAATTTCCCGCTCAGGAGGATGTCCAGGTAATTCTTCTGGAAAGACATCAACATACTCTTACACAACAGGTACATATTCTATTCGAACATTATTTCCCTCACCCATAGTTATTTCATTTTCTTCCTCCCCAATAATTGAATTTAGTTGAGCTACTGGGGGTGGATCTAGATAAGAATCAGGTGGTGACGATTATGCTCTAAAGATAATGTGTTCTTTATCATCGTCATCAAAAATCGTAACCTCCTTCTTCTAACAATAATTTTTTGCATCATGATCTGAAAGACAATCCATACCGAGGATTATATCGAATTCAATCATGGGTATGACGATGATATCAGAAGATAAAGAACATTTTATGACCTAATGGGAACAGATTGACAGAACTTTGTAGCAATGATACTTCCCTTAGGAGTTTTGACTGACAACTTCCTTGTTAAATCAAATTGGAAATATCTAATTTTCTTAGAAAACTGGGAAGATGTGAAACAATCAGATGATCCAAAATCAAATAAAGCATTGGTTAAGCTTGATGAAATGATCAAAGTACCTACCACCATGTCACGCAGAACTTCAACCTCTGCAGTTGTGATCACATATGCTTGGCCTTGCTCCCTTGGCCTCTTCTGTTGCATATTTCCTTGACGTTTTGGACAATTATTAGCATACTGCCCCATCTTCTGACAATTATAGCATCTAAAATCATTGGATTCCTTCTTTCCTTTGCAATCACCAGTAAGATGGCCTTTCTGACCACATTTTTAGAATACTCGCACCGGGGTGTTTCCTTCCACAATTGTCAATAGTGTAAATTCAACTCTTCCCTTTTTCCATGTTTCCTTATTTGCTTTCCCATTGTTTTCAGCAGACCTATTCTTTTCTTACTTTCCATTAAAGTCATAAGACTTAGAGAATTCTTCTTTTATCTTGATGGAACACGAAACTGTATCCTCATATGATCAAAAATTTTGGGAGACCAGTGCCCACTGGAGGAATGGATTTAGGTCATCAAATAATCTATCGATTTTTCTCCTTGGATTTCGTATGTAGTCCACATCATGTATTTCCATCCTTGTAAAGTTGTCTTCATACTTGGCAACATTTTCATCCTCTTTTTTCCTCAGATTTAAGAATTGTCTCTCCATATCTTCTCTTTGTTCACGAGGGAAATATTTTTCTTATAATATATCCTTAAAATCCCTCATTTCCATCTCTTATATTTCTTCCTCCTCCTTTGTGTTTTGGATTAATGACCACCATTGATCCACATCTCCCTATAGATGATATACTGCCAGGAAAACCTTCTCTCTTTCATTACATCCCAAAGCGAGAATAATCTTCTCAAGGGAACTTATCCATTGCTCTGCTACAAACAGGTTTGTAGTCCCATTGAATTATGGAGGCTATTGTCGCATAAAGCGATCTAGCATGGCTCCTCCACGTGGTGAATCCAAATGCTCCATATGAGTAAGGTTATTATTCATATCCTGAGTAAGTCATCCCAGTATAGTTTTGAGTTTCTCATCACTAGTCACAACACCAGATCCAACATAATTATCTTGCATCGGAGGAAAATCCCTACAAGGGACACGTGCGTTTGTGTGATTTCCATTCCTTCCACTTGCCGCCATCTATAGATAATGGCATACACTAGAGTAGGTTATGAATCATAATTTATAATCTTAACTTAACATAATACTTAGAAAAAATAATTGAGATCCTACGAATGGCTAATCCCATATTCATAAATATGGTTTATTTGAGGAATAGTTTACATTTCAATCCTTCATAATCGATTGTAAAGAAAATGTGAATTATCCTAAGCATATCCCCTGAGAGTGTCATAAACAAGAGTGCATCAAGGTCCGTTTTCATGCACCAGTTCCCGTTCGAGTCTAGCTCAAAGTGGTGTTTTCTAGTGTTACCCCTAGATACATCTGTGCTAGAGCCACCTCTACCTGCTCGTATCCAGACAGGGATGTATTGATTGAAAGATCCACATAATCTATTCCTTGCCAAAATACCAGGATGTTATTGTATATATATCCTCAAAGAATAACTTAGGGACTCTTCCCTAATTCTAAGTTTTCTAAATCTAGTTTCCACGTATTCTACTAAACTTCCTAGGATACCTACTGTAAGGACCCGACCCCAGTTGCCCGGAGCCAGTACCTTGTTTGATTACATTGGCCAACATACAAGGAATATGAATCCCAAAGGACAGAGTAGTTTAGTATTATTAGAAACAAGATTCATACATAAGTTCAATATTACAACATGAAGAGAAATACAGCATGGAAACTCCTTAGACAACACCCACAACTCCTCGGTTATTTCAGCATGTCATTCACAATAAACTTTTTCAGGTCCTGAAAAAAATGATACATAAGAAAGTGGTGAGATCAAATGCTCAGTAAGAGTAAGAAATACAGCGGAAGATAGTATAAACATAAGACATGGTGCATAATTGAAAACACATGCCTTTAATAATAAACTTGAACACATTATGGAAGGAAAATGAGATGAGTAAATAATGCCATAATAAAACATAATCATGGGTATTCTACTAATCAAATAAACACATGAAATATCAATATATGAACTCATAATGATGGAATTCATAATTATGGACATTCTGAAACATTTTTTCAAGGCCTCGGGCAAGACATATAATGATTAAGGCCTCGTCCAAAATACATATCACATTGGGAAAGGCCTCGGCCAATTCCACGTCTATTTGTCTCATGAGACATACTGATGAATCAAGGTGCTATAGCGGGCCCCAATCGTCACATAATATGTCCAATGAATTCCACATATGAGTGGGTATCAACATAAAAAACATATAAATTCATATTGAAACTATCATATGAAATGTAACTAACTTTCCCCAATCATTTAACATAAAACACTAACCCTTTAGAATAATATGGTGAATGGTTTTAGGATAGACCATCCACAATAGAGTTAGTCATAAATCATTAAATAAAATATGGTATATGACTTCATAAATGATTAAACCCAATAATACCATGGAATCAACAAGTGTGTTGAATTAGACGAAAACACTCTTATAAAATCATTAAGTAATTCTTGAGATAAATACCCTTTTGTTTAGAAAAGAAGAGTTCTTTTGAAAAAATATTTGTAAAAAACTATAAGTGAATTAAGATAGTATTTTCATAATAAAATGAGTGATTTTATAAGTATAATGGTTCCCAAAAACAGATTATAGAGTTCCCTTGAAAATAGATAAGAATTTAAGAAATTCCCTTGAATAGGGATTGTATTTTGGAAACTACATTGAATGTTCCTTTTAAAATGTGTAACTATCCATAAAATAAGGGAGGTTTCTGGTTTGAAAATATATATTGATAAGTTATTTTATTGAATTTCGTCATTCCGGAGTGTTCGTTTCCTTTATTTTCATATTCGGTTCACTTGTTTTTAAGTAATGAAGTGGAATGGATGTAAATATTCAGAATTAAAATTATATATTATTTTTGAACATAAATATTTGTTATTGGTAATTTATATAACTTTTTTACATGAAAAAATGATGAATTATCATACAAAAGTTTAATTATAATTGTTTCGGTTAATTTGTAGGTTTTGATTAAAATGAACTCATTTTTCTTTATAACCTAATACCATTTGAACAAAGGGATTAAAGAATCTTAAATAGGTTATATTATATATAATAATATGGTTAAAACATAACAATAATGGTTTCATGACCAGAATTTATAATGATAAAATAAATCAAAAGTCCATCGTCCTTGAATGTGTAAAATTGACACATTTCGGATGGTGTTCTTGCTACAAGTATAAAAGAAGGTAAAAAGGGGGAGATGATGATAACTTATTAAACTATCATGAAAACATTCCAGTACATAAAAGGTACTAGATTCATCACAAAATTTGGATAAAGAGAGGTAATTGAATAAGAAAACAAATGAACTTGAAATGAAAGACAAATAATTGAAAAGAGGAATTTACCTCTTGAACCAAACTTCCTTGAGAACCTCCTTAAGAAAGAGGTTTTGGTCTTTTAATGAGACCAAAGCTTGATGGATGTGGGAGAGGAGGTTGGGAGGGTATTTGGCCATAATTTGGAGAAGGCACAAGGCTTGAGAGGAGTGATTGGAAGAGGGGCTGAGAGGGGGTTTTTATAGTGGAAGAGAGAGGGAATTTCTTAATATAAAACTCATTAATTTATTATTTCTCGTCAAGACAAGGAATAGTGAGAATTACATGACCAAGAATAGTAATTTTATCATGTGATCATGAACCAAGTGGTCTTACATCAACAGAACATCACACATGACTCTATAATTTGTGTATTTATCTTTATTTTGCATTTTAGGGTATGTCACTATTCATAAACAATTCAAGTATTTCAGAAGAATCCCAAAATTTAACCCAACCATTTTTTGATGTGTAGAATCCAAAAATGTGGTCCATTTTTCAAAAATAACTTTCTAAATATTATTAATTTAATATTTAATTAAAATCATAATTTATTATCAAAAACCAATTTTAAAGCATTCATTAACTTATTAAAAAATATAGGTATATCGTACTTTCAAATTAAATATTATTTATATATTATCATAGGTAAGGTTACTATTCATCAGGGTATATCACTATTCATAAGGGTATGTTACTATTCATAAGGGTAGGTTACTATTAACGAAAAATTAAGTTTTTTTATTGGACTCTAAATAACTTACTGATCACGACTGTGTATGTCAGATTTTTGAAATTCACATCACAGAAGTGACAAACTTATGTTTTAAGGGTCCCATATCACTTAGTAGTTAATGTTATTATGAAATATTTATAAGAAAGTAATTTCCTTAAAATATTAGGTCTTTACACCTTTTGACAAAGATCATTATCCACATTTTTCGACTTCCCAGGGTGGTAGTGTATTGAGCAATCATAATATTAATCAACTCCAACCATCTCCTCTAAAAAATATTGAAATATTTATATGTTATTATATGCTTCAAGATTTTATGATCAGTACATATATCATAAAATTCACCATAAATATAATGACTCTGTTTATTCAGTGAAAAAAGTATTACTTCTAACTCCAAATCGTGATTTGAGTAATTTTTCTCACGAATTTTCAATTGGTGCAAGGTATAAAATATCACTATATCATTATTCATGAAGAAGAATCCCAACCCATTATTTGATGAATCATAAAATATCACAAACCATTCCCTGTTATACGGTAGTGTAATTAAAGGTATGCTAACCAACCTTCTTTTCATGTCCGTAAAATTTTCCTCACATTCACCTATCCAAAGGAACATAGATCCTTTCTGAGTCAACATAGTTATTGTATTAGATATTCATGAAAAAACACTCAAAAACCACTGATAATATCCTTAAAAACCTAGAAATATACAAATCTCATTTACTAAGGTTGGTCTAGGCTAATTTTCAATAACTTATATATTTTAAGAATCCACTGATTTACCCTTACTTGTGATTATATGACCCATGAATGAGACTTTATATAGCCAAAATCCACACCTGAAAATTTTAGAAAATGACTTATCTTTCCTTATGGTATTTAGTAAAATCCTCAAATGGGTTTCATGCACTTACTTTATATTTAAATATATTAGATTATCATCTATAAATACTACCACAAACTAGTTAAGGTAATATATAGAGACTCTATTCATTATATCCATAAAGATTTATGGGAATTGATATGTCCAAATGGAATAAATATAAATTTATAATGACCATACCTCATATAGAAGACAATATTAGATATATCCACTTTATTTACCATAAATTATTGATATCCAAAATTTATTTCAATCTTTGAAATGTATTGAGCTTTATGTAGCTGATCAAAGATGTCATTAATATGGGGCAGATGATACTTATTATTAACAATGATCTTGTTCAATTCTTGATAATCGATGAATATATACTTTAAAATGTATTTATTTTTAACAAAAAGAACATGTAAACTCCATGGTGATGCACTAAGTAATATGAATCCCCTATCAAGATTATCCTAGAGTTTCTTCTCCATTTCATGCATCTCAATCTGGGCCATTTTATATGGATTTTTTGAAATAAGGTGTAACACTAGGTATGAGTTATATTGAAAAATAAACTTTATGATTTAGAGGTAGACTAGGAATTTATTCAAGATATAAATTATCATAATCCCAAACAATAATATTATCTTAGATGTTGCGTTTATCCCCAACCATTTAAAATAAATATCCCTCATGAATAGGTAGTAAGACTCATACAGCATAATTAACTTCCGTTGGTAGTTCATATTCATATTATCACTTAATGATGATAATATTTTGATTAAGAAGATAAAACTTGACATCCATTAATCAGAAATTGATATAGGATCAATATAAAGAGAGCTAATAAATTCCTAAAATCACATCAAATTCAATTATAATAAGAATCAAAATATTTATTGGAAGAATATTCTAAAAAATTTCTATCAGAGTGGAGTTATAGACCTGAGATATGATCAACGTACCATTATATTTTTCTAATACTAAACAAATGTCTAATTGTTAACATGGTGATGTTATATACTTACAAAATTATTTAGATATAAGATATTCGGTAGATCCAGAATCAAATAAAACATTTTAAGTTCTAAAGTGGATGGTAGTGTATGTTTCGCCACATCGTTCTTGTGACTTAATTCAGTAGTTTTGATCTCATAAGGTTTCCATTTGTCTTTGGGATTAAGATATTTATAATTAAAATTGTCAATATTGACCCTCAAATTCATTCACTTATTGTAATAATGTCTATTATTGTTGGAATTATAACATTAAGGCATGGTTGTCACATTTAATTAATATTTTTCATTATTACTTTTATTGAATGCCTTATTCACATCACTTCAAAATTATTTTTCATGATGTCCTTTTCCATAGTTAAAACATTTATAATAACCATTAAGTAATTTTTATGTGGTTACTTTCACACTTCTGAAAAGAAGGAAAATTAATTTTCATTACTCCATGGGTTTTATTATTAGAATTTCCTAGAAATCCCAACTTTCTCCTTTTCCCCCAAAACCCTGGAAACATTGAGAGTCTCTAATATGCAATTCTATTCTTAGATCACATCAATATATATATATTTATAAATATCAATGTATCTTATATCCAAAGTATTTTAGTGACTTGGTCTCAAGCTAGTAAAGAATTGGTCAACAATTATTTAAAACCAAAAGCATACCTTGCAAGTCTGGTGAAATTTACCTCGTAGGTATTATTGGAATCATCATCCGTATTCTTCAGTTCTAGAAATTCCATTTCAATTTTATTTTGAAGTGTTCATGGAAAATAATTATTGAAAAATACCTTCTTAAACTCATCCCATTCCATTTATTTAATTTCCTCATCTTTCCTAAAATTATAAATAAGATAACACCATTGATCAACTTCATATTACACATTATATAATATTATGTTAACCTTTTCATTTTTGAACACTGGAGAACATAGAATATCCTTACAATTGTATGGATCCATTACTCAAAAATTATTGTATTAGAGTAACCATCCAAAGAATTTGGTTGTTTCTAAATAAAAGACTCAATAGTGGGTTATTCATTCCTTTGGAATATTAGAAGATTAGAATGATTCATATTACCATTAATAAATTAATATATTTGGGTGATAATAACCAAAATATTTTTCATTATAACTCCTATTTCAGTTTGTTTGTCATGAGGATGATCATTCCATTACCTATAACATTGAACATTAACATGATTTTTCTTGGGTCCAACCATTGAATAAGATAAAAAATCCCAGTCTGAGAAACAATAGACACAGTGAGAAATCATGTAATCATGAAAAATAATTCTTATGATGTCTAAATAATTATACATTTTTTTTCAATCTATGGAACCTTATGTTTAACCTTGATCATTCATGGACATCATCAATTGAAGTCCTACATAATGGGTAATAATTAATATGTGAATTTACCCAATCATATCCCTTGGAAGTGTCTAGCTAGGTGTGTTTTATTAGGCCCACTCATCATGGACTAGTGATGATGAAGTTAAAACCCAATATACCCCTTTTAGAGTTTTTACCACTAGGTGCATCTATGCTATAAATGCATTCAATTTACAATGTCCATAGATGGATACATTTTCTAGGAAAACCACACAATATAAAATTTAAAAATTCATCAAGATATTACCCTATACTCAGATTTATCCCAAGGGTTTTTAAAAAAATTTCTAACCATATTCTCCAAATATTAACTAAAACTGCTCTGATATCAATTGAGATGACCCAATAATTTTATGCATATATATATATATATATATTATATCATTTTAGATGAATATTGATTACATCTCAGAGAAATATATTCCCCAAAACTAAAAAGGTTCAGTATATTTAGAGACTAGATAAATAATCATATTATTTCATGAATGATATTCAATATCCCTAAAAAAATTCTTCTCAAAAGTAAACATATTAAACATACCATACTTAAAATCATTCCTCATAACCCTGAGAAAGGAAATATATGAAAGGGTGAGATCAAATTCTTAGTAAGTGTAAACATAAGAGATACAAATAAATAGTCATAATTGAGAAGAAGATAAGAATAATGGTATGATAACATGATCAAAACTTATCAAAAGCATACTAAATCACTCAAATATCATTAATAATAAATCATATAATAAGTTTTTTTTCTTCATAAAATACAAGTCATAAGAGTGCATAATCATTAATAATCAATCATAATCCATGAGAACACATCAAAATCATAATACATATGTTTTTGGCATACACATAATTCTTGAAAATAATTTCATTAGTCCCGAATCAACTATATCGCAATCATAGTGGATTAGGTTCACTCCTTATTCCATATTTTCCGTAGTCAAGGATCGGTCCCAAGACTATCATAGTGGAAAAAGTCCGTTATTGAACTAGGTTAACTCCCCATTTTAGTTCTTATTATATCACTAGATATCCATCTTTACCCAATGCATTAGAGATTATATATAATTTAAATCCACCTTTTAAATAATAAAAACCATACATATGTGTGCCACAATAACATAAAACATTTATCATATCATGATATCATAACCTATAAAAAAAGGTTTCATAAATATTTTATCATTTCATCATAGAATAACCCATGTGAAATAAAATGGTTACATAAAGGTTTCATTGTAACTTAATTAACTCATGGTAAAGAAATGAGTTTTATAGAATCACCCATATATAATAATCATAGTAATAATGAATAAATGTAATTAAATTGGATGGTATCATTAGGTAATATCCCTAGTTATGTATATAAATCATTAAATTATGTAGAAATTAATGAAAAATACCATTAAAAGATCATTTAAAACATTCTTTGAAACTATGAGAAAATATCCATTTCTTTTTTAAAATGTTTAGTTGAATTTTCATAGAATATTGAGAAAATAATTTTGTTATAAAAAAATGGAAATTTAAAAGGAATATTAAAATAAAATAATGTTCATTATGAATGGAAAATCTATTAATTCCATATATGATAAAAGAAAAAATTCCTTTCACACTTCTGTAAAAATTGAAAAATGACTTAGTTGAAAAAATTTAGAAAGATTCAATTTTAAAACCATGAAAATAAATTAAAAGTTATTTAAAACTACATTTTAAAAATATTTCAACTGTAGGTATTAAATTTTATAAAATAATTTTGAAGAGCATGGAATTTGAAGAAAAATTTTGTCAACCCAAGAGGAAATAAGGTCAGCTTTTATTTAAGAATAATTTCTCAACCATTATAAGTACCAAAGGGTGGAAAATTATAATAACACCAAAAAATATTAAATAATCCTAAGTAAGAAAATATATGGGGTTTAAATTATACAATATGTATAATCTCACTAAATGGAAATTTATGAAAGACAATCCAGAAAAGAGTTGAGAATGTAACATAAAACCCTCACATAAAGTGTTTTTTTGCTTCATAAATTTTAAAATATATTTTATAATAAATATAAACATATTGTAAATATATTAAAAAACCTTATTTATATATAAATTACTATGTACCATTCCTTTATAATTTCTAAATATATTTTTATTAAAAATTTCTTCATTAAAATGAATATTTGGGTGACAACTGGTCCATTTTACATGCACATTCCAGTTTGATGGTTCTGGTAGTTACACCTTGGTCATGGTTTCATAATATAAAAAATATTAATCAAGGCATAAATACCATCTTTATTTATTATATACAATTTTATAATTATTCCTAAAAATAAGTGATAGAAAACAAATCTCATCATTAGATGAAGATGGTAGTCTGGACATACACACGAGCGACATTATCATTTTCCAATGAATGGGAAGGTTAGAAGGTAGATGAGATATTATAATTCCAAATGAATAATTATGTGACATAAATAATATATAAACATTAAATCCATTATAATAACCAACCACAATGATGGTGATGTAAATTTAATTATATCCTTATGTGGAGTACGTTGTCTACACGTAGACACATGCAATAATTTTATTTCCTATTTTGTATAAAGGTGGTATAAAATGGATGATTAATCATTATAATAAAAATTAAGTATGTTTAATATAATTAATTCATTGTTATATAATTGATAAAATTTATTTCAAGGTGGTATAAAGATAAATAAAATTGAAATTACTCGGTTAAGAATTATACCAATTCGTTGAAAAACCTCCTTCGACTTACACCTTAAGACTTGAATGGATGATATTGTGACTAAAAAAGGACCTATAGGATGTAGGGAGGGACTTAAGTAATTTATTAGGGTACTTATTGTCCAATTAATAAGTCACATTATGTGTTAGGAGGATATAATATGTGGTATCCTTTTATAAGGGAGGGAGAGGACACACATTTATTTTTTTAAAATATTAAAATATAATAATGTGTTACTCAAGATAAGTGGATATAAAATACAAAATAACAGAATATAATATGTTTATTCTCAAAATAAAATAAAAAAATCAAATTTAATCATTTTTTTTGATATTTTAAAACCAATATCTAAGGTTTACCCCCAATAAACCCTTTTTAACCCTAACCATGGTTAATATTTTTTACTGTTTTTAACATTCATTAGGTACAAATATTAAGGTGAAATTATTAAATAATACTAATCATTATAATTCCAAACATGGAATCCATTATATTTGATTAAAATTTAATATCTTGTAGAAATTCACTTTAAAATATGTGTGGAAAACATAATAAAATCGTTTTTAATAGAATGCATTTTTTTATAAAAAATTGAGTTTACATTTATTATTTTACATGCATAAGCTATTAAATAAATAGTAAAATATTTGATTAATTATATTATCTACATATTTTTTTAAAATAATTCATCAATATATATTATTATTAATTTATTAAGAGAAAAAACATTATTCCCACAAAAATAGTTTTTATTGAAATATCTCCTTTCACTTTCAAATGATTTAATTTTAATTTAAAACCTGTTGAAAAATAATGAATTAATTTTATAAATATATGAAAAATAATTTTTTTTATAATTTAGTTATACCTATTCATACCCTCCAATATGATGGCCTGGTGATAACTGTTATATTAAATAATAATATTTTAATAGTATATAGTAGTTCTTTTAAGTTCGATGTTGTGTATGTCACGCACCAGCCCAAGTCGACCCTAAACCGTTCACCCAAGCCACCCCCTAACAAGTACAGAGAGGCATTAACGATCCTACCAGGATGGAGAAAAGAGATAAGGGCATTAATATAGTACACAAGCGACTTATTTCTCCCAAATATAAATAATCAAACAAACAACAGAAAGAAATAGATAAACCAAAATACATTTACATAATAAATGAACTAAACATTATTTGTAAAAGAAACCGAAAGCCCAACTGAACCAAAAACTCAACTGAACAAAATTGACAACAAAATAAATCCATTTGAACCCTCTGGTCACACTCCAACACAATGATCACGCGTTTCAGAAGGAGATCAAACTCAATTTAAAACCTGCAGAAGGGCTAAAAACAGAAGAAGACTATAGGAGTGAGTGTTAAAACTCAGTAGGTTAGCTCGATAATCTATTCCCAATGAAATTACTTTAAAATAAAAAAACATCAATTTCATGTTTTAAATACAAGATATAAAAGTATGTTTTTCAAATGAGGTTCCGTTCTATAAAAATTACCAAACAAAAACTTTCATATTTTATAAATAAGAATGCTAGTAACAATTTTCAAAGAGGTGAAACTTCCAAATGAAAATAATTTTCAAGAGTGCTTCCTTAAAGAATGTAAACCTTTAAATAAAACACAAAATCTACTGAATTTAACAACCAAATAAACCGTATGCTGATGGTGAGTACAAAATACCCAATGAACACAAATCACAGGAACACCCCTAAACACTAGTTAGTTGTGAGCCCTAGGTACCTTGTATCTCAGTGATGGTAACAATAATAAATATCCATTCTCATGAACATGAGACACTAGTAGGATAATCATCCATAACATAGTGGTCCCCAACAACATCATCATTATATTTAGGTTAGTGTGGTCATCATCAAACTTGCTACATGAAACAGGGACAAAACGCAGCCAGACCACTAGCATACTTGTAACGCCCTGACCCCAGTTACCCAGAGTTGGTGCATTATTACATAACATTGGCAAGATAAAAAAATATCATGTCTAGAAATACTGATTAGTTTAGTTGCCTTGGAATAACTAGATACATTCATAAAGTTTACATTACATCATAAAGTGAAAACTACAACAACATATTGTCTCCACACTCATATCCCCTTATAATATCCCTACAGGTCACTCATAAAATACTTTTTCACATCCTAGGAAAAAATAAAATATTGAAAGGGGTGAGCTCAAATGACCAATAAGGATAACAATATAGAAGAAACTTTCATAAATAAGAATAAACATTTAAGGCAACGTATAACTAAAACAAAAGCCTTTTAATCTTGAACTTCAGCATAATATGGAAAAGATAAAATGAAATAATTCCATTTAATTATTCACATGGATATTCTACTAGTCTAATAATCACATGAAATATCAATAACCACTTTCATAATGAAGGAATTCATAATACCAAACGATCATAACCACATAGTCAAGGGCTTGTGCTAAGACTACAAATAAGATTTTTTCAAGGTCTTTTTCCAAGACACTAGTTTGTCTCATGATACCTACCAATGGATTGAGGAGCTATCGCAGGCTCCACCCATCACTTATTAATTCCAATGCATTCCTTATATGAATAGGTTTAAACATAACATAAAAATTCGTATTAAAACTAGCATAAGAAATATCAATACTTTCTCCATAAACCATGAATGGTATAAAAATAACACATCCATAGTCAAACATATCACAAAACCTTCAATACAATATGGAAGTTTTGTATCATAATAAATAAACTTCAAAATAAGTTTAAAATCCATCAAAGGATGTTGACATAGATGAAATCAAAACTCTTGAGAGAAATATCTATTTTTTGAAATCATTTAAAGGTCACATAATTATAAAAGAAAAAATTTACTTTAAAAATATTCTTATAATATTGTAAGGGAAGATTTGACGATTTTATAACAGCGTAAAATAGCCACACCCGCCATATAAGTTAAAAAAGACATTCTTACCTTAATTCTGTCGAAAAGGTTAAAAAGGACCTTGTTTGGAAAACGATAGAAATATTCCTTTATAAACTTCTTATAAAAAGTCCACAAGGTTATAAATGACTCTAACCCATAGTCTGTAAAATAGTAAGAATGATTTGAAATACATTTTTAAGAAACATTGTTGTGGATGATAAAGAGGTCCTAGTAGATAATTACGTATAAAAAACCTCGGATAATGAATAGATTGTGTAATAAACCCTTACCTAGTAATTTTAATTGGTTGAGGGTAGGTTAACCTCCTGTATAATGGAGAAATAATTGTTATTAAATTACAGAAGAATAAAATACATTAATATGATATCATATATGATCTTTAAACATTGATTGTTAATAATATCTCAGTATTATCATCATTTCGGGTGTTAAAAAATTTATTTTACTTTATATTATTTGTTATGTGAGCCATATTTGTTATGGATGGGATGTATATTATTCATATCCAGAATTATATGATGTCTCTAAAATTATTTTTAATCATCAAATTAAATTTATTCTTGAATGGATTCGATGGGGAATGAATCTAATCGCGTTCGTGGAGACAATAATCCGTACGTATGCACGAGCAACAATATCATTCTTTTGATACTAAAATAATATATAATTGGATGTTATATCATATATACAGAATAAATATCATGTTATATTTATTATTTACATGAATTACACATCATTATTATACCCATCCAAATAATAATGTTTTGAATAACAATTACACCACGACGTGGAGACGGTAAGCCGTACGTACGCACGTATGGTGACATGTCATTAAAAGGATGGATAGAATACTGAATATGGTTGTACCATATTTATAATAACATCAAAGTATATAGAAGATACTGGAGTTATTATTTTATAATGGGAATAACCAATAAAGAAGAAGTTGAAGAAGAAAGGAACGTGAAAGAGGGTGGTGAAAAC
Organism: Viscum album; assembly: GCA_963277665.1. Lineage (NCBI taxonomy): Eukaryota > Viridiplantae > Streptophyta > Magnoliopsida > Santalales > Viscaceae > Viscum > Viscum album. The sequence continues at coordinate 792,304,417 of OY728151.1, forward strand.
ATTACCTCTTAATCAGGTTCTTCCTTTTGATTTGATCAAAAGGGATCCTTAGGTTGGATTTATGATCAAACTAAGGCCTCTAGGTATAAGTGAGGGAAGTTGAGAGAATATTTGGGCAGGGGTTCGTCGAGACAAATGGCTTTGATGGTGTAAATTAGAGAGAAGGGGGAGTTCCCTTTTATAAGATGGGGGAGGGGAACCTTTGGAAAAACTAGAAATATTATTTTATAATAAATTCATATTCAATTTCTAATGGCTCCAAGGTGGGTTAGTTTCAGGTTATGGTGGGTATGGGTCGAAATAATTTCAACCAATATATTTTAGACAGGTTTGGGTCCCTATACTAACCTTATCATTTATATTTAACTCTTAGTTAAATAGTTTGACATTTACCATGTCTCTTTGTATTTTTGCATTATATAGTTAATAAACTTACTATATACGTCCAAGATACCCCCAAGTGGTCCATTAATAATATAATTATCATGATATAAGTCATTTGGATAATACTTAGATTTTTAGGAATAGAATATCAATTAATAATATAATATTTGTTTTAAAAACTCTTTTATGAAAATTTTGACACTATTGGGTATTTTGTTTTTTGATAATTTCATAACAACATTATTACATCTAATAAAATTTATATAACCAATACTAATATGTAATATTAAACTATAATTTTTTTAATTCATAAAAAGTCACAAATTACATTTATTTATATATTTATAATATCAATTATTTTAATATTTCATTAATTAGGTAATTATTGTATCACCATTGTGTCATAAATAAATTAAATTATTTAATGTCTAAAAATTATAAATAAAATACCATTCTGTAGGAAATATTTTTAGATTTATAATTAATATTTATAATTGAATTTATCTTATATATAACCCTATCTTAAAAATGTTTTTGTTATTAAACTTTGATTTTAACTCTTTTAACTCTTCTTTGAATTAAATAATAATAAATCTCCTAATCTAATCCACGTGGACCTAAATGATAATATTTTATTTCTAAGGTTGTTTTTGGTCTTGATACACTTGTCCAATAGAATTAGGTAATGTGTTAGGGTAATATTAATATCATTTTTACCCTTAATTACCCAATTTACTTTTAACCGTGGTAAATAAAAGTAAAAACTTACTAATCACCAAAAATATTTTTTATCTTATTGAACCACATTTTACTCCTTGATATTAACTGTGTCTCTTAGATTTTCAAAATTACACTCACAGAAGCGGTAAAATTATGTTTTATGTGAATTTTTAAATTCTCCTAGGAGGTGGGTAAAAGACGGTGAAAAGTCCAATAAAAGTTTTATATATCTAAAATTATTCTAAACTAACTCAATGAATTACATTGAACTTATATTGTTATTATGTATCTATTTTTACCTTAATTAAATTTAAACAAAATAAATAATTATTTAAATAAGAATTCGGTTTTAAACTTACAACTCAGTGTTTTTTCACTATTCATCAAAAATTGAATGTTTTCAAAAAAATACCAAAAATTCACCATAAGATAATTTCTATATTCTGAATCCAAAAAATGAAGTCCATTTTGAAATATAAAATTTATAAAATTTTGAAATGTGGGTATTACTATTCATAACAGTTAGTTTGATTGGTTGTGGTGTGTGTTAGAACTCGAAGTTGCATACAACACACGCTACTGTATTATTCAATGAGAAGCGTACTGTGGAAGCTTGAGGTGTTACAATACTAGTCCACATATGACGACCTAGATACCTGAGTTTCCATTTAGAGCTCAATAAAATTAAAAATATTATCAAATACACTTTTCACATGAAAAATATATTCCCAGATCATAGACACACAAAATATCCCACACACATGCCCCACAGTTCTTTCACAGATCAGTAAATCACTTAAACTTTTCATAAAACAATTTGAAGAAGTATAAGAAGGCTCTGCACATATAATTCATTTTAAAATTATATTTTAAGGAGAAAAACCCACCAATACGATATTGAAACAAAAATTTCATCACAACAAATATTTAATAAATAAATTTCATGGATCATACAATGGCACCACATGGTGCAACATTGAACACACATGAAAACCCTTTTTTAAGAAAAATTCCATACATGTCTTTAATCATTATACCAAAAAAATGTGAATCAAAGGAAGAAATTACACATTTTATAAAGTGGGGTATGAAAACCATTTGTATCATAAAAAAATTTACATAATACCTTTAAAACACTTAGGTTACATATTCAATGTTCACCTGTTTTCTTAAAAATGTCGAACAAGCCACTTATCAGAAACTCTTTCCAAAACATTTCAAAAACAAATACCCATATATTTATAAAACCAATAACCACTTTTAAAGACATAAAAGGACCCCAAAATATCACTTTACATGCTTCCCATACTTTAATAAATTCAAACAAGTCATTTTATAACACATTTAGGACATAAAAGTCAACGAACCCTTTTTTGAAAACTAGGCATGTAACATTTTGAAAAACAACTTCTATTTGACACCCAAATGGGTAAAATAAATTTTTTAATGCCAAAAAATTATTGTAGTAGTTAAAACAGGTCATACAAATCACAATCTATATGAGAAAACTAGCAGGACCTATATTTAAATAAGTAGTGCACACTTTTATAATAAAACAACTATGTTTTACACAAAACAAGGAATAAATAACCATTTTCACACCGAATAGAAGAAAAAATGGCTGTATAGAAATACTAATCATTTATTAAAGGTTATAAAATCCAGAAAAATATGAAAAATAAATAATAAAGGAAAGTTCTTTGGAGAACCTACCCCAAAAACTGGGCGGAATGGGAACACACAACTCAAATCACCTGCTGTAGGTTTATAAACCATAAAACTATGAAGATCGGACATAAAACAACATAAAACCCATAGAAAATCATTCGAAAACATAACCCCAGGTCTTTAATAACCAGTGGAGAAGAAATAACCGTGAAATAATTGAAGTAGGAGGAAGAGGGAGGAGAAAGGAGAAGGAATCTCACCTTGGAAACTAGAAAACTCTTCGTATTCATTTAGATCTACACCCTTAGAAAAAATGGAATGGTTTGAAACTTAGTAGAAAGTATCCTAAGGTACTAAAGAAAAAGTTAAAGAATATTTGTGGAAAAGAGAGTATGAATTAATTGATTTATGAATGAGACAAATTACCTTCGGCAAATCTGGATGATTGGAGAATCATTGAGAAGTGTTTCCCTAATTAGAGACTAATATAAGCTCCAAATAGGGGAAATTTAATATAGGGGTGTACATAGGGTTCTTGGTCTTAATTGTGAGGTGAAATTTCCGAAAAGTATAAAAAATTTAAAAAGATATAAAAGCAAAAATTATTTCTTTAAAACTGGAAATGGGCCTATGGGCTAGCCCAATACCTAAATCAATAACCGAAAATCACTGTGCTTATGAATTCCCAAGGGGTTCAAAATGATATGGTGGATTAAATATGCCAAGGGAGGAAAAGTGGAAAGTTTATGGGGTAAAAAATGTAGAAAAAATAGTTATAAAATAAATAAACTTTGTTTTTAAATTTGGAAATGAGCTCACGGTTTGGCCCAAATCATGAAGTAACCACCCTTTCTCCAAAAACTCCCAAACATTCTAGGGACACCCAAAGTAAGATGATTTGACATATATGGAACGTAAAAATTCAACATTAATCTCACCCAAAACTGAAGAAATTTATTTGTATTTCCAAAAACCAGATCAAAATAAAGATATGAAAAACCAGGTGTGAAAATTCCCCCCACCATTAAAGCTTTCCGCCCCCCAAAAGCCCTAAAACATTCCAGATGATAGATCTACACCTAAGGATTCCTTATCAACATAGTCTAGCCTCTCAATCCAAGGAAATATAATCTACAATCAATGCAACTTAAGCCTCTATCTCAAACAAAACACCAACTCATGACCACTTCTTGATAATCAATGGAATTATCTAGCCACCACCTCCACAACCAAGCCAAGAACTCGATTATTGGGCCTTCTCCCAATGAACCAAACAATCACCCAAACCGAAGATCACTCATGAAAACCAAATATTCTAGGGGATTATGGAATGTACTCCCCCATTAAGAAACAACTACAACTATACAAGTTCTTAGGAGGAAAAATCAACGAGACCCATGGTGGATCTCCCTACCATTAGAACCCAACTAGAAATGAACGAACAAGAATTCAAAATTTACTAGAATTGGGCGTCACTTTCACAAGTCCACCAAAACAATCACACAAAAACCTAACAACCGAATTTAATAAGGTTATAACATGAAAATTTAAACCTAATACTCTCGAATGGAGGTTGAAAGAATTGGTCCAACACTTTCGGCAAGAATCAAAACCCCCACCACTCGGGGTGGGGAGGGAAGGGGACCTAATCATTGGGCCACTAAAACCAAAAAATAAATAGAGGAACCACCCAAAAATCTCCACCTACGAATAGGTAACACCAAGACCGCACCTGATTGACATTGGCAGTCCACACATGGACATTGATTGGAAACCTACATCCAAGAAGGCATAACCAAAGACACTATGTGAGGGGTAAGTCAACCACGCTCTTTGAGAAAAAAGAAAAAAAATCACAGTGGTGAGAAACCACTATAAAAACATAGAAACTGCCTTACCACAACACTGAAGGCATGATCTTAGTCGATCTCTCCACACCTCTAGTGATTTCTTAATATCATGAAAATATTTACTTTGAGGCCTATGGCTAGAGCCCTTATGTTTGAAGCATCTGCTGCGCTGCAGCTAGGAGCTACAGATCACCACACCCCTCAAATCATACTTTTTCAATAAAACACCTTCATATAAATATGAACTCAAAGATACGTAGCACAATTATCTCTCACTCCAAACAAGAATAAGAATGGACAAGGAATACGACAAAACACATTAACATAATCGAACTCAACTTCTATATCTAAAAGAATCATAAAAAACTTGAAAAACATTAATCAACCCCAAACAACTCTCTATTCCAGTAAAAGAGTTGAGGTATCATAATAAGTGGTGGATTTATTGTTTTAAAAAAATCTGTAGGCTAATCAAATAGAAGTATTTCCAACAGAAAACCATCCGTGGAGACATCACTATATCTAACAGATCCTTAGAAACCCACTGAACACTGCTCCAAACCTAATCCACCAACAATATCCCATCTCAAAACACACCAAGTGTATCACTTCTAGATCATGAAGAAGCATACCAAACAAACCACAATTCCAAAACATGAAAAATCAATCCACATAAAGACCGATTTACAGAAACAAAAAAAATTCAGCTAAAAACACTATTTAAAAACAAACTAACATTGTGGATTTTCACTTTCACCAATGGTGTTTCATCAAGTTTCACTCACATGCGCATTACAGTGCCATGTCGGGCACACAACCACTCTGAAATACCGAGTATCTATCAATATACCTATACAAAACCATGCATGTGAGTACCCATGAAAAAAAAAATGGATAAAAAAACATCATCAATTTAGAATAAAAAAAAATCCCATTTCAAAAATCATGTACCCTCCATAAGCACGCTAAACACCAAGTCAAAAACCATTTTCATATTTCTACACAAAAAACTATTTTAACAATCTTGAAAAAGAAACCCCATAGGTCTCCATAAAAATCCTATCCCTTTATTCAAAACATTTTTTAGCATCTCAACATAGCACAATTTTTCAAGAACCATTTGATTTAGAACCCATTTTATTTATTAAAAAAAAACTACCAAAATAAGAATGCTATTCAAACATCCCTTTCTCATTTTCAAAAATTCAGTAAGGTCTCTTTTCCATAATAAAATAGCCACGATGGCCAAAACACTTTTTAGGTGGTACTGTAGCAAGCAATGTAGCAGTACTGTACACTGTGCGGGTACTTTAGCAGAACTGTACACGCTGTGGGTACTACAGCAGGAACTATATCAGTTACTGTAGCAGGTAATATTTGGTACTGTAACAGTGGAACTATTCACCTTGGGCCACCGGTTTGGTCTTGAAAACTATAAGGATTTCGGGCCACCCAAGCCTTTTGGTCAGTAGGGATTTTGGGCCACCTTTAAGGTCTTAGGGCCATCTTAAGGCCTCTGGGCCACATATAGTTTCCACAGACACACTACAAAAAAGGATCAGCCCTAGAAGAGAATCAGAGCAGTTGCATTCATCAGAGCAGAGCCAAATGGATTTTTCAGAATGAGAGGGTATGGCTATGCCATCGGGACCGGCCTTTGCTTGCACGAGAAGTATAGGCTGATGACCATGTGAAGGTGGAGAGCTACTATCATGATGCAGATGCTGGGGAGGGGTAGTTTCATTAAAGATTGTCTGGTTTAATTCCCTAAGACCTTCGGGTCATGTAATCTTCTATGCCTATGGGCCATGTAATCTCTGATCCTATGGGCCTTGTAAGGGTTCCCCCTCATCCCTTGAAAGAGGGTTTATCAAAAATTAATAAAAAAGAAGGCCTTTAATCCATTCAGACAACTCCCAAAACCAATTCATTAGATTCAAACACTCTTCAACAACTGAAAACATCCCATTTTAATCAAATTTTCAGAATCTTTTTAAAATAATTCATTCCTTCAAACCATTTTATTTTAGAAAACCATAAGTTTAGATTAACAAAATTCAATCCCGTTAAATCATTCCACATTATCCCCAAAAATTTGTTTAAAAAAACAGCCAAAATACAGAAAAAATAATTTTTAATTTATAATTGAAATCCCACTTCCACAATTCCCACAAAAGGATTTTTAAAACAAAATTATGAATTCAATTTTTTTAAAAGAACTACAAAAGGTAACTAGTGTTGGTGGGTGAATTGACCATATGGTTGGTGGCCGTATGTAAAAAAACCACCAACATAGAGAGCCTTCTTAGGACGATTCCCTGGATCCACATGGCTTTCCAGGCCCTAGGAGCTCACGAAGACCATTAATCCAACTCCCCTTATTGTATCCCAACATCAAACAATGAATAAGATCCCAAGAAACTAATAAAACTAGAATTCCCATTGAAACCTGAGGATCATAACGAGCAAGAGTTCTAGGTGCTCTTCCCAAAATTACCCCTCAAGTCCAAGAAAATCCTACTCCATCAACCTTGACAGCCCCCAAATAACAAGGGTTGTCTAAAAAGCAAGGTCCGCTAAGAGCTGAACTCCTATGATACCATTTTGTCATGAACCATCCCGAGTTGTCCTTGAACCGGTTACTCGGGCCAGCCCGCAACAAGCCCCGAGAGGCATTCACAAACCTCCCAGGATGGAGACAAGCACCAAGGTAATCAACAGAAAACACAAGGTAATGATTTCTCCAAAATATACAAAATCAAACAAATAGTTTAAAGAAATAGACAACCCAAAATACATTTATATAAAAATTGAACTGAACATTTTTTGTTCAAGAAACAAAAAGTACAACTAAACCAAAAACTCGACCAACCAAACATGACAACCAAATATCTCTAGGTTAACCCACTGGTAACTCTCCAACATAATGATCACTTGTCTCGCAAGGTGTTTGAACTCAAGTTGAACCCTCCATAAGGGATAAGAAAAAAAGAAGACTATAGACGTGGGTATTAAAACACAATAGGTTAGCCCAATATTCTATTCACAATGCACATAATTTAAAATAAAATAAACATAAATTTCACGTTTTAAATACAATATATAAATTTATATTTTCCAAATGAGGTTCCATGCTATAAAAATTACCAAACAAAAACTTGTATGTTTTATATATAAGAATGCTAGTAAAATTTTTAAAAGAGGTGAAACTTCAAAATGAAAATAATTTTCAAGAGGGATGCTTTAAAGAATGTAAACTTTTAAATAAAACATACACACTGCGGAATTTATAAAACAAACTCACTGTATTCCAATGGTGTGTACAAAATAGCCAATAAGCACAAGTCACGAGAACACCCCTAGGAACTAGATATTTGTGAGCCCCAGGTACCTCATATCTCGGTGAAGGTAACCATAATATATATCCATTATCATGAAAAAGAGCCACTAGTAGGAGAATCATACATAACATAGTGGTTCCCAACATCATCATCATAATAGTTTAGTTAGTGTTTTCATCGTCAAACTTGCTACGTGAAACAGGGACGAAACCCCTCCAGATCACTAGCATACTCGTACACGTCCGCCCACCAAGATACCCAAGTTTCACTTTAGTGCTCAATCAAGTTACACATTTTATCAAATACAATTTTTACATTATAACTACATTCACATATCATAGACACAAAAAATATCCCAAACACATGCATCACAGTTCTTTCATAGATCAATAAACTACTTAAAATTTGCATAATACAATTTGAAGAAGTATAACAAGGCTTTGCACATAAAATCCATTTAAAAATGATCTTTTAAGACCAAACACCCAACAATACCATATAAAAACAAAATTTTCCGCCATAACACTATTTAATAAATAAATTTCATGGATCATAAAGTGGTCCCACATGGTGTAACATTGAACACACAAGAAATCCCATTTTTTAAGAAAAATACCAAACGAGCTTTTAATAATTTTACCAAACCAATGTGAATCAAAGGTAAAAATTAAAAATTTAATAAAGTGGTGTACACACACCATTAGTATCTTCAAAAAATTACTTAATACCTTTAAAACACTTATGTTACAAATTAAAGGTTTATCCATTTTCTTAAAAATACCAAAAATGCCACTTACTTGAAACCCTTTCCAAAACATGTCAAAATCCAATACCCATATATTTATAAAAAACCCCTTTTAAAAATCCATAGAAGGACCCCAAAATATCACTTTAAATAATTACCATACTTTAATAAATTCAAAAAGTCATTTTATATCACATTTAGGACACAAAAGTCAATCAGGCACTTTTTCGAAACCTAGACATGCAACATTTAGCAAAACAACTTCTATTTAACACCCAAAGGGGTAAAAAAATAATTTTTCATGAAAATAATTTATTAGAGTAGATAAAATAGGTCATAAAAATCACAATCCATATGTGAAAACTGGAGGGACATTTATTTAAACAATCGGTGCACATTTTTATAACAAATCTACTCTGTTTTACACAAAACAAGGCATAAATAACCATTTTTCACAACTAATAGAACATCAAAAGGTTGTAAAGAAATAATAATCATGTATAAAATGTGATAACATCATTAAAAAGGTGAAACTTTAATAATAAAGTTATGTTCTTGGGAGAACCTACCTCAATAACTTCGCAGAATGGAAACACACAACCGAAATCACCCGTTGCGGCTTTATAAACCCTAAAAATTTAAATACCAGAACTAAAAATACATAAAACTAATCCAAAATCATTCCAAAACATAACCCCAGGTCTTTAATAACCATTTGATAAGCAATAAACATCAAATAATGGATATAAGAGGAAGAGGGAGGAGAAATGAGACAGAATCTCACCTTGGAAACTAGAAAACTCTTTATATTACCATATATCTACACCCTTAAAGAAAAGGGAATGGATTGAAAAAACTTGGATCAGATACAAATGTCTTGAAGAAGAAGGGAAAGAATATTTGTGGAATAAAGAGAACTAATTGAATGATTTATGAATGAGAAAAAATACCTTTGGAAAATTTAGACGATTTGAGAATCATTGAGATGTTTTTCCCTTATCAGTGACTAATATGAGCTCAAAATAGGGAAAATGGAACATGGGGGATGATCCTAGGGTTATGAGGCTGTATTGGAAGGTTAAATGACTGAAAAGTATCAAAAATTGACTAATATATAAAAGGAAAAAATTATTTCTTTAAAACTAGAAATGGACCCAAGAGCTGGACCAATACCTGAATCAATAACCCAAAATCACTATGCTTATGAATTCCTAAGAGATCCAAAAATTTATGGTGGTTAGAATATGTCAAGTGAGGAAAAATGGAAAGTTTAATCGGTGAAAAATGTTAAAAAACAAAGGAGTTATAAAATATGTTTTTTAAAATCTGGAAATGAGCTTACGGTTTGGACCAAATCATGAAGTAAGCACCCTTTCTCCAAAACTCCCAAACAATAAATGGGGAACCAAAAACAGGATGATAATAAATAGATGGAACATAAAAACTCCACATTCCTCTTACCCAAAACCCATGAAAAGGATTTGTATTTCCAACTAACCAAATCATAATAAAGACATGAAAAACCAGGTGTGATAGTATATGTGGAATGATACCAAACAAATTAAATTTATTTAAGGAGAAATATATGATAAAAGGGTGGGGTGTTATAGATACCAACTGAGATTAAATGGAATCAAAATCCTATATCTGGTTCTAATCTTACATACTATTACATATAACACAAGAGTTACAACCAAATCTAAAGATCAAAAGTTTGGTGTCCTTGGGAACGTGAAAATTTTCATCTTTAAAACTTAATATAAAGTTACATTAATCTATATAAATTTTTTAAAGATATAATTCTCTAAAAAATATATATTTTATTTCAATTCCTTGGTAAATGGGGAAACATAAAAAAGGGTTAGATCAAAATTTCAGTGAGGGATAAATCATAATCAGTGCGATATAAAAGCATTGAGATCCTTCATCATGAGTGATAAAGTTTAACATTTTATTCATGAGGAATATCATGATAACATAAATGATGAATATAATATATAATCACAAGGAAACATAGAATAAAGGGATGTATAAAATAGTAAATGACATAATAATTATTTGGAAACAACATAAAACATTCATTCATAACAATATGTTAAGGATCACTTCCAAGACCATTTTAATATAGTATAAAAAGAACCATAATCTATTAGGATTACTCCCCAGTCCTATAAACTTCAACTCATGAGATATAAACATTAACTAATACATAATAGTGTTATCAGAAAACCCCCATCACATAGGGGGAAAAGTCCCATTGTGGATTGGGTTTATTCCCCATTCCCATATTATGTCATGAGATATAAAGCATTACCCAATGAATTAGATCACTATCAATGCAAACCATTCAAAAAAATTACATGTACATGCATATGTGTTCTATATAAGGGAATCATACACAGAATTTACAATAATTAAAACATGATAAACCCATAGAAATTTAACATGTATCCAATGATTTAAGAAACTCTCTAGGTAAATAACATTTTATAAAGACAACTAAACATTATGTATTTATAACATATATAATTAATGGAATATGGTTTAGTCAATATTTCCCCACATTCAGTCGATGTATGGGTTTGGGCACCCTATAAAAATATGAAGCATTCATTTGTATTAAAATAAAATGTAATTAAAAGAAAAAATTTATTTATGAATAATTAATGATAAGAAAATTCCAAGGAAATGATGGATCAATTTTCTTATAGATATTTTATTTCTATGAAACTATATGTACATTATATCGTTAATATAAAGTACAAAAATAATTTCAAGAGAAAGATTGAGGGTGATAAAGAACAAAATGATGAGATACCAGATGAGTGGGAAATTTCCACATTGAGGCAAAGTAAGGTACAATACATAAATAGTTAAAGGTGGAATCAACACCATTAATTAATTAAAAATTAAGGTAATAAAATAATATCTTGATTTTTATTCATAAAAAAGAATATAGTGAATAAAGGAACAATAACTCAAGTGAATCACTTACTTTAAGTCACGAGTCACTTTGTATATCCTCATATAATTTGAAATATCAATTTTAAATAATTAAATAATTTATTATATTTTTTTTTAATTTTATTTTTATAATAATTATTCATTTTATTTTATTTATTATCAGATTTAATTTTTTTAATATATAAATATAGTTTACTATAATCAATTTTAGGTTTGCCGGTTCATAGTCTAAAAAAAGTTATGGTATAATAAAAATGGTCAAAATTAAATATAAAATGGATCCATAAGTTCCAGAAGTTTCAATTTATATATTTCATCACATTATATTATTGAAATATTTCTATAAATTATGAAATAATTACTCTTCTATTGATCATTATCAATATGTCTGTTTAAAATGGTTAAAATTCCATGTTTGTTTAATTTTGATTCCATTTTTATTATATAATTTTCTTCAATATATAACAGTAAATGTGATATTACTTTTATATAAATGTAATATTTAATAATAAATTACATTTTTATGAATTATAATGAAATAAATATGTTTATGAAGACATCATAGTTTGGTTTGGTAACGTAAAGCCACCTTGGTAGGTGATGTTTTTCAAAATAGTTTAGAAGAATGGAAACAAAAATAAATCTTGGCGTTTTATAAAAATATTGTTTTTTTGTAAAAAAATACTATTTTATGTTTACTTATTAAAATTATATATATTTTATTTATAAGTGTTATAGAAGAATAGAAATGAAGAGACCTTGCTTTTGATAAACATATATTGTTATGTAATAACAACTTATTATAAGACATTAATAAGAGGTATTTAGTAATATATCATTTACAAGAGATAAAATTAATGGTATAAACATTAGAATGAAATAAATTTAGTCTATAAAATTTATTATTGAATGATTTCATAATAATGGAAACTGATGAAAAAGAATGAAAAGAGATAATTATGAAACCATTATTTTGATAAGGTATCAAGTTGTAAAAGGAGTTTGCTGAGAGGAAATGGTTGATATTTATCAATTTATATTTTCAAAAGAGTTATATTAAAATAAAAATATAATATTTTATGAAAATAAATTATAGGTTTTGAAACCCAATAGTCATAATTTAAAAAATAAATAAGTGGTTTGGGGAAACCTTCTAATTTTATGTAATGAGGACTTAGCAAAGGGGTATAATGAGATTGAATAAGTAATAAATAGTTGATAAAATATAGAATTTATGATAATAAAATTGATGACATTTGATAAATATGGTTTTAGTTTTTTTATAAAAATATATTAGAATTGAAAAATAAAGAGGAAGATAAGGAACCCTTAATTTTCTATTATGTCTCCTCGCTTTAATTGATATTAAAAACCTCATAGGAAGATTTTTTTAGTTCCAATGGATAAGGTGAATGTTAAAATAAATTTTTTACGTAATTTAGTATGGTATGGTAAATATAAGTGGTTTGGATGTGTGGAGAATAGGTTTGAATGTAGGGTTATTATATAGTCAAAGGGGAGGGGTACTTTTGAATAAATTATTGATTATTTTATCAATAAGGACATCTAATTTGGAGAGGGATTGATTAAAAAAAATTATCTATATAATTATTAACAAAATGTAGTTTTCTTAACTTTAAAATATTTAAAAAAGTGAACTAGAACATCCAGCTACTCAATTGAATCTAAAGAATCTAGTAATCATCTTTAATATTTATGACATATTTATTACATGGTTATGTCATAAAATATGCGGTTTTTTGTTAAAAATAGTATTTTCAAAATTCACCCTAAAACAAACTTATTTAGAAAAATATCGAAAAATAACCCTAATAAAATTTTGATGGGATGAACTAAAAAAATAAGTAATTTTTATCAAATTAAATTTCAAATGTTAAAAAAAATTATTTTTAAATGAAATAAAATAATATATGGAAAATAAATACATTTAAAATATAGATTATTTATTTTGTTACAAGTATTTACAATTATCATTCTTAGTATATATCAATTATTATATGATTAATAATTAAATATTTAAAAATGTAAAATAGGTACATTTCATGAAAATATTCTTCTAATTTGGTGGAATTTAGCATCTAAATATATGATTGAGAAAATTGGTTTAGTGTAACAAGCTTTATATTTTTATAATTAAAAAGGCATGTCAATGGAATTTTTAATTTAAAAAAAAATTATACAAATTTGATAATGTTTTTGTGACTTTTAAAATTTTTTATTACATGTAAAAAATAAAAAAAACACATATTTCATACTTTTATTTTATTGTGTAACATGTTAGTTATTGTTTTATAAGAGAAATATTTGGGGTATTGAAATATGCACACAAAATATGATAAATACGCTTTTGAAATTAAATGAACTGAAAAGTAATTATAATTCCTGATATGGTTTTCCTTAAATTTTATATATTATTTATCAACTTTCATTTAGTGACTTAATTTTTATGAAAATTAAACTATAAGTAATATAATTTTCAAATAAAGCTATACAAGCAAAATAATCATAAATATTGTAAAAGTTATATCTGCTTATATATAATGTATGAAATAGGGAAATAGGAAAACATATAGGATATTTGTAAGAATTTTTTCCTTTTCTCACTTAGATTGTGGGTTTAATCCCCATAACCTTACTGAATATGAAGGGTTTTCTCCCAACCTGCCTCTAACACCCTATGATTTGGTGAAATTAATTTTTGCAAATAGATTTCATATTTTCAATATTTTTTATGATAGAAAAAACTATTTTTTCTCATCATAAAAGTAAAAATGAGTATATATTGTGTTATATATAACAATATGTTTTAAATATGTTACACATTATACTAATTTTATATTTCCTTACACTCAACATAGAGTTTAAACAAATTGTTTCAAAAAATTAAAATATTATTATCTAATATGATAATTATCACCTAGACGTTGGATTATAGGGTATGAATGGTAATAAATAAATTATTAAAATATGGTTTTGAAATTTTTATATAGTGAATTATTTTTTGACTAATTAATTATAAATGAAACTAAAAACTATTTGAAAATAAAGTAAATATTTTTCTAAAAAATTATTTTATTCAAAAAAAGTGTTCAACCTCAATTTTTTTGGTGAATGATTTAAATGATATTTATATATAATATATATTCCATCAACAATTTAACATATATCTTATGTTTTTTTGTAGATAAGGTATAATAATAAATCCAAATTTACGCTTAAAACCACATTTTTCTAAAAATAAGCTTCATGACTTTTTATGGAACACCTATTTAAAACTAAAATTTTCCAATTTAAAACAATAATTTTGATAAAATAAAAATTAATTTTTTAAAATTAAATAAAAAATTATCTTAGGGATATTTTTTTTGGATTTTTATGAATGATTTCTTTTTTTAATGAAGAGTGAAAAA
Organism: Viscum album; assembly: GCA_963277665.1. Lineage (NCBI taxonomy): Eukaryota > Viridiplantae > Streptophyta > Magnoliopsida > Santalales > Viscaceae > Viscum > Viscum album. Next base: position 792,319,520 of record OY728151.1, read on the forward strand.
TATTAAATTTTAATTGAAATGTGCCTTTTTATTCAATTTATTTTTAAATTTAAATTACATTTTAATATTTTTAATGTATAATTAGTTAACTCAGTGATATATTAACACAATTTAGGTCATTGGAATCAATTTTATTTTGAAATTGGATGTAAAAACATTGTAAACTTTTAAACATTTTCTATTTTAAACATTGCTTTCTCGTCACATTTGTGAGATTAACTTAAAATTAATTTTTGAAAATTTTGTTAATGGAAGTTTGAAACATGGAATAAATATTTTGAATTATAATAATTTATATTATCTAATTTGTTTAGCTAAATTTTTGACCAAAATTAATAATGAATGAAGTAAAAATTATTTACCGCATTTAAGTTAAAAATAGGTTTACTGAGGGGTTAAACTGAAAAAATAAGGGTAACATCTACCATTAAAATTTTCAAGAAAACATTTTATGGAGATATTTTTACCTTATCATGTATAAAGTTAAAACTTTATTCATTTTGGACCTTTTTCAATGTGATAATTATGGGAGAACTTATTTCTTTTTAAAAATACTAAGTGAGTCCTCACCCCCACTTCTAAAAGGCCTCCCATCTCTTCCCTTCTTCAAACATTCAAACCTCTTTGGTTCAGAAAATAACTAACCAAATAAATTCCAAAAATCTACTCCACTCATCTTTTCATCATTATTTTGGGAATAAATTTATCTTAGGAAGGATTTAGTGGAAACCTAATGGAAATACTCAAATAATAGGTAGTGTTGTTCAATGAGTATCTTTATTTAATTTCTTTCTCCGACTTTTCAATTATGGTTATATAATTATTATATAAAAAACTCATGAACTTACATATAAATATATTTTTTTTGTTAAGGGTAAGACCTGAAACCATCTTCACTTACATTAAATGGTTTGCGAAGTCATCACTCTTGTGTATGGTGGACTACCGCCAAACCCAACCGATGTCGTTCAGTTTTCATTACCATATCTCAAGGCTAGTCATAAAGAAAGATTTATTTTTCAAAAATTATATATTTAATTTTTATGATATTATTTTGATTTTTTAATTTTTATATCACATATAACTTCAAACTCTCCATTTTGTGGGAATACAATTACATCATTCGTGCGTATGACATACCACTACCTCACAAAGCGAGGTGATTTTTTCATGGGTTACATGGAATGTATTACGTTTTGTTTTATTAAAAATTTATAATATATATTAAATAAAAATTATTTTTTATTGAAAACATATATCATTTACTTTTCTTTCTTTCACCCCAAAAATAAAATGAAAAATAACATTCTTATGTACGTACAACCTACCGTCTCTAAGAACGGTGCATTTCATTTACTATCATTAAATTTTATAGATTACTATAAATAAAAATATAATAAAAATATAATATATTTATGTTATTTTAACCATTATTTAGGTGATGAAACCATGATCAAATTAATAGGACAAAAAATACAACAAATCAAAACATATACGAAAAACAAAGCAGTTATTACCTGGAACGTGACTTTAACATGAAGTTGTTAATAAAAGGGTAAAAAAGGGAATTATTATATTATATATTATATAATATATATTAATATGGATAATTAATATATTTATAATAAAATTATATTTATTATATAAGAGTTTTTTATGAGTATGACGGAAGTTAAGACTTAAGGTATGAGATTTCCGTATCACTATTTACATTCGTGAGACACATGTCACAGTCCCCACCTATTTATTTTATGTGGTGTATATAATACCCATTAATTTATATTATTATTCTTGTACTGAAAAATATTGGGGTTTATATATTGATTTTTGGGTATTTCTTTTACAGGGTTCACAGTTCAAAAGTTCACAAATCCGCAGGGGATTTTTGTCTCAATTTTCATTCTTTATAACATATGTTATGTTATAAACATATATTCTTTCAAAAGTTGTATATACATACCCTTGTAAATGTAATATCATGAATTTATTTATTCTAATGATATTTTGTGTCCCATTTTATGTTTTTCCATTGTGGGTCATATAATTCATTATTCCCAAAGTGGTAAGTATTTTTTGTTACAGTGTCATCATTTATTGGGATTGTTTATGACTAAGTATCTAATATTGAAATATAAGGATACAATTCTCAATAATTCCTATTACTTTTCTGATCCTATTCTTATTCATGATATATTCATGTAATGGTACTATTTTCCCACTCTTTGGTACATAATATAATTAAGAAATGTTTTTTATGAAAACTTGATTTAATTTCTCTCTTCAATTGGAAATTTGTTTTCATTCGAAAACATGTTTTATAAAAAATGTTTATAAAAATGTTTTTGAATTATATTTTAATCAAAATTTCAAGTAAAATTATTATGAATTTTTTTATGTTTTAAAATATTTTTTAATTTATTTTTAAACCTTCCTTTATAAGTTTTCAAAGTTATTTTAAAAGAAAAATGTTTTAAAAATGTTTTAGGTTTTTAAGAGGGTTTTCAGAATCAAAAATGATATTTCCAATAGAAAATGTTTCAAATGATTTTTAAAATATTTATTTATAATTTTACAATGAAACATTCAAAGAAAAATATTTTAAAAATGTTTATTTTTAAAAACTTATTTTCCAAGAAAGTATATTTTCTATACGAAATGTTCCATGTGATTTTCAAAATCCTTATCCATCTTTGATGACATCCTTTTATATAACTTATGATATACAGGTGATATGAACCAAATATACCATTGTTATGATTTATTTTAGTGGTTTATGTTTATGTCTACAATATATTTATGAAATCCATTTATCTTTCAGGGTTTATACCAAGATAAAATGATTATGAAACCGTCTTCTTTTCCATGGGTTATGCTCTAATTAAATGATTAAATGGTTATGAAAAATATTTATTTTCCATAGGTTATGTTATGATGAAATTTTTATGAGTACCCTTTAATTTCATGGTTTCTAATATTATAATTTTTATGAAATTCTTCCACACATATGTATAATTTTTATTATGTGAAAATGGTTACATTATAACAATGAACAGTGGTTACATTATAACCAATGATATGTGGGACCTATATCTCCAAAAAATGCATTGGGTAAATATTTATATCTCAAGTGTTAGATAGGAATGGAATATATAGTGAACCCGATTTTAAAATATAGGTATGAAATAGGGAGTGAACCCAGTTGAGTAAGACAAGGATGGAATGAAGAGTGAACCAAGTTCGGTAATTGACTTTGTTCGTTATGATGATATTGGGAGTAAAAGTTTAATAAAATGATGGTTTGAGAAGTTAACTCATTCTAGTATTAGGAAAGGACTTCTAATGGGGATGTCAGTGCGTCCCACTTGGGAGGCGTAGATGCCCATACAGTTCCCTTATAAGTTTTGTAAATGAGCCTTCACTACTAAGGGAATGATTTTATATGCATATGTGTATGTAAATATTATATGTATTATTCCAATTATATGATCCCATGGATCATTTACTTTTATTATCTTTTGATTCATGTATTATGAACTACCAATCATTATGCCTTGACTTAGGATTTTGATCTTTGATGTACATGGTACAATTGTCAAATTACATTCTCTTATTGTCATACCCTTTTATTCATTTATTCAGACTTATATATTTCTTTTAACCATAGTGAGAATATAAACTCACAATTTTTTATATTTACTTTCCCCATGATATGAATAAATGTTTTATGTAAGAGTACCAAAGGGGAAGATCTTTATGGGATACATTGAAGATCTTTTACAAAGTTAGAAGATTGTACACCTAGTCTCTAATGATTTTAAACTATTATGGTCCTAAAACATGTGTTAGTGTATTGTAATGAATATTAATATAAAAAGATTTAATATCCATGTATGAGAATCATGGATTGATATATTTCGTGACATAGGAAATGTTTAGTAATCCATTGGAAACTAGGATGTCAAAACTTTAGTGAGATCCCAAGGTATAATTAAAAGGATATGTCTCGGTATTTCTCTAATAATAACTCTATAGATTAGACAAAGTATAGGGGGATGTCCTATAATTTTGAAAAGGATAGATTTAGAAGTTTAAAAGAAATTACATCCATGTCTAGATAGTACAAGTGGAAGAGACTCTGGAATCAAGGTACCTTGGGGTGATAACTCTGAAAAGGATACATTGAAATAGAATCAATCATCTCCTGGTACCTGAAATTGGGCTTTAATCTACACCTATTTTGATACTCTTAGGGGGTTATGCATTGAAAATTTATAAACTCTTTAATAACCATCATGAAGGATTTATATAGATGACAACTATGAATGACCTAGGATAAAAATAATGTGTCATATATTAAATAAAGTGTCATTTTTTAGAAATCCGATAAATGTTTTTTTAATGATTATGTGGATTTCCATAATGATTAGAATTTCTCACACTATGATTTTTTGTTTTAGTCAATGACTAGAACCAGAAGGAACTATGTTAACATTGAATGTAATTACCAATTTTCTAATGAACAACCAAATGGGAAAATGACTGGAGTGAAGGAAATTGGGATTATTCCTAATCAATTTTCATGGAACATGATTAATAAAGTGTATCTTAAATAACTCTTAGACTCACCAAATATGATAAGGAAAGAGTTAAAAAAGAGTTAGGGTAGTGGAGACCATGTAGTAAAGAGTATTTATTTTACTATGTGTTGAGAATATAGGAAGAAACAACCAAGTAGATGTTTTAGAGGAACATGATGTTGTTTTGATATTGGAAAAGAATCACACAAATTAAGTAGTAGGAAAGGGGAAATGAAATGTTTAGTTAATACAATGGATGAGAATAAGTATCTCTATAATATATAATCTACTGTTGAATGTTTTAATTGTGGAAAATTATGGGCATTATGCAATAAATTTCCTAAGAGGAAATATCATGAAGAAACTCATAAAGGATGAATGCACAATGGTTATATTCCTAATGATAAAGAGACTAAAAATAAAATATTGAAGAAAAGTGATATTAATGAATGAGAAGATAATGCATAGTTAATGGTTTGATAAAGAAGTTGGGTGAATGAAGTATTTATGTACTATAATTAAAAGAATATGTTATATGAATATTGAAATATATTAGTATTGTTTCTAATATGTTTTCAATAAATGATTTTAAGAAATATGTTTAATGACGATAATGTTTTAGAAGACTAATTCAATGGAATGTTTATATTTTAATTATGGGAGTGTAACCCGTAATTTGATTCTGATGTTGAGAAAATGGTGTTTATTTTTTATAAAGAGATTATGTATATAGATAAAGTAAATTAGATAGTATTTATGACCTCATAACTGATAAAATATTTGTTAAAAATTGGTTTATGTTATCACTGATGGAGTTTACAACATTATTGGATATATAAATATACACAACAACCTATAGTTTTATTTAAGGAATGAGAACACATGAATATTTTCATTGAGGTATTTTGGTAATTCCTATTTCAAGAGAATACATGATGATGATATTCACATGTTTGGTATGTGATAATAAATATTTACTTTATGATATATAGAGGATTAATATTAAGTTGAGTTTGAAAAATTAATTAACGTCTTTATGAATTCTGAATTTTGGAAGGGCTAAAAGGTTAACCATTTATAAAATGGTAAAAGTTGAAATTTGGATGGGGATTTTGATATTATTTTATTACTTCACCATGTAAATATTTATCTATATTGGATAACTTATTATAAAAATTTTTGTGTAAAAAAAACTAAATATAGACAGAATGACTTTTCATTATATTTATGGGTCTTTTTACCCATTAGTGATTTAGGAACCAAAATTTAACCTTGATTTCTTAGAGTAATTGATAAAGTTGAAATTGATTAAGTAAACACCGATGGATGATATTGTTATTATGAAATAGAATTAAATTAATTAAGTGTATCGTCTCATGAAAATTCTTCAAAACTAGTAAAAGGATATTGAAATAATTTTTTTTTCTATTATCATAATTTTTGATTATATCAAGGAATTTTTTAAAACCTCTATGGTTTATGATTTTTTGGTGATTAAAAATATATAGATTACCCAATTTATTATGTTGAATTATCTATATCACTTGATAGTTATTTACACCTTTCTTACATGTCCAAATTTCCACTTCCCACATATGTTCTCATATGTTAAAACCTAGTTATGAATTAATTTAGGTAAAATATATGTTTCCAAATTTTCCATTTTAGGAGAAGTCTTATTATTAAATTATATGATGTAGTTTTCTTTTAAGGAATTTTAAAATTTTAAACCCTTGATTATTGATATGAATTTTGATGGATAAAGGATTCCTAAGAGGGGTAGAATGTAACACCTCAATATTTTTGTGAAATTATTTTTTTCAAATAGAGTTGTTATTTTACATATTTTGTGTAACTTGAAAAACTAATTTTGGATTTAATTTAATGTAACTAAAATTTTATCTTTAATTACACTTAACACTATGTTTGGTTTATATTACAAAAAATAACATGTTTAGCGTATGTTACAAGCAACACTGATTTTGAACAAAACATTTTATACAATTAAAATATTATTATCTAATATGAGAGTAATAAACTAGACTTTGGAATGATTAGTAGGAAAATTATTAACTAAATTATAAAAATAATTTTTAAACACACATATATATGGAATTATCTGGTGACTTATTAATTATAAATGAAAATAAAACTATATGAAATGAAAGGAAATATTTTTCTATAAAACTATCTATTATGAAAATAAATGTGTTCTACCTCAATAAAATAAAAAAATTATTTTTTGAATTATTTTAATGATATTTATATATAATATACATGAAAATGACTATTTAAAATTCATCTCAAGTGTTTTCTGGAGAAGAGATAAGAATAAATCCAATTTTATACTTAAATACCATATTTTCTAAAAAACAGTTTTATCACCTTTTTATAGAAAATTTATTAAAAATAGTATTTTAAAATTTTATAAAAATAATTTGATAAAATAAAAATATTTTTTAAATTATAATATCAAAATTATCTTAGGAAGAATTTTTGGGATTTTTCTGAAAAGTTTCATTTTTTGATGAATAGTGAAAAATACTAAATTTTGATCGAGAACTACCTTTTTGTTTAATATATTTGTGTAGTGAAATTATATTTTAATTATTTTTAAAGTATCATTAGTTTGATTATAAATATATTAAAACAATATAGGTCATTTTAATCAATTTCATATTGAAATTAGATATACAACTTTATAAATATTTGAACATGTTCATTTTAAAAACCCACTTTCTCGACATGTGTGTGAGATTAATTTTAAATTAATTTTTTCCACTTAATTGAATGGAATTTTAAATATTGGATTATATATTTTTAATCAGCATAATTTATATTATCTAATAAGGTTAAATTATTTTTTACCAAAATGAATAGTGAATGCAGTAAAACTTAATTACCATAGCTAAGGTAAAACTGGGTTTTTAGTGGGGTTAAAATTAAAAGATAAGGGTAAAATTTATATTCAAACTTGTAAAAAAATATATTATATTTCCCTATTTCAATTTTATTTAGTCTTAGGATTTAATTTGATCCATCATGGTCCCATGTTCCATGTTGAAAATGTGGGAGCACTTACTTCTTTTAAAAAATCCCGAGTGTGTCCTCTCCCCCACTTATAAGAGGCCACCCATATCTTCCTTTATTTACACCTTAAAAACTATATTTTTTTCATAAATAAATAACCAGATAACCTGCCAAATTCCCTCCCCTCATACTATAATCCTTATTTTTGGCATAAATCCAACCTATAAAGGCTTTAGTGAAAACATAAGTATAATACCCAAAGAAGAGGTAATATTCTTTAATAAGCATATTTATTTTATTACCCGATAAAAAATATTAAATTATAATTTTATCACACTTATATAATAAACTTAGTAACTTACTTATACTCAGATGTTTTTAATTTAAGTCAATGACCAAGAACTATCTCCACTTCCATCAAATGGGTTATGAAATAATCATCCATGTATATGGAGGACTAGAAACCTGTGAACCAATGTCATTTACTATCCCATTACCACCTCTTAGGGATGGTAATAATGATGAAATTATTATTTATATATGATATATATAATATTTATGATGTTATTATGGTTCTTTAATTTTTACATCATAATACAACTATACATTGATTTTTTTGGGAATACGATAACATTTTTCATGTGTACGGTGAACTACTGCCTCATGAAGTGATGTTATTCATTGACCCTTTACATGGAATGTATTAAGAATGGATTTAATATTTTTTGTATATATTAAATAACTATTATTCTGTAATAATAATATATATACTTTACTTTTCTTTCTTTTAACCCAATAATATATTGAAAAACAACATTAATAAGTACATATTTATATGACAGCTATCATTCTAGAGATTATGTAACCACGATCAAAGTAAGGGGACTAAAAAAATAACAAATTAAAATATATACAATAAATAAAGAGGTTATTACCCAAAATGTAACTTTAACATGGAATTGTTAAAAAAAATAGAAAATAACATGGAATAAGTAAATAATATATTGTATAACATATTTGAATATGGTTCTTTAGTATTTTTATAATAAAATTATATTTTCCATACATGAGGTTTGAATGAGTACGATGGAAGTTAGGACTTAAGGTAAGAGATTTATGTATCTCTTTTTTCCTTCTATGAGAAACATGTCATATTCACAACCTGTTTAATTTTTATGGTGTATATAATATCCATTAATGTATATTATAAAGATTCTCTGGAAAAATATGGGAGTTTACATATACATTTTAGGATCTCTATTTCATGGAGTTTACTGTTGAAAAGTTAAAAAATCTATAGTGTATTTTTGTCTCAATTTTCCTTCATTGATACATATGTTATGTTATGAATATATATTATTTTTTAGGTGTATATACATTGCATTTGACATGCAATATCATGAATTTATTATCCTCTTGATATTTTATGTTCTATTTTATTTTATTCCTTCATGGGGCTTATGATTCATTGTTTACGAAGTGGTAATTATTTTTTGTTACAATCTCATCATTTATCGAGATTGTTTGTGATTAAGTCTCCAAAGCTGAAATATCAAGATCTAATTGTCATGAATTATCATGAATTTTATTATCCTTTTTAGGATATATTTTATTAATGGTTTCATTTTCCAATCTTTCATATTTAATATAATTATGAAAATGTTTTCAATAAAATCTAAATTTATTTATCTCTCCAGTCATAAATTTCTTTTCTTCCAAAATCATGTGTTCTAATTTTTCTTTAATTTTTTTAATAATATTTTAAAATAATTTCAAGTAAAATGATTTTGATTTTTTTTATATTTTAAATATTTTTTAAATTATTTTCAAATATTCCTTTACAACTTTTCAAGGTTATTTTCAAAGAAAAAGGTTTTCAAAATGTTCTATGTTTTAAATTGTTTTTTGAAAGTAGAAACGATATTTTTCGCAAGAATTATTTTAAATTATTTATCAATTATTTATTTATAAGTTTCCAATGTTATTTTTAAAGAAAATTATTTTAAAAATGTTCATTTATAAAAATTTATTTTCTAATAAAGGTTATTTTTTTAAGAAATGTTTCTAGTGATCTTTCAAAATACTTATCCATATAATATGAAATCAATTGTTGTAAATTATGATTTTCTGGGTATATAAACCAAGGATACCATTCCTATTCTTTATATTACTGGTTCATTTTTATGATGTAAATATATTTATGAAACCTATTTATCTTCCACATGTTATATCATGATAAAATTCTTATGAAACTTTCTTATTTTTCACTAGTTATGATCTGATGAAATTATTAAATGATTATGAATCCTATTTATTTTCCACATGTTATTTTATGATTAAATTTATATGAAACCTATTTTGTAATGACTCGGATTTTCCATGTATCATTTTTAAATGTTATTTGGAATTATTAAGAGACTAGGAACAGAGACAGAACATCATTTCGAGGCCCGGTGATCCCAAAATAGTGGTTCAAACTTTTTTTAAGTTAAGTGAGTCGGCACTTGTGCACGGTTGTGGCAGTTTCGAAAAAGACACTCGAATTAAATATCTGAGGGCACCATTGCGTCCGTGATGATGTCTTTACCTAAGAACAAGCCCAACCTCGACCAGTGTGGGTCAAGGGAAAAAGTTAATTTTTGGACGTTTTAAGTAACATAAAATAAAATAAATGGAAAAGTTTATTTTATTTATATTTTTGGAAACATTCACTACAGCGCAATGATAGGGAAACTGTTTCAATAATAAATGCCATGTCATAATGACTCAGAAACGACATGATGGACTCATTAATACTGTAGCGTATTTTTAATTCCAAAACACGCTTCCCATTTTATTGGGATAATCAAACGTCGATCGTTGGTAGAAGATTGAGAGGAAACTCTGGAGAAAAATCTCGGCGATGAACGATGATGGATCAAAGCTGCGAATCGCTGCGCCAACGAGGTTGGAGGATCTCGACGACGATGGTAGCATGACCTCTTATTGAGAAATCGATCCCTTCTGGATGTAGGGGTTGTTATTTCAAATCTTTTTCCCCATTTTTGATTTTAAATGATGAACACGGATCAACCACGAACAAGTTGATTAGCAGATTCGTACATTCTTGTGGGAGGGTTTAATTTGAGATGATTCGTAGAATTGATCCATGTTGTTGTTGTTGTTGTTTGATTCTGCTCCGTTTAGTCCTTTTAATGGGAGTGGATCAATGCCATGACAAATGATGGCCAAGGTTTGTTCCTCGTTTCGATTTGGATTTCCTTCCCCCCTTTCTTTTTTCTTTTGCGGGTTCTTCGTGTTCTTTGTGGGGAGATGAAAAACGGATCGTTTCACATCTGTTCTATGACACAACTATCCCAAATTGAAGAATCGACACCACAATGAACTTGCAGAGGTGCGAAAATGGTGGTGGACAATGAATCAGACCGGATCAGGAAGGGCCGTTCTTCAAGCGTTCTTCACGCGGATGGATCGTTGCATGTTTTTGGAGCCGATCGGTGGTCCAAAAAACAACGAAACCGGATTCATGGTGTTGGGGAGACCAAAACCAGGGAGTTTCATGGAGATTAGATGGCCAGATCGATGAAGGGGGCTTCACAGAAGGTGCGACGGTGGAGGTTCACGTTTCTGGAAATTCCCAGAATACACGACATGTACATCCGAAGAACACGTTGTGTAGTACTGGCGGCGGCAGCTAGGGTTTCAGGGGTCAGAGAGGAATCAAACAACGTGTAACTCGGGTCACACGACATGTTATACTTTCCCTGAAGCTCGAAGTGTATTTTGGGATGTACATGGATACGTGATGATCTACATTGCTTCAGAACATGGCGTGTACAACATGGGAGAGGTGGCTACGTGGGACTCGGCGTGTATCCAGGGTGTACATGGACACGAGATGGATTACACGACCATGTACTCTATCACATGGCCAGATGAGGATAGTAATGTGGGTCACCACATTTACTGATTACATGGGTTGGAGTACACAGGTTGATGACCGTGTATGGGCACATGGCCATCAGACACGGAGCCAACCCCAGTCACTCGTACATGGCCTGTACACCGTACTATATTCCATGTACTTAGTTTTATACACAACCAGCCTTACGACATGGGTCATTGTACACGGGCAGTACCCAGGGTCAGACAACACAACTTGTAACTTTTATACATGCCCTGTACTATTTGGAAAACGACATGGTCCTCTTGTTCACTGTAAGTTGGAAATATTTTGTATGGTTTAGTGTGCTTCTTCTAGTTCCCCTAAAGGCTAGGAATCGTTTCCTTCTACAGGATTATGATCCCTTCAGTAGGAATTTCTGTGATAGAGTTAGACATCCATTCAAGAGGCTCGGATCGAGATCCTCTATCAATTATTGACCCTAGGTAGAGTCCGAAATCGACGTGACCAACTCTACTGGGCATCGATCCTCTACCTATAAGGTGAATTCTGGATGAGTCTTGGTATCCGCCATGGCCTTGGTAGTGATCCTCATCTATGTATCGTGATCTTTCCCACTCAAGAGAGTGTCTCCCCTAATGAGTGCACCTATCTATCATAACCTTATCACCCAGTAGTGTGTCTCCCGTAATGAGTGTAATTACCTCTTGTGACGGCTCCCGATGAACATTACTTCTCGGACGGACATCATCCGATCTATAAGACTCGTGGATTGTGTTCTCCTAGAACGAGTTCATCGCGGAATATTTGAACTGAATCTCTAATGGGGGTATGCGATTGTGCGATTTGTCACTAGACCGCGGGTCGGGGTTTTGAGTATATCTGGATGGTTCTTCTATTACTATATGTTATGTAGACATATACTGTGCATAGCTGACTGTACCTTTACTTTACTGCATTTTGGTTTTTGGTTTCCTCTATTGAGTATTGTTATACTCACCCCTGCACGAGCTTTACCCGCACGTGACGTGTCTTGTGCAGACGAGCAAACTTTTGACAGAGTCCAGGGAAGACTAGGACAAGACCAAGCTGTCTGAGTTCTCTATAGGCCGATGCGTTCCTACGACTACGAGCATAATTCTCAGAACCTTTTGTGTTTACAGGTTGTAATTTTCTGTTTTCAGACTCTATTTTGGTGGTCTTGTATTCTGGCCCAGTTTACTTTCAGTACGTTACCTTCCGTCATACTCTGTTGGTTGGGATTAGTCATATGCATGCATTTTTTTGTTCCTTAGTGATTTTACATTTTATCATTTTTGGGCTTGGAGATGTGTGCATGTGTACAATTACTTAGGTAATGCCTCCCATGATTAGTAATATGCCTACTCGGTGCTAGTCACTAGCCCCTAACCTATTGGTGGTGGGCTTGGGGAGTCACGGTGTGGGCTCCACTGGGACGGGTTGTGACACATTTAATTTAATGGTTACTAATATGATTAATGTTTTATGATCTTGTGAAATCCAAATTTATGATTTTAATTATTTTAAGGTGGTTATTTTATAACTAAGGATTAGAGTTATGTTATAATTAAGGATAATGGGTACATTATTACCCAAGATGGGTGGGACCTATATCTACCTCTAATTCATTGGGTAAATATTTATATCTATTTAGATAGATAAGACTATTATGGGCAGTGGACTTGAATCGGTAAGACATGGATGAAATGCAGAGTGAAACTAGTTCAGTATGATCGGGTTGGAATGAGGAGTGAAGCTGGTCTAGTATGGGACTTTGTCTTCTATGATATTCTTGGGACTGAACCTTGAATAATATGATGGTTTGGGGAGTGAACCGATTCCACTATAAGGAAAGGTATTCCATTGTGGATTGTGGTGTGTCCTGCCAAGGTGGGTTAGCCACCCTAGAGTTCCCATATAAGTATTGGAAGTAATACTTGACTACAAAGGAAATTATTTCTTATGATTATGGGTATGTTATAATTACATGTCATATTATAATGTTTTTCTATCATGGATCATGTTATTTGATTATCTTATTTTTTATGTATTATAAACTTCCAATCATTATTCCATGAATCTTTATAATGAATTTTCTATACTAGTTATGGTGTTCAAATTCTATACTCATGTTTTCATACCCTTATATTCATTTATTATTTCATATCTTCTTTTTTTACACTTACTAAGAACACGAGCTCACCATTTGTTATGTTTCCTTTCCATATGTTATGAATAAAGGATTTAAGTAGGAGTATTTAATGGAAACATCTTTATGGAAGACATTGAATATATTCCACCATGTTAGAAGATTGTGTACCTAGTCTCCAAAGACACTAAATATTACAGTCCCCAGAAATGAGTTTTTGTAATGTGTTGAATATTAATCTAAAAAATGTAATATCTACGTATGAGAATCATGGGACTCTATACCATAGTCTAACCTTTTTCTAAAAATTATTTGATAAATAAAATAACATTTTACAAGAAAAATATATAATGAAACAACTCATGTACTAAAATTATTGGGGAATAAAATTAAAGAAATTAATTTTAAATTTTCATATGAAATTTAATAAAAAATAAATAAATATTCATTAAAAATATGGGATGTTACAAATTTTCCCAAATTTCCCGTGAAATTTCATAATGAAGTCCCTTACCCCATGACTTCTTCATTAATATTAAATTAATTATTTCAACAACACAATTATACTCTGGTGTTTTGGGTATAATTTTATCAAATATGATTACTTTATTATAGCAGAAATTCTATAAATGATTACTATTATATTCACCATTATTATTGATCCACAAGTATCTCACCTTAATTACAATATCTTTATTCACTATGGACATTCATCTAGGAAACAATAGGAATACCTTATAATTTTTTAATGGAATATACCAATAATTTACTTATTGAATCATTAATGAATGTGATGAAGTACTATGAACTACCATGAGAATGAACTGGCATAGGCCCCTAAATGACTATGTGAAAAAAGTTACACCTTCTGGATTTTGGTGGTTATTCCATTCATATTTAACAACACCTTCTTCTTATATTAGATAATAAAACACTTAAAACATTTTAAAATCATAGGATTGATCTTTTGAACACCCTTTACCACTATAACTTTGATTTTCTTCTCACTATGGTTTTTAAGATGATAGTTACATAACTCTAATTTTTTTTACGTTATCATTCTTTTAATTGTAAATCCATTTAAATTCCCCTTTAAATACAACATACCATCTTTTAAACCTAGAGACATGAACATGGGACCTAGAATACTCTCATATAACCCATTTTAATTTTGGTTCCAAATATTTATTTGGCCAACTAACCTAAAAAAATTAAGTTCTTCTATTAACTAAGTATATGCCAAATTTCCTTCATGTCCATAAAGATTCCTATCTTCATTTGGACTATGATATCACCCTTACCCATGTTCTCAAGTGCTTAATCATCCGTTATGTAAACCTTAAAAAACATATAAATAAGAAATTCACTACATATTCCATATCTATCATTTAATGGAATGACTCTCTAGAATCAAGGATCTATGATTCCACTTAAACATTTACACTCATAGTAAAATACAAATTTGTTTAGTTGGAGAATTAATAGAACATGATATTCTTGAATTAGTGAATCCAAAATTCTCGACAAGACCCCAGCAATCCTTATATTGGTTATCTATTTTCCTACAGTTATAATAACAATGTCCCATTAGATTAGATTTACCTATATATCTTTACTAGAATATATCATTAAATTATTTTTGACATTTATATCGAGGTTGATTTCCTCTACCTTCCTCAATGTATACTCTCTCGATAGGTACATGGAATTATCTCAATCTAAGCACTTCATTTTGAATAAGTTCAATGAAAACCTAAAACACAAGATCAAATTTATTTCAAGAGTTACTTATGATAGTCACCATCATGTTCCACAATTCTTATAGTGATGATAACAATAGTTATTCCCACACATATTCCATGAATGCGATGATAACTGATTCTAAATGACTTTAAATCATGTTAAAGTTATTCACATGATTGACCACCGTTCTTCTTTCTAACATACTAATTCTAAATTACATATATAACATGAACACATTGTTTTATATTATTATCGATTTACTTTATTGGTTTCATCAAATCAACTGTAGTCTTCACCTCTTGAATGTTATAGAAAGAAATTCATTTAAAATTACATCCAAATCAATCCATGTGCCTTTCTGTCCATAATTTCCCATTCTACTTTTTATATTTATTTTAATTTGACTCTAATAAATATAACTTATTGGTCCTTATAAATCATGTATCCTTCAACCTATATCATATAGAATATTAATTCCTTCCCATTGAACTTGTCTATCCAGTACTTTCCTTCTTTTGATGACGTATTTTTTATTAAATTTAACTCCCACCAAATTTAAATAAAATAAGGAAAATAATTTTACCAAAGAATACTCCTTAGAATTTTATTGATCCCTTGTAAATAATCTCTGACAACCCTTATTGGGATTTGGAACATCAATTATTGGAAGTTAAACCACGAAAACATAAATATGCAAAGAAGATTTAAAAACTCTGTAAAATAGAAGAACCCATAGACATAGGTCTTCCAAAAAATAGATGATAAATTTACCTAAGCCACTGAACACAATTAGTTATCAATTATATAGTAAAAAAACACATAATGTATGAAGAAAATATTTAAGAAAAATTAATGATAAAAATAAATTATATGGATTTACATGGTTTAGAGGTTAGTCTTACATCCATGGGAGAACAACACTACACCTTTCATTTATAAGAAATTAAAAAATTAGTTTCCTTGTTTATTAGTTATCCAAATAGATCATAATTCATTAAATCACAAATATATAAGTGGTCCTACCCCATATTATAGTGGGAACTAGTCGGTCATCTGGTTCCGCTAACCTATGATAATCATGGGTGTCCCAACATTTATCTTTCCCCAATCTAATTTATAGTAAGTGTTTATGTAATAAACTATATCATCCAGTAAATTGAATAAGTTACTCTTATATTACATCTGAAGTCACTTACATATCATAATTTTTTTTCTAAACAAAGAGGAATGATCCTTACACATCATCATCAAAAACCTTTATGTGTTAATGAAACTTATATTTATCCATTTTCTATAAGACCACTTATTTTCCACCCTATTAGTAGAACATTAATTCTATAAAAACTAACTTTGACGGACTTTTTTTGTATAAGTATTCATTAGGATGATACAAAAATATATAATTTCTTTTTCTAAATGGAATAATTGAAAAATGAAATCAAACTTCACATTTCGAACACAAATTTGGATAAACCAACAATTTTGGAAAATAGTTAGTGTAAATGTTTATGCCCTTGGTTAGAGAATTTAGGGAATAGATATGCATAGACCTAATTAAATTAATCCCTAGAAATATGGCTGCTAAAAACAAAATGTCCTCGCATTCAAATCCTATAAATTTAAAAAATTGAACCACATGTAAATAAAAATCAGCAAATTTTAGTAGAAACAAAACAAGTTTAGAAATATCAATATCAATAATAATGCATTTTCCGAATAACAAAAATAAAATAATTCCCATTAAAATATATTACAATAAGACATTCATTTGATAATATTTATATATAAAAAATGTTTATATAGTAAGTTAGAAACAGATAGCATAAATACCAAATAATGTTAAAAAGAAAATCTAGAAATAAATTATATCAAAATCCTAATCCAAACCATCATCATCTTGGTCACCACTACCATCATCACTAGTATCGTTATCATGAGCATTCTCATGAAGACCATTATATATAATAAAATCACCCACCTAATCACTGCCTAGAAACTTTTCACCATGATCTCCATAACAAATAACGTTATTACCATCAACCATAGTATCATGATATAAGTGCATCATCGACATACAATTATCCAAAATCACGACACTATTTAGGGGATGCAATGAACACATAGCCATGATATATTTCATAATATACTCATTGATCTTTTGATTTATTTTATTCTCTTAATCATATAATATTTTTTTAGAAGTTAATTCTATAACGGAATCTTATATGTGTTGTTTGATACTAGTAGTGTTGTTAGACTTACTTTACAAAGAGTAATATCTAGAAAAAAAGATAGTATTTTCGGGTGACAATAGATCCTTCCTTTTGTCTCCTTAAATAAAACCTACTGTAAATGATTATTCATGAAGAATCTATCATCCTTCTTCTCATAAAGATATTTTAGATTACATTGTTGAAAATATAAATGTTCTATAATTTTTTCATGACCCAAACTTCTTCCGGACATGATAAAAGTCATCTAACTACATGGGTCTCTTATAATAAATTATTTTCATTCCTATGAAACCATAGGATATTACCCATCGGGGTTACTTACGAGACTAACGATTATCCTCACAAGAGAAGTCATGTTATTTCGGTGTACTTGTTTTCTCAATCACACACACCATTGGAAACTTCCCAAGAGGTCACCCATCCAAACACTACTCCAGTCCAGTTTCATTAAAATGATGGAGTTCTAATAAGTTATGATTATAAAAATAATGTTTTATATTGTAAATATGTGTCATAACATTTACTTATTTATATCTAATTTTTCTAAGTGTGTCACATTATCCCCCATTTAAAGGACAATGTCCTTATTGTGGAACCACACTTCAATCCGAGGTAGTTCATCTACACTTCTGGCTTGGTATTGGCTTTGATACCATTTTTCCTGAACTAACCTTCCCTGGGCCAAGATCTTCGTCATCTGACCA
Source organism: Viscum album (assembly GCA_963277665.1). Classification (NCBI taxonomy): domain Eukaryota; kingdom Viridiplantae; phylum Streptophyta; class Magnoliopsida; order Santalales; family Viscaceae; genus Viscum; species Viscum album. The sequence continues at coordinate 792,337,882 of OY728151.1, forward strand.
CAAGGGTCTCCTTTAATATCTTGGTTTCCTTTCTAGAACATCATCATTTTTTAGCCAATGGGGTATCTTATGAGACTAATTACTATCCCCACAGGCTAACACATGTTCTTTAAATTTTCATATTCCACACTCCCACACACCCATAGAAACATCCCAAGAGTTCATCTATCATTACACTACTCCAAGGTAAGCTCACTTAACTGTAGAGTTTTAATCAGGTAGACTCCCAAAAATAAAGTTTCACCTTTTTGAAAAAGGTTGTAACATATATTCATTTAAGTATCACTATATCAGGATTGCTAATTTTTTTTTATTAAATTGATATTAAAAATTTAAAGGATCAAATAATTTCACAAAAATCTTATCTGATATCTCATCATTTAAATAATTCTTATCTTTTTTTTATCTAATTAAATAAAATAATTTTTACCATGGTAAATGGCCCTCAATATTCAACATCACCCTCTCTATGTAATTAAAAAAATGAATACGAAAACACTATTAAAATAATTTTAATAACATAAATATTTATTTTATATTGGTAAACATGATATATTTATTTCTAGAATAAATATCTATTATTATTCTTATGACACTCTTATTATATTAAAATTAATCTCATTATCCAAAGAAAGCAATTTCTTATAAATAAAATTATAAAATAATAACTGGATCATAATTTGAAGAAATAGGATGTTTTTAATGAGCTGACCTAGGGTAACACGATACAACAACCATGTTATATTTCCACAAGGCTGGGAGCACATTCCCGTTCTCCATTGGCTAGAGACAATAACATGGGTATAAGCACACATAAACATAAGAAAAATTTAGACCTAAACATTCAAAAAAAACATGTCTCATGTATAAAATAATAAATATAAAAAACCAATGTACATTTTGAAAGAATAGGTATATAACCAAGGGAAATAAAAAAACAAATCTAGAAGGATAATCATAGAATGAAACCAAAACTAATACCAAAACCATGTTTTTATGTGACTATTCGTCCCCACCACCCCAAAACAACATTAAATGATATCAAACAAGAGAATAAATCCTGATATATAAAACCTTTACCTTTAACAAGATATTACAAAATGAATTCAAAATATTCTCAAAGTCATATGTAAGGTGTGAGGAAAACACCCACTAGGATACCCCTAGGAATCTATACAATGTCTGTCACTATGTAACCATTAGTTAATGATTTAAAATGAAGTAAGTTTCATAAGAAAATTTCATTCGAAAACCATTTTCAGAATATTTAATTTTGTTTCCTTTAAAATATTTCATATTCTAATACAAATATTATATAGTAACATTAAAGTAAGTATATGGAGGGGAATTTTCAAAACCATGAATGGAAACTCATAAGACTAACATCTGGGCAGTCAAAGAATGAAACATTACTATAGTGAATAAAATCAAGAATTAATGGGATCTATCCTATATGAATACATTACCATAAAATATAAAATACACTTGAAAATGTAATGTGAATCCAACTAATATCGAGCCCTTCAACAGTATATGGATATCACAACCAAAATACCTTGTGGTGCCACACAACCTAGAAATGTGAATATTTTTACAACCCAACATAAACAAGGTCCCCATATTATTTGTTTTCTCAATATTCTTATGAAAACCATTATATCATTTTTATAATATATTTCTACAAGAGAATAATTACCTATCTAATGCCTTTAAAAACCATTTAAGACTCAAAAACATTTTAAAGGAATTTCATCAAACACATAATGTGTGTAAAATAGTTTTTAAAGAAAAACCCTATAAAAAATCATTTACCATGATAAAAAATATCGTAATTCCCAAAATAATCCATCACATATATCAAATCAACCATTTACATATTCTAAAACAATGGAAAACACTATAATGATATGGTGTTCCAGAAGAAAGAACCATTGTATAAAGACATAAACGTTTCTAATGGAGGAAACATAATCGCCTTTGAAAATGGTGACTATTGTTGAAAATTATGAGATTCATAGGATCACATATTAATAAGAAGAATCTTGGGAAGGAGTGGATCACTCTGATCCACTGCTCAATGAAAGAAGAACATCCTAATCCCTTCTTGGAATCAAATGGAGTAAAAAAACCTAGAAATAGGAGGAGGTTTAATGGTTTAGTGGGGTGGGGGGATAAAGTTAATAATGCCTTAAACATACTCTCTTAATAATCACACATTATTTCATCAAGAGGCATAACACTAACCAAATTATTAGTGGCCAAATAGACCATTTCAAATTTTTAAATGACTATCACTATAGTGTGGTGGGTGTTCACCACACCTGTGGTGGTCATGATTGTGACACATTGAGGATCCCAAAACTATGATTGAACATGGTGTGGGGCAAAATCACTAGATGTTTTGGACTCACCATTCCCTACAACATGTTGTAGTGAAGGATAAATATACCATGACACACATGGGGACTCCTTGTGCCCTACTCCAAAGACTATTCTCTATACTGCATGAATTGGTTATGTTCATGTTACACAGACATTTCCCAAGATCAACACAACTTTGATCATGGTGTGGTTTATCCCCTGTTATAGTAAAAATGGGAACAAAAATTTCTAGGCCAATAGGCACAAAAAAATTCAAAACCCAAAAATAACCATCCAAAAGCTAAAAAATAGATCATAACTCAAGTTGGGATGTGATAATCAACCCATGATGAAACATTATGTCCCTATAAAGTTATTTAAATAATGGAACCATAAAGAGATATAGAAAATACTACATCATAAGTGTTTCATTATCCCATATATTATGGTTATCCTATCCACACTACTATAATAAATTAATTGAGGAAATAATTTTACCATGTAGTTACTTATTCTGATGAACTGTAATATATACAGGTTTCTCAACCACTAAGGATTGAGGATAAAAATAAACATCTTCCAAATCCATCACATGATAATGTTCTGGTAGATAACTCATTATTTGGGAAGCATGAAACTTGTTCGGAATAAACATCAAGAGAGATAAAAAATCAAAAAATTATTCCACATTTATGAGATGTTTTATGAACTTTTAAGGGATAATAAACATTGGTTCTATCATAGACTTTCTTCCCAAATGATGGTGTCCAAAATGTAAAAAAACTAGACCACCTATTATGAAATCCAATGGGTGATAGTGATGGAATTCATATGATTTATGATGAATATGAGATGTTGATTACCTCTTTTGAATATACTACACCTTCTCTAGAATTTCTTTAATAAGACTTGGTCTAACTAAAGACCGCTCACTCAACCCCACCTGATATATGGGAGATTTTTAGGGCCACCTATACCACTTTTAAAATGGTTATATTTCAATCAAATCCTAATAACTATATTAATAGGAGAACTCGAAAATGGGTTGGTGATTTACCCATGAACTCCTGTAATCTATCACACACACCGGATGCATATCCTCATGAAATTGAATGGAAAGATCAGTTTATCTATCTGTCTAAGGTTAATACACTATGCTTAACTTTTACTGGGTACACATTGACTCTTGAAAACCCTTCCAATAATAGGATGTAAATAATGGATCACTATTAGAAAAATAACATTATTCACTCCATAGAGCTTCATTATATCTCAAACATACTAGTTCTCAAGCTCTAACACCTTTATCATCTCTTAAATTGGAAGGAAATGGTATAATTTCACAAGTTTATCAATGATCATCCAAATAATATTTTTCTCTCTAGGAGTACATGGTAAAACAAAAAAATTACATATATATATCATTCCAATTCCTTACTAGAATTTTTAATGGATACAATAAACCTGTAGGTCTCTAATGTTGTACCTTAATCTTCTAGCTTGTAAGGTATCATGATAAAAAGTATAAAATCGACTGCCTTATCCAAGGATACTAATTTGAATGTATAAAATCATGATACATCTTAGTAGTACATGGGCGTATGAACCATATAGAATGATTTACACTATCTATAAAATCCTTCATTATATTTATCAGAATAAAAAATTATCATTTGAAATTCATGACACCATCAAGAGATTGAGAGTAGTCAGCCACCCATGGTCTCCCCACCATAATTTATGTAACACCCCGAGATTTTATGAAAAATATTCTTTTTAATTTCATTAATGTCTTGTGTTGTACGCTACCCCGAAAGGAGCTTGCACAACACACATCCTTGACTTGCCTTGCATTACACGCAATCGCGACCTTCCTCGATAGCGTGTGTAGTACGCAATACTGAGTTTCACTAAACAACGATATGCTATTAAAATATTATTAAAATTAGCCGTTATGAATAGTAATAACCACTTTTTGAAATTTTGTAAATTTTATTTTTCAAAATGGACTTCATTTTTGGATTCAGAGTATCGAATTTAGCCTAAGGTGAAATTTTGGTACTTTTCGGATAACTTTCATATTCTGATGAATAGTGAAAATTACTAAATTTTAATTAAAAACAACTTTTTAATCAAAATAAAAAATAGTGGAAAATTATTAATTTGAGTGGATTTAAAGTATATTTAGAATATATTTTTACAATTTAATACAATGTTGGTCATTGTATGTAATTTCACATTTAAACTAGATATAAACAAGTGTCAATCTTTTGATAGTTATTATCTCTTAAGAAACACGCTATTTGTTTTGACGACGGGAATTAATTTTTAAATTAATTAATGCAAATGATATGTTTTTAATTTGGTAAAATAGACATCATTATTTAGTTCATAATAACAAATATAGCTTAGGCCTAATTTTTGGTATTTTTCTGGAAACTTTCATTTTTTGATGAATAGTGAAACCACTAAGTGGTAGTTTAAAAAAATGAATTCTTCATAAAACGTAATTTTACCGCTTATGTGAGTGTAATTTCAAAAATAAGAGAGACATAGTTGATGTCAGTAAGTAAAATGTGGTTCAATGAGATGAAAATAATTTTTGGCAAATAGTAACTTTTTACTTTTTTTTACCACGGTTAAAAGTAAATAGGGTAATTAAGGGTAAAAATGATATTATTATTACCCTAACACATGTACTAATTCTATTGGAAAAGTGTAATTCGACCAAAAACAACCTTAGGAATACAATATGACCATTTAGGCCCACTTGGATTAGATTAGGACATTTATTATTAATTTATTTGAAGAAGGGTTAAAATAGTTAAAATCAATGTTTAATAAGAAAATCATTTTTAATATAGGGTTATAAATAAGATAAAATCAACTATAAATATTCATTAGAAATATATAAATATTTCCTACATAATGATATTTTATTTATAATTTTTAGACATTAAATAAATTAATTTATTAATGACACAATGATGATCCAGTAATTATCTTTTTAATGAAATATTGACATAATTGATGTTATAAATACCCAAATAAATGTAATTTGAGACTTTTAATGAATTCCTATAATTTTATTAGTTACTATGACATGTTTTTATTTACTTAATTAACTTTTTTCTAACTAATCATTCTGTTATGATTTTCACAAAAATCAATTACTAAATAGTGTCAAAATTGACATAAAATAGTTTTTTTAAAAAGAATTATATTAGTAATTGTTATTTTATTCCTAAAAATCTACGGTTCGACCAAATTACTTAGATAAGATTATATATATTAATAATAAACAACTTGGGGTTCGTTTGACTGCTTATAGTAAGTTTATTAACCTTATAGTATAAGAACACACGAAGACACGGTAAAAGTAAAATTATTTAACTTAATGTTAAATCTAAAAGATAAGGTTAAAATAGGAACCTAAACTTGCCTAAATTATTTTGGATGAGAGGATTTAGACCCATCCCCACCTTAGCTTCTAAATAAATCAATTTGGAGCTATTTAAAAAAGAATTTGGCTTTATAATAAAATAATATTTTTAGTTTTTCCAAAAGGGCCCCTCTCCTCCCTTATAAAAGGGCATCTCCTCCCTCTCTTCCTCACACCACTTTGTGCCTTCAAGCTCAGCCAAAACCTGAAAATTTCTCCTCTACACTTCCCTAGAAACATCCTAGAGGTTCTGGTATTCTTCAAAGACCTTTTTTAGTGCCCTAAAAGGAGGTCTCAAAGAAGCACTTCAAAGAAGAGGTAATGTCCGTTACCGATTCTTTCATCTTTATTTCATCTTCCACTTATTCTTCTTTAGTTGTTTCATTATGAAGTTATAAAATCAGTATAAATCACATAATAATATGTTATTATAAGTATGAAACAACCCTATTTCACCATCTATCCATCCTACGGAAAAAGAAATCACCGCGTGTGCGTACGTACGGAATATCGTCTCCACGCCGTGGTGTAATCTATTTTCCACCACCACCTTATTTGGATGGTTATAATTGTGTAAATAATGACTATATATGACTATTATAAAGTGATATTGATTCTGAAATAATATACATACACTCCAATACAATTACACGATCATAGGAACGATATCATCACTCATGTGTACGTATGGAATACCGGCTCCACGATGTGATGCGACTCGTTCTACATGATATTCATTGCATAATGATTATATAAATGAATTGAATGAATGGTTATGATATATATTACACTAATACCATTCTGTAAATGAGGTATCTAAAACCTAAAGAGACGAATAAGAATTTATTCGACAAAACACGCATAAGAACAAAAAGTAATAAACACCCGAATAACAAGTAGTAATGAAATATTACTAATAAGAAGCTAAGAATATGACCATATATGATATCATAACAATAAATTTGATTCTGGAATAAGTAAATAACATTATTTAAATCATTATACAGGAGGTTCGGACACTTACGAAGCAAATCAGACCTAAGGTAAGGGAAATATTACAATCTCATTTTTATCCGAGATTTTTTATACTTTGGAATTTACTGGGGTGTATTTTATCATCCACATAAATGTTTCCTCAATATGTAATATTCATATCCTTCTACAATAGTTTATATTCAATTTTACCCTTCGATGAGTTTTTAGTAAAAGATATGAAATGAATCTTTTGTCGTTTTTCGTATGAGGTACTTTTTGACTTTTCCGACAAAAGCACGAGAATAATGTTTTTCTTTAACATAAATGACATGAATGGATTTTTAAAAAATTATTTCCAAGAAGCTTCATTTACAAGTTTTAAAGTTTATTTTTAATCATCTTCTTTTAGTTTAAAATTGTATGAAATGTTAAGAAATGATTTTTTTTTGAATTTAAAAGGATATTTTCCTCAAGAATGGAGTTCAATTGTTTTATCAAAATTATTTTCCATCTAAGATAATATAGGGTTATGTTTATATCCCTATTATTACATTGATTTGATTATGTTGTGATGGAATTATTTTTATGAATTCCTTTATCTTATATGAATTGTTTGATGATGTCACGATGTTTAAGATTCCAATTTTTATTACATGGGTTATGTTATGATGTACGGTTTCTGATTTTGTGGCACACATAAGAATGGTATCATTATGAGATGGGCGAGACCTATATCTCCCTCCAATGCATTGGGTAAAGATTTTATATCTCATGAGATAGACATGGCTGGAACGGCGGGTTAAACCGGTTCAGTGAAACAGGACTGAAACAAGGAGTGAACTCGGTTAAGAAATGGACTTTGTCCACTAAGATAGTCTCGGAAATGATTCTTGACTAATAAGATATAATTCTATATGATTATGTGTGTATGCCAAAAAGTTTCATGTTTTACGTTATGATTATTGGGATTACATTTCACTACTATGATTTATCCCATGTTATGATATTATGATCTCTTTTGCAGGATTAAGATTTTCAAAATGTTATGTTCTTATGAATATGATGTGAATGATAATTCTTTTGTTTACCCTTACTGAGCATTTGAGAAAACTCTTTTATGTTTTCTTTTCCCCAGCATATAAAGAAAGGTTTTAGGTAAAAAAAAGAAGAATATCTTTATGGGAGATGTTGAAGATCTTTCACCACGATTAGAAGATTATATTTCGAGTTTCCAAAGACACTAAACTATTACGGTCCTTGAGTGTGTGTTTTTGTTATGTACTAAGAATTCTGCAAAAGTAATGTAATTTCCATGTACGTAAAGCTTTGGGTCTCTACATTTGGTATCAGAGGAAAGGTTTAGTCAACCTTTGGAAACTAGGATGCGAGAACTTTAGTGAGATCCCAAGAGATATTTCTAAGGTATGTCTAGGGATGTCCCTAAGGTTAAGTATAAGTATAGGTTATAGTCCTAGAATTCCGCTAACGATCTTAGAATTAAACCTAAGATGTTAGATATTGAAGTTACTCCCCCTTTATTATGTTGTTTTCCCTAGTATGATTTTTTCCTCTCACACTATTCTTTTTGGGTTTTAGACGATGGCTGGAACCCGAAGGAACCATATTGATCAATGCAATGGACAATGCAATGATTGTCCTCCTGAACAAACAAATGTTATGGGAGATGGAGTGAAAAATATAATTGTTATACTTACACAAGATATGAATCATTCTGGACTTCCAAATGAGCAGAGAAGGGAACAATATTATATTGAGTCCTTCATGAGGCAACGTCCACCTTCTTTCAGTGGGTCTTCTGATCCACTTGTTGCTGAACAATGGATCAGTACCACTGAAAAGATATTTTTTAGTTCTTCAATGTTCTGAACATAATAAAGTCATCTTAGCAGTATATCATTTAGAAGGTGAAGCTGATCAATGGTGGAATCTTATCAAGAATACGAGGCAAAGAGATGAAATTGAGTCTATGGAATGGGACGAGTTCAAGAACTTATTTTTCAATAAGTACTTCCCTCGTATTCTTCGAACAAATATGGAGAAGGAGTTTCTTGAACTAAAGAAAAAGGATGATGAATCTGTTGGTATATACAAAGCGAATTTTACAAGGCTTTCAAGGTATGCATCTGGATTTATCATCCAACTTAAAAGTAAAGTTGATCGATTCTTCAGTGGCTTAAAACCAAATCTTCGAAGGGCATTAGCTATAAGAGACTTCAGTAGCTATGAAGAAATTGTGCGTTGTGCTATCAAGGTAGAAATAGAAGTTGGTGTTACCTATCCATCTCATAGTTTTGACAAGAAATGAAAGATGGAGTTCAAGGAGAAATCTCAGAATAATGGTGAAAAGAAGATGAATGTTTCCTTATGCTCAAAGTGTGGAAAGAAGCATGGTGGAGATTGTCTTAAAGGGACAAGTAAATGTTTCAAATGTGGAAAGGAAGGTCATTGGGAATTTGAATGCCGCAATGATGGGAAGAAGATGTCTAATGATGCAAGCAAAGGAAGGGATAAACAGAATGAACATACTACACTTCAATTCTTCAAGGGCAAGGAAATGGGGCATTATTCTAATAAATGCCCTAATCCAAGGGTTAGTGATGATCGACATGAGCAACCACTTAAGGGAAAGGACAAAGGGAAGTCACATGCGATCACCATTGGCGATGTTGAATATGAAAACGATGTGGTGGAATGATTAAGTGTTTATGTAATGGGATTCCAAAATAATGTTGTATATAGTATCGTGGAATATTGGAATATTTATGTATTGGTCTATTGTGGTTTTCAATAATTTTATGGTACCAGTAACCATGGAAAGTGATTGATATATTTTTGGAAAAAAGGATGATATGCGCATAATGAAGGGAAAACGAGAAAATGAAATATTTGACAGTATTCATGAGCTCATGATTGATATAAGGACTAAGTGATATCATGGTTTGAGTATATAGAATTTTGAGGATTTTGGTATGTGAAAAGTGTTAACTTTTAACTGCATTCATGTTTTCACTAAGGTTTAATGGGTATTCAAGAGAATACATGATTAAGGCCTTTGAATGTTTGGAATGTGACCAACAAGACATATCTTATGATATATGGGGATCAACGATTGTTTTAAATCTCTTGTAATCGTTTTCACTATATTATGAGAGTGGACTGTAGTATTATAGATAAGCCTAAAGATTGGAATGGATTATGTTGGACATAAGTTAGTATTGTTTAAAGATAGAAGTTTTTTCAATATTATTGATGGGATGTTATAGTAATATAGTTTTAGAAAAAGGACAAACTGCAGGACGAGCGACAACCCATCGCGTCGGACAAGGCCGTGGGAATCAAACCCAAAACCGAAGTGTGACTGGACTTTATCACCTACCACTGACCTACATGAAGTCCTTATTTAGTAGAAACTAGTTTTATTATATTAAGCAGTATGATATATGAAGTATAAGTCCAATTTAGGAACCATATATGATTAATCTCACTATAGATGGACTTATGTATTTTTTGATAACTTTTCTAACCTTTTGTTTGAGACAGATGGAATGACCCATCATTATATCACATGATATGCCAACACATCATGAATGACAAATTCAACTTCATTTATTTTAGAGATGAAGTGGAAATTGTCCAAAGAACAACCAACTGTGAGACTATACCGAAATCACAAAAGTATTTCTTCTAATTCCAATTTCATCAACTTTAGGGAAACGATCTTGAAAACCAAAAATGTTGTCCTAGTGATCTTATATCTGATGAATCAGATGGTACCTTAGATTGTCACAAATTTATGGCTTTGTGATTTCTGGCTTTTCCAAAGCCATGTTCTCTACCACTCTCCATCAGAACATGATGGTTAGATTTCTCTTCCATATCCATATTTTCACCTATGTGGAAACCCATTGATTAGTTTATTTCGGTAACCGTTACATTTCATACTTTTGTTTTTAAAGATTGGTTTTTGTATTCCATTTTACGATGTGGATTTCTATCAAAGAGACTTTTTAATAGTAAACCATTTATAACCCCGACGAATTTCGAGGGCGAAATTCATTTTAAGGGGGTTAGAATGTAACACCCCGAGATTTTATGAAAAATATTCGTTTTAATTTCATTAATTTCTTGTGTTGTACGCTACCCCGAAATGATCTTGCACAATACACATCCCTGACTTTCCTTGCATTACACGCAATCACTACCTTCCTCGATAGCGTGTGTAGTACGCAATACCGAGTTTCACTAAACAACGATGTGCTATTAAAATATTATTAAAACTAGCCATTATGAATAGTAATAACCACTTTCTGAAATTTTTTATATTTTATTTTTCAAAATGGACTTCATTTTTGGATTTGGAGTATCGAATTTAGCCTAAGGTGAAATTTTGGTACTTTTCGGATAACTTTCATATTCTGATGAATAGTGAAAATTACTAAATTTTAATTAAAAACAAATTTTTTAATCGAAATAATTAATAGTGGAAAATTATTAATTTGAGTGGATTTAAAGTATATTTAGAATATATTTTTACAACTTAATACAATGTTGGTCATTTGATGTAATTTCACATTTAAACCAGATATAAACAAGTGTCAATCTTTTGATAGTTATTATCTCTTAAGAAACACACTATTTGTTTGACGATGGGAATTAATTTTTAAATTATTTAATTCAACTGATATGTTTTGAATTTGGTAAAATAGAAATAATTTTTGATTTCATAATATCAAATATAGCTTAGGCCTAATTTTTGGTATTTTTCTGGAAACTTTCATTTTTTGATGAATAGTGAAACCACTAAGTGGTAGTTTAAAAAAATGATTTCTTCATAAAACTTAATTTTACCCCTTCTGTGAGTGGAATTTCAAAAAACCGAGAGACAAAGTTGATTTAAGTATGAAAATTGTGGTTCAATGAGATGAAAATAATTTTTGATGAATAGTAACTTTTTACTTTTTTTACCACGGTTAAAAGTAAATAGTGTAATTAAGGGTAAAAATGATATTATTATAACCATAAAACATGTCCTAATTATATTGGACAAGTGTAATTCGACCAAAAAAAACCTTAGGAATAAAATATGACCATTTAGGCCCACTTGGATTAGATTAGGACATTTATTATTAATTTATTTAAAGAAGGGTTAAAATAGTTAAAATCAAAGTTTAATAAGAACATAATTTTTAATATAGGGTTATAAATAATCTAAAATCGACTATAAATATTAATTAGAAACCTAGAAATATTTCCTATATAATGATATTTTATTTATAATTTTTAGACATTAAATAAATTAATTTATTTATGACACAACGATGATGCAGTAATTATCTTTTTAATGAAATATTGACATAATTGATGTTATAAATACCCAAATAAATGTAATTTGAGACTTTTTATGAATTCCACTAATTTTATAAGTTAATATGACATGTTAGTATTGATTTAATTAACTTTTTTCGAACTAATCATTCTGTTATGATTTTCACAAAAATCGATTACTAAATAGTGTCAAAATTGACATAAAATAGTTTTTAAAACAAATATTATATTAGTAATTGTTATTTTATTCCTAAAAATCAAAGGTTCGGAAAAATGACTTATATAAGGTTATATATATTAATAATAAACAACTTGGGGTTCTTTTGGCTCCTTATAGTAATTTTATTAACCTTATAGTATAAGAACACAAGAAGACACGGTAAAAGTAAAATTATTTAACTTAATGTTAAATCTAAATGATAAGTTTAAAATAGGAACCTAAACTTGCCTAAATTATATTGGATGAGATTATTTCGACCCATACCCACCTTATATTAGAAATAAATCAATTTTGAGCTATTCAAAACCTAATTTGTCTTTATAATAAAATAATATTTTTTGTTTTTCCAAAAGAGCCCCTCTCCTCCCTTAAAAAAGGGAACCTCCTCCCTCTCTTCCTCACACCACTTTGAGCCTTCAAGCTCGGCCAACCCCTGACAATATCTCCTATCCACTTCCATAGAAACATCCTAGAGGTTCTTTTCTTCTTAAAATACCTATTTTAGTGCCCTAAAAGGAGGTCTCAAAGAAGCACTTCAAAGAAGAGGTAATGTCCGTTACCGATTCTTTCATCTTTATTTCTTCTTCCACTTCTTATTCTTTAGTTGTTTCATTATGAAGTAATTAAATACGTATCACTCACATACTGATATGTTATTATAAGGATGAAACAACCCTATTTCACCATCTATCCATCCTACGGAAAAAGAAATCACCGCGCGTGCGTACGTACGGAATACCGTCTCCACGCCGTGGTGTAATCTATTTTCCACCACCACCTTATTTGGATGGGTATAATGGTGTAAATAATGACTATATATGACTATTATTAAGTTATATTGATTATGAAATATCATACATACACTCCAATACAATTTCACGATCATAGGAATGATATCATTACTCGTGCGTACGTACGAAATACCGTCTCCACGATGTGATGGGACTCGTTCTACATGATCTTCATTGCACAATGATTATATAAATGAATTGAATGAATTAATATGATATATATTACACTAATACCATTCTGGAAATGAGGTATCTATAACCTAAATAGAAGAATAAGAATTTATTCGACAAAACCCACATAAGAACAAAAAGTAATAAACACATGAATAACAAGTAGTAATGAAATATTACTAATAAGAAGCTAAGAATATGACCATATATGATATCATAACAATAATTATGATTCTGGAATAAGTCAATAACATTATTTAAATCATTATACAGGAGGTTCGGACACTTACGAAGCAAATCAGACCTAAGGTAAGGGAAATATCACAATCTTATTTTATCCAAGATTGTTTATACTTTGGAATTTACTGGGGTTTATTTTATCATCCACATCAATTTTTCCTAAATATTTAATATTTATATCCTTCTACAACAGTTTATATTCAATTTTACCCTTCGGTGAGTTTTTAGTAAAAGATATGAAAGGAATCTTATTTCGTTTTTCGTACGAGGTACTTTTTGACTTTTCCGACAAAAGTACGAGAAGAATGTTTTTCTTTAACTTATACGGCATGAATGGATTTTTAAAACATTATTTCCAAGAATATTCCTTTAAATGTTTTAAATTTTATTTTTAATCAACTTCTTTTAGTTTAAAATTGTATGAAATGTTAAGAAAGGAAAATGTTTTTGAATTTGAAAGGATATTTTCTTCAAGAATGGAGTTCAATTGTTTTATCAAAATTATTTTACATCTAATATAATATAGGGTTCTATTTATATCCCTATTATTACATTGATTTGATTATGTTGTGATGGAATTATTTTTAGGAATTCTATTATCTTATATGAATTGTTTGATGATGCCGTGATGTTTAAGATTCCCATTTTTATTACATGGGTTATGTTATGATGTATGGTTTCTGATTTTGTGGCACACATAAGAATGGTATCATTATGAGATAGGTGGGACCTATATCTCCCTCCAATCCATTGGGTAAAAATTATATATCTCATGAGATAGAAATGGATGGAACGGCGGGTTAAACTGGTTCAGTGAAACATGACTGAAACGAGGATTGAAATCGGTTCAGAAATGGACTTTGTCCACTAAGATAGTCTTGGCAATGAGTCTTGACTAATAAGAGATGATTCTATATGATTATGTGTGTATGCCACAAAGTTTCATGTTTTATGTTATGATTATTGGGATTACATTTCACTACTATGATTTATACCATGTTATGATATTATGATCTCTTTTGCAGGATTAAGATTTCCAAAATGTTATGTTCTTATGAATATGATGTGAATGATATTTCTTTTGTTCACCCTTACTGAGCATTTGAGCTCACTATTTTATGTTTTATTTTCCCCAGGATATAAATAAAGGTTTTAGGTAAAAAGAAGAAGAAGATATTTATGGGATATGTTGAAGATATTTCACCACGATTAGAAGATTATATTCTGAGTTTCTAAAGAAACTAAACTATTACGGTCCGTGATTGTGTGTTTTTGTTATGTACTAAGTATTCCAAAAAAGTAATGTAATGTCCATGTACGTCAATCTTTGGGTCTCTATAATTTATTTCACTAAAATACTAATAATCAATGTTTTTTCTTGTCCATTATGAATCCAATAATAAAATGAAGAATTAACTTTTCATACATTCTAATCAAACCTACCCATTGACTTCTTCCGCATCTAAGAACATCTTAGTGAATAGACTCATCAAAGACCATTTTTAATCGATTCCTTCGAGGCATGAGTCAGTAACTTATTTCTCAATGTATCAAGGATGAAATTCTATTTTCCATGCTTGTATGGAAAAACAATTCTAGAAACTAAACCTTTAATCTATTTTATAGGTATGTAACCCTCTTGTTAAATGTATAATCTAGGATCTTATAATCCAAAAATATGGTAAACGGCTCTTTGAAGAGATCATGTAGCCATGTATTGAGATCATGAATCACCATTTCCAATTCAATATCATTGGTAGGATAATAATTTTCAAGAGGGTGTAGTTGGGGAGAGAAATAATACACCATGTATTTCCCTTACATAAAAATAGATCCTAATCATATACTTGAGCCATAAAACATCATCAAAACAAAAATCGATTTCTTGAAGCATCAGAGTTGGAGTTTAAGCTAACCTCACCTTTAGTTCCTCAAATTATTTTGACACTTAAGAATTCAATTCAAACTTAACACCCTTATGGGTCAAATCTGTCATCAAATATGAAATATTGGATAAATACTAAAAAATAGAATGTAATGGATAGATAAATCCATAAAGTGATGAATAAAAAACACAGTCATAGGTTTCTCCCTATGACCTAATATCTTGAATCTTTTTAGGATTCACTAATTTGACACTTTATGATATAAAATGGCCCATAAAATTTATTTATTGGATCCAAAAATGATATTGTGACTAATTTATATATAGATGATGTTCTCTTAGAGTTCTAAGAATAATATCTAGATGATCCATCTATTCTTCTGGTATCTAAAAATACACCAAAAAATCATCCACACAAATAACTAGGAAAGAGTCCAAGAACCGATGAAATATATGAGTCATCAAATCTATAAAACACACATAATAATTATTAAGACACAATGGAATATATATATATATATACATATATTCATAATGTCCACACCTGATCCTCAATGTTTTCATAGGAATATACTCCCCTTAGACTCTGAACTAATGGTAGCCTAATCATAGATCAATCTTACCAAACCATTAGGATCCACATAGTTTATCCAAAAATTCATTAATCCTAGATGTAGCATACATGTTCTTAACAGTAACCTGATTAATATTTTTTAGTGAACATAATGTTTGAGGCTTCCATGTACCTTCTTTTTGAGGAGAACTAGTGACTCCCAAAGTGATGTGTTCAAATGAATAGATCCCTTTGCCTTAAGATCATATAGTCAAACATTATGTTCCTTTAACTCAGTGGGTTCTATACAATAAGGTGGAAAATAAATGGGCCTCTTCCATAAGAGAATTCAATAGATGAATCAACCTCAGTCTAGGGTGGTATACCAAAAAAATCATTAGCAATAACCTTAGGGTATTCATTAACTACTCCAAGATGTATACTAATGAATTAATATTAAAAAAAAATCAATAAAAATATTCTATTATTTACATGAGATCATTCCAACCTCTAGAGTAATGAACCTCTATATCCAAGATCTAGGATCCCACTCACCCTAAAAGACATGATTGAACCTATTTGAAGATTAAAATTGAACATGATAATGATAAAAATTGATATGTTTCTTTAAATGATCCATAAAATCTATCCCAATTGAGAGGTCGAGGATATAATGGTAAAAGACTACGAAATCCCACAGGACCTCATAGTTAATGATTATAACTGACACTCAAAACACTTAAAAACTTGATCCTTTGTACTTACTATAGGAGTGGAAGGATATATAAAAAATGGTATAAGATATTAGAATAACACCAAAACGTTAATTATATTAGATGTTAAAATGTATTTAGATGCACTGATATCAAAGAAATCATGGAATAAGATAAAATATACACTCTACTTCTCTCTATAAATGGACCCACTACTGATTCCTATGGCACATAATCCAATTAAAAAAGGATTCTAACCTCCTACAGTCCCCAAAATTTATTTACTAAATGCGTATCCCTATTTACATGATAATTATATTCAAAAAAATTCACTGCATTTAACTGAGCCTCGGATCCTCGGGTAAGGGAAGTTCCAGCTGTAGTTCCTTCTGATATTCTTCCATATGAATTATTGAGGTAACTAGATTTTCTAAAATGATGGATTTTCCTAGGTGCTACCACACAGTTAGGATTAATATAGACAGTTCTTCTACAACAAAAGAAAAACACCTAGTGTGGTCCTGTGGAATCCCTATCAAATGATCCGAAAAAAATTTATCACCCTTATTGTGATTCCTTTTCTAGCTAGATGACACACCCTGGTTACCAACTTCCACAATAGAAACTCCACTAACATTTTTTTTCTCATATATGCATTCCTCAACCATATACACATTATCATATACCTCAAAAAGGTTTATAGAAACATGAGAATAATCATTTATCATATCTTGAGCTTCAAACCCATCACAAACCATCTATAATTTAGCTAGTCATCAGTGAAAAGTATTAGAGATAGATGAAACAACTTGATAAAATGAGTATCATACTCCATCATTGTGTGGTCTTCTTAATCGAGGGTCCTAACTTACTGATCCTTCACCACATCCAAAATGTCAGGATAAAACTACAAATTTAAGGTCCTGTAGAAAGTAGTCCAAGTGTAGTCCCCATGTAATTTACCTGGAAAGATGACATCCTACCATTTCCTTCCAAGCCCTTCAAGCATATAAGTTAGAAATCTTAGATTTTGGAGCACTAGAGTCTTCAAAGGTTTAAAATATTATCTATTATATCAATCAATTCCTTGCGTTCTTGGGTTTTTTTTCAACATAGATGTTTGGTTTATTGTTTTTAGTAAACTCAAAAGCATGATCCACCATCCCTTCCTAGTTTCCACCACACAGTTGATCAAGGGATTTAATACTAAAAATATCTATTTCTACTAAAGTAGGGATGAATGAACGCTTTTCCTCTATGAAATTATTGGTAGTTCCTTCCCTTTAATTCAAAGAGAAAATTTTATGAGGAATTATCTCTTAAACACAAGATATTACACCTCATTATCTTAGGAACACATCTCTAATTCAAAATATGAATTTCAAAAATCTATATTAAATTCATTAATAAAAAATAATTTAAGATAACAATAGATTTAATGAGTAAGAGGTGAAGACATAAAAAACCAATAGAAAAACATGACAAAATTCATATAAATAAACCTATAATCAAGATCAAAATCCTAATGAAAAATATATAACCACCCGTGGTAACTCAAGGTCAAATAAAAAATTGAGATATACAAGAACCATTCTACACCTACCACCTGAGATATGACTATACTAACTCTAGTCTATCAACCATCCCTATAAAACCTACCTTTAACCCCATTTTATAATGAACCAACCTAGGTTGACCTGATATGTCACCCATGATGGATCACTACAAGTCCAAAAGAATGTTCTTGATTATCATGAGCTGGTGAAAATCACCTGAGTATCAACACACATAACCATCAGAATAATATCTCCCTAAAACACAAGAAACAATGTCTCATGTATAACAAGATAAAGATAAAAACCCAAAGTAAATCATAGAAGAAGAGGTGTATGACCATGGGACAAATAAAAATAAATATAGATGGATAATCCTAGAAACAAACTATAATGAAAACTAAAACCAAGACTCTATATGAAAATCTATGACCCCCATCATAAGCCACCATGATGGGAAATTGACCAAGATAATTCATAAAGATACATGACACCCTTACCTATTCATGAATCATGTAAAACCAAGTCTATATACTCCAAGATGCATATGAAAGGTGCGTGGAAAACATTAAATAGGATTTTAGCCTAAATCTATAAAATGTTTTCACTATGTAAATATCAGTTATAGATTTATAATGAAATGTTTTCTTAATTAAATTTGTTTTGAAATTATTTTTTATAAAACATTATTTCTTTTCACATAAATAATGACATATTCAAATAAACCCAGAATATAACAAAATAAAAGTAAGTATATAGAGGGTAATAATCAAAACCACCCATGGGAATTCATAAGATAAAAATGTGAGAAATCAAAGAATGAAAAATTGATACCATTAATAAAAACATGAATGAATAGGATCTAGACTATGGGAATATAGAACTTGGACATGAAAGGAATACTATAATGTGTAGTTTTAATCCTAATGATACTGAGTCATTATACTTTCTGTCGATATAACAACCAAAAATCAAAGTGTTACCACACCAAATAGAAGTGTGAATATGTCCATAAGCTGATGTACCCAAGGTTCCCATAGGCTATTTTTCTCAATATATTCAAGTATACCTTTATAAATATTTTATGAAACATTTCTACAAGGGTTTAATTACCACTTCCATTACATTAATTTTTTAGTCAAAACCATATTTGATGAATTTAATTGAACATATGATGTGTGGAAAATAGTTTTGAAAGAATAAACTCTTCAGAAGTAATTTACCATGACAAAAAAGACTCAAATGTCCAAGTCATCCCTCATTAACATAAAATTAACTATTTTAATAATCTAAAAAATGAAATAAATAATTATGGAGTTTTACATGAGAAAGAACCATTTCATAGGGAAAAATTACCCTTAAGTGAAGAAAACTCAGTCTCCTTAGAAAATGTTGACTAGAAATGAATATTCTACGATCTCTATAATCTTAGATAGATATGAACAAGATTGAGAATTAAGGGATCAATCTAAGCTACTACTAAATGCAGGAAGAACATTCAAAACCCTTCCTAAAATTGAATGGATTAGAAAACCCTATTAAAAATAGGAGGGTGAACAATTTTACTAAGGGAAAATCTAGTTAATTGCACATTAAAAACCCCATATTAATCATCATATATATATTCATAAAGAGGTGTAACTCCCTCCAAAAGAAAATTGGATAAATAAGCCATTTGAGATTATAAAATAACTCTCATCATGACACGGTGGGTATTCACGACACCCATAGTGGTCTCTATCACCCCACACCGAGGACATTGACATGATGGCTATCCATGGCATGGTACTGATGGAAGGGCCATTTTGGACTCAATATGTCTAAAACTAAAAAGTGGTGCAGTTCAAAGTGGATATTGTGAACAAGGGGATTCCCTATTCCTAATGCCTAAAATCATTCTCTTTATTGGTCGTATTGGTCCTTCCCATGGTATATTAGAAATTTATAGGCTCAACATGTCTTGGACCAAAATGAGCATTTCCCTTAAATCATAATTGTTTTCCAAAAATCCCTTTTATGCCAATGAACACCAAGAAAAACGTCCCAAATTTGAAAAGAACTATCCCAAAGCTGAAAATTTATCATACATGAATCCAGGATGTGACGATGTTTCTTTTTTATTAAAAACCAAATTCCTAAAAAACCTAACTAGACTTACGTCTTGATGAAAATAACAATTTTTTCTCAAGATCTAACATATTAGTTGATCATAATGTATAAAAAATACTTGATGTCACTAATTTTTTTGTTCCATAATGATGAATATTGTAGAAAAATAAATAAATAACATTTTTCAAGCATTAATAATTCGAAACTATATGTTAACTATATAAAATAACACTATTAGTATAATAAATAATAAAAAAAATTAAATAAATAATACATATTCAATAAAAAATATTAAATTTCAATAATACATTAAAATAAATACTCTTCTAATAAGTAGTAATCTCTTAATATTTTGAAACTAGAAATCATTCATGGTAGGTATAACCTCCACCTCAGTGAAAACTCTAGTGTTATAGGTAACTTATAACTCATACTTACATGAATTTTTCAATTATTTAATTCCGTAAACTATCCATCCATTACAACATGAAAATCAAGAAAACTGAATAGAAGGTAAAAAATTATTAATTTAGATTATTAATAGTAATTTACATTTTAATATAAATTTTTCAAATCCACATATCCATTTATAGATTATCACTAATGTGTCTCCAAGATAATATTTGTTTACAAATGATATTATTGTTTTTTTAAATGGATCATATGAAGCTAGGATATTCTTTACTACATTTACAAATAATTTTTTATACTGATTTTACTCAACTATAACATGTGTATGGGGTCCCTAACATCACACATGCGAGTATATTTACACGACCTCATAGTAAATTCAATAATAAAGGATATATTTTTTTATTTTATACCCATTATAATGTAAAAAAAATTACTGAGATAAAAATTTAATATAGTTTTAAACAAATATATTATGTAGTATAATTTTAACCTATAAAGGATTAATAGTGTGGGAAGGATTTATAGGGTTTAATGTTTTAGTACTCTATGGCGGATCATTATACTCCTGATGATCAATATACCATGGATGATCAATAGAATCAGTAGAAGAATATGATGATATACAAGTATAAAATAATGTGAAGATAGAAGAACTATAAAATAAGTAATATAAATAAGTGATATAAACTAATTATATAATTTATTATGTTTCATCAAATAATAAAATAGTGGTGACAACATTGATTTTCTAAAACTACTTGATTCCTCAAGTGGAACTTTTGGATGAGAAAGTGAATAAAAAGTGATATGAGATGGAGGGATTAGGAAAAATAGTAGTGGAAAAATCAATGGTTGAAATATAATTGATGTCACAAGGAAAATTATAAAATTAGAATATGAGGAAGTAAGGAAATACGATGAAGGTTCTAGGTAAAATTTGGTATGGTGTATGATCCAAGAACCTCCACAACCATCCCTATTTAATGGGTTATGCCAACTATTAGTATCAATAGTATTACTAGATAGTAGTTTTCTTTAGGACTGTGTTTTCTGATTGAATTTTAAAAATTATAAATAAAATATCATATTATGTTAAACAATTAATATAGAAAATTGAAATACTATACTCATAGTAGAAATTAAAGACCTGATTCTCAATTCATGAACACAATGATCATTTTTACACATTCTATTCCCACATTACTCTTCAATATATGACATATTAATCACAAGGAAACTAATTTTAAAACTAATTTAATTAAAATATTTGAAAAATTAAGTTACTTATATTAATGATAAAAAGTTAATAAAAATATAAAAGATCAAAAAATGACAGTGATAAAATAATTTAGAAAAAATACATTTATTAATATAAATTCCCAATTAAAATATATATTTTTCCATCAAAACTAACAATTGAGGTATTTTCAGCATCATATGTAATATTTTATTCAACACCAATGAAGGAATTAATGGTGAATATTTCCTCTTCACCTTTATAAAAAATATATCTTAGGATGAATTAAATAATGAAACTCAATTTAGGTTTTAATGGATGTCTAAAAAATATTTCTTCCCCATTGATTCAATAATATATGGATCATTTTATATTAGGAATCAATTTATGTCAATAACACTAAATCGATAGTTACCTTTATATGTCACTTATCATGCTATTAAATCAGTCCACTTGAATTTCATTTTATAAAATGGGTAATGAGAGTAACAATTAAATACGAGCATTGTTTTCTAAAAAAAGTCCATAGTTTGATATATATTTATATCCAGGTTATCTATCTAATGAATTGGAAAAATATTTCATTATTGTAGTTAAAATAACACTGCCTTGTTGTGTTTTCATGTTTACTACATGCCAAGTTATAATAAATTTTCTACCATTAATGACCAATGATTTACATTGATTCACCACATAATTCTGACTAAATTTCCACACTCTTATTTATGTTTAAATTAATAATGACTTATAACTATTTATTAAATATGATAAATGACCATATCTTTTATTTTAACCAAGAAGAAAAATATTTATGATTCAAAATCACCCACATTTTCATATTTAACAAACAATAACTTCTAATAATTATTTAATTATATTCCTTATAAAATATATCATTAAATGTTTTACATATAAGTATAATTACATAATATTATATATATATATTCAAATTACATACCTAATTTAGTAATTGGACACATCATATTTGAACAAGACTGTGTAATGTGTCATCTCTTTATCTTCGATGCTCAATTTATCCAACATATATGATACAATAACTCACAATTTTCAGTGAAGTGATAGAATAATGTGCTCAATAATCTAATATTTCAAATCTTTAATTATCAAAGGTCAATTGCATATAATTATGAAAATCTCTAAATACCTTGAATAAAAATCTATACATTATTAAGATTAATAAACATTCACAGTAGATCATTTGAGATGATTATTTCTTCGAAAATAAAACTTCAGTGAGGACATATTTATTTTATAAAAAATTATGTAATGAGAAGAAATTATACCAATAATAATAATATATTTATAGAGGTGGATAGTAAGTTCCATAATGCAAGTGAATAACTATGGATAATTTTTTTTCATTTCCTCAAAAAGTAATATTTTTTCTTCTTATATTTTTTTCAAGAATACATTTCTTAATCTTTTATACCTAATATCTCAATTAAATTGGTGTAATAAAAAAATTTTCTCCCTAATTTTATTTTATAGTTTGGTAAAATTTCTACTAGAATCATATTTTTTTGAAGGATGTGATAATGTAGGGTTTTGGTGATTTAAATTTAATATATTTTTTGTTTATTCAATTTTTCATGTTATATGAATAACAAGATGAAAAATTTTGAGTCTCAAGAACCTCACAAAATTTATTTTCATTTGAAATTACCATCCCATAAGAAAAAAAGATAACTTTCAAATTATTATAACTGATCAAATTAAGAAAAAGTTTAGGTCTGATACATGAATCCATCAAGTTACACCAGGGTCTTAAATAATATTTCTTCCTCACCCAATAATTTGGTAGAAATAAAGGTAACATTTGAATTATATTTTCTAATATTAATTACATATAATAAATACGAAAAAAAATTAATGGCCAATATGGTAAATCATAGAAAATATTTTTTATACAATTATTATTGGATTTAGTTAAAACATTTATCAATTTATAGAATTATTTTGATCTTTCAAAATTATAAAAGTGAAAATTTTCATTACTTTAAGTATATCAATTACTGATATAAAATGTGTTGGGTTTTTATCTCAAAAGTATTTTTATCCTTTTTATTGTTTTTCATAGATGATTAATTGGTATGAATCATCGATATCCCATGAACCTGAAATAATAATGAAATGTTAACCTTCTTGATAATGTAATATTTATAATAATTGGACAATATAGGATCAATTTTTATCCAATAAAATAACCTTCCATGAGTTGTAAAATGATTTATCTTCTACATAAGCATAAAATGTATTTTAGAATGACTATTTCATAAAAGCTTCATATATATGACCACCCAAATTCGATATCCGGCTTAACAATTTTATTAATGGATCGGAGTACATGTCTTTATCATTTATAGAATATTTTTGATAATATATGATTATATTCAGAAATTTAAATTGGTTTATTCGTACACATCAATGGTTAAAGTTTATAAATTGGAATGAAAATTGGTCACATACTATTAGAAAAAATATTTTAAAGGAATGGATACAAACCATCACATTATAAACCAAACCACACATTACATACTTTTACTACAAAATTATGATGTACCACATTAAATGATTTTATTGTTAATACCTCAATGGGATACACCCGTTTTTCAATATCATTATTTATCCCAGTATCATTCCATCACATAATTGTGAAAATTTCTTTATATATAAAAATATTTCAATGTATAAAAATCAATGGATTGTTCCACATTATTTATTATGGTGTATTATATGGTGTCCCATTTTCATTAGGCTTTTATCAAGATATAACAGACCATTTTAACTCATTTAGGCTCAAAATTTTCTCCAAAAATATTTTTAAATATTTATTGCAAGAAAGGAATGTTTTAGTTTAATATACAAATATATAAATTAACTTTAATTCCATATAATGATTTATGGAAATATCAACATCACGGGGAAATTATTCCTTAATAAACATATGATGCCAATCCTAGTATTAAAAATTCCATAAATAGTTTTAAGGTTATAATGTCATTTTACATGTCATGACCCCTCCCTCCAAAGAGGCCCCTCCTAAGCTAGAAATGGAGAATGAAAGATAATGACCCCTGAGTCTTGCCTTCAGTAGGCCCCAGGGAGGAGACCAACACCAAGGGTATAAAAATATCTCAAAATTGAATGAATTAACCTTTTCTATAGTAACCAAGATCAGGAGATAACATACATCAACCAAAAAATGACTCCACGACATATATATAAAATAAATCTAAAATCCATCCAACTTGCATGTTTAAAAATATCATAGTTACAAAACAAGTGACTCCAAAGTAATTACAAAAAATAAGGCTAAGTAGTGACACAAAAACTATCCCAACGCCCGAGCTAATAATGCCCAGCATAGTCCTCTTAGTCATCATAGAAACATGAAAATAGTTTTATATACATAGGTTGAGCATACAAGTACACTCAGTAAGGAAAACCAATGTCTCTCATGCACAAGTGGAAAAGAATACTAATGCCCCCAAGAGAAATAGTAGAAACCCAAAGCACCTAACAAGGTATACGAACCACCCCAACCTCACCAAAGGGACACTCACTAAATAACACAAGTAAATTAAAGTAATATAGTAATCACATTGATGGTAGGGTGACCGCACCACGTTCCCATTGATTAGACACTCTCACACCCTAATAGAAAATGTTGTGGTGCTCCTACATCCTCCAAAAGAACCATGTCACAACCCACCTGCATACACCTGGGCCACATCCCACATCACTTCCCACCCACACACACTTGGACCTCACAACTACACTTCGTTCTGCCTGCAGGCACCTCGACCACAAACCACAACACATCCCTAAGACACTTGGGAACCACAACACATCTCATCTCGAAGACACTTAGGAAACACAAATCGCCTGCACTAACATGGTCCTCACAAACCAAAACCTACCCAAATATTCTTGGGATATAATCTCTTGGAATAGGGAGTAGGAAATATCTAGTGGCTAGCTATCAAACCTCCCACAATGTTGTTTCGGAAAGGCACCTTCCCATGTAACAATGGAGGTGTTTGGAATGTAGTTATCAACTTGGGTGGGGTGCATATAGAATCAATAGAAAGTACAATTATATACATAGGTACCAAACACTCATCCCAACCAATGGGTTCTCATGAAAAAAACCACCCCATAACACCACCACCTTTGCTGCTACCTCTAAATGCATGTATCGGGATGAATGATAGTCACTTCCAAAGTTGAAAAAAAAATCCGCTTAACACCCAATCATTTTTATGTTATTAATAATTTAAAAGTTATTCCATCCATACCTAGAAAAATAACAACCTCAACACACAACCAACATCAAAACCAATCCAAATAGAGGAAGAAGGACTAGGGTAAAATAATCCACTATTACTCCCATTTCTAATACATCGATATCTAGAGACTCTAGGTAAAACACCCACATAAGGTAGCACCATCCTTCTTCAAAATACATCCCTCCCAAAAATTCCTCCAACCAGAAAAAATCCCAAAACATATAGAAAAAAATAGAAACACTCCACCCCACAACAATCCTTGGAAGCCCCGCTGTAAAACAACACCACATCCAGCAAAAACAAAACCCAACTAGGTTATAGTCCCACTTCACAAATACACCATTTCCAAAAACCATACCACAACCCTGACGCAGTCCAACTGCACAAAAAGTTCATCCATTCAAATAACAACCAAACTCTCAACCAAATATTCCACTGCACAACATGTACAACACCACACACATATCCACACTCCCATCCACAATACTACACAACCAGTACAAGACACGAGGCCAAACAGAACCATACAAGACGCACAACCACCCCAAACAAGCAAAGTGTATTCAGATTTAGAAATACTCATTATTTAATTCCACTATGATAATTCGGGGTGATCACAAAACAAGTTCAATCTCGGGGTATATATTTATTTAACCTGGTATACATAGTTAACCAATTTCAAAATGACACCAGTTCAACATGGTATCCATAACAAGTGTAAATAATTACCCATGCATAAGAAAATACCACCAATAACCATGATTTTTAGAAGGCATAAAATTCACATGTATCCAAGATAACAGATAAAAAAATGATATTCATTATCATCTTCCCCACCCCTCATTTATTACTAATGTAATGAAACCTATTATCATAACAGTCCTGATCCTATTTATAAAATGTTTTGTTATATTCTTAGTATTCTTAATTAAAAGGTGGGATTCGACCATAATCATAAAAGGACATTAGATTACCCACCTTGCTTGAAACACAAATAAATAAAGACTAAGGGATCCATACCTTGAAGAACAAATGATCATCAAATCATCCTTCTGCCAAAATAGGGGGTGTGAAAGAAGCATGAAAGTCTCCAAGAAAAAAGGTATTAGAAGGGAACATCACAATAAAAAAATCTACAGGGAAGGAAGGGTCTGGTCGCACCCAGATAAAACTGAAACACAAATGGAAGAGAAGACCTTGTCTCTTGAAGGTAAAAATTTATATCAATGAAAGGAAATAGTTTCAAGGGTGATTAAAGTTGAATTGTGGTCATGACCACATTGCTTGATAGTTTCAAGGTCTTGGGACAATTAAGATATTAAATATATAATTAATATCCTTTAAAACACATTAAAAAACATTACAATAAGGTTGTTAACCATATTTACATCAAATAAAACATAAGAGTGGTGGAACGTGAAAAAATGGGAAGATTTGGAAATGACATACTGTTGAGTGTGTCACTGAGGTGATTCACCAATATGACTCACTGATTACACTCACCAACGTCACTCACCGATGCCACTCAACAACACCACATACCAAAAAACGAGCCACAAAAGTGACACACCGATGCGACCTACCAATAACGAGTCATTGAAACGACCCACTTATGTGACCTACCAATAGTGAGCCACAAACATGACCTACTAAAATGACCTACCAAAATCAAGTCACTGACGAGACCTATCGACATGACCTACCAATAGTGAGTCACTAATGTGACCTACTAACATGACCAACCGACAACCAGTCACCGACGCGACCTACCAACAATAAGTCAACAATGCAACCCACCGATAGGGAGCCATCAACGCAACCTGCCGATGTGACCTACCAGAGAAACCTACCGATTCCACCTACTGACACCACCTACCATTGAAAAACTAGATTTTTGGAAAACTGTTGAAATGATTCAGCGTGAATCCCTAGAACACCTCAATAACAAAATTTTCACAAAGGAATTTACCGGAGGGGTTCATGCCATTACATCAGGATACCTCTCAAACTATTCTCGCCCTTAAGAATTCAAAACCAATCCCAGAAGAAAGAGTCTTCCAAACAACCACCTCACGAGATACCTCTCAAGGATCTTACTTCACTTGAAACACCATTACCTTTATCAAAGTTAAAAAATAAACCACCCTATGTTGTTCGAAAAATGGAGTGCAACCTCAACATCCAAGAAAACCTACTCTAACATCTACTACCCCAAACTGACCAGAATACACACCACATAAAGACCAAAACCACACTTTTTAGACACATGAATCAAGGAATTACATCCCCAATGTCTAGATTATTTTCTCTAGGAAGTACTAACTCACCTGTCTAAGTTTAATCACATCTCAATTAATTCTTCATGATTAGGAATCAGGTCTACCTCTCCTTATAGTTAAGACTTTATCACACATCATAGAATAAGGAAAACATAATATCATAGAAAACAATGTTCTAGAATTCAATCATAAAGAAAAATACAGAATAAAAAATCAAAACAACTTCATGTACAAGGAATTTAATTACTCTTATCACTCCCAATTACTCTCCTATAGGCTACCATGCCTCCACAACACATGATTCAAAGGAATTTTCCATCCACAAAAAAGCTTCTATCGACGATATTGGATCTCCACTGGCCGCTCCATGAACGTTGTGTAACTGTTAATATCAAACACTCCATAGTCAGTGACATGGAAGTCATCGTGAAGATACCAATGAAGCTAGGATAAATGAAATACGTCGTGGATCATCTATAATTGCAGTGGAAATGCTAACTAGTATGTCACCTCACCAACTTTCCCCAACACCTCAAAGGGTGCATTGAACCTCAAAGAAATATTTCTCCCTCTTGCAATCCTCTGCTTCCCACATTGAGGGGAAACATTTAATAATATGAGGTCCCAAACATAAAACTCCAAGGGCCTCCTCCTATGATCGATATATGACTTTTTCAGGTCCTCTATTGCCTTCATCCTCTCACAGAAAAGCACCACCTTCTTGGTCATACTCTGCACCATGTTCAGACCAAGAACAACTACCTCCCAAACTTCTATCCAGCACAAAGGTAAACGACATGGTCTCCCATAAAAGGCTTCGACCCGAGCCATACCAATGGAAGAGTGATATATATTACTATAATAAAACTATACCATGGGTAGGCATCATATCCAAGAACCACCAAAGTCTAGGGTGAACGCCCACAACATGTCCTCCAATGTTTGGATGGTACGCTCTATCTTCCCATCTGTTTGAGGGTAGCAAGTAGTGCTGAGGTGAAATTGAGTGCAAAAATAATGTAGTAATACCCATTATACTCGTGAGGTAAAACATGAATCATGATTCTAAATGATGGATATTGGAACCCCGTGCATCCACACCAACTTATCCACATACCACCTGGATAAGGTATCTTCTACGCCCGACTCCTTAATCACTAAGAAGTGAGCCAATTTCATTAGCCAATCCACAAGTACCCATATTCCATCACAACCTCCCTTAGCCTTGGGTGATCCTATAACTAAATCCCCCAATATTTTATCCAAATTCCACTCAGGGACATATAAGGGCTGTAAAAAACCACTTGGAACTTGGTGTTTAGCCTTCACTTGTTGGAACACTAAGAACTTCTCCACGAACTCCACCACTACCTGCTTTATTCTGGGCCACGAAAATTACATCCTCAATACATGGAACATCTTAGAAATTCCTAGATATACTTCTTAAGGTGAGATATGAAACTCATAAATAACCCCCTCGTGCAACACCACTGGAAAAAACAGCTTCCCACAAAACAACATTCGATTCAGTCAATCCTCATATCATCCCTACGAAGCATCACCATGGTCAATACAATTGCACATCAGCTCCACCTTCATGTATCCCCACTAATATTACTTAACCTAACATGTCAGGGTAGATTGTACTATCATTTGAAATAGAAACCCTCTTCCACTCTTCATTCCTGCATCTAAGTGAAAAGTATACAACTCCTCCATTTCCTTTCAAGCATCTACAGATTCCCAAAAAACCTCCTTCTATGACTTCCTGCTCAAAGAATCAGCCACAAAATTACCCTTCCCTGAGGTTTAAGAGATATTAAAATTATAATCTTGAAGAAACTCTATCCACCTCAGCTGTCACAAGTTCAGATCTCGCTGAGAAAAGATAAACCTCAATCTCTTGTGAACTGTGAGGACCACAAAGCACTCCCCAATGAGGTAAAGATTCCAAACATTTAGCACCAAAAAGACTTCTTCTAGATCCATATCATGGGTGTCATAGTTATATTCATGGAGACATTACAGTCTAGACCACTAATATATCACTCCTCATTGTTGCATCAAGACACACCTCAAGCCTAGATGGGATGATTAAAAAACACCACAAACATCACCGCTTCCTCTAGAAACCAAAGCAATGGAGCACTAAATAACTTCCCATTAAGGTAGATGAAAGCTACCTAACACTACCCACAACACACAAATTCCTAGTACTTTCTGGTCAGAGGCATCAATGGAGCTGCAAATCAAGAGAAATCAGGTAAAAATCACTGTTAATAGCCTACCAGATCGAGAAAACTATGATCCAATGCCATATTATTGGGTGATTCCCAAGAAAAAAAATGCTTATACCTTCAATGGTCCCATTTATAAACCCTTTTGTGACATCACATGTCCAAGGAAATGCACCTCTTTCATCCAGAATATACACTTGGGCAACGTTCTGTAGAGTTGGTGGCATCGAAGGACCTCCATGATAGTTCTGAGATGCTTTATATGATCTTCCTCTTACTTTGAGTAGATCAGGATATTATTGATGAATAAAATGATGAAACGATATAGGAACTCATGGAATATATAGTTCATGATCCCCATGAACATGACTGGTGTGTTCGTAACACCGATGAAATAACCACAAACTTGAAGTGCCCATACCTACACCTAAAAGTAGTATTCAGGATGTCACCATCCTTCAACATAAAATTATGATACCCAAACCGCAAATCGATCTTAGAAAACCAACTTTCTCCCCTCAGTTATTTGAAAAGATCATTTATCCTCTGTTGAGGGTAACCGTTCTAAACTGTCACCTAATTCAACCTTCAGTAGTCTTTGTACATCCTTAGACCACTATATTCTTTCTTTACGAACCATCCTAGAGCATCCCATAGAGACACATTGGGCCAGATAAATACCTTCTTCATCAAGTCTTCAATCTGAATATGCATATACCACAACTTAGAAGGTTCCAGCCAATAAGGATCCATTGAAATCATAGAAGAACCAGGATACAAGTCAATCCTAAACTAAACATCACATCGACGAGGTAGAGTTCCAACCTCCTTAGGGAATACATGCACAAAATCCACAACAATGATGGAAATATCCACCATCTCATAATCAACCAATTCCACTGAAAGGTTGGCTAATATGGAAATAAGTGGCTCTATACATCGGATGCCCATATGATGACTCTGATCCCCAACAAAAGCCACACAATGGCCATCCACGTATGAAAAAAGACTCTTATATAGAAGTATTATATGATAGAATGTATGGAAAAGACCATTCAATGCAAAAAATAACATCGTATTGATGCATCTGTAGTAGAAAGAGGCCCCCACTAGACTGATGCAACCCCAATATCAGTCTACATCCCTAGAAAATGTCAAAAAAGTTGGTATGAAATCTGAATGGAAAACTCAATACCAGGGGGAAAAAATTATCTATATGTATAGTCACATAAAAAGGGCTAGAGTGGGTTCAATGAAGGAGTGTGAAGATCTCGAATCAAACAAATAACATGAAAGAGTACTAAACAAAATGATTGTACCTTGAATGATATTTGGCCCTACTGAAACTGCTACCTCTACGACATGTAACTCATCCCACTCAACTCCTATCCCCCTTTGCTGATGACCACCACACCAACCATACCCAGGTTTAGTTCCCTAAGGAACACCCTAAGGTTGGCCTCAACCTGCTCCATCTCCTCTTGGTGGAGTAGATGCATGTTGTCGCTACCCCTGAAATGACCTTACTGGAAACTAGTACTGAGGAAGACACCGAACCTGCCCACCTCCACAACACTAAGCTCAAAATGGGAACAGACTCTGAAGAAGTCCACGAAACCCACAAGAGAATAACTTCAGTCCCAAGCCTATGTTAAAATCATGAGGTCCAGAAGGTTGAAACTGAATCTAATGTGGTTGACTCCCTACAAGACGAAACCTCGATGGACCTGGCGCATGAGACCTATTGTGGAAGCCTTTCCCTTTATAGAACCCTTTTGGATCCCCTATCATGGTATACCTCCTCCGGATTGCATCCTATAAACTAATTATGCCTTATTTTGGACCTTTATGTATGTTGGCTAGGTGAAGGGAGTAACTGCATACTGGAGAGAAAGACGAAGTTCCTCATCTAAGTGTCTTGCCTGAGACTCCCCATATAGAAAGAGATATAGAGCAAAGATAAGGACATCCTTGAACTTGAACCCCAAATCTTGTACCGACATACTCCCCTACCAAAGGGAGTGTATCTATTATCACTTCTCAGCCTTCATTGTCGAATAAATGAATTATTACTAGAACTCCTTCTCGAAATCAACCCATTGAACATCATCCTCATTTCTATCTACTAGGTACATCGTCCACCACTGACACACATATCCCCTCATCTGAATAACTACCAATGGAACTCAATACACTATAGGAGCCTGGATGAGGCTGAAGGTGATCTCAAGTTCCTCAGGACAGGTCTCAATCTCCATGTACGAGACATTTCCTTCATAATTTACCATGGTCTACCGCTAGAAAGCACATAATGTTCTCTATCATTGGTTGGCCTCCTCCTCTAGATCAAACCTTCATTGATCAACTCGATCATCCTTTTGAGCCTCTACTACCTAAGAAAAATATGGAAAATGACTGAGTTTCATAGCTAAAATGTAAACAAGGAACTCCTAATCCCAATTAGTATGGTTTTTTTTAAGATTCATTTTAACTCATTATTTTTTTAAATTCCCTGAAACACCCAAATAAAAAAAAAGTCATCATGATTCATTTACCTCTCCCAGGGTCTATATCTTTTAAATTGTGTAGCCTCACTTGGTCATTCAGTAAGCTCCGAGTCCTTGCATCGGATCATGGGGACCCCTAAAATCCGGTTTCTTAACCAATCATCCCTAGACTATGTCACACACTGAAGTCACCTAGAACTATTTCCCTAAAAACCCATGAAATCCTCACTACGCCTAACTACAAACTCCATCAAATCTCTCAATATCCCATTGATACCACTCTATCACAACCC
Organism: Viscum album; assembly: GCA_963277665.1. Lineage (NCBI taxonomy): Eukaryota > Viridiplantae > Streptophyta > Magnoliopsida > Santalales > Viscaceae > Viscum > Viscum album. The sequence continues at coordinate 792,371,518 of OY728151.1, forward strand.
CTCCCTCTAAAGATGCCCCTCCTGAGCTGGTAATAGAGACAAAGAGATAAGGACCCCTATGTCCCACCTCAAGTAGGCCTCGGGGTGGCCACCAACACCATGGGTATACAAATGTCACTAAATCAGAAGAATTACCCTTTTTATAGTAACCAATATTGGGAGATATGTTATATCATCAACAAAAAACTCCAAGATATATATATATAAAGGAAATATAAAATCCATACCACATGCATGTTTAAAAATATAACTGTTACAAAATAAGGTTCTCTTAAGTAAATACCAAAAACAAGGCTAATAAGCGACCCAATAACTGTCCCAAAGTCTGAGCTAGTAATTCTCATCATAGTCTCTATATTCCTCCTAGGAACCTAAAAATAGTTTTATATACGTAGGGTGACCATAAAAGTACACTCAGTAGGGAAAACCAATGTCCCTTGTGCAAAAGTGGAGAGTCATACTAATGTCCCATGAGAAACAGTAGAAACCAAAATCAATTAACAAGGTAAAATGACCACCACAAACTCATGAAAGGCACACTTAAAAAATACCACATGTCATGTAAAGTTATATAGTAAGCACATCGATGATAGGTTACCCCACCCCACTTTCCCACTGATTAGCTGATCTCACACCCTAACAAAAATCATCCTGGAACACCCACATCTTCCTATAGAACCACATCACAACCCAACCACACACACTTGGGACACATGAAACATCACATCCCACCTATACACACCAGATAATCACAACTATATATCATTCTGTTCGCAGACACTTGGTCCAAAAACCACACCAAATCCCAAAGACACATAGGAACCCCCAACACATGTCATCCTAAAGACACATGTGAAGCACAAATCACCAACACACACCTGGGCCTCACAAACCAAAACCTTACTAAAGAGTCTTGGGAAATAACTACCAAGAATAGGGAGCATGGAAGATCGGGTAGCTAGCCATCCATCCTCCCACCGAGATGTTTGGGAAAGACACCCTATGCATTAACAATGGGGGTGTTCAACACATAGTGCTCAAGTAGGGTGGGGTGCATATATAATCACAAGAAAGTACATGTATATATGTATATGTTCCAAACACACAGCCCAAAATATGCGGTCTGAAGAAAACAACCACCCCATAACACTGCCACCTTTGCTACTACCTCAAAATGTATGTATCAGGATGAACGATAGCCCCTTCTAAATTTGATAAAAGAAGGATGCTTGACACCCAATAATTTTAATTTTATTAATAATTTACCAATTATTCCATCCCAACCTAGGAAACTAACAATCATAGCACCAAAACAACCTCATAACCAATCCAAACAGAGGATGAAGGACCAGGGTAATAGAATCCACTCTAACACGAATTTCTAATATATTGATATTTGGAAACTCTAGGAGAAACTCCCACACAATGTACCACCATCCTTCTTCAAAATAATCCCTCCTAATCCTTCCTCCAACCAGAAAAAACCCCCAAAAATACATCCTAACCCAACAACAATCCACACATCAACCATCATCGGCATCCCTCCTACACAAAAACACCACATCAAACAAAAACAAAACCCAACCAGGTTCCAGTACCACTACAAAAACACACCATGGACAAAAACCATAATACTTCCCAGATGCAATTACACTTCACAAAAAGTTCATAAATTTCATAAACATCCAATCTCTCAACCTGAGATTCCGTTACACCACCTGTACCACCCCACACACATATCCACACTCCTAGCCACAACACCACACAACTATCACTAGAAACAAGGCCAAACAGAACCACACATAGCACACAACCAGACCAAACAAGAAAGGTGTATTAAAATTTATAGATAATCATTATTTAATCCCACTTTGATAATTTAGGGTGGTCATAGAAAAATTTCTATCCTAGGGAATCTATTTTCTTAACTAGGTATACATGGTTAATCAATTTTATAATTCCAATAGTTCAATATGGGATCCATTAAAAGTGTAAAGCATCACTAATGTGAAAGAATAGACCACTAACGACCTTGATTTTTATAAGGAATACAATTGAAAACATGGATCATAGATAAAAAATAAAACAAACAATCATCATCATCATCATCTTCCCCTCACATCATTTATTACTAATGTAACAAACATGTTGTCATAATTGGTCAGATTATCTTTATAATAGGTTATATTATCTTCATAACAACCTTAATTAAAATCTTCGATTCAACTATAATCACAAAGGAAAGTTATCTTACCCACCCTCCATAATAAAAAAATGGAAAGACTAATGGATCCCTACCTTGAAGAACAGATGATCAACAACTCATCCTTATGCCAAAATAAGGGTGCATGAGAATAAGGAAAGGATCAAAGAAAAACTAGATTCTAAGAACACAAAAAAACAAATGACTCTATGGGGAAGAAAGGGTATGGGCACACCAAGAAAAAAAAGAAACACAAAGGGAATAGAAGACCTTGGATCTGGATGGTCCAAATTCTATATGAATAAAAGGAAATGGTTTCAAGGGACATTAATGTGGGATTGTTGTCAAGACCATGAATCTCATCATTTTCAAGGTGTTGGGAGTGTTATGATATTAAATATATAATTAATATACTTTCAAACACATTTAAAAACATTAAGACAAGGTTATAAACTTAATTTATGTCAAATAAAACTCAAGAGGTGTGAAACTGGAAAAACCAAGAAAAGCAGAAAACTACGCACTGTTGGGGGTGTCACCGAGGCGAGTCACCGAAACCACTCACCAATTCCACTCACTAACACCACTCACCATTGACATCTACTGGTAGTGAACCACCAATTCAACCCAATGATGTGACCTACTGACAACGAGTCACCGACGAGCCCCCCAACGTGACCTGCCGACAATGAGCCACCAACGCGACCTACCAACACGACCTACCTATAGCGAGTAATTGACCTGACTAACTGACACGACCTACCGATAGCGAGGCACCCAAATAACTACAAAAATCAAGTCATTGATGCGACCCACGGACAGTGATCCCCCGATGTGGCCTACCAATGCGACCTATTGACATCGAGTCACCTACGGAATCTATCGACACGACCTACCAACACCACCTACTGACACCACCTACAGTTGGAAAACTATATTTTGTTTGAAAAATCTTGAAATGATTCACTATGACTCCCTAGAACCCGTCAAACACTGAATTTTCATAATGGAATGGACCGTAGGGGTTTGATCCATTACATTACAAATTACTGATTTCATATTTCACCATGTTCCCAATATAAAAGAGTCCTTAAATTTTTAATAAATTTCTAAATGACGAAAATTATCATTCTCAATCTGTATATAATGTTTAATCATTAGGATATATTCTTAAATTGGCATAAATATATTCTCATAATAATGATGAAATAGAAACCAATCATATATAAAATTCTATATTTTAGTCATTTTATTTATATAATTAACATTTTTCCATGGAATTCTCTACCTATTTTGATACCAAATAAAATAGTTAATTTAAAAATAAAATTTTGTGATATGGTAATTCACTTCATCATTACATAACCATATAGTTCCAATAAAATAAAAACTAGGGGAGAATAATCCCTACATTAGATGGATAACTAAATTTAAAATATAAAAGATAATCCAATTCAATTTGAAACTCTGTGAGATATGATCATTAGTATAAGTATTAATTCTATCTAAGAATATATAAAAAGTTTTTTTTTATTAAAATCAAGACAAGATACTATAATTATATAATTAATAAAACTAATAACTCTTTTAAATACACAATACAACAAGAAAATAGTTCTATAAAAAATAAAAAATATAGATTTAATTAGTAACAATGTTTATATAGTGTTGATACACTTTATGAATTATAGACACTACCAAGTACTACATTCTTTAATTATTAATTATTTCACATCATATAATAAATAGGATGTGAGATTAAAGTTAAAATATTTATATAAAAATTAAAAAAATTTATGTTATATATTTTTTTAATTTTCAGTGTGGATTTAATTTAAAATATAAAAACATGAAATGGGTATGAAAGATTTTTAGTTTTTGGGGAATAAAATCACCACTGTTATGTTGGGTTTGAAATAATCATATTACACTTATATAATGAAGTAGAAGAAATATAAAAATCCAAATCAATGTTCAAAATTTATTGATAAATAAAATCATGAAAACAATAAATGAATACCTCCATTAATGTGTACCTTACACCATAACACTATAGAAACACTCTTCATAAACACTTTATAAAGATCATATTAGATGTAGAAAAAATAAATCCCTATTATAAAGGTTTTCAAGAGAAATACTGAATTGATTTCCATACGTGTGTGACTTCTCTTCTCACCATGAAATGCTAGTGCCTATCTAGGTATGTGTGGATGGGAGACATAACTTCATAATGAGTGAGTTTTGACCAACTATATAGAAGAGTCACATATGAAACGACAGTTAATGAACACTTATTATTTTTATAGATCCTTATAGGTCACTCATTGAGTGTTCATGCATTTACTCCTTGATTATAACACATGAGTAAATTACACTCAGATAATTCATGCAACTGTTACAAGAATACACTAAACCCTCATTCGATTCATCACATGAAACATTTCATTTTTTATCGCAAATGAGAAAGAATCTTGAATGATAATAATTATCATTTGGATTCTATAATCAAAGGATAATATTTTATATCATAAAATATGATTGTAATCATCATTATTTATAGGATATCACCCCAAAGTATAATATGATTACATAAGACAAGGATATGGAATATAAATTTCATATATTATAATATAAAAAATCATCCCAAATGATATAGCCATAATACACCATATGTATATGGGATTTAGGTTATATCTTTTTCAATATCCCACATACAGTAAATCCTAAAATCCTTTCACTCCTTTTAACCTTATTTTATATCATATATTTCAATTGGTGAAATCATATAATAAATTCATTTTGGATATATTCCAAAAAACTTTTGGAATGAAATAATCAAATTCATCATGTATGACATAATATTATATTTCTTTTGAATACATATAGAATACTATTTTGGAAAAAATCTGAATAAATTTAATGCAAATCTCATATTTATACTCAGTCCCCATTGATTTAACCTTAATGTGTGACCCCATGGGCCTTTGTAACATTAAAAAATGTGAATCACTAGAGAAAAAAATGTAAGAAAATAAATACCTCAAGAAAATAATCAATTCTACTCAAGACCCAAAGGGGACTAGAATGATCTCCATAAAAAATATATTTATATTATTATGTCAATCAACTACATCATATTTAAGCATGGATTCTTATAAAATATTTTTCCCAAAAATTGAGTGACAATTGGACAAAGATTATTTAAATACCATGTGTTCTACTAATATATTCTCAAATATATGAGTATAGATTGACAAATTTGATAAAAACGTTACACTTCATTCACCTTTATGAATGACCACATCCCATATACCTCACTTGAATAGATAAGAACATATTTTTTAAAATCTACGTGTGATGATAAAATTACTCATCCTATAAAAATCAAGTTCCTAGATTTCATACTAATCATATTAGAGGAAAAATCCCACCTTGTTTGAGATCTAACTAATGAAATGTCCAACAACATACCCAACCACTATCTGATTTGATATGAATCAAGAAAATTGTGAGAAAGGTGTCAAAGGGTAGAGGTTATCATGATATTTATCTCCCTAGTATCAGGTAGCGGGGGATCTAAATATGATCCATTCACCACTAGTATACCAAATACATAGTGTGCAACACTCTTTGGGGTATATTGAATGGTTTATAAAGTGTAAAAAATCCAATTTATGCACCATGAGAGTATTAAATATCTTGATTAATGAATACTAATCTTGATTAAATTAACATCTTATCATAAAATATAATACTAGATAATGAATATTTTTTAGGGATAACTTAAAGTATTAATTTTAGAGGTTAATAATCATTACACTTCTTGAAATGTCTATTCATATATATTTATATACATCCAAAATAAAATAATTGTGAAGTAGGGATTTTAATTTTTATAACATGATATATCTTCATATTTTTAACCATATTTAATAATAATTAAAAAACCCATACAAAATAACCCATCTATCATATCAAATATTAGATACTTCTAGATTGGCCTTATGTTTTGCTACACTTTCTGATGTTTGGTTAACATATTATAAATATAAGCAATCCCTACCACATATATATCTAACCATCAGATAAAACACTCCCAATACACTCTTTAGTTATTTAAATCAATTAATTAAGAGATTTTGAATAATGGTGATATTTTGGAATCATATTACTAACATTAAATTCCTTGAACATATTCAAACTCCTTAACTCAACATCATCAAATGTTATAATGTCAACCTATGTTTTCTACTTAGAAATATTTTTCGTATAGTATTTTGGTAAATAATATAACTATATAAATCATATATTTCCCAAAAAGTATAGATACATAGACATTTATTACATATATATTACATATTATTAGATGAAAATTAATTATATTACACAAACACACATTGGAGAATCGTAAATGTTTAGTGCCTCTGGCATCTAGGCACAAAATCTTATCATTTCATGAAATATGTTAAACATATACCTTAAAGAGATTCCCATATAGAACTATTCTTTAAGACACCCTACATAAAACCATTACTTATAAATAAGGGAAATGAAACATCATAAAGGATGATATTAGATTCTCAGTATGGGTAAAAAAGAGAGATATCAATATATTATGAGCATAAGGATATGAGAACATGTGAACAACATTTAAAAATCACACCCTTTGTATCATAGATCTTAAACATAAGTCATGTAAGAAATCATGGAAATTAAAAATACATAAATCATAATGGAATCTATGAACATGAAACAAAATAATATAACATTTGGCATAAGGAATATATTTGTGTTATACACAAAAGAATAAAAAATCATTTCCCTAGTTGTTCAAGGAATATTTCCAAGACTATCATAGTGGATTGGTTTCACTCCACAATCCATCATAGTAGTCAAATTTCACCCCTAAGATTATAATATTAGAATATGTACCTTTCTGATTAGGATTCACTTCCCATTTTATTCCTATCTATCTCATGTGATATCAATATTTACCCAACGCATTGGAGGCTGATATAGGTCCAAATGATCACATAATGAAAATAATACATATATGTGCATACAACCATAAAAAATTCGCTATAATAGAACCCATGAAATGAAATGGGTTTCATAAACATTTCATTATAAAATAAAATATTTAAAAAGAAATAGTTCTCATAATCATTTCATCATTTCATCAAATCATAACCTGTGAAAAAAATAAGCGGGTTTCATAAGCATTTTATCATGTTATAACCCATGGAAGTGAAATAGGTTTCATAAAAATATTGTCATAAAAAACCTAAAAAATTAGAAGAAAGAATAATAATGGTATCCTAGGATCATATCCTTTTTAAATCATAAGTAACATTTGAGGACTTTATCATAGATGTAAAATTATTTTTAAAGACAAATCACTTGAAACATTTCTTGAGGAAAATATCCATTCTTTGAAAATCACCATTTTTGAAATTAAAAATTCATAAAATATTATTAAAACCCATTTATTGAAAATTAAATATATTAAATATAAATTAATCTCAACTAAAATAATGGTAATTACTTTAGGGGATTTATATTCATTCTGTACATGTTAAAATAAATAATCTTTTCATATTTTTTTGATAAAATGCAAATGTGAATTGTTTGAAAAATTACATGAATATTCCTTTAATTTTTTTTGTAAAAAATTAAAATATGGGTAAATATTTCCTTAATAATATTTTTATAATGTTATAAATATTTATGATCTTTTTAAATCATTATTTAGGAAGAAAAATGGTTTTTTACTGAAGAGAGAAATAAATATTGTTTTTCTTAGAAATATTGTTTTGAACTCTTGAGTACATAAGAAGAGGGAAATGAATGGAAAACATGTATTCACATGAAATAAAAATAGTATAATAAAATTAATGATTTTATAAAGAGATATATAATAATATTTAATTATAGAAAACATAATCATGAGTAATCATGATATACAACGAGATTGGAACATAAATCCCTTAGAAATTTGGTAATATTGAATTGTAAGCCCCATTAGAGAATAATGATAAATGTAACCTATAATATCAAGAACATAAATAAATTCATGATATTAAATGACTAAGGTACTATATATACACAGCATTAAAAACTATAGGTGCATACCATAACATATGTCTTAATGAATAAAAATTGAGACAAAAATCCCTTACCACTTGGGTAACTATTAAACTGTAAATGCCATAAAAGAGAGATACTAAAATTGATATGAAAATAGCACAATTTTTTATAATATGATTATTTTAATAAATTAATGGTTTTTATAATCACCACATAATGGAAATACGAGGTGAAAATTGAATGTGTATCACATAAGTAAATAGTGAGACAAAATCCTTTACCTTAAGTCTGGAATTTCGTAGTACACATTAAAAACTTATGTATAACAAATATAAATTTATTAAACATATATAATATAAATAGTCATATATATAATAATATATATTATTTTATTACATATTTTTATTAACCATTTATTTATAATTCTATCTTAATGTCAAGTTTTGAGTAATAACTGATTTTGTTTTTCGTATATGTTTTGATGTGTAAGTTTTGGTCATATTACTTTGAAAATCATTCTATAATCTATAGAATTTTAACCATGATATAAATAACAAAAAAACACACCCAAATATATATATATATATATAAATTATATATGTTTTTAGAGTAATCAATAAATGTTAGAGATAGAAAATGAAATACACCCTTCATGGAGATGGTTGATCGTATGCACAAATGAACACCTTTTTAATTTTCTTGATGGATTGATAGAGATAAAGGTAAATAATTTATTACCATTAGATAATAATTTTATATCAAATATATCACATAGTTTTGTTTAAACCATCCTTATTAACTTACTTGTAAAGCGTGAAAGAATCACATCACTTCACAAGGGAATAGTCCGTCATACACACGAGTGATGTTATCATAGTCCCACCAAATGGAATATAAAGACGTATATGTGATATAGTAATTAAATAAGTATAATAATATAGTATATATAAGATATAAATATTTAATACATCATTATATATAGTAGTGAGAGGTGGTTATGTTAAATGAAAAACATTGGTTCGTGAGGCGGTAGTTTATCATACCCACGAATGATGATTTCATATCCCAATTGATGGAAGATGAGATGGTTATTGGTCATTAATTAACATAAAAAATATCAGTATATGGAATATAATAATTTTTTTATATAATAATATTTTAATAATAATTTAATTAGGTGGATGAAAAAATAAAATAAAATGCATGGTTAGGGGTGTTATCTCTTCTTCGGACAACTTCTTTGGTTTGCTCCAAATGGATTATTTGGTTGGATTTATGACCAAAATAAGGCTCATTAGAAGTGAGTAGGTAATTAAGGATGTTATTTGAGTTGGTATTGGACTAAAGAATATATTATTGAAGTGTGAATATGAGAGGAGAATGGGTGGTCATTTATAAGTGAGTTGAGTGGCACACTTGTAATGTTTTGAAAAGAAAATGGTGTACCCACAGTTTTCAAAATAAAAAGGCTCCAAAATGAAAAAGTATTAATCCTATAATATATATGGTAGAAATAGGGCCTTATAAAAGAGTTTTAAAAAGTTTTGGTTCATTTTAATCCTTATATATTTAGTTTAACCCGCAATAAACCCATTTTACTTTAACTACAAAAAATAATTTTTAATATTTTTACAATTAATTAAAGAAAAAATTAATATAAAATTATTAAGAAATAAAAATTATAATAATTAAAAATATGGAATAAATTTTTCCAAATTCCATTTATATTATTATATAATTTTAATATAAAATTAAACCTACAGATGCGATGAGAAAGCATTTTTCCTATGAGAAAAATGTTCAAAAGTGCTTAAAATTTTTATATAAAATTTAAATATGCAAATCAATAAAATTAACTAAATTGAATTAATTGATATATAATTGAATAATTTTTTATTTTAAACCCTTTTTAAATTTTTTTATATCCTTATAGATTCTTTAAATTAATATCCAGTTCTCAATAAAACAAGTAATTTTTACTATTTACTAAAAAATTCATCTTTTCAGAAAAAAAATAAACCCTAAGATAATTTTTACATGATGAATTCAAGTATTATGTTCATTTTATCAAATTAATTTACTAAAAATTTCAAAAATTAATTTTACTACTCTTAAAAAGAAAGAAATGAAAAACATTGTTTTTGAAAAAAATGTATTTTCGAAACATATAAAGACTTTTCTAAAAGTTAAGTACCATTTTATCACTATGTTTTATTTATATAAAAAATTATACTTAATATTTATAATGTAGTTATTAATATTCATATTGTTAATATAAATTTATAGTTTGTAACAGTCACATTTAAATAATAATGTTAATAATGTATCATGATTTTTGTATAACTCAATGTAATGTGTAACACAAGCTAAACTTGGTGTTGGGTGAAAACTAGGATATCAAAAAAAAAAATTAATTTATTCAAAAATAATAATTCATTAAAAAACGGAGTGTCTCATTCTACCCCATTAAATATAATTTTCCCTTAAAATTCATCACTTTGACACAAACAAATGATGATACTTATGCCTCTTAATTTACTGAGGTTCCCATATAACTTCTTCAAATGGATGGTTTCACCACCAAATATTGACCTGGTGAGTGGTATTATTTCATAAAAAATTAAATGTATGATCCAAATATCCACTGGTTGTTCCTTCTAAGAAAGACCATTCCCCACCTATACAAACGTTGATTTTAGTACATGTTAAGGGTCATGTATGTGCTTCCATAGGATAGATGCGTGGAACACATCAGGGACTTGATAGAGCTTCAGTGGAATTGCTAGATGATAGGCTACCATCCCAATATGATCAAGAATTTCAAAGGTACCTATATAGAAAGTTATTGGTTTATCTTTCTTTTTGAATCCCATAACTTTATTTCGTGGAGAAATTCTTAGAAACACCTTGTCACAAACTTCAAACTCCAGATCAAGTACGTATTTGTTAATATAATGTTTCTTACGACTATCTGTAACGACCCAATATTTATTTCAATGGAAATTAATTTATTATAAATATGTCATAATCAAATTATATCACAATATAATGAACTTATAGGTTCTATGTGACCTTTAAACAAAAGTTTGTCACTTCTATTATTTGAATTTTGAAAACATGACATACACGGTTGCGATTAGTAAGTTATTTAGATTCTGATAAAAAAATGTAATTTTTTGGTTAATAGAAACATACTACTATGAATAGTAACATAACATTACGAATATTGATATACCCAAATAAATAGTAACCTTACTTATGATATTATATAAAAAATATTCAAGTTGAAGTATGATATACCTATGTTTTGGAATAAGTAAATAATTGTTTTAAAAATGTTTTTTATAATAAATTATGATTTTAATTAAATATTAAATTAATCATAGTTAGAAAATTATTTTTAAAAAATGAACTTCATTTTTGGATTCTATATGTCAAAAAATGGTTAGGGTGAATTTTTGGTATTTTTTTTAAATACTTGAATTTTTGATGAATAGTGACATACCATAATTTGCAACATAAAATAAATACACAAATTATAGTGTCATGTATGATGTTCTACAGATGTAATCCCAATTGATTCAGAGTAAAATTATAAAATTACTATTCTTGGTCATGGAAGACTCACTATTCCTTTTCTTGTGGAGAAATAATAAATTAATGAATATAGTATTGAGAAATCCCCTCTCTCCTCAACAATAAAAACTCCCATCACTCCATCTTCTCTTTACTCCTATAAATCCTTGTGACTTCTCCACATTCTGTCCAAATATCCTCCCAACCTTCTCTCCCACATCTAGAAAGCCTCAGTCTCACTAAAATACTAAAACCTCCCCCTTAAGGAGGCTCTCATGGGAGTTTGGTTCAAGAGGTAAATTCCTCTTTTCAATTCTTTGTATTTCTTTTGAAGTTCATTTGTTTTAATTTTCTTTTATTACCTATCCTTATACAAATGTTTTGATGACTCTAGTAACTTAGATGTACTGAAATGTTTTCCTGACAGTGGAATAAGTTATCATCATCTCTTTCTTTTACCTTCTTTTATATTAGTACTAAGAACACCATCCGAGATGTGCCAATTTACCACATTCAAGGACGATGGGATTTTGACTTCTATTATCATTCTCGATTTTTGTCATGAAACCATTGTTGTTATGGTTTAATCAGATTATTATATATGTAATATATCCTATTTATTGTTCTGTAATCCCTTTGTACAATTGGAATTATGTTATAAAGAAAAACAAATTCGTTGTAATCAAAACCCACAAATTAACCAAAATAGTTATCATTAAATTTATATGTAATAATTCATCCTCATGCCTAGAAACCAATTTATATTAAAGTACACTAAATCCTATGTTTGATCATAAATAATATTTGAATTCAATTCTGATGATTTACATCCATTCCACATGAACTCCATTAATAAAGAAGTAGTGAACCGATTATGAAAAATAAACAAAATGAACACTACGGAATGGAGAAATTCAATATAATAGCTTATAAATAAGGTCATAAATAAACTAAAGAGAATTATGATAAACTAAATAATTGTCTAATAGGTTCTGAAATAGTTTATTAATAAGTATAATTATATATTCCAGGATCTTAAGTTCAAGAGCGGAACACGTTCGGATTTACTGTTAGGGTTTTTCCACCCAAACTTCCATTTTCATCGGGTTACATTTATTGTCTAATTACCTCAAGAGAACTCTTGTGTATTATTATATACTCCTCAAAACATTATTTCTGTGGGTTAAATATATGTTTACCAACCATAATCTTTCCTTATTTTATTTATTTTATACGTTTAAAAAGGAACTTTTGAAATGGTTTCTGAAATACCAGCCCGAACCAAGGAAATTTCTCTAATTCTTACATTCTTTCAAGGGAACACTATAATATGCATTTGGAAACCATTATATTTATAAAATAGCTAATTTTATTATTAAAATAATATCTTACTTCACTTCTGGTTTTATAAAAATATTTTTCCAAAAGAACTCTTCTTTTTTAAAGTAAAAGAGTATTTATATCAAGATTTACTTGAAGATTTTATAACAGTATGTTAAACTGTTTCAACACTCTAATTGAATCATATGTATTATTGGGATTAGTATGGCATGTTATCATCTACCACATTTAATTGAATGGTTTATGATTATTTTGGATTTGAATTTTCTATCTTAAAACCATTCACCAATTTACTCCGAATGGTTAGTGGTTATGCTTAATGTTCGGGGAATGTTATATTCATTTCATATATTAATTTAAATATGAATATATATATTGTTTATGTTTATCCCCATTCATATGGAGAATATATTGGACATAGTAAGTGTCATGTGGTGCCCACTATAGCCTCTCAGTGCGTCGGTAGGTCTCATGAGACAAACTACGGTCCTGACACAAGGCCCTAACAAAATGATTATTTATGGTCTTAGAACAAGGCCTTGATGGTTTGGTTATGGTGTCCATCATTATGAATTCCATCATTATGAAAATAGTATTGATGTTTCATGTGGTTATTCGACTAGTATAATACCCATGATTATTTTATATTATAAAATATTTACTCAACTCATATTTCTGCCATATTATGTTCAATTTTTTTAAAGGCACGTGTTTTCAATTATTCACCATGTCTAATGGTTATGTTATCTTTGTCTATATTTCTTACCCTTACCGAGCATTTGATCTCACCCCTTTCTTATGTTTCATTTTATTAGGACACAATTTTTTTTATTATATATGACATGATTAAATAACATAGGAGTTATGGATGTTGTCTAAAGAGTTTCTATGTTGTTTTTCTTTTCAAGTTGTAATATTGAACATAAGTATGTATCTTGTTTCAAATAATACTAAACTAATCAGTCCGTTGGGATGCTTGTTCCTTGTTTATATGCCAATGTAATCAAATAAGGCACAGACTCTGAGAAACTTGGGTCAGGTCCTTATAGTTGGTATCAGAGGAAGTTTTATAGAAAACATGGAAACCAAATTTAGAAAACATAAATTAGGGAAGAGTCCCAAAGATAGTGTTTGAGGATAAACATACAAGAACGTCCTGGTATTTTGGTAAGTAATAGATTATTTGGATCTTTCAAGCAATACATCCCTGTCTGGATACGTGTAGGTATAGGTAGCTCTGGAACAGATGTACCTAGGAGTGAATGCTCTGAAAAAGAGTTTTGGGCTTGGCCTGGGGTATCCTAGTACATGAAAATGGTCCTTGATACACTCATGGTTATGATACTCCCATGGGGTTTTCTTAGGATAATTCACATTTTCTTTACAAGCCATTATGAAGGATTAAAATGTGAATTTTTCCTCAAAGATACCATGTTTATGATTAAGATATTATCTATGAATATAAATTCTATTTATGCTAAGTATTTTTGTACATTGAGATTATAAATTATTATTCATACCCTAATCTAGTGTATGCCATTATTTAGAAATGAAACTTAGTGGAATGAATGGAAACCACACGAACGCGTGTGTCCCCTGTAGGGATTTCCCACCGATGCAAGATAATGATATTGGCTATGGTGCAGTGACTAGTGCCGGGAAACTTTTAACTATACTAGGAAAACATACTTAGGTTATGAATAATAACCTTACCCGTATGGAGCATCTAGATTCACCATGTTGATGAGCTATTTATATTGCTTTTGGAGGCAACAACCTCAATAATTAAATGGGACTATAAACCCATTTTTAGCAGAGCAGTGGATATGTTACCTAGAGAAGATATTTCTCACTTTGAGATGTAACAAAATAGAGAAGGTTGTCATGGTAGTTTACCATCTAACATGACATGTGGATAATTGGTGGCCATTAATCCAAAACACAAATGAGGAGGAAGAAATAAAAGAGATGGAGTGGGGAGATTTTAAGGAAATATTATTAGAAAAATATTTCCCTCGTGAATAGCGAGAAGATATGTAAAGTAAATTATTGAATACAAGGTAGATAAAGTGTGAGAATATTTCCAAGTATGAAGACAAATTTACGAGGCTGGAAATGCATGTTGCAGACTAGATACGTAATCCAAGGAGAAAAATTGATTGATTATTTGATGGTTTGAAACCATTCATCTAATGGTCTCATGTTTCCCAGAATTTCTCATCATATGAAGATATAGTTTCATGTGCTATCAAGATAGAAAATGAATTATCTATTTCTTATGACCTTAAGGGAAAACACGATAAGAAGAGGGATGCTGAAAATTCTGGGAAATAAAACAAGGAAATAGGGATAAAGGGAAGATTTTAATTTCCATCATGTAGTAATTGTGGGAAGAAAATCCCTAGAACATGCCTGAAGGGAATGAGAGTCTATTAGAAGTGTGGAGAAAAAGGCCACCAACCTCGTGATTGTATGGGGAATAAAGAAGATACCAATGTTCAATGCTACAATTGAAGGGAGGTGGGACATTATGCACATGAATATCCTAAGCGTTAGGTAAATGTTCCTTAAAGAAGGCCTAGGGAGTAAGTACAAGCTTATTCGGTCACAACTACAGAGGTTTAAGTTCCTAATGAAGTAGTGACATGTACATTGATCGTTTCATCAAACAAAGCCAATATATTATTTGATTATGGATCACCGCATTTATTTACATCTTTCTAGTTTTCCAAGAAAATTAAATATGTCCAATTTGATTTAATAAAGGATTTATCAGCCAAAAACCCTAGTGGATGTATCATTACAAAAAAGGCGTGTCAATTAGTCCCCATCATGACACATAAATTTTCTTTAGGTGCTGACCTTATCATCACACCAATAACTTAATTTGATATAATTCTTGGTATGAATTGGATGTAAGATTATGATGCGAAGATCTATTTCAAGAACAAAAAAGTTACAATTTTTGAGAATGGTGTGGAATTCATTATCATTAGAGTAGAAACATCACCATCTTATTCTCATCTATATACACCCCTAGTCGATCTACTAAATTAAATTATTGGATAGAAAGAGAACCCAATATCTATGGGTGATTAAAGAACTATTCAAATTGAATATGTGCATGTTGTACAAGAATATGTTGATGTCTTTCCATTGGATTTACCTAGACATCCTATAGAGTAAGAAATTGAGTTTTCCATTAACTTAATTTCGGTTTCAAGGCCCATATCAAAGACCCCTTATAGAATGGACACTGTGGAGTTAGTGGATCTAAAGAAACAACTAGAGGGATTGAGTGATAAAGGGTTTATTTTCCCCAGCGTTTCCCCATGGGAAGCCCATGTTCTTTTCATTAAGAAGAAAAATGGGTCTATGAGGTTGTGCATTGACTAGTGGGAGGTAAATTCTATAACAATAAATAACAAGTATCCCCTAACTCACATTGTTGATTTATTTGATCAACTTCATGGAGCCCAATATTTTTTGAAGATTGATCTTCGATCTGGATATCATCAATTGCTTGTGAGGAAGTAAGACATTCAAAAAACAGCATTCCGAACCATGTACGAGAATTACAAGTTTATTATAATGCCATTTGGACTAACTAATGCACCATATGTGTTCATGGATCTAATGAAAAGAGTTTTAAAGGAGTATCTTGATGACTTTGTGCTGGTGTTTATTGAGAATATACTGGTATACTCAAAAAGATATGAATGACATGAAAATCACTTGCACACTATTATGAAGACTCTGAGAAGAAATGAATTATATGGGAAATTTATCATGTGTGATTTTTGGCTCCAATAATTTTCTTTTCTAGGCCACATTATCTCTAAGTATAGAATATATATCGATCCTTTGAAGACAAAGGTTGTGAAAGAATGGCCTACTCCAACGAACATAACTGAGGTACGTTGTTTTATTGGTTTAGCAGGTTATTATCACCATTTCGTTTAGAAATTTTCCTGTTTGGCCAACACAATGACCATGCTCACACGAAAAGGGGTTCAGTTCGTATGGAAAAATGAACATGAAGAATGTTTTGAATAATTGAATAGGAGGTTAGTGAATTCTCCAATCCTAACCCTACCATCATGGAATGATGGATTTGTTATCTATAATGATGCATCAAAGAAAGGACTTGGTTATATCCTTATGCAGAATGATCGTGTGATTTCCTATGAATCTAGGAAGCTAAAAATTAATGAACAAAACTATTCAACTCATAATATTGAGTTAGAAGTGGTAATATTTTCTTTGAAAATTTATAGACATTACCTATTTGGAGAAAAATGTGAGATATATACATATCATAAGAGTTTGAAATATATATTATCACAGAAATAACTAAACATGAGACAAAGGAGATGGATTGAGATACTAAAATATTACGAATTCACAATATTCTACCACACGGGGAAAGAAAATAAGGTAGGATATGCTTTGAGTAGAAATAAAAATGGAATTCTGAACAAGATGAGAGTTAAAAGGGATCCTACATTCATAGACCTAGTAAGTATGGATATGGGAATTATCAAAGAAGGAAACACATCATTACTTTTTCAAATGGTTTCCAAAAATTCTTTACTGGAAAGGATAAAATGTTCTCTGGTGGATTATGGGGTGTTTTAAAAGAAAATTAAAGTTGTAAATGATGGGAAGTTGACTAACTTAATATATGAAGGTTACATTTTGAATTTTGGGAAGATTCTTCATGTTCCCTCTATTCATGAGCTAAAGAGGGAAGTATTGGATGATGCTCATATCTCTAATTTTTTAGTACACCCTAGTAGCATAAATATGTATAGAGATCTAAAGGAACATTTTTGGTGGGAAATCATAAAGAGGGATATTGTTGATTATGTGTCAAGATGTTTGGTGTGTCAATAGGTGAAGGCTGGAAGAAAATGTCCTGGAGGAGTCATCCAACCCCTTACCAATCATATGTGGAAATGAGATGATATTAAGATGGACTTTTTCATGGGGCTACCAAATACTCCAAGAAAGAATGATGTGATATGGGCCATTGTTTATCGTATTAAAAAATCCAAACATTTTATTTCTATAAGAGAAGATTTACCAATTGAACATTTAAAAAGACTATATATTAATGAAGTTGTAAGACTTCATGGTGCACCCTTATCAATTGTTTCGGATCATGATCCCTGTTTTACATCACAATTCTAGAAGAAGGCCCTAAATGCTAATCTTTATTTGAGCACTACCTACCACCCAAAAACTGATGGACAATCAGAATATACTAATAAAACTTTGGAAGACATGTTGAGGTCTTGTTCATTTGACTTTCAAGTCATGTGGGATCAATATTTACCCATCATAGAATTTTACTATAATAATAGCTTCTATTCAAGTATTCAGATGGCACCATATGAAGCGTTGTATGAAAAGAGATATCGTACACCAGCTTTCTGGGATGGTTTTGGTGAAAGAAAGCACGTAGGCCCATATCTTGTTGAGGAAACAACGAAAAAGGTGAAGATTATACAAACCCATATAAAAAAATCTCAAAGTAGGAAAAAGAGATATGCTGAAAACTGATGGAAGAATTTTTATTTTCAAGAAGGATATCTTGTTTTCTTAAAGGTATCTTTAAGGAAGGGTATTATATGATTCGGTAAGAAAAGAAAATTTAGTCCCAGGTACATCAGACCCTTTGAAATTATGGATCGAATTGGAGCCGTAGCTCACCATTTAGAAATTCCTCCAAGTCTTTCCAAATTTCACAATGTGTTTGACATGTCATTGTTAAGGAAATACAAGTTAGACCCAACACTTGTAATCACCTATAAAAAAATAGAACATGATCCTGAACTTTTTTTTTGTGAAGAACCAATCATGATTATTGATACCAGAGAATAAGTATTGAGAAATTGAACTAATCGTCTAGTAAATGTTAATTGAATGAACCATAAGATGGAAGAGGAAATATGGGAGCCTAAGGAGCTTATGTTGAAGACATACCCGAATCTTTTTAGGTAACAATTTTGTGAATTTTGAGGATGAAATTTCTGTAAGTAGGGGAGAATGTAATGACCCAATATTTTTTTTTCAATGAAAATTTCTTTCTTATAAACATGTCAAACTCACATGAAATCACAATATAATGAACTAATAGGTGCTATGTGACCTTTAAACATAATGTTTTCACTTCTGTGATGTGAATTTCAAAAATCTTACATACATGGTTGCGATCAGTAAGTTATTTGGAGTCTGATAAGGAAAACATAATTTTCGGTGAATAGTAACCTACCCTTATGAATAGTAACATACCCATATGAATAGTGATATACCCTAATGAATAGTAACCTTACTAATGATAGTATATAAATATACTCAAGTTGATGTATGATATGCCAATGTTCTGGAAGAAGTAAATAAATGTTTTAAAATTGTTTTTTAGAATAAATTATGATTTTAATTATATATTAAATTAATCATATTTAGAATATTATTTTTGAAAAATGGACTTTATTTTTGGATTCTTCACATCAAAAAATGGATAGGGTGAATATTTTGTATTTTCTTGAAATACTTGAATTTTTGATGAATAGTGACATACCATAATTTGCAAAATAAGATAAATACCCAAATTATAGAGTCATGTATGATGTTCTGATGATGTAAGACCAATTGATTCGGATTCACATGATACAATTACTATTCTTGGTCATAGAAGACTCACTATTCCATGTCCTGGCGGGAAATAATATATTAATGAATATAGTATTGAGAAATCCCCCCTCTCCTCCACTGTAAAAACCCCCATCACTCCCTCTTCCCTTCACTCCTCACAACACTTGTGACTTCTCCAAATAATTTCAAAATATCCTCCCAACATCCTCTCCCACTTCCATCAAGACCTGGTCTCACAAAAACAACAAAACCTCCCCCTTAACGAGGCTCTCAAGGATGTTTGGTTCAAGAGGTAAATTCCTCTTTTCAATTCTTTGTCTTTTCTTTCAAGTTCATTTGTTTTCTTTTTCTATTATTACCTCCACTTATCCAAATTTTGTGATGAATCTAGTAACTTATATATACTGGAATGTTTTCATGATAGTTTAAGAAGTTATCATCATCTATTCCTTTTACCATCTTTTATACTAGTAGCAAGAACACTATCTAAGATGTGTCAATTTACCACATTCAAGGACGATGGGATTTTGACTTCAATTATCATTATAAATTAAGTTCATGAAACCATTATTATTATAGTAAAACCAGATTATAATATATGTAATATACATTATGTATGGTTCTTTAATCCCTTTCTACAAATTGGAATAGGTTATTAAGAAAAATTAATTCGTTGTAATAAAACCCACAAATTAACGGAAACAATTATCATTACTGTTTTATATAATAATTTTTTATTTATTCCATGTAACCAAGTTATATAAAAGAAAAATAACACCTATAAATGATCATAAATAATATTTTAGTTCAATTCTTGAGATTTACATCCATTCTACATGAACTCCATTAATTAAGAACAAGTGAACTGATTAGGAAAATAAAGAAAACGAACACTGCAGAATGATGAAATTTAATATAATAACTTATCATAAAGGGTACAAAGGAACTAAAAAGAATTATTATAAACTAAATACATGTATAATAGGCTTATAAATAGATTATTAATATGTATAATTTCATATTCTAGGAGCTTATGTTCAGTAGCGGAACACGTTCGGATTTAGGGTAACAGTTTTCCACCTAAACATCCATTTTCATCCGAGTTACTTTTATTGTCTAATTAACAGAATGAAACTTTTTTGTATTGTTATATAATCTTAAATAAATTATGTGTGTAGGATATATTTTTTTTTACTAACCATAATCTTTCCTTATTTTATGGATTGTTATTATTTTTAAAAGGAACTTTCAAAATTGTTTCTGAAATACAAACCCGAACAATGAGAATTTCTCTAATTCTTACCTATTTTCAAGGGAACTCTATAATCTATTTTTGGTGACAATTATCTTTATAAAATCACTCATTTTATTATCAAAATACTATCTTAATTAACTTCTGGTTTTATACAAATATTTTTCCAAAATAACTATTTTTTTAAAGTAAAAGAGTATTTATCTCAAGATTTACTCGAACATTTTATAAGAGTATCTACATATATTTCAACAATCTTTTTGACTCTTATGTATTATTGGGATAAGTATGTCATGTTATTATAATAAATATTAAATTTAATGGTTTATGATTATTTTGGCTGTGGATTTTCTATCTTAAAACCATTCACCAATTTACTCTAAATGGTTAGTGTTTATCCTTAATGTTTGGGGAATATTATTTTCATCTAATATATTAATTTAAATATGAATGTATATGTTCATTATGATTATCCCCATTCATATAATTAATTAATTAGACCTAGTAATTGTGGGGTGGGGCCCTCTATAGCCCCTCGGTGCAACGGTAGGCCTCATGAGACAAACTACGGTCATGGCCCAAGGGCTTGACAAAATGATTATTTATGGTATTGGCACGAGGCCCTAACGATATGGTTATGTTGTCCCACATTATGAATCCACTCATTATGAAAATATTATTGATGGGTTATGTGGTTATTCAATTATTAGAATACCCAAGATTATGTTACATTATGGAAATATTTACTCAACTCATATTTCTTCCATATTATGTTCAAGTTTATTTTTAAAGGAAAATGTTTTCAATTATTCACCATGTCTAATGTTTATGTTATAATTATCTGTATTTCTTACCCTTACTGAGCATTTGAGCTCTCCCATTTCTTATGTTTCGTTTTCTCAGGACATGAAGGAGTTTATTATGAATGACATGCTGAAATAACCTAATAGTTATGGATATTTTCTACGGAGTTTCTATGATGTTTTTCTTTCCAAGTTATAATATTGAACTTATGTATGTATCTTGGTTCCAATAATACTAAACTAATCAGTCCTTATGGATTCTTGTTCCTTGTTTCTATGCCAATGTAATCAAATAAGGCACCAGATCTAGGCCACTAGGGTCGGGTCCTTACACTATGTGTTTCTTTTAAGTGTTTCTCATTGTATATAACATTATCCACCATTTATTCATCTAGCTTAGGCCCCAATATATTTGTTTCTACAACTTCATTCCAACACATTTCATACCTACACTCATTTATATGGTGGGAATCATAAAGATCTATCTAAATGATCATGTGAAATATATTGTTTTTTGAGAACTCAAGTAGAGGAAGGTATTGATCCCCCCTCATTTAAAATCCATATAAAAAGATTTTATAATATCCTATAGGGCTTTAATTGTTCTCATAGACTAACCAAATTTCTAATGGTGATATGCAGTGAAAAAGAACATCTCTATATCCAGATCCCATTGAATACCTCGTAAGGAAATCAAGGAATACATTAGATCCTGATTAAATTCAATGGAATATGGTACTCAATGAAACCTTAAAAATTCATTAATTTATATTCCATTAATCAGATCAAGAGAGACGTATTTTATGATAGAGATTTAGTGTGATGAATTTGTAAGGTGATTGAATAAAAACCATATAGAATTATTACCTTTAGATACTTTGGGGAGTCTGATGACAAAATATATGGTGGGTTTTCCCATTTCCATTCTTGAATAGGAAATGGGTGTAATACAACCTTATATTTTTATCTCTCAACATTAACTTTCAAAAATAAAAATCACTAAGATATGAAATCTATGATATCCTTCCTCATTACATCGCAACAGAAATACTCATTCAAATAACTATATATCTTCATACCTCAATGATGAATAAATAATGTAGAACTATGAAATTTCCTAAACAAATCCTACAAATCTAGTATAGAAGGAACACATAAAAATTTACCAAACCAATTCATTCCATCATAAACAAGGTTTAACTAAGGAACATTTCTAACCTTATTTTGTTGCTCTACATCTTCCTTCCTCACCTCTGCAATATTTACATGGATAGATGGTTGAACATTCAATTGATAAAAATAATATTTATCCACTTTATTATGGATTTTCAGTTATATCTTTTTCATATAAAAAAATATTGGATATCTTGTGATTCCTATAATGGATAAGCTAGCATAATCATTTCGACTCAAGGCCTCAACCACTTTTTTCTCATTATAGGGTGGTAATATATTGAGAATTCATAATATTTAACCATCTCTAATCATCATATCTAGTGAATATTCAACTACTTCTATGTGAATATATATTTTAAAATTTTTTGATTAGTAAATATATCATAATTTTCTTCATAATGATAATTTATCCATATCCTTATTGCCCAAATTACCACAACTAACTACAAATCATGAGTTGGGTAATTTTTCTCATGTACCTTCAATTTTCATCAGGTGTAATATATAACAATGTCATTTAGTATAAGAACACATCCTGATCCCTTCTTAGATTAATCACTATATATTAAACACTATTATCCTCTATAGGGTAATGTAATCTCTAGTGTAATGACTAATCATCACTTAAGTTATTTTAAATTTACCAAAAATTTATTTATCCAGAGGAACATGGATCCCTTTAGAGTTAACATGGTGAGCGGATTTGATAGTCCTGAAAAATTATCCTCAAACTGTTGATAATATCCAGATAAAACAAAAAAAGATAGATATCAGTCACAATGGTTGATCTGGGGCCACACTCATTATCCTCTATCATCATTGGATATATCCATATACCCTTTATTGAGATTATATAACCCAAAAAAAATAAAACCATTTGCAGCCAAAATTTACAATTTTTAAAATTTACAAATAGTTTCCCCTTCCTTAGGGTTTGTAGTACAATTATAAAGTGATCTTCATTCTCTTCCATCCTCTTTAAATAATTAATAATATCATCTATAAATACTACCACAAACTAATTTCTGAATTTCATAATGAACCATTCATTAAATCCATGAAGATAGTGGAGGAATTAGTAAGACCGAATGGAATCACTATATATTCATAGTGTCCATGCCCTATACCAAATGTTTTCTTAAATATATCCTCCTTCAAGATCCTGAATTATCGACATACATAATAGAGATAAATCTTGGAAAAGTATTTATCTCTATGTATTCAATCATATAGGTCATTAATATAGGGTAGAGGATACTTGTTCTTGGTCATGACCTTGTTCAACTCTCGATAATCAATACAGAGTTTCATAAATCCATATTAAAAAAAAAGAATAGGTTCACCCTTAGGTGACCCAATTTTCTAAATGAATCCCTTGTTATGGTTCTCCTGGAGGTGTTTCTTCAATTATTACTACTCAATTAGGGCAATTTTATAGCGAGTCTTTGAATTTGGTGTGGCACCATTTTTGGGTTCTATTGAGAAATCAACTTCATGTGTTGGTGGAATGTTAGAAAACTATTTTGTAAACACATTAAAAAACTCCCACTTAAAAAGAATATAATCAATTTTTATTTTATCTTCTAACATCTAAGTTAAATACCATTATTTAGTAGCAATAAAAACCCATACAATGAATTCTATTTTATCTATAAGTTCATATTTATTATTTCACTAATAGATTATCATAGGTTGGTTTGGAATATCAAATTTGACTCCCCTTAGTAATTGGTGTGGTATTTATTTTGATAAATAGAATCCATGCCTAATATAAAATCAAATTCAACCATAGGAATAATGATAATATTTTTAGGAAGAAAATTCCCACAAAATTTAACCAGAGAAGAGTCATAGACGTGGGATGTGACCATCATTACATTAGGGGTTTTCACTACTAATTCTACATCTAACCATTTGTGTAGAAACTTTATGGCGTTAAAAAATTCATCAGATTTGAAATTATGGGAAGATCCAAAGTAAAACAATACATTATTATTTCTATAGTGAATGGTAAGGGTACATTTCCTCACATCTTTGTTGCACCCCTCATCAAAAATAGTCATCTCAAGAGATTTCACTACATGTCTTGTCTTAAGAGGTTATTGACATCTATTTACATCCCTAAACATCATATTTGGGCACTAATAAGAATAATTCCCATAGTCATTTCATTATAACCCTAGAGTGTGGGTGTTTCATTTTGTGAAGCTTTCTCTCTATTTGAATCATTAGATAACTTCTTCCCATCAATTCAAAATTTTATTTCCCAATGACCTTCCCTTCCACACTTAATACTTTTACTAGTCTCATTAATAAAATCTCTTCCATGATTGTTCCCATACATTGATAATAAATGAAATCTCATCTTCTTCTCTCAATGATGTTTAGATTTTCCATTGAATTCCATTTTTCTATTCTTATCAAAACCAAGAGATTGATTTGCATGTCAAAAAACCATTTACACCTTGATATAACATAAAAAATCTATTCATAGATATTTAAGTCTCTTATGGATAATTCCCATTAGAGACTTGGTTTTAATCTACTGAATCATGGATCAAATTTACTTTCAGGTTTTATGATAATACCAGAAGTATACCTTGTATGTTTTTTAAAATTTTCCTCATAAGTACCAAATGATTCATAATAATTTTTATTTAGCTTAGATAACTCCTTATACATATTTTTATGAATAATACTAGAAACTAATTATAAAAAATAAGTTCTGGAACTCATCCCAATCCATAGAGTCAATTTCATCACGTTCTCTTGTATTCTTGATGATATTCCACCATTTATCTAATTTTCCATCCAAATTATAAACATCCAAAATGAATTGTTCATGTTCCAAACACAGGATAATAGAAAATATCATTTTAGTGACATTTATCCATTACTTATCAACTATAAGATCAACAGATCCTCAGAAATAAGCTGAGCATTTCATCATAAAGGACTCAACTGAACATTTTTCCATACTTTTCTTGTTTGGATGTTTAGAATGATTCAGGTATTGATAATTTTGTGTGATCTTATGAATGATATTTTTTATTCCAACTCCCATAATGTTTTTATACTATAGAGAAAAATCATTTCATTGTCTATCACACACTTCATTAACACAATTCCCTGAGGTTCCAGCCATTGAATTAAAATAGAAAGCATAGTATTACAAATAATAATCATAGTGGGTAACCACATAATGATGAATAATAACTTATTGGATATATAAACTATGACACATTCTTAATCTATTACACCTTGTTTTTACCCTAGGACTTTCATAGTCGTCATTTATTTAAATCATCCATGACAGTTTTTAAAGAGTCTGTGAATTTACAAAGAATATCTTCCAAGAGTGTCAAACTAGGTGTGCAGCATGACCTATTGTCATGAACCTGGTGACAATGGAGTCTAGATCAATGCCATATTTACAATGTTATTACCCTTAGGCACCTCTGTTCTGGATCCATATCCATTTATAGTATCCAAAAATTAATTTCATTTCATGGATACAACTCACCGTATCATTTACCAAAAATTCTAGAACATTTTCCTATACTTTGACTCATCCTTATACTAATTCTTATACATTTCCATAATAATATAACTAATGCTTCCACATCATAGTCTACAGTGGTTAACTAAACATATCATTTGATACCAACTATAGAGACCATGGATTTTTATACATAGATATTACATTGTTTTAGATTGATATTCATTAAATTAAACAAACACAAGCCTAAGGATTGTAAAGGTATAATTCATTTGGAAAATAGACCAAAAATATTATTATATCATGAAATAACTCTAAAATATCCCCCAAATATCTTCTATAAGATCCCAAACATTGTGGAGGTATGTAACTATCTAAATTTTGGTTCAAATATCTTAAAATGGGATAATGATGAGTTTACTAAATATATGAGGAGGATTGGGGGTATCACTGGTGTTTGAGACATGAAGGAAAGTGAAAAAGGACATCTATTACATATTTCATGGTTAGTGGAAACTGTGCACTAAAACCGTCCTATCTAGGAGGAGGGGTGCATAATTAGGTAAGCGGTAACATAGAGAAATCCAAACCTTGCGGTATTGGATAGAGGTGTTCAGTATAGTTGGTGATTTTTTTTCAAATCGGGTGGTCTCTCCATGTAACTATGCGACTTGGACCCCTCTTGTATAGATGTAGGCTAACAGTTGGAAAAGTAATTGTAAAACAATGCTGAAAAACTGTGCGTCCTCATAAAAGAGGGTTTTTAAAAATTTACCCCCACGGGATTTTAAGTGTTCTACCCAATTTCGTCCCCATACCATCTCCGTAAACCTTAGTGACAAGAAAAATGACCAAGGCCTCATAAGGATTGATCTCCGTCATTTCTAGGATGTTTGGAGTACTTTTGGATGAAAATCGATGCTTTAGGTAAGTCTAACACATTCTTTTGTTATCTTTCCTAGATTACGGATATTGGTTTTGTTATTATTATTCTAAATCCATAAAACCCTCTTTTTCTATTGGATATTAGAACGAGGCTTCTAAGGGTGCTATAATATAATTTAAATTCTAAGGTTAAGTGTTCGTTCATATTCATATTCAAGGTCAGTGGTCTATAATTTATATCCCATAGTCATGAAGTTGATTTTTACATGCGTAGTTGTGTTAATGATTTTCTCTTTTTGATAATTTGATTACCTTTGATATATTTGGTAAAATGGTTGTATAAATGATTAATTTAACACCTCATTATTCCCAAGGGATGCATTGAGGATGGCTAGACTGATTTGGGGCTACCCATGGGGTGCAACTACATTTACAAACTAGAAGAATTATTATGTTAAGAATAAAAATAACTTTTGATAATGTAGAGGCCCAATAAACATGTTGATGTGTTATTTTAGTTGATAAATGAATATTTAGAGTTGTGGCTAGACTTGGATAATGTCATAAGGCATTGTTTTTTATGTTATGAAATTGATTAGGTGTAATAATGTGGTTGTGCTAAATGAATTATGAATTGTACATGAAATGCATAGGTGGGTTAATCGACAAGGAATGATGAACATATTAAGAAGGTTAAATTCCTGTAAATTGATAAATTTGTTAATTGAGAAAATGTATGGAAATTCCTGAATATACTAAATCAGAAAATGAATGGGAATTGTTGAATATTCTTAATAGGTTAATGAATTAGATATAAAAATGAATTAAAAGGAATATAAAATGTAAATGATAATTATGATACTAGATTAAGGATTTATTTTAATCCACATGATTAATAGTTAATAAAAATTAATATTATGTGTATTGATTGAGTATATTTTGTGATGTGGTTATGTGGTAAATGGATAAATAAGTATTTGAACATGGCTTGGTGGTGTGTGCGATGATGGACTGAGGATCCTCCCACATGTAGTGTTGGATTGATGTTCTAAACCCAACCCCTAGAATGCATGGTTTAGGGAGTCAGACTAAGGATCTAGGTCCCTAATTATTGTATTGGAAGAAACTACATGGAATGAGGCTCCAAGGAAATTGGGATGTGTTTTTTTGTGAATTTATTATCCCAAGTGAGATATGGAACTTGTCTTATTTCCATATTCATGACAATTGACTGACTTGATTTGTATTATGTATGATTTAAATACTTATCCCATGGAAAAAATGATGAAAATTTTTAAAGTAAATATTGTTAACTATTTTAAACTAAGTATTCTTTGATACCTCTTTATTTATATAGTATTTTTATGTACTATATATTTAGACTTGATATTTTGTATACATAGTTGGTGGTGGCCAATTCAGTTGTACTCACACCCTACTTAGGTTGTCATTGTGTACCTGAGAAGACTTCATGGTTATAATCCAGGAAAAGGGAAAATGCCCTAGGATAGGGAGTTGAGTGGGCTTGGGATGTGCATGGATGAGGATCCTCACTCGGATTCAGGGCCCATTTTTGGGATTCTTCTGATAGTATTTATTTTGGGATTCCTTCAATTTTGGTACTGTAAGCATGGCATGAAATATTTATTGTTCGGTTGTGGTTTGTACCCCATTTGGTAAACTATTGGAAATGTATGTTCTAGTTTTTTGTTTTTGTTTCCTTCATTTAATATTATATATATTATGTCTTTCTATGATAAATATGGTATAGTTTCCCCACGTGATATGTTAGACCCTCATTTCTAGTCGGTAGCCTCTGACATACAGGGAGGTACACCTGAGGTCATGTGGAGACCTGGATTAGAGTACCTATATAGTGGATTTCGGGTTGAAGATATTACAAAGTGGAATCAAAGGAGGTTCATTTGTATAAATTACTGTTTATGGATGATATATAGGATATTAGAAATATTTGGTCCTTTGCAATGAGCTTGTGTATGGGAGTAGATGACCCATATACGAGGGGAAACCCAAGTACCCTAGGTGGGAATTGTTGTTCTTGATGTGTGTTATGACAATTGAATTATATTTCACCATTGTGTGATGCGCTAGTTGTGTGATGAAACTATTTTATATTAATTTTCTCATGGATGATATGGAATGATGTTCCGTATACATGCATCATAATAGAAACCAAGATATATAGGTGTCATGCATCATGGTAGGCACACATGGGAAGTATGTGTGGGACATGAAGGGTGGAATGCATTTCACATTCCTAAAAAAATTTGATGACAATAATGTATAATAAATATTATATGAATGAATAAATAGAGAGAATTTGAAATAATGGTTGAAGTATTTTTCTTAATGAACTGTTGTAAATGACCTAAATTATTGACCGTAATAAGTTTTTAAAGAGAAAGTGTACCTAGAAGAGAAATGTTTTCATTGTAAAATGGGAAACGGTTTAAAAATTGTGTCTAAGGAAATAATCATGACTATGTAATTTGGTTTAACACATATTGACCATGAACCACAGTAGGGATGGTTTTGGGTATTCTTCTAAGTTTGTTGATATCTATTGTGATAGTTTATGTGAGATGAGTTGTCCATGGATAGTGGAGAGGCTTATTTTATGTGAACTGTGGAAGATTTATGTCATGTATTCTAAGACATTTGTTTGGAATTGAAAAAACATTCCACCATTATGAAGTGTGTCAGTTGGGTGACAAGATGAAATCATTGAGAATTATCCACCAGCAATGGACTAAGAAAATCTATTTTTGTAAGACAATCGAGGGGAGTAGAAGTTCCATTAGAACTTTTATCATTTTATTATTTTTAAGGAATGAGACCTCGGGTGGGTCTTTCCAGGCATGCTTGATATGGGTAAAGAGTTTTAATTTTCACACACTACAACATTTGTTGGAGAGGGTGAACTCGAGTAACGAGCATATGTCAGGTTGAAACAATAAGGGACACAAGAAAATAGTATCCCTAGTGTTTTGAACTAACCCTGCGTATGAGACGTTGGATAGTGAGAGTGCCTTAGTTTGTAAACATTGGTGATTTTTATGTGATGGATAGAGGGGTGTTCCTTGTTGTAACTTTAGTAAGGTGGAGACTTCTAGGTTGAGAGGTATATTCTGATGACATAGGTGGTGAACCACGTGGGTTGTGATCATATAGGTTGTGATGGTTTTGGAAATGAATTTCCTTGTTTTTGGTTACATTAGTGGTAGTTGTGTTGTTATGGGCATATAAAATAGTGTAAATTCTTCCTTCAGTGCATTGGATGTAGTGTTTATGAATAGGTGAAGTAGAGTCAGTCATGAGTGGCGACTTGATATACGTTTAATGTATATGGACTATAGAGAGTTCCTAGTGGACTTTTACCCCTAACCCTTGGTTTTGATGTTGGTATCATTCCACCCTTGAGAGAAACACATGAGAGGGGTTGAACCTATTGTTAGTTCTCTTGGGTTTAGGTTTTGGATTTTTATAGGTATAGTTTGGAATAGAGGAATAAGTGGGAAGATCAATGGTTTTGGAGACAAGACTCAAGTTGTGACTATGAGTTGATAGTGTTGGGAAAATCAAGGGTAACCTCGAGGGAGGTTATCCCAGTGTTGCAAGTGTCTTGGGAATTGAAGAAGGGGGATGTTTCATAGGTGGATTCAATGCATAGTGAGTACCATTGAGTTTCATTAAATGGAATGACTGTGCCATGGATTCTTTCAAATAGACAATTGTGCGATTATATTTGGTTTTAAGGTTGGTTTGGGAAGGTTGGATCGGTTGGATGTTTGAACCATTTGTTTGGATGATTATTAATGGAGGACTCAATGTTGATTTTGAGAAGACGATACAAGGATGATAGAATCATGAATGAATAATTTTTTATGAAGGTGATATCCAAGGATAATATGGTCATGTGGTTTGTCTTGTTTTTATGAATGGTTTGGTTTTTGGGTGAGATGTTGTGAATTACTTGAGCTCGATGAGGCTGACAGATCAGAAGGCATTGACAAGTGAGTAAGCTGACATTTGGACTAGGATTGGATGATGTTTGGATCATGTGATCTAAATTGAGTTTAATTACGTGGTCAAAGGAATGTGTAGGATATTGAGGGATATGAGGAGGTACATTTGTGTGAACATTTTTGGAATGCACGATGCCATTTTTGATATGTCCATTAGTGGTTTGAAAGTAAGTTCATGTCATTTTCCATGAAACCAGGAAAAGGAATTGGGTATGTGAGAATCTATTTAGTTTTGGATTGGTGTGATAAATCTTTGAGTTTATGTTAGTAATTTAAAAATTCATGCTGTAAGAACTATAATGGTGTGGCAGTGGTATGGCCAAAGAAAACTATGGTTCATGACTTCTTGGTAGAGAGTCATGAAGTTGTGGTGAGTTTGGATAGTAACCTCACTTGAGTTGTGGTGGCTAGGTGTTGATGAGATGTTACAGGAAGGGAATCACGAGACATTCGATAGGTTAAGGTATTCCTATAATGGGAGGTCCCATTTATGATGGATAATTTGTGGTGGTGTTCGTCAAGAACTTCCAATAGTACTTTTTGCTAGTGACAATCATGCCCAACATATTGAAATCTTCCAGGGTACACTATGAAATATCTAGATTTACACCTAGTGACTTGAATGTGTTTTGGTTGGTCAAGGTACATCTTTTAGGTTAACTCATGGGGTTGTATGTGAAAAGTTGAATGGTGGTATGTACACAATCAACAGTTTACAGGTGAGGTTTTTGGGATGGATTGGGTGTTGACCAATTCCTTGGGTTCCATTTTGAAAAGTTGGAAACGAGTTTTGGGTGATATTTTTTTTGTTCTGGAAAAAAGATAGCCAAACACATCCAAGTTTTGGGGTTTAGTATAATTCCCCTATCCTTTTACAAATATCAATATATGATTTTAGGAATAATTAAACATCAAATTGTTGGTCAAGGATCGTAAAGTATAGTGTCCTTGGAAGACTGGGTACATAATTAAACATTATGAAAAAAATATTTTTTTTAATAACCAAAATGATCTCCAAACCTCCATTGATCTCCTATAACTACATAGGATAACCTATGGAATACCTAAACAAAATGGATGAGCTAAAAATCCTAGTAAGGGAATAATCATAGGAATAAACATAACACATGGGTTAGAATATATAACATGATAACCTAAAAGGAACAAAACATGATTAAATATAAGGGAGTATAACATATATAACTTGTGAACATATAATCATGATGTCATAAAAGTTTGGCTGAAACATATAACAAGACATAAAAATGAGTCAAGGCTAACTTCCTAGACTTTACAATATGGTGGAAAAAGTCCCATAAAGGAATTTGGTTCACTCCCTATCCCAACATGAATTATCATGAGAGTAAACATTAAACAATGCATTGGATACCTATACGGGTGTACCCATCATAACATGTTCATTAATATGTGTGTCACATTAAAAATCATACATAATGAATCAGAAATAATATAAGGGTTACCCATGGAAATACATGGGTATCATAATCATGTCATAAGGTATTATAAATGAGATTATCATAAAAGTGTCCATAAAATAATGGATTTATAAACAACATGGAAATTTATAAAGGAAAATATAAATAGACCATGATAATTGATTTCCAATTTAAGTGGAAACATGTAAATGGAGTTTTTAAGAAACATTATAAATGAATCATGTTAGTGTAGTTTAAGGAAAATATTAAAAAGTAATTAAAGAAGAAAATGAATATTTGTTTTCATAAAAATATAAACTAAACAAGATATTTTTTCATTATAAAATGAGATATTTTATAAAAAAAATTGTGGTTTAAAACAAATTATGGTGTTCACTTGGAAGCAGGTAAGAAATCTGGAAGTTCCTTTGAATTGGGTTGGCTTATTGGGAAGAATTAAAAAGGGAACCTTTATAAAACATGTATTACCCCATAAAATAGGTATGATATGATATAGATACACGAGTTTGGAACAAATAAATAGAATTTATAATAATTATATAAAAATAAAGAATCATTACATTGGGGTAAAGAGAGGGGAAGAGTATCCCAAAGAAAAAATGGTGGTTCATGTAGAATCCCTCACCTTATGTCCAAAATGGTTCTACACTTGATCTTAATTTAATGAATAATCTAATTAGATTTATTAATTAGTAATCATATAACATTTTCAATATAAATTTTATTTATTATAATTTTATTAAGTTCATTTATGGTATTTGTTTGAGTTATAGTGTTCAATTTCATCTTTTAAGAGTGATCGTTTTCTTAGTTTTCATTATCAGTTTGCTTATATAAGACTACGAAAGTTCATATAAAATGGAAACATAAATACAAAATTTAAGTTATAGGTTATTAATTGACATAAATAAGGTTAAATTATCTTATAAATCATTTGGTTATATGTTACAAGGATTAATCCTTAGATAATATGTCAGTGATAATATTTCGGATTATTTTGGGCAATTTTCACTCACAAAAAACTGTTTTTTTGTTTTATTATTTAACATAATGAGTATATAATGATTATAGAACATTAAATAGGATATAATAAATATATTATAATTTTATTTACCCATAAAAATGGTTTCATTAACATACATTAATACAGTAATTGAAATGGAAAATATCATCATCCTTTAATGCAACAAATTAACACATCAGAGATGATGTTTTCATTTTTCGTATAAGAGGAGGGGAAATAGTGATGATGATGAATTATTACATTAAAATAATATAATTACAATATATTTAAGGTACTCTATTTATCATACCATTTGGATGAGTTAAGGTGAGAATAGAAAATGAAAATAAAGTAAATTGAAATGAAATTAAAAGAAAAGGAATAGGGTTTTACCTATTGATTCCTTCTTCTTGAGAACCTCCTTAGGGGATTGGTTTTTTTATTTTTTTAGAAAAAAATATCCTGGAAGTGGAGGAGAGTTTTGGGAAGAATATTGTTCATAATTTTAATATGGCTGAAATCTTGGAAGTTGTGAGGAGAAGAGGTGGTATTTATAGTGGGGGAGAGGGGTGTTTTCACATTATTTAATTAATTAGTTTATTATTTTGAATCAATACTATTAATTTTTTGAGTTTTATCACAAAATATACCCTAAATTATGATTCCTATGTTTCAATCTTATTTATACATGATCTGTTTCTTAACATTTATTCTTAAAGTAATTTTTATTCCCTTAATAATGCTTCATAACGAGATCATAAATTTACTATATCATATCCCCTGGGAGTGTTAACCTAGGTATGCAGTAAGTCCCATTTTCATTTACTAGGTTACCGTGAGTAAGGACCAGAACACCTTATGAGAGTTTTTAATCCTATGTACATCTCTTCTAGAACCGCGTCCACTTGTAGTATACCGACATGGATGTATTTTCTTGATTAACCACTTACTCTATAATAACCAAAATTTAGGGATAATTTCTTATACTCATTCTTATCCTCAAGGATTTAACTAGTTTTTTATAATACTAATCCAAAAAATAACTATACCATCCTTTGATACCAACTATAATTCCCCTAGCCTTGTACATATATCATTACATGATTGTAGGCATAATTAAACATCAAATTAAAAACCAAGGATCCTAAATTCTAGTGTATTTGGAAGATTAGGTACATAATTAAATATCATCAAGGCATAATTTATTTAATCTCCATAATTAAATCCAAAAATACATTGAGTTCTTGTAAATTCATAGGATAACCTACAGAATACATGAAAAAATGGGATGAGATAAAAAGACTAGTAAGGTAATGAGCATAGGAATAAACATAACACAAGGGTTAGAGGATATTACATAATAGAATAAAAGGAATGAAACCTGAATAAAAATAAGGGAGTATAACATTTATAACGTATAAACATATAATCAAGACATCAAAGTCAGTTAAAAATAACATATAACATTATATAAACATGATTCAAGGATAACTTCCCAGCCTATAAAACATGGTGGGAGAAGTCCCATAATAGAATTAGGTTTACTACCTGTCCCAACACGACATCTCATGATACTAAACATTAACCAATTAATTGGAGAACTATATAGGATACACATCATAATAGTTTCTTGAACATGTGTTCAACATAAAGAATCATACCTAAGGAATCAAACATAACGTAAGGGTTACTCCTAGAAAGAAATTTGTATCGTAATCATTTCATAAGGCATTACAAATGGGCATGTCATAAAAGTGTCCATGAAAGAATGGATTTAGAAAATACATGGACATTTATAAAGGATAATAGATATTTAACACAATAATTTATCTCCAATTGAAGGGGAAACATGTAAACATAGTGTTTAATAAATTTTATGAATGAAACATTTTAGTGCTATTTACAGAAAATATTAAAGGGATTCTAAAGGCATGTATTACCCCATAAAAGAGGGATTATCTGATCTGAATACAAGAGTTTGGAACATATACACAGAATTTAGATGAATTATTTGAAAATAAATAATCATTAAATTTGATTATTGAGAGATAAAGAGTAACCTAAATTAAAAAATAGAGGTTGAGGTAGAATCCTTTTGCTTATGTATGAAAAAATTCTTCAATTGATCTTAGTTTCCTAAATAATAAAATGATATTAATTAATTAATAATTACATAAACTTTTAAACATTTAATTTATTTTATATAATTTAATTAATTTCATTTATTTCTTTCATGATGAGTAATAGTGTTCAATTTCATCATTCGAGAGTGCTCATTTTCTAAGTTTTCATGATTGGTTCACTTATATAATAGCATAGAAGTTCATATAAAATGGAAATAGAAATCCCGAAATGAAGTTATAATTTTTTAACAAACATAAATAAGGTAAAATGATCTTATAAATCATTTTGTTATATTTTATAAAGATTAACCCTTAGATAGTATGTTTGTGATAATCATTTGGATTATTTTTGGTGGGTTTTTCTCACAACGAACTTGTTTTGTTTTATTATTTAACATCAGGAGTATATAATGATTCCAGAAATGTACATAGGATTTAGTAAATATATTATATTCTGGTTCAACCATAAAAATGGTTTCATGATCAGTCTTTAATAAGGTAATTTTAATTAAAAACTTCATCGTCCTTGAATGTGACAAATTAACACATCACGAACGATGTTCTGATTTTTTGTATAAAAGGAGGGGAAAGAGAGATGATGATGAATTACTCCATCATCATAATAAAATAACAGTGTATTTAAGTTACTTTAGTTATCATTTCAATTTTATTAGGGGATGTGATTAGAGAAAAATAAAATAAAGGAATGTAAAAAGAAATTAAAAGAAAAGGAAGAGGGTTTTACCTCTTAATTCATTCTTCTTGAGAACCTCATCAAGGGGTAGTTTTTGGTATTTAGTTAATAAAAAAATATCATATAGATGGGGAGATGTTTGGTAAGAGTATTTGGAAGAATTTAAAGAAGTATTAAAGCATGGAAGGTGTGAGTAGAAGAGGTGTTGAGGGGTGGTATTTATAGTGGAGGAGAGATGTGTTTTTTCATTATTTATTTCATTAGTTTATTATTTTAAATCATAACTATGAATAGATTTTGAATTATCACAAAATATATTAAAATATTTAAGGATGGTTCAATATTTTGTGCTTATATCATCCATACATCATATATGCCTCCATAATTCATGTATTTATCATTTATTGCAAATTACCATATTTTACTATTCATAAAATTTCAAGTATTTTAGAAAAATCCCAAAAATTCACCCTAACCATTTTTAACGTTTATAATTATAAAATGAAAGCAATTTTATGAAAATAATTTTCTAAATATAAGAAATTTATTTTTTCATTGAAATCATCATTTACTCAAAAAATATAGATTTTAAAATTATAACTGATTTTATAACACTGCAAAAGTAACTAAGGTATCATTAAAGTATATTATAATCATAAGAAAAAAAATTAATTTATGAATACATTTTTTGAAAATAATTTTTCTTTTAAATTATTAAATTAATAATAAAACAGTAATTAAATACTTATGACTTACATAAATACAAACGCTTAATTAATAATTATGAAAATATTTATTTACTTATACTAAGATATTATTATATTATAATTTTCACTTATATGATGGATAAATTTTATTTATACGTTCATGGATGATCTCACTATTCTATTGGTCATATTTCTATTCATAAGGGTAACATTACTATTACAAAGGGTCAAGTTACAATTCAAAAAAATTACATTGATTCTATTAGACTCTAAGTATCTTACTAATCACAATTGCGTATGTTTGTTTTTAGTAATTTAATTCAAATAAGTGGAAAAACTATGATTAATAGCTAGGTTATAACTATATCCCTTAAATAATTTTAATAACAAAGTGTTGCTTCGTAGAGACTCAGTGTTGCATGCATTACATTCTATGTTAAATTTAATTATAAGTCATTATGGTGTTACATTCAACTTATGATTGAATCGTGATATATTTTTATTGTAATTTCTTTTGGAAAGTTTTAATAAGGACACATGTAAGGTTTGGATTGATAAGTTAGTCCTACATGTGTGGAGTAGTGTGTGGAGTTGATGTGGTGTCATCAGGATGTAAATTAGAAACTAGTGAGGTACATGTCGTGTTCCTAAAAAAATGGTGGCTAGGTGGGCCTTGTATGAGGTGGTCGAATAAGCCGAGTGTTGTATTTGGGATCAGGGTGGTTTCAAATTAAATGAAATATGTCTTGGTTAAAGTCATTGAAGGGCATGGTATGACCTGAAAATGGTTCAAGGTAAGGGATGTTGGGTTATGGAACCTCATTTGAGGTAGTGTGTGGATTGTGGTAGGCATTATTGGGTTACCATAGAGTGTCCTTATATATAGAGGAATCTTGGTCAATTAAGGTTTTTGTACCAATAGTGAATTTGATCATTTCTATGAAATGTCACCTGGGGATAGCTCTACTCGGCTAGGAACAAAGGCCAAAAGTGATGAGTTGTAATATAACTTCGGTGAATATTTTGG
Source organism: Viscum album (assembly GCA_963277665.1). Classification (NCBI taxonomy): domain Eukaryota; kingdom Viridiplantae; phylum Streptophyta; class Magnoliopsida; order Santalales; family Viscaceae; genus Viscum; species Viscum album. The sequence continues at coordinate 792,410,060 of OY728151.1, forward strand.
AGTGAAAAAAGTTTTGATGTTTTGAAATGGGTTTGTAGTAACAAACTAGTCATCTTTAGCTAATTTATGGATTGTGGAAGTGATTGTGTTGGGAATTTTGATGAGTGCGGTGGAGTATGAAGATTTCATAGAGAGCAGTGGATTCCTTGATGGTGAAGTTTTAGTAGAAGTCAGGGAATAACCCAGTAGGTGATTTAGATGATAGTGTTATGACTTAAGTGAGAAGGTGACTTTGTAAGGTGAAGGTGTAATGTGTCAAAATTTTAAGATGGGTTTATTAGGACAATCCAATCAGGTATGGTATAAAATGATATGGTAAGGGGAATAAACATGATAAGTTATGACCCACCTCTACTTTGATGTTCTTAGTGGAATGTACTTTTTGAAGATGAAGGAGAACTAATAGAGGTCAATTTTTTCTTAAACCGAAAATGGATGGTGTAGGTATGTACTTTTGGGTGGTTTTTAAGGAAACGTTGGACACCTATTTTGGGTGAAGTCCTTACAGATGTTTGGGCATGGTGAGTTTGGAAAACACATTAAGTCTGTTGTGGATATTGAGATGAGGTTTTGGTGGTCCATTTTGATAGTTTATGATCCAAACACTGGAAGATGGTGATGGTGAGTTAAAGTGCTTTTTGGGGATCACCATAATGAAAATGTGGTCGATTGATTATGTGACCGGTGTTTTAGGATTGGATGGACTTGAGTAATTACCATCCTCGTGATTTGTCCTTGATAACGAGTGTGGATCGAGTTTGACAAGTTGAGTGCCTTGAGTTTTTCTTGGATGTTTGAATATGGAATGGGACCATTGGGCCTTGATTTGGTGATTTACTTAGGTCAAAATATATGGGTTTGAAAAATGTGTGTTTATTCGGGAGATGCTGTGTTTAGGTCACTGTTAGAGTTTTGGAAGCAAAGTAAGACATAAACAAGAAATTTTGGCCATGAGTTGCGAAGAGGATCGATCCAATGGGATGATTAGTGGCCCTCACATGATGTTATGATGATATGTAAGAAAGTTACTTATGTTTCAATTTATATAGACTTTCCTAGGCCTCTATATGGAGTTCTTGTGGTTGATGTTGGTTGAGGTTGATGTGTCCCTTAATGAGCATCCGATTCGTTTTGTGGATCCTAGTGAGAAAGTTTTACAGGGTAAGATTGTACCAACAATTCAAGTGTTATGGTTGTTTTGAAACAACCATGAAGAGACTTGTGACAGGGAAAAGGATATACTAGCATAGTGTAATAAACTCTTCTCTTTGAGATATTATTAATTCATGGGAGTGAATATTGAGGATGATTCGTTATTAGGAGGAGATTTTGTAATTTCTTAGACATTGTGTATATATTTAACTCTCTAAATTTCTATTAAAATATATTAAAACTGGATAATTAAATGTTTAATGAATGTATGGGTATTCTTGGTGGTTTCATAAGGGTTTGGGATACGAATGAAAGGGGGAAAATGTCTATCCATTTACTGTTTCACAGTTAGTGCATGGTTAGTGGAAAACGTGTTCCAAAATTTTGCTATCTAGGAGGAGGGGTGCACAGTTAGGTAAAGAGTGGGAGGGGGAAATTCAAACCATGTAGGTATAGTAGGTGGCATTCCTCATGGTTTTCACATGGTTTGTTAAACTCTGTGGGAACCCCAGTTAACCGTGCGACTTGGACCCCTCATGGATAGATTCATGCACACGATTAGTACGCGGTTTGTCAAACATTGTAGACAAACCATGTCCCCTATTAAAAATGGGTTTTTAACATTTTTACTCCTTAGGATTTTAAGTGTTCAACTAGATTTCTCTGACAATTTCTTCTCCAGAAAACCTATTGATGAACCAAAATGACCAAGGCTTCCTAAGGATATACCTCATTCATTTCTAGGATATTTAGAGTGTTGTTGGGTAAGAATCGAAGCTCTACGTAATTCTAACACACCCCTTTGTTCTATTTTCTGGATTATGGATCGTGGTTTAATTATTATTCTTTAGTATCCATATATATTCTTTTCCCAATAGATCATAGTTTGAGGCTTTGAATAGTTCCTTAATCTAATTCAAAGGATAAGGTTAAGCTTGTGACTATCTTCATATTCAACATAGGTGGTGTACAAGTTATATCCCATAGACTTGAAGTTTATTTTTGCACGTGTAGTTATGTTAATGGTTCTCTCTTGGTGTGAATTTGATTCCATTTTATATATTTGGTAAAATGGTTGGATATATGAGTACTTAAACCCCTCATGATCCTTATTGGATGCATTGAGGTTGACTACACTGATTTCGGTCCACCAATGGGGTACACCAACATTTCCGAACTTGAAAAAATGTGATGTTAATCATAGAAATGTCTTGTGATTATGTAGAACCTATGATGAACATGTTGATATGTTATTTGAGTTGAAAATGAAATATTTATAGTCTTGTATAGACTTGGATATTGTCATAAGGGATTGTTTGGATTGTTATGAAAAAGTTTAGATGAATTAATGTGGTTTTTCTAAATGACATATGAATTTTACATGAAGTGCCTAAGTGGGTGAATGAATGTGGAATGATGAACATGTTGAAAAGGGTAAATTATTGTGAATTGATTAATCTGTTAAACTAGCTAATTTATGAAAATTTATTAATATGTTAAATGTGAAAATGTATGGGAATTTCTGAATATTCTTAACAGGTTAAGGGATTATAAAGTAAAATTGGTTAAATGGGCTATGAAATTCAAATAGTAATAATGATAAGGGGTTAATGATTTATCTTAATTCACAATTTGGATATTTACAAAATGTGAATGTTATTTGTATTGATTTAGTAATTTTTGGGATGTAGTTTTATGGTAAATGGATAGATAAGCATGTCCACATGGCTTGGTGGTTTGTGAGATAATGTACTGAGGCTCCTCCCATGGGTCAGGCTGGAATGAGGCTCTAAACCTCACCCCTATAATGCATAGGTTAGGGAGTGAGACAGAGTCTCTTGGACCCTAATGGTTGAGTTGGAAGAAACTAGATGGAATGAGGCTCCAAGGTAAGTGTGATGTATTTATTTACAAATTTATTATCCCTAGTAAGATTGGGAACCTAATTTATTACAAAATGCATGATAATAGACCATATTGAGCTATAATATTAATTATGTAAATTCTGAAACCATGAAAAATGATGAAAATGTTTAAAGCAAATATTGCTAAGTATTTAAACATAGGAATCCTTGGTAACCTGATCATTTATCAAGTATTTTCATGCACTATCTATTTATATAAGATATTTTGTAGATAATATTGGTGGTCGCCTAATAAGTTGTACTCACCCCTTCCTCAAGCTACCAATGAGTACCTGAGTAGATTTCATGGATCTAGATTAGGAAAAAGGAAAAAAGCCTTATGTAAGAGAGTTGAGTAGGGTTGAGATGTGCATGGATGAGGATCCAAACTTGGAGTTAGGTACAATCTTGAGGATGCTTCTTCTAGTCTTTATTTTTTGATTCCTTCTCTTTTTGGCACTGTAGTCACAACATGGAATATTTATTATTTGGTTGTGGTTTGTACCCAGTTTAAGAAATTATTTGTAACAAATTCTCTAGTTTATTTTTATTTTTCCATTCATTTTATATTATATATAATTTGGATTATGATGATGAATAGGGTATCATCTCACCATATGATATATTATGGCCTTTATTCTAGTTGGCATCCTCTGGTGTATGGGGAGGCGCATGTGAGATCATGTGGCAACCTAGCTTGGAATACCGGTCTAGTGGATTATGGGTTAGGGATGTAAAAAAGTTTTATCAAAGGAGGTTAGTTTCTAGGTATTACTATTTGGAGTCAATAGGTTGGATATTAGGAAGTGTCAGTCCTTGGAAATGATCTTGTGCATGGGAGTATCAAACCCATGTATGAGGGAAAACCCAAGTACCCAGGGTGGTAATTGTTGTTCATGATGAGTTTTGTTACTTTTGAATGATATTTCCCCATTGAGTGATGTACTAGTTGTGTGATGTGACTATTTTATGGTATATTTATCATGGATGAAATGGAATGATATTGTGAGTACATGCATCATTATAATAACCTAGGGATATAGGTGGCATGAATCATTGTAGTCACACACATGATGGATGTGTGGGACATGAAGGGAATAATTCATTTCACATTCCATTAAATAATTTGAAGAACATAATTTCTAATAAAGATGATACTAATGGGTAAATGGAGAGAATGTGAAAGAACTGTTAAATAATTTTGATTAATGAAAGGTTGTAAATGGGCTAAATACTGGTTAGAACAAGTTATGAAATGGAAAGGGTACTTAAAGGAGAAATATTTTCATTTTGAAAGTTAAAATGGTTTAAAAAGTGTTTCTAAGGAAAGTTTCATGAATATGCATGTTGCTTTACCCCATTTTTACCATGAACGATATTTGATATGGTTGAGGGTAGTGTTCAAAGTGTGATTTTATCTATTGGGATAGTTTATGCAAAATGAGTTGTTTATGGCTAGTGGAGAACCTTCTTTTTCATGAACTCTGGAAGAATTATGTAATGTTTTCTAAAACTTTGGTATCTTATTGTAGAAAAATTCCACCATGATGGCATGTGTTGGTTGGGTTATAAGATTAAATAACTAATAATGGTCTACTAGTAGCGAAGCAAGAAAATACATTGGTCCAAGATAATCGAGGAGAGGAGATGTTCTATTATAACATTTATCATTTTATTCAGCTTAAGGAATGAGACCCAAGGCGGGTCTTGCCATGTATGCTTGATTTGGCAAGAGAGTTTGGGTTTTCACACCCTTCAACATTTACTAGAGTGGGTGGACTCAAGTTCCAAGAATGAAGTATGTTGGAACATAAAGGAACACGAGAAATGAGTATCCCTCATGTTGTGAACAGACCCTGTGTATGGGTGGTTTTACAATGTGAGTTCCATAGTTTGGACACTTTAGATAGTTTTATGTGGTGTATAGAGGGGTTTTCCTTGATGTACCTTAAATAAGGTGGCGGCCTTGAGGTTAAGAGGTATATTATGATAATGTATGTGGTGACCCACATGGGTTGTAATAGCATATTTTTTCCTTGGGTATTGAAATGGATTCCTTGGTTTGTGGTGTCGTTAGTGGTGGTTGTGTTGTTATGGAATTGTAAAATAGAGTAAGTTATTTCTTCGGTGTGTTGGACATAATGTTTCCGAATGGAGGTAGGAGAGTCACATGGGGGTGGTGACTTTTTATAAGATTATTATATATGTCCTAGAGATTCATCTAAGTTACATGTTACCGCTAACCCTAGTTTTGGATATTGGTATAATTTAACCATTGAGAGTGACCAATGAGATGTGTTAACCATATTGTGAGTGATCTTATGTGTATGAGGCACAGGTGTATGTTTTGGATTTGTATAGGCATGGGTTGTCTTAAAAGTCTAAGTGGAAAGATCAATGGTTTTGGAGATTCGACTCAAGTTATGACTATGAGATGATAATATTTGGGAAATTGAGGGTGAATTTTAGGGAAGTTTGCCCAATGTTTTAAGAATATTTTAATATAAATCACGATAGATGCTTCAAGGGTGGATTCTATTCATAGTGAGTATTATCGAGTTTCAGTAAATGGTATGGTTATGCCCGAGATTATTTCTAAGAGGAACCTTTGTGATTGTAGTTGGTTGTATGGTTGGCTTAAAAGTGTTGGATCTATTGGATGTATGGCCTGTCTATTTTGATGATGATTAATGGAGGCCTCAATGTTGATTTCAGGAATATGAGACAAGGGTGATCATAGTGGGGAAAAATACTTTTTTATGAAGGTGACACATGATGATAATGTGGTTATGTGGCTGGGATTGTCTATATGAATGTTTTTTTGGGTGATTTGTGGATTTTTCCTTAAGGATGATGAGTCTGAGGAACTAGGAGGGATGTTCAAGTGAGTAAGAAGGCATTTGGGCTAGGTTTGGGGTGATATTTTACTCATGTGATCAAAATTCGGTTTCAATGAGTGTTCATAGAAAAGTGAGAGACATCAATGGCTGTGAGGTGGTAAATATGTTGGCATATGTTGGGAAGGAAGGATTCCATTTGATATATATACATAGGTGGCTCAGAAGTAAGCCCCTATCATTTTTTGTAAAACCAACGAATGACACTGGGTATGCGAGAATCCATTTAGTTTTGGATTGGTGTGATGGATCTTTGTGTTTCCATTGAAAATTTCCAAAGTCATTCTAGAAGAATTCAAGTGGTATGTCAGTGGTAGTTCCAAAGTAAACTTTGGTTCATGAATTCTTGGAAGAGATTCATAAAGTGATGATGTGTTTGGTTGGTTATCCCACATGAGTTGTGGTCATTAGGTGTTGATGATACATTACATATAAGTAATCCTGATACTTTTGAATGATCAAGGTATCCCCATAGTGGGAGGTGACATCAGTGATGGATAATTTGTTGAGGTGTTAATCGATAACATCTTAGCATACTTTTAGCTAGTGAAAATCATGATGAACATATTTACATCGGCCTGGGTATGCTGAGAAGGCTTTGTATTTACACCTAGTGAATTGAATGTGTTTTGGTTGGTTATGGGACATCTTGGAGGATATGATCAAGGGGATTTATGGATAGAGCTGTATGGTGTGATTTACAACATTGAGGATTTACAGGTGAGGTCCTTGGGAATGAATTGGGGTCGATGCATGCCATGGGTTCTATTATCCGAAGCTAGAATTAGGTTTTGGGTGATGTTTATTTTTCTGTTATGGGAAAAAGATATATGGCCACTTCTATGTTTTTGGGTTCATATTATGATCGAAGCGTGAGATGTGGTGGTTGTAATTTCTTATAGAAATTGGTGATAATGAAACTCTTAAGGTGGGGAGTGATAAGTCAGTCCTAAATGTGTGGAGCATAGCATGAATTTGATGTGGTAGAATCAGGATTTGAATGAGAAACCTGTGAGGTGCACACCGAGTTCCTAAAAAAGGGACCAGTTGTTCCTTGGATGTTGTGGTTGAATGAGATTATTATAGGATTTGGGATCAAGGTTTTTCCAAATTAAATGATAGATTCCTCAGTTAAAGTCATTGAAGGGAATGATAAAACATTACAATATTTTTTGATAAGGGAGGTTGGTTTATAGAACTCCATTGGAGGTTGGGTATGTACTATGGCAAGAGTTATTGGATGACCAGGGTACTTCCTTAGGCATATTGGCATCATGGTCAATTATTATTTTGGTGTACCAATAGTGAGGTTGATTATTTCAAGGATAAGTTAGTCGAGGACAGTTTTACTTGGCTAGGAACAAGGGACGAAAGTTATGAGTTGTAAACTACCTTCAATGAACATTATGGTGTGAAAAAAATGTTTTTAAAGTTTGGAATTGGATTTTAAGTAAAAACATATTCATTTTTAGTTAATTTATTGATTTCAGAAGTGCTCGTGTTATGAATGTTGATGGGTGCAGTGGAGTACGATGATGAAATGGAGATTAGTGGATGCCTTAATGGTGGAGTTTTGCCAAAATTTAGGGAATATACCTAGTAGTTGTGTTAGATGACAATGTTAGGCCATAAGTGATAAGGCACCTTGGGATGGTGAAGGAATAATGTGTCAATATAGGAAGGTGGGTGTTTTTGGACAAGCTTACCGGTGGTGGTCTGACATGATATGGTAAGGGGAAAATACATGATAAGTTAGGATCCACATCCAATTTTATGTTCATAATGGAAGGTTCTATTCCCAGATGAAGGATAAATAAGAGAGGTCACATTGTTCTTAGCAAATAAATTCATGGTGTAGGTATGCCCATTTGGGTGGTTTTTATGTCAATGATGGTTGCCAATTTTTTGTGAAGTCCTTGCAGATGTTTGGTTATGGTGTGTTTGGAAAATGCATTATATATGTTGTGGATGTTGAGTTGAGGTTATGTTTGTCCATTTCACTAGTGGAGGTGAGAACCATTAGAAGATAGTGGTGGTGAGATAAAGTGTATTGTGGGGATCACCCTGGAGGGCATGTGGTCTATTGATGATGCGTCTGGAGCTTCAGGATTGGATGGAGTTGAGTAAGTATCATCCTGGTAATTTTTACTTGATAAAGAGCATGGGACAGGTTTAACCAGTTGAGTTCCTTGAGTGTTTTGGTTGTGTCTTGGATGTTTGATTATGGAATTGGACCTTTGGACCTTGAGTTATGGACTGACGTAGGTTAGATTATAAGGTTGGGAAAACCATGTATTTCTTTGGGTGTTTCTAGGTTAAGGTCACTATTATAGTATTAGAAGCAGATTAGGATGGTTCCAAGAAAATTGGGCCATGAGTTGTGAAAAGTATCGTGCCAATGGGGTGCTGAATGTACCTTACATAATGCTATGGTAATATGTATGAAAATTCCTTGAGTAACAATTTAGGCAGTGTTTCCTAAGCTTCTCTATGTAGTTTTTTTGGTTTATTTTGGTTGAGGATGATGCATACTTGGAGGAGCATCCGTTTCGTTTTGTGAATTGTAGTGAGAAAGTTTTGTGAGGTGATATTTTACCTTTTTTAAGAGTGTCATGGCTATTTGGTAATGTCCAAGAAGAGTCTAGGGTGAGGGAAATGCATATCTAGGCCCAATGTCCCAAAATATTCTGATTTTGAGATTAGTTATTCATGGGAGTGTGAATAGAGGATGATCCGTTATAATGTGGTGACTTTGTAAGATCCTATACATCATGGAGGTATGTACATTTCTAAATTTCAGTTCAAAACTCTTAAAATGGTCTAATTAAATGTTTATCAAATTTATAATGAGGCTTGAGGGTATCTCAGGTATTTGAAACATGATGGAATCGGGGGAAATGGATATTCAGTGCATATTTCATGGTTGGTGCATGGTTAGTGGAAATCTTATGCCAAAATCATTCTATATAGGAGGTGGGGTGGATAGTTAGGTAAACCGTGCAAGGGGGAAATCCAAATTATGAGGTCATGGATAGAGGTGTTGCACATGGTTGGTGCTTGGTTTTTCAAACTATTTAGGATCCCTAGTTGTCCATGAAACATAGACCCCACATAGATAGATGCATGAGCATGGTTGGTGCTTAATTTTATAACTGTGCAGACAAACCGTGCGTCGTTTTAAACTTGGGGTTTTACTATTTCCCCCACTCAGTATTTTAAGTGTTCTACCAAATTTTCCCGATAATTCTTCTCAATAAATTGTCTTGACAAAAAAAACTGACCAAGGATTCCCAAGGATCGTTATCCTTCATTTCCAGTATGTTTGGAGTTCCATTGGGTGCGAATTGATGCTTCGGGTTAGTATAACATCCCTCCTTTGTTCTCCTTTTCAGATTAGGGATTGTGGTTTCATTATTCTTATTATATATCCATAAAAAACTATTTTTTACAATGGATCATTGGTTAAGGGTTTGAAGGATGATTGAATCCATGGAAAGGGTTTGGTAAAGTGTCAATTCATATGCAAATTCATGGTAGGTGGTCTTTAAGTTATATCCTATAGTTTTGAAGGTGATTTGTGCATGTGTGGTTGATTTTATGGTTCTCTCTTGAGGTTAATTTGATTCCATTGGATCGATTTGGTGAAATGGTTGGATTAACGATGAATTGAACTCCTATAGATCCTTTGGGGATGTATTGAGGTTGACTAGACCAATTTAGGGCCACCAATGGGGTGCACTAACATTTCCAAACATGGAAAATTGGGGCGTTAAGAATCTAAATAACTTGTGATAAAGTAGATCCCATGGGGAACATTTTGATTTATTAGTTGAGTTGAAAAAGGAATATTAATTATTGTGGCTAGAATTTGAGAATGTCATAAGGGATTTTCTATCTGGTTTAGAAATCGGTTAGATGAAATAATGTGGTTGTGATAAATGACTTATGAATTGTACATGAAATAAATAACTGGGTTAATGAACATGGAATGTTGAACATGTTGAAAATTTCAAATGATTATGAATTAATGAATATGTTAAATGGGATAATGTATGGAAAGTGATGAATATATTGAATAGGCCAAAGTAAAGGATTTTTTGAATATGAATAACATGTTAATGTATGAGAAAGGAAATGGGTTAAATATGCTATACAATGTATATATTAATTGTGCTAGTGGATTAAGTCTTGATGTTAATTCAAAAGTTGAATAGTTATGAAATGTAAATGTAATGTGTATTGATTGAGTATAGTTTGTGATGAGATTATTTAGTAAATGGATAAGTAAGCATGGGAACATGGGTTAATGGTGTGTGGGATAATGGACTGAGGCTCTAAACCCCACCCCTAGAATTAATGGGTTAGGGAGCCAAACTAAGGATCTAGGTCCCTAATGGGTTCATTGGATGATACGACCTAGACTCTGGCTCCAAGTTAAGTGTGATTTATTTATTTATTAATTTTTTTATCCCTAGAGGGAATATGAAATTGACTAATTTCCATGTCAATTATAATTGACTGACCTAGGCCATAATGTGAAGGATGTAAATGACTAACCCATGGAAAAAATGGTGAAAATGGTTAATGTAAATATTTTTAACCATTCAAACCCAAGTATTATTTATTATTGTATAATTTATCTAGACTTTTTAGGAAATATCTACTTAGACTAGATATTTTATAGACACTGTTGGTGGTGGCCTACTGAGTGGTACTCACACCCTGCTCAGGCACCATTGGGTACCCGAGAAAATTTCATGGTTGCAGATTAAGACATGGGAAAAGACCATATGCTAGGGAGTTGGGTGGGATTGGATTTTGAATGGATGAGGATCCACACATGGATCCAGGACCCATTTTGGGGATGATTTCACTAGTATATATTTTGGAATTCTTTCACTTTTGGCATTATAGGCATGACATATCATATTTATTATTTGACTGTGGGTTTTAACCTATTTGTAAAACATTTGGTAACACATTTTTCTTGGAAAATTATTATTGTTTAATTCATTTCATATCATATCTACAATTTCTTGCTCTGATTAAGAGGGTATTTCCTCTCCACGTGATATATTATACCCTTGATACTAGTCGACTACCTATGGAGTACAGGGATATGTGCTTGAGGTCTTACGGCAACCCGACATAGAGCACTGGTCTAGTGGCGTCCAGGTTGGGGGAATTACATCTTCCCACATAGTACTCCTCTGAGAAATAACCTATATAAAAAAAAGTCTTCATTACCTAGGGAAATAAAAAATAATTAAGGGTGATATCAGGTTCTCAGTATAGGTAAACATGGTATATATCAACATATCATGGGAACAAGGGTATGAGAACATGATAATAACATTTGAAAACAATATCCTATGTATCATTGATCATTAAATTGAGTCATGGAAAAGATATTGGCATTTCATAAGACATGAATAATAATGGAATAAAATAACATGATCCATGAGAACATAACATTGGTAGAAGTCATAGATTTTTGGAATACAAATAATCATAGAAAATCATTTCATTAGTAGTTCAATTATCATTTACAAGACTATCATAGTGGATTAGGTTCACTCCCCAAACCATGGTAGTAGTAAAGGTTAACTCCCAATACTATCAGAGTGGTCATAGTCCCTTACTAAACTGTTTTACCTCCCTATTCCAGTATTTCTTATCTTATTATATATAAATATTTACCCAATGCATTTGATTAAGATATAGGTCCCACTTATCTCAAAATGAATACAATACATATGTTTTCCAAAAGATCATAAAAAATTCATTATATAATATGTCATGAAATAAAATGGTTTTCATAAACATTTCATCATAATAAAAAATGTTTTAAGTAAACAAGATTCATAATCATTTCATCATTCCATCAAAGCATAACCCATCAAAAAATAAATGGGGTTCAAAATCATTTTATTATGGTATAAACTATAGAAGGGAAATGAGTTTCGTAAAAATATATTCATCATAAAAATAAACCATTCAAATAAAGAATAATAATGGTATCCTTGGATAATATATTTTATAAGTCATAATTTACATCAAAGTAATTAATATTACAAGTAAAATGATTTTGAATGAATAATCACTTTGAATGTTTCTTGAGGAAAATATAATTTCCTTGAAAATTATCTTGTTTAAAATTTAAAAATCATAACTTATTTTTTAAAACATTTTATTTTAAAATAAACTTTAAAAAATACCAATTAATCTTTAAATAAAATGATTCTTATTATATCTCGAAATTTTCATTCATTCCATATTTCTTAAAAAATACATTCCACTCACATTTTTAGTAAATCTAAAATGGCATTGTTTGGAAAATGAAATGTATATTACATTCAATTTTTTTAAAAGGTAAAAAATGGGTAAAAATTATATCAATAAATAATTTTTAGAATTTCATAAAAATATTTTATTTTTCTAGATAAAATGGTTTTGGAAGAAAAATAATTTTCGAACAAAGAGATAAATAAATATGGTTTTTCTTAAAAATATTATTTTGAAGTATTAATTACATAAAGAGATAAAAATGAAGGTAAAAACTTGTATTATCATTTAAAAACTTGAGGATACTATAATTAATGAGTTTATCTATGGATATATCATAATATTTCATCATTGTAATCATGATCATGAGCAATCTTAATAAACGATGGGATGATAATACAAAACCCTTACCACTTTGGTGACTTTAAATCATATGCCCCATAAAAGAATAATGTTAAATGAAACTTATAATATCATGAGAATAAATATATTCATAATATTTCATATAAAATAGGATGTATATACACCACATAAATGAATATAGGTTCATAACAAAACATATGTCTCAAAGAAGGAAAATTGAGACAAAAGTCCCCCACAACTTTGGTAACTTTTGAACTATGAAATACATGAAAAAGAGATCATAAAATAGATATGTAAATCCCTAAAATTTTGATATTAATAATCATAAAATTTAATCGTGGTTTTTATATACACCACATAAAATAAATTTCTTGTAAATATGGCATGTGTTTCACATAAGTAAAAAGTGAGACCAAATCCCTTACCTTAAGTATAAAATTCTGTAATAAACATTCAAAACTACTATATAATAAAAATAATTTAATTATACATATATTAAGGAACCTTATATATATATATATCATACCCTATATGATTTTCATCGGACCTTTTATTACCCGTTTGTTAACAATTCCATGTTAAAGTCACGTTTCAGTCAATAACTGCTTTGTTTTTTATGTATGTTTGGACTTTTTGTTTTAGGTCCTATGATAATGATAATGGTTCAAGAATATAACTAATTTTAACCATGATATAAATATAATATATAAATATAATATATAAATATAATATATATTTTATTAGAGTGATCCGAAAAATCTAGAGATACAAAATTAAATACAATGTTTAAGGAGAAGGTATGACTTACATACACATGAAAAACATTTCCATATTTTTGATTGATTGAATGAGGATAGGTAAATAATATAGTACCATTATAAAATAATATTTATTTCATATATATCATATATTTTCATTACACAAATCCTTATTTACTTTTATGTAAAGCATGAAAGAATCACATCGCTTCGTGAGGCGGTAGTCCGCTGTACACTCGAGCGACGTTATCATATTCCAGTAGAATGGAAAGTAAGGAGATATATGTGATATAATATTTCTATAATTATATTTATATCATATATATAAAATATAAATATATAATCCAATTTTATATCCAATTGTGAGATGTTGTGATGGGAAATGAATCACATCGGTTCGTGAGGCGGTAGTCCTCCGTACACAAGAATGGTGATTTCATATCCCATTTGATGGAATAAGATTTGGATATAGGTAATTAAAATACCATAATAATATCTATGTATGTGGAAGATATTTAGGCTATTATATTATCATGGTTTAATAAAAATTTAATGATATTGTTAGCCCAAATAGGTTAAATACCCTAAGGGATGGGGGGGGGGGGGGTGAATCAGTGTATAACAGAGTAAAACTACAGAACCTTCAGATCATATTTTGTTTTATAAACATAGTATTCTCTCACTTTCCCATAAAAATGAATGAACATAAATGAAATAACTCACAAGATATAACAATTTTACTTGGTTCACCATCACTAGGGTATGTCTAAGGAGTATAAAAAAACAATGTTCGGATGTACCAAATCCACTAAAAGTACACTACTACTTACAATATTCAGAGCTAACTCACTATCCCTTTTGGTTTATAACCAATAACAATATGAAAGCTTACTTCTTTCTCAACTGAAGTGTGCCCACTTCTTCTTCAGAATAATAAGATTTTATATCTTTTAATATTATTTTTTACACCTCATTTAGTGTTTCATTAAGTTCTACTTACATCCATATGATGAATACCAATTTACCATAGATTTACTGGGAAACTTATATCTTTCATACAACCTTTGGGTGAATTTTGAACAAATTTATAGACTTGCACACAAAATTTATCCTTTTCACCCAACTCATTTTATGAACAACACCTTTTGTGCACAAGTCCCATTACACACAACTCCTTTTGTGCCCAACTCTTACATGATTCAGATCCCTCTACTTCTCTAAGGGACTTGCTAATGATTAGGGGGGGGGAGCCTTTATTTGTATACCCAGATGATCATATGAAAAAAATCCTTACGCATATTCTGATGCGCATGAAATATTTCATCTGAGAACATAAGACCAATTTGGACGTCACAGAGAGCACATAATCCACTTTACTACAAAGTCATATTTAACGTGAATTCAAATATTTCACACACTTATTTCATTTTCCATATTTTTATGTGTTGATAACATATCATTTATTGCATGAAACTTTCCAAACCACATTCAATATTTCATGAATCTTCCATTTATAAAAATACCTTTCTCCATTCTCTAGATTTTGGACCGAGAAAATTTAGAAAACACTAGGAAATGACACCACACTGTATACAAACTTTTTGTACCACCTCCAGAGCATCCATTAATTTGTCTTGGATATTTTTCAAAATATCATGTTAAAAGTATCTATATAACTCCACAACATTCCATGAAAACTTTCTTGTTTAAAAAACACATTCAACCCAAAAACACCACAATGTTACCTTGAGGGATTGATTCCCAACAATCTTCCCCTTTGGGTTTTTGACAAAACTAATCATTTTGATACATCATTATAGCTTCTTTAATTCTGTACTAGAATTCAATTCATTCCATTCAGATATAGATATAATATTTACTCTACACATACTCTAATACCACATGATACATGCTCGGTGTGAGAAATAAGAGTAACATGTAATGTTCATCAATGAAGCACTTCATTCCAGATATCAATCAATAGATTCCATCCCAAACTCCATCATTCATGATATATATCCTATGATTGATAAAATTTAGAATCATTAGATTTAAAACTCCACCTACTCCACTGCTTAGGTTTTTATGCTTTGTAATGTATAAATATGTCCATGATAAGCTACAGTAATCATCCTTTTGAATGCTTAATGATTTCAAGGCTATGCTCTAATAGCTCCCCCTACACCACAATGTCTTATCTCCCCTATCCTTATTAAGAAAATTTCACCCCTTTAATAGCCACAAATTCTCCACCTTTTTCAACAAACCCAAGGTCACTTCGTTGTGGTGTATAGTGGGGTAACGAACATAGATCATCATATTAGGGAAAACACACCATAACTCAGGGAGAGGGGGTACCACATCCACACATTTTCTAGTGTGGGAGGTCATATAAACTCTTAGATCAAGTAAATGACATTCAAAATATTCTTTAGGTAAGGTATTTGTTAAAATGTCTGCAACCTGTAGTTCTATAAGAAGATAATCCAAATTCACAAGCCTATGATCCACTTTCTCCTTGATAAAATAATATTTAAATTAAATATTCATTGTCCTTGAGTGATGTACTGGATTTTTGATAATATTTATAGAATTTGAATTATCACAATGGATTTTGATTAGAGACATTAATTTAACTTGCATATCATCAAGCTGCTGTTCCATCCCCAATAACTACATAAAAGATTGAGTATGTTCAATATATTCATCTTCTGTTTTTCTCAATGATTTGAAATCTTGTTTATTTATTAGCCAAAAATACAAAATCCACAAATATAGAATACACCACCTAACATTGATTTTCTTTCATCTGCTAAACCATCCCAATATTTATTTGTATTGGCCAATAACTCTTTCTATTATTTTTCATTGTACAACATGTCAAAATAAACCATTCCCTCGATATACCGAAGTATTCTTTTCATTTAAAGATAGTGGATTTCCTTAGGATTTCTTTGATTTCGTGCTTCTTGACATGTGGTAAAAAAATATCAGGTCTTGTAACTATCAAGCACAATAAACTACCAATGATTTACCTATATTCTATGATATTAACTACATTGTAAAAACAATGTATTTTAATTAATATTTAACAATTTTTGTGTTTTTTACATTGATTTATACAATAATCATTTTTACTGTAAATAATGTATTTTATTGTTTATTTTGCTCATTTTAAATAATTTTAAAATCACTTCATTCATTATGACTCCACATTTTGTTTTTTCTTTTTATTTTTATCTTTTATTCTTTTATTATATCATGTATTTGGTTTTTTAAGAAAATATATTAATTAGTTCATTAATTCTTTAAATTTATCAATTCCTTTTTTAATTAATTTTCAATTTAATAATGTTCAATTTAATAGTATATTGATTAATTCATTAATTAATTTTTTTTTATTTTTGAATAAATTAATTTTGTCACTTTAGTTTTTAATTCTAAAATAATTAAGTTAATTTTAATAGTTTAATTCAGTTATTAAAGTATTTTAATACTTAATTTTAATTTAGTTCTTTAATTTTATTAATTCTTTATTTTTAATTAATTCAAACATATTTAATTATTTTTTTTGTTAAAGTTAATTACAAAAAAATTGTATGTTACAAGTTATAGTCAATTTTATTTCATTGCTGAATGTTTTAAACTTGTTTTTTTTAATTTAGTTAGTTAATTAATTAATTTATTTGTTTCATCTTTGTTAAATTATTAAGTTATTTTGATTTTTGTTGCTTATTTTTTGTGTTGTTCAAAGGTCACAGACGTCACCTATCGGTGACTCAAATGAGTCACTGACATCATCACCCCATACACCTACCGATACCTCACATCGATGACTTGTCTCATCGACAACTTCTATGGGTGACTCACATGAGTCACCGATGTGCCTTACATCTTGTATGTCTCACCAATCCATTATTTTCCATTTTTTATCTACCTATCAACACCCCCTACTCTTCCAACTCACTGATGCCCAAATTTCCCTTCGTCACCACCTTTTCCCTTGTCCTACTGAAAGCTCCTGTTAGTGACTCATTTGAGTCATCGAAAACACCTCCCATTGCCTCCCCATTCCGCTGCACTGACCTATCGATGAACCCCCTTTATGTCGTACTGACACTCTCTTCCCTTCTTCTATTGATACTTTCCCTTCTCATGAGCTACATACATCATTTAACAGTTACTGAAATGAGTCACTGCTACCCTTAGTAATAGATATAGCTTTCCTCTATGCCTTCCATCGAGTTAGAAACAGACTTCCTTCCATATACCAACACCCTCCTCTCCACAGTCAATGTTGTTTTCCTCACCATCACCAACTACAGACCAATATCCAACAACATGATTTTGAACAATAGTAAAATGAAAATATAACGACAACACATGAAATTGAACAGTAGTCTAAAATCCACCAGCACACATGAAAAAAATCAAATATCAAACCAAATAAATCTCCCAGAATGAAAATGATACCCCCAAATCAGACCATGATCTAAAACATTGGACCGTGAATCACCTTTGTTCCTGTCAGTGTAGCCTAGAACCTCCAAACCTATAGTAGCACCTTTCCATCGAACCCTATTCTAACCCCATATGTGCCACTCTTCTTCTCAACCTCCACCTCAAAACTTCCACACTCTCTTCACCCACTATACCACACTACTCACCTACAACCACTGCGAATTCCCTCATCCCTTCTCCTTCCTTGTGCCTCGGCTCACCGCTGCTTGAACCCCATCCATGTCGATTTTTTATTGAATCTAAAACCCTCCATTTCCCCGATCTAAAGTTCCCTTGTACATCCCAAACATCCTATCCGAGTCTGCAGTGCCACACCCCTTTCACCATAATCTAAGTCATACCCTACCATACATTGTTTCGAATAGTGTCATCCTCTCCACCAGCCTCCTTTTGTGGAGCACCAAGAACCACCTCATTTCCATCACTCCATCCCCTTCCTTGCTTCGACTCACCAAATCCCTCAACCTCCTTCCTGTGCTACTTCTCTACCCCAACCTAAGAACACTATCTTTCCCCTTATTTTTCTTTTTTTTTTTCATTTTTATTATACAAATTATAATATCTATAATAACATATAATATAAAAAAATAAAAAAATAAAAAATAGTATATTAATAAGCATATTAATAGTATTAAAATAACACTTAATAATATTTGTATATACTTAGTATAGTAATATTTAATAGTTTAGTAAATTTAAATCCTTTAATTTGATTTAAAATAATTAATTTACACTTAATTATAAATATTACATTTATTATTTCATTTATATAAATTTAATATTTATTTTTACAATATGTAGATTAAAATATTTATATTTACTTTGAATTATCATTTTAATTTTAATTTTCATTGTTTGTTTTCAGTTATTAAATGGGATCGTGAATCATGGAGCATTTTTTTTAGTTTTTTATGAGGATATACTTCAGTGATGGTTGAGGAGGAAATTGGATCATGAATGATCCATGTGGATGATGGTAAAGAGATCAACATGATTCCATAGAGTTATACTTGAGGCAGTAATAGTTCACTTCAAAGAGGAGAACACTGCAGATCATCCACCAGACCATATACCGTTGACGCTCCTTTTATTCACATTGTCTAAAATAATAGAAAGGGAAATTACTTAGCACAAATTGATTCATCCTTTGAAGAAAACATCAAAAATAGACAAAGGCATAAACAAGGGATCAAGAGCACATGTGCCGCGCAAGGTATATCACTGTCGCGCAAGTCTACTTGCGCGACACATGATGGTCACGTAAGTCACTTGCGCGACCTAAGTGATAACCGCCCGGGGTCTTCTCCTGATTATAAATAGACCATGTGGGCCCCCCCATTCGAGGGGGATTTTTTTTCCAGAAACTCATATTTGAGCTCCCGACGCCCTAGTCTCTTCTCTAAGCTTCCGAAACACTTCTAAGGTAATTTCTTACCTAGAACGGAAGATCTAAAGAGGGGGAGGAAGGCCTAAGTGTTGAAACTCACCAACACTTGCACGCCTGAGTGGCCATCCCTTAAGGGAAAAGGCCATAATTGCGCGCCGCCTTACTCCTTCAATAGAACTTGCGCGCCCCTCTTTTGGAAGAACCTCAAGAGAATTATAAAAGCTTTAATCAAGAGTCGCTCAAGTATTACCCTGCTGGTTAGCCATCACGCAAGTACCCCATAGGTCGCGTGGGAATACCTGCGCGACCATGACTTGCGTGCCCACGCAGCACCTGCGCGCTTGCCAGGACTTGCGCACCCCTGACTTTTTGGGTGCCCTTCTTGCCCATTTCACCCCTCTTATGATATTAAATATTTCTTATTCAAGATTTAGTTTTCAAGACACTTCTCAATGCCATTTATGGCATGATTTATTGATTTGAATTCCTTATCTGAAAGGAATTCTGTGGAAAATCTCTCAAAACCTAGTGATTTACACATCTTTATGTCACTAAATATTGAGATTTCATTCATTCAACCTCATCCTTTAAGATGAGAGATCTCTTAACTTGGGCCTCCTTTTCAGGAGTAAGCCCCAGTCATAATTCTCTTAACCTGGGAATCCTTCTTAGGAGTAAGCCCCAGTCATAATTCTCAAATCTGGGCATCCTCCTTAGGAGTAAGCCACAGTCATCATTCTCAAATCTGGGCATCCTCCTTAAGAGTAAGCCCCAAGTCCTCATTAACCTGGGACTCCTTTTCAAGAGTAAGCCCCATTCATAATTATCTTAACCAGTCCTAATTTACCTTTGATCTGGGATTCCTTTTCAGGAATAAAACCCAAATCATAAGTCCTCTCCTAATTTGGGCCTCCTTTTCAGGAGTAAGCCCCAAGTTAGAGTATTCAAAATCTCCATAAAACACATATACCTTTATGGACCCTGCTCCTGGATTTCTTCCCTCATGTAAATCCTAACATTTCATTTATCTGGGAAGTCATACATACATAATCCGCACATTATTTCTTATGATTGCATCTTTCATGGCACAATTGTCTAATTTTTTAACAATACCTCTTGTTTCTCACACCGATCATGACTCACGTGAGATTAGAGTGTAAAATTAATTATGACATCCTTCATTGAGCCATCAATCATAAACATCATACTCCCTTACTTGAACTACATGGGTTTTGATTCCTTTTCTAAACAAAGGATACGTAGGTATCCCATCCGCGGGTTCGATCCCAACTTTGAAATAATCCATGTCCTTTTAAATGACAATAAACTTCAAGTGCCCCACTGAGTGGCTTTAAAACCAGCATGGTCATCATAATGACCAAGAGACATCTATATAAATGTGTCAAAGGGTACCTTTGACCAAGAATCTCTAATAAATACAGATGATTCTCTATTGATGAAGAACCTTGAATACATATAAAAGATTCTCTAAATTTTCTACATATCGATCATTGATTGTCAAATCGAAAGGAAGACTCATTTTATACTTGGTAATGTAATAAGGATTCAGGAACATAACTTAAATCTATAAAGAGAGTCCCGGAGTAGACAATAATTCCCCTAAAAAAGGTGTGATGAGTCCGACCCCCCATCCTCTCGACCAATGCAAATTCCTAAGCCTCATCCGTCCACAAACTAATGATCACCTACCTTTGGAAAGTAGGTCCGAATGGATGTGGAATCATTGGATGTTTCCGGTTCTATGA
Organism: Viscum album; assembly: GCA_963277665.1. Classification (NCBI taxonomy): domain Eukaryota; kingdom Viridiplantae; phylum Streptophyta; class Magnoliopsida; order Santalales; family Viscaceae; genus Viscum; species Viscum album. The sequence continues at coordinate 792,431,093 of OY728151.1, forward strand.
ACAAACCCGTTAGAAACCGATCAGAATGTTTGAACCTCCCATCAAAGGAGTTCATCCCCGAAATCCGAGGGAAACAAAAAATGGTGAACCCGACATGAATCCTTAACCAAGTTAAAATAATGTCTTACCCATTTTGTTGGGCCCATATTTAAAACTCATTGAGAGGGCCAAAAAAAAACAATCATTGACATATGTGCTCATCCAAAAGATATAGCGGCTGAATTTATCTTGATTACGTTTGTTATTGTAAACCGGCACTCTATTCTAATATCTTATGAATTTTTAAAATGACCGCTCTCAAGTTCACACCTGTGAATACTGATGCTGCAAATGCCACTACTGCTACTCTGGCTGGATCATCGTCCCTTCTAAGGACGATATCACCTACTCAGCATCTTCAACGCGGGGTATCAAACGCGCTGGTTAAGGTGTACCATCAACACGGTACCATCCCAACTCTGGAGGATGCCTGACAAGCCCTCCAAGTAAATAACTCACATCGGTCATCCGGACAACGACGAACAGTGATCATGAAGCAGGCGGTGCTGACTACCGTCTCCAACCGTTTCGAGTCATTATCCCCAGAACGCAATCACCATTCGATCCCTTATTTTGGGGAGGTGAATGAGCAGGTACCTCAGGACCTTAATTCAAATAAACAGAAGTCCTTCCTGAGAAATTCTTAGAAACACCTTGTCACGAACTTCAAACTCCAGATCAAGTACGTATTTGTTAATATAATGTTTCTTACGACTATGTGTAATGACCCAATATTTTTTTCAGTGGAAATTAATTTATTATAAACATGTCATAATCAAATTATATCACAATATAATGAACTTATAGGTTCTATGTGACCTTTAAACAAAAGTTTGTCACTTTTATTATTTGAATTTTGAAAATCTGACATACACGGTTGCGATCAGTAAGTTATTTAGATTCTGATAAAAAAATGTAATTTTTTGGTGAATAGAAACATACCACTATGAATAGTAACATAACATTACGAATATTGATATACCCAAATAAATAGTAACCTTACTTATGATATTATATAAATAATATTCAAGTTGAATTATGATATACCTATGTTTTGGAATAAGTAAATAATTATTTTAAAACTGTTTTTTATAATAAATTATGATTTTAATTAAATATTAAATTAATCATAGTTAGAAAATTATTTTTAAAAAATGAACATCATTTTTGGATTCTACATTTCAAAAAATGGTTAGGGTGAATTTTTGGTATTTTTTTAAATACTTGAATTTTTGATGAATAGTGACATACCATAATTTGCAACATAAAATAAATACACAAATTATAGAGTCATGTATGATGTTCTACAGATGTAATCCCAATTGATTCGGAGTAAAATGATACAATTACTATTCTTGGTCATGGAAGACTCACTATTCCTTTTCTTGTGGAGAAATAATAAATTAATGAATATAGTATTGAGAAATCCCCTCTCCCCTCAACAATACAAACTCCCATCACTCCATCTTCCCTTTACTCCTATAAATCCTTGTGACTTCTCCACATTCTGTCCAAATATCCTCCCAACCTTCTCTCCCACGTCTAGAATGCCTCGGTCTCACTAAAATACTAATACCTCCCCCTTAAGGAGGCTCTCATGGAAGTTTGGTTCAAGAGGTAAATTCCTCTTTTCAATTCTTTTTATTTCTTTTGAAGTTCATTTGTTTTATTTTTCTTTTATTACCTATCCTTATCCAAATGTTTTGATGACTCTAGTAACTTAGATGTACTGCAATGTTTTCCTGACAGTGGAATATGTTATCATCATCTCTTTCTTTTACCTTCATTTATCACTACCACAAAAACAGTTTTTCGCTGCGCCCCCCTTTATCAGCGCTAACGAAAAAGCGCTGATAAAGGGTCCCTTTATCAGCGCTAAAAAAAGCGCTGATAAAGGAACCCCTTTATCAACGCTTTTTTTAGCGCTGATAAAGGCCCCCCTTTTATCAGCGCTTTCTTAGTAACGCTGAAAAAGGGCCCCCCTTTATCAGCGCTTTCTTAGTAGCGCTGATAAAGGGGGGCCTTTATCAGCACTTTTTTTAGCGCTGATAAAGGGTCGGCTTCAAAAAAAAAAAAAAATATATTAATATATAAATATAGTTATATTGTTATATAAATATAATATATAATTTTTAAATATATTTTAGATAAGTATAAATGTACATTTACACTTATTATACTTAATATTTAAGATATTTAGTGAAAATGACTTCTTAAAAAATTAAAAAAATATTTTTAATTAATATTTTGATAATCATTATGGAGTAATAGTCATTTAATAATAATTTGAGGACTAAAAAAATTAATTTTTTTTAAAAAAGATCCAAAATATGTTGAAAACGCAACTCAAACTTCAAACGGCCATAACATTTGATCCGGATGTCTGTTTGAGCTCTACCACATATCAAATCGAAGCCTGCGATGATCTCTACGTCGCTGTGACTCGGGGGCACCCAAGTCAAACGTTTTTCGAGGCCAAAAGAGGCCCAGAAGACCTCCAAAACCGAGTTTTTTGTCAGGGTACCCAGATTTTTTAACATTTTGTCGATTTTCAAACTCGTTTAAGGGGGTATTATTGGCTTTTCTTGGTGGGGACTGAATTTATTCCAAGGTATTACAATCATATTAATATTATTTTTTTGAAATTTCATCCTTTTTTATAATGAACTGCTATTTATATTCGAATATATAACTATATGCACATATTTTTTTATATATTCGCACCTAAAAATTAAAATTTTTAAATAAATAATTAAACATATTTACATATAAAATATATTAGCTTTATCTAAATAATAACTAATATCCATTTTATTTAAAATAACAATATATGAATATTTATATACCTATATATTAATCTATATATATATATATATTAATCTAACTATATATATATTAATCTAATAACTATATATATATATTAATATAACTACATATATATATATATATTAGTATTACTATAAATATATATATTAATATCACCATAAATATATATATTAATATCACTATATATATATTAATATAACTATATAAATATATATTCATATAACTATATAAATATATATTCATATAACTATATATATGTTAATATACCTATATATATGTTAATATAACTATATATTAATATAAATATATATTACTATACAAATAAATATAAGTAAACATATATATATATAGATATAGATATATATTAATACCACTATATATATATTTTAATATTACTATATATATTATAATATAACTATATATATATATTATAATATAACTATATATATATTATAATATAACTATATATATATATTAATATAAATATATATTACTAAACGAATAAATATAACTAAATATATAAATATATATATATAGAGATATCATGAATTGGAAAGCAAATCAAAATAGAGTAGTGGTAAGGGCTTAGGCGCGCAGGGGGGAGGTCTCGAGTTCAAATCCTGGTGGAGGCAGGGGTGCGCGCGCATGGGGAATATTGGAGCAAGCACTGTTAAAGGGTGGAGGGGGGGTGCGTGGGGTGTTGTATAGGGGCCGAAAAGCGCTGTAAAAGGGGGGGGGGGTTCAAGCGCTATGAAAGCCCCCCCGATTGGAAGTATTTTTTAAATTTTTTTAAATTTTTCTAAATTTTTTTAATTTTTTTTAACTTTTATCATCATTTTTTTAAAAGCGCTGATAAAAGGGTCCTTTATCAGCGCTAAAACGAGAGCGCTGATAAAGGAAGCGCTGATATAGGACCCCTTTATCAGCGCTAAAAAAAGTGATGATAAAGGGGTACTTTTATCAGCTCTTTTTTTAGCGCTAAGAAAGGGGTCCTATATCAGTGCTTTTCGGAGCACTGATAAAGGGGACCCCCCATTTATCTATGTTGGATTTATCAGTGCTTTTCTAGGGCTGATAAAGGCCATTTTTAGCACTGATAAAGGCAGTGTTTGTAGTAGTGTATATTAGTAGTAAGAACACCATTCGAGATGTGCCAATTTACCACATTCAAGGACGATGAGATTTTGACTTCTATTATCATTCTCGATTTTTGTCATGAAACCATTGTTGTTATGGTTTAATCAGATTATTATATATGTAATATATCCTATGTATTGTTCTATAATCCCTGTGTACAAATAGAATTATGTTATAAATAAAAACAAATTCGTTGTAATCAAAACCCACAAATTAACCAAAATAGTTATCATTAAATTTATATGTAATAATTCATCCTCATGCCAAGAAACCAAGTTATATTAAAGTACACTAAATCCTATGTTTGATCATAAATAATATTTGAATTCAATTCTGATGATTTACATCCATTCCACATGAACTCCATTAATAAAGAAGAAGTGAACCGATTATGAAAAATAAACAAAATGAACACTACGGAATGGAGAAATTCAATATAATAGCTTATAAATAAGGTCATAAATAAACTAAAGAGAATTATGATAAACTAAATAACTGTCTAATAGGTTCTGAAATAGTTTATTAATAAGTATAATTATATATTCCAGGATCTTAAGTTCAAGAGTGGAACACGTTCGGATTTACTGTTAGGGTTTTTCCACCCAAACTTCCATTTTCATTCGAGTTACATTTTTTTTTAAATTACCTCAAGAGAACTCTTGTGTATTATTATATACTCCTCAAAACATTATTTCCGTGGGTTAAATATATGTTTACCAACCATAATCTTTCCTTATTTTATTTATTTTATACGTTTAAAAAGGAACTTTTGAAATGGTTTCGGAAATACCAGCCCGAACCAAGGAAATTTCTCTAATTCTTACCTTTTTTCAAGGGCACACTATAATATGCATTTGGAAACCATTATATTTATAAAATAACTAATTTTATTATTAAAATACTATCTTACTTGACTTCTGGTTTTATACAAATATTTTTCCAAAAGAACTCTTCTTTTTTAAAGTAAAAGAGTATTTATATCAAGATTTACTCGATGATTTTATAACAGTACGTTAAACTGTTTCAACAATCTTATTGATTCATATGTATTATTGGGATTAGTATGGCATGTTATCATCTACCACATTTAATTGAATGATTTAGGATTATTTTGGATTTGGATTTTCTATCTTAAAACCATTCACCAATTTACTCTGAATGGTTTGTGTTTACGCTTAATGTTCGGGGAATGTTATATTCATTTCATATATTAATTTAAATATGAATATATATATTGTTTATGTTTATCCCCATTCATATGAAGAATATATTGGACATAGTAAGTGTCATGTGGGGTCCACTATAGCCTCTCGGTGCGTCGGTAGGTCTCATGAGACAAACTACGGTCCTGACACAAGGCCTTAACAAAATGATTATTTATGGTCTTGGAACAAGGCCTTGATGGTATGGTTATGTTTTCCATCATTATGAATTCTATCATTATGAAAATATTATTGATGGTTCATGTGGTTATTCGACTAGTATAATACCCATGATTATGTTATATTATAAAATATTTACTCAACTCATATTTCTGCCATATTATGTTCGATTTTCTTTAAAGGCACGTGTTTTAAATTATTCACCATGTCTAATGGTTATGTTATATTTGGCTATATTGCTTACCCTTATTGAGCATTTGATCTCGCCCCTTTCTTATGTTTCATTTTCTTAGGACACGATTTTTTTTATTATATATGACATGATTAAATAACATAGGAGTTATGGATGTTTTCTAAAGAGTTTCTATGTTGTTTTTCTTTTCAAGTTATAATATTGAACATAAGTATGTATCTTGTTTCCAATAATAGTAAACTAATCAGTCCGTTGGGATGCTTGTTCCTTGTTTGTATGCCAATGTAATCAAATAAGGCACCGACTCCGGGAAACTGGGGTCAGGTCCCTATAGTTGGTATCAGAGGAAGTTTAGTAGAAAACATGGAAACCAAATTTAGAAAACATAGATTAGGGAAGAGTCCCAAAGATAGTGTTTGAGGATAAACATACAAGAACGTCCTGGTATTTTGGTAAGGAATAGATTATGTGGATCTTTCAAGAAATACATCCCTGTCTGGATACGTGTAGGTATAGGTAGCTCTGGAACAGATGTACCTAGGAGTGAAAGCTCTGAAAAAGAGTTTTGGACTTGACCTGGGGTATCCTGGTACATGAAAATGGTCCTTGATACACTCATGGTTATGATACTCCCATGGGTTATGCTTAGGATAATTCACATTTTCTTTACAAGCCATTATGAAGGATTAAAATGTGAATTTTTCCTCAAAGATACCATGTTTATGATTAAGATATTATCTATGAATATAAATTCGATTTATGCTAAGTATTTTTGTACATTGAGATTATAAATTATGATTCATACCCTAATCTAGTGTATGTCATTATTTAGAAATGAAACTTAGTGGAATGAATGGAAACCACATGAACGCGTGTGTCCCCTGTAACGATTTCCCACCGATGCAAGATAATGATATTGGCTATGGTGCAATGACTAGTGCCGAGAAACTTTTAACTATACTAGGAAAACATACTTAGGTTATGAATAATAACCTTACCCGTATGGAGCATCAAGATTCACCATGTTGACGATCTATGTTAGATTGCTTTTGGAGGCAACAACCTCAATAATTAAATGGGACTACAAACCCATTTTTTGCAGAGCAGTGGATATGTTACCTAGAGAAGATATTTCTCACTTTGGGATGTAACAAAATAGAGAAGGTTGTCATGGTATTTTACCATCTAACATGACATGTGGATCATTGGTGGCCATTAATCCAAAAGACAAATGAGGAGGAAGAAATAAAAGAGATGGAGTTGAGGGATTTTAAGGAAATATTCTTAGAAAAATATTTCCCTCGTGAATAGAGAGCAGATATAGAAAGGAAATTATTGAATCTAAGGTAGATAGAGTATGAGAATGTTTCCAAGTATGAAGACAAATTTACGAGGCTGGAAATGCATGTTGCAGACTACATACGTAATCCAAGGAGAAAAATTGATTGATTATTTGATGGTTTGAAACCATTCATCTAATGGTCTCAAGTTTCCCAGAATTTCTCATCATATGAAGATATAGTTTCATGTTCTATCAAGATATAAAATGAATTCTCTATGTCTTATGACTTTAAGGGAAAACAAGATAAGAAGAGGGATGCTGAAAATTCTGGGAAATAAAACAAAGAAATAGGGATAAAGGGAAGAGTTTAATTTCCATCATGTAGTAATTGTGGGAAGAAAATCCTTGGAACATGCCTGAAGGGAATGCGAGTCTATTACAAGTGTGGAGAAAAAGGCCACTAACCTCGTGATTGTATGGGGAATAAAGAAGATACCAATGTTCAATGATACAATTGAAGGGAGGTGGGACATTATGCACATGAATATCCTAAGCGTTAGGGAAATGTTCCTTAAAGAAGGCCTAGGGAGCAAGGACAAGCTTATTAGGTCACAACTACAGAGGTTTAATTTCCTAATGAAGTAGTGATAGGTACATTGATCATTTCATCAAAAAAAGCCAATATATTATTTGATTATGGATCACCGCATTCATTTATATCTTTCTAGTTTTCGAAGAAAATTAAATATGTCCAATTTGATTTAATAAATGATTTATCAGCCAAAAACCCTAGTGGATGTATCATTATAACAAAGGCGTGTCAATTAGTCCCCATCATGACACATAAATGTTCTTTAGTTGCTGACCTTATCATCACACCAATGACTGAATTTGATATAATTATTGGTATGAATTGGATGTAAGATTATGATGCGAAGATCTATTGCAAGAACAAAAAATTTACAATTTTTGAGAATGGTGTGGAATTCATTATCATTAGAGTAGAAACATCACCATCTTATTCTCATCTATATCCACCCCTAGTCGATCTACTAAATTCAATTATTGGATAGGAAGAGAACCCAATATCTATGGGTGATTAAAGAAATATTCAAATTGAATATGTGCATGATGTAAAAGAATATGTTGATGTCTTTCCATTGGATTTACCTAGACATCCTATAGAGTAAGAAATTGAGTTTTCCAGTAACTTAATTTCTGTTTCAAGGCCCATATCAAAGACCCCTTATAGAATGGACACTATGGAGTTCATGGATCTAAAGAAACAACTAGAGGGATTGAGTGATAAAGGGTTTATTTTCCCTAGCGTTTCCCCATGGGAAGCCCATGTTCTTTTCATTAAGAAGAAAAATGGGTCTATGAGGTTGTGCATTGACTAGTGGGAGTTCATTCTATAACAATAAATAACAAGTATCCCCTACCTCACATTGTTGATTTATTTGATCAACTTCATGGAGCCCAATATTTTTTTAAGATTGATCTTCGATCTGGATATCATCAATTGCTTGTGAGGAAGGAAGACATTCCAAAAACAACATTCCAAACCATGTACGAGAATTATAAGTTTATTGTAATGCCTTTGGACTAACTAATGCACCATATGTGTTCATGGATCTAATGAAAAGAGTTTTAAAGGAGTATCTTGATGACTTTGTGCTAGTGTTTATTGAGAATATACTGGTATACTCAAAAAGATATGAATAACATGAAAATCACTTGCACACTATTATGAAGACTCTGAGAAGAAATGAATTATATGGGAAATTTATCATGTGTGATTTTTGGCTCCAATAATTTTCTTTTCTAGGCCACATTGTCTCTAAGGATAGAATATATATCGATCCCATGAAGAAAAAGGTTGTGAAAGAATGGCATACTCCAACGAACATAACTGAGGTACTTTCTTTTATTGGTTTAGCAGGTTATTATCACCATTTCGTTTAGAACTTTTCCTGTTTGGCCAACACAATGACCATGCTCACACGAAAAGGGGTTCAGTTTATATGGACAAATGAACATGAAGAATGTTTTGAATAATTGAATAGGAGGTTAGTGAATTCTCCAATCCTAACCCTACCATCACGGAATGATGGATTTGTTATCTATAATGATGCATCAAAGAAAGGACTTGGTTATATCCATATGCATAATGATCGTGTGATTTCCTATGAATCTAGGAAGCTAAAAATTAATGAACAAAACTATTCAACTCATAATATTGAGTTATAAGTGGTAATATTTTATTTGAACATTTATAGACATTACCTATTTGGAGAAAAATGTGAGATATATACATATCATAAGAGTTTGAAACATATATTATCACAGAAATAACTCAACATGAGACAAAGGAGATGGATTGAGCTACTAAAAGATTACGAATTCACAATATTCTACCACACGGGGAAAGAAAATAAGGTAGGAGATTCTTTTAGTAGAAATGACCATGGAATTCTGAACAAGATTAGAGTTGAAAGGGATCCTACATTCATAGACCTAGTAAGGATGGATATGGGAATTATCAAAGAAGAAAACACATCACTACTTTTTCAAATGGTTTCCAAAAATTCTTTACTGGAAAGGATAAAATGTTCTCTGGTGGATTATGGGGTGTTTTAAAAGAAAATTAAAGTTGTAAATGATGGGAAGTTGACTAACTTAATATATGATGGTTCCATTTTGAATTTTGGGAAGATTCTTCATGTTCCCTCTATTCCTGAGCTAAAGAGGGAAGTATTGGATGATGCTCATAGCTCTAATTTATCTATACACCCTAGTTGCAGAAAGATGTATAGAGATCTAAAGGAACATTTTTTGGGGGAAATCATAAAGAGGGATATTGTTGATTATGTGTCGAGATGTTTGGTGTGTCAATAGGTGAAGGCTGGAAGAAAATGTCCTGGAGGAGTCATCCAACCCCTTCCTACTCATATGTGGAAATGAGATGATATTAAGATGGACTTTTTCATGGGGCTACCAAATACTCCAAGAAAGAATGATGTGATATGGGCCATTGTTTATCGTATTAAAAAATCCAAACATTTTCATGCTATAAGAGAAGATTTACCAATTGAACATTTAAAAAGACTATATATTAATGATGTTTTAAAACTTCATGGTGCACCCTTATCAATTGTTTCGGATCATGATCCCTGTTTTACATCACAATTCTAGAAGGACCTAAATGCTAATCTTTATTTGAGCACTACCTACCACCCACAAACTGATGGACAATCAGAATATACTAATAAAACTTTAAAAGACATGTTGAGGTCTTGTTCATTTGACTTTCAAGTCATGTGGGATCAATATTTACCTATCATAGAATTTTACTATAATAATAGCTTCTATTCAAGTATTCAGATGGCACCATATGAAGCGTTGTATGAAAAGAGATATCGTACACCGGCTTTCTGGGATGGTTTTGGTGAAAGAAAGCACGTAGGACCATATCTTGTTGAGGAAACAACGAAAATGGTGAAGATTATCCAAACCCATATAAAAAAATATCAAAGTAGGAAAAAGAGATATGCTGAAAACTGCTGGAAGAATTTTTATTTTCAAGAAGGATATCTTGTTTTCTTAAAGGTATCTCTAAGGAAGGGTATTATATGATTCGGTAAGAAAAGAAAATTTAGTCCCAGGTACATCGGACCCTTTGAAATTCTGGATCGAATTGGAGCCGTAGCTTACCATTTAGCAATGCCGCCAAGTCTTTCCAAATTTCACATTGTGTTTGACATGTCATTGTTAAGGAAATACAAGTTAGACCCAACACTTGTAATCACCTATAAAAAAATAGAACATGATCCTGAACTTTTTTTTGTGAAGAACCAATCATGATTATTGATACCAGAGAATAAGTATTGAGAAATCGAACTAATCGTCTAGTAAATGTTAATTGAATGAACCATAAGATGGAAGAGGAAATATGGGAGCCTAAGGAGCTTATGTTGAAGACATACCCGAATCTTTTTAGGTAACAATTTTGTGAATTTTGAGGATGAAATTTCTGTAAGGAGGGGAGAATGTAATGACCCAATATTTTTTTTCAATGAAAATTTCTTTCTTATAAACATGTCAAACTCACATGAAATCACAATATAATGAACTAATACGTGCTATGTGACCTTTAAACATAATTTTTTCACTTCTGTGATGTGAATTTCAAAAATCTGACATACATGGTTGCGATCAGTAAGTTATTTGGAGTCTGATAAGGAAAACATAATTTTTGGTGAATAGTAACCTACCCTTATGAATAGTAACATACCCATATGAATAGTGATATACCCTAATGAATAGTAACCTTACTGATGATAGTATATAAATATAATCAAGTTGATGTATGATATGCCAATGTTCTGGAAGAAGTAAATAAATGTTTTAAAATTGTTTTTTAGAATAAATTATGATTTTAATTATATATTAAATTAATCATATTTAGAATATTATTTTTAGAAATGGACTTTATTTTTGGATTCTACACATCAAAAAATGGATAGGGTGAATATTTTGTATTTTCTTGAAATACTTGAATTTTTGATGAATAGTGACATACCATAATTTGCAAAATAAGATAAATACCCAAATTATAGAGTCATGTATGATGTTCTGATGATGTAAGACCAATTGATTCGGATTCACATGATACAATTACTATTCTTGGTCATAGAAGACTCACTATTCCATGTCTTGGCGAGAAATAATATATTAATGAATATAGTATTGAGAAATCCCCCCACTCCTCCACTGTAAAAACCCCCATCACTCCCTCTTCCCTATACTCCTCTCAACACTTGTGACTTCTCCAAATAATTTCCAAATATCCTACCAACATCCTCTCCCACTTCCATCAAGACCTGGTCTCACAAAAACAACAAAACCTCCCCCTTAACGAGGCTCTCAAGGATGTTTGGTTCAAGAGGTAAATTCCTCTTTTCAATTCTTTGTCTTTTCTTTCAAGTTCATTTGTTTTCTTTTTCTATTATTACCTCCACTTATCCAAATGTTGTGATGAATCTAGCAACTTATATATACTGGAATGTTTTCATGATAGTTTAAGAAGTTATCATCATCTATTCCTTTTACCATCTTTTATACTAGTAGCAAGAACACTATCTAAGATGTGTCAATTTACCACATTCAAGGACGATGGGATTTCGACTTCAATTATCATTATCAATTACGTTCATGAAACCATTCTTGTTATAGTCAAACCAGATTATAATATATGTAATATACCTTATGTATGGTTCTGTAATCCCTTTCTACAAATTGGAATAGGTTATAAAGAAAAATGAATTCGTTGTAATAAAACCCACAAATTAACGGAAACAATTATCATTACTGTTTTATATAATAATTTTTTATTTATTCCATGTAACCAAGTTATATAAAAGAAAAATAAAACCTATAAATGATCATAAATAATATTTTAGTTCAATTCTTGAGATTTACATCCATTCTACATGAACTCCATTAATTAAGAACAAGTGAACCGATTAGGAAAATAAAGAAAACGAACACTGCAGAATGACAAAATTTAATATAATAACTCATCATAAAGGGTACAAAGGAACTAAAAAGAATTATTATAAACTAAATACATGTATAATAGGCTTATAAATAGATTATTAATATGTATACTTTCATATTCTAGGAGCTTATGTTCAAGAGCGGAACACGTTCGGATTTAGGGTAACAGTTTTCCACCCGAACATCCATTTTCATTCGAGTTACTTTTATTGTCTAATTAACACAATGACACTTTTGTGTATTGTTATATAATCTTAAATAAATGATGTGTGTAGGATATATATTTTTTTACTAACCAGAATATTTCCTTATTTTATGGATTGTTATTATTTTTAAAAGGAACTTTCAAAATTGTTTCTGAAATACAAACCCGAACCATGAGAATTTCTCTAATTCTTACCTATTTTAAAGGGAACTCTATAATCTATTTTTTTTTGACAATTATCTTTATAAAATAACTCATTTTATTATCAAAATACTATCTTAATTAACTTCTGGTTTTATAAAAATATTTTTCCAAAATAACTATTTTTTTAAAGTAAAAGAATATTTATCTCAAGATTTACTCTAACATTTTATAAGAGTATATACATATATTTCAACACTCTTTTTGACTCTTATGTATTATTGTGATAAGTATTTCATGTTATTATATAAAATATTAAATTTAATGGTTTATGATTATTTTGGCTGTGGATTTTCTATCTTAAAACCATTCACCAATTTACTCTAAATGGTTAGTGTTTATCCTTAATGTTTGGGGAATATTATTTTCATCTAATATATTAATTTAAATATGAATGTATATGTTTTTTATGATTATACCCATTCATATAAGTAATTAATTAGACCTAGTAATTGTGGGGTGGGGCCCACTATAGCCCCTCGGTGCAATGGTATGTCTCATGAGACAAACTACGGTCATGGCCCAAGGGCTTGACAAAATGATTATTTATGGTATTGGCACGAGGCCCTAGCGATATGGTTATGTTGTCCCACATTATGAATTCACTAATTATGAAAATAGTATTGATGGTTTATGTGGTTATTCAATTATTGAAATACCCAAGATTATGTTACATTATGGAAATATTTACGCAACTCATATTTCTGCCATATTATGTTCAAGTTTATTTTTAAAGGAAAATGTTATCAATTATTCACCATGTCTAATGTTTATGTTATCATTATCTGTATTTCTTACCCTTACTGAGCATTTGAGCTCACCCATTTCTTATGTTTCGTTTTCTCCGGACATGAAGGAGTTTATTATGAATGACATGCTAAATAACCTAAGAGTTATGGATATTTTCTAAAGAGTTTCTATGATGTTTTTCTTTCCAAGTTATAATATTGAAATTATGTATGTATCTTGGTTCCAATAATACTAAACTAATCAGTCCTTATGGATTCTTGTTCCTTGTTTCTATGCCAATGTAATCAAATAAGGCACCAGATCTAGGCCACTAGGGTCGGGTCCTTACACTATGTGTTTCTTTTAAGTGTTTCTGATTGTATATAACATTATCCACCATTTATTAATCTAGCTTATGCCCCAATATATTTGTTTCTACAACTTCATTCCAACACATTTCATATCTACACTCATTTATATGGTGGGAATCATAAAGATCTATCTAAATGATCATGTGAAATATATTGTTTTTTGAGAACTCAAGTAGAGGAAGGTATTGATCCCCCCTCCTTTAAAATCCATATAAAAAGATTTTATAATATCCTATAGGGATTTAATTGTTCTCATAGACTAACCAAATTTCTAATGGTGATATGCAGTGAAAAAGAACATCTCTATATCCATATCCCATTGAATACCTCGTAAGAACATCAAGGAATACATTAGATCCTTATTAAATTCAATGGAATATGGTACTTAATGAAACCTTAAAAATTCATTAATTTATATTCCATTAATCAGATCAAGAGAGACGTATTTTATGATAGTGATTAAGTGTTATGAATTTGTAAGGTGATTGAATAAAAACCATATTGAATTATTCCCTTTAGATGCTCTGGGGAGTCTGATGAAAAAATATATGGTGGGTTTTCCCATTTCCATTCTTGAATAGGAAATGGGTGTAATACAACCATATATTTTTATCTCTCAACATTAACTTTCTAATATAAAAATCACTAAGATACGGAATCTATGATATCCTTCCTCATTACATCGCACCAGAAATACTCATTCAAATAACTATATATCTCCATACCTCAATGATGAATAATTAATGGAGAACTATGAGATTTCCTAAACAAATCCTACAAATCTAGTATAGAGGGAACACATAAAAAATTACCAAACCTATTCATTACATCATAAACAAGGTTTAACAAAGGAACATTTCTAACCTTATTTTGTAGCTCTACATCTTTCTTCCTCACCTCTACAATATTTACATGGATAGATGGTTGAACATTAAATTGATAAAAATAATATTTATCCACTTTATTATGGATTTTCAGTTATATCTTTTTCATATAATAAAATATTGGATATCTTGTGATTCCTATAATGGATAAGCTAGCATAATCCTTTCGACTCAAGGCATCAACCACTTTTTTCTCTTTCTAGGGTGGTAATATATTGAGAATTCATAATATTTAACCATCTATAATCATCATATCTAGTGAATATTCAACTACTTCTATATGAATATATATTTTAAAATTTTTTGATTAGTAAATATATCATAATTTTCTTCATAATAATAATTTATCCATATCCTTATTCCCCAAATTACCACAACTAACTACAAATCATGAGTTGGGTAATTTTTCTCATGTACCTTCAATTTTCATTAGGTATAATATATAACAATGTCATTTAGTATAAGAACATATCCTGATCCCTTCTTAGATTAATCACTATATATTAAAAACTATTCTCCTCTATAGGGTAATGTAATCTCTGGTGTAATGACTAATCATCACTTAAGTTCTTTTAAATTTACCACAAATTTATTTATCCAGAGGAACATGGATCCCTTTAGAGTTAACTTGGTGAGCGGATTTGATTGTCCGGAAAAATTATCCACAAACTGTTGATAATATCTAGATAAACCAAAAAAATATAGATATCAGTCACAATGGTTGATCTGGGGCCACACTCATTAGCCTCTATCATCATTGGATATATCGATATACCCTTTATTGAGATTATATAACCCAAAAAAAATAAAACCTTTTGCAGCCAAAATTTACAATTTTTAAAATTTACAAATAGTTTCCCCTTCCTTAGGGTTTGTTGTACAATTCTAAAGTGATCTTCATTATCTTCCATCCTCTTTAAATAATTAATAATATCATCTATAAATACTACAACAAACTAATTTCTGAAATTCATAATGACCCCATTCATTAAATCCATGAAGATAGTGGAGGAATTAGTAAGACCGAATGGAATCACTATATATTCATAGTGTCCATGCCTTGTACCAAATGTTTTCTTAAATATATCCTCCCTCAAGATCCTGAATTATCGACATACATAATAGAGATAAATCTTGTAAAAGTATTTAGCTCTATGTATTCAATCATATAGGTCATTAATATAGGGTAGAGGATACTTGTTCTTGGTCATGACCTTGTTCAACTCTCGATAATCAATACAGAGTTTCATAAATCCATATTAAAAAAAAGAATAGGTTCACCCTTAGGTGACCCAATTTTCTAAATGAATTCCTTTTTATGGTTCTCCTAGAGTTGTTTCTTCAATTATTACTACTCAATTAGGGTAATTTTATAGGGAGTCTTTGAATTTGGTGTGGCACCATTTTTGAGTTCTATTGAGAAATCAACTTCATGTGTTGGTGGAATGTTGGAAAACTATTTTGTAAACACATTAAAAAACTCCCACTTAAAAATAATATAATCAATTTTTATTTTATCTTCTAACATCTAAGTTAAATACCATTATTTAGTAGCAATAAAAACCCATACAATGGATTCTATTTTATCTATAAGTTCATATTTATTATTTCACTAATAGATTATCATAGGTTGGTTTGGAATATCAAATTTGACTCCCCTTCCTTAGTAATTGGTGTGGTATTTATTTTGATAAATAGAATCCATGCCTAATATAAAATCAAATTCAACCATAGGAATAATGATAATATTTTTAGGAAGAAAATTCCCACAAAATTTAACCAGAGAAGAGTCATAGACGTGGGATGTGACCATCATTACATTAGGGGTTTTCACTACTAATTCTACATCTAACCATTTGGGTAGAAATTTTATGGCCTTTAAAAATTCATCAGATTTGAAATTATGGGAAGATCCAAAGTAAAACAATACATTATTATTTCTAGAGTGAATGGTAAGGGTACCTTTCCCCACATCTTTATTGCACCCCTCATCAAAAATAGTCATCTAAGGAGATTTCACTACATCTCTTGGCTTAAGAGGTTATTGACATCTATTGACATCCTTAAACATCATATTTGGGCACTAATAAGAATAATTCCTATAGTCATTAAAACCCTAGAGTGTGGGTGTTTCATTTTGTGAAGCTTTCTCTCTATTTGAATCATTAGATAACTTCTTCCCATCAATTCAACATTTTATTTCCCAATGACCTTCCCTTCCACACTTAATACTTTTACTAGTCTCATTAATAAAATCTCTTCCATGATTCTTCCCATACTTTGATCATAAATTAAATCTCATCTTCTTCTCTCAATGATGTTTAGATTTTCCATTGAATTCCATTTTTCTATTCTTATCAAAACCAAGAGATTGATTTGTATTTCAAAAAACCATTTACACCTTGATATAACATATAAAAATCTATTCATAGATATTTAAGTCTCTTATGGATAATTCCCATTAGAGACTTTGTTTTAATCTACTAAATCATGGATCAACTTTACATTCAGGT
The DNA here is from genome assembly GCA_963277665.1 of Viscum album. Lineage (NCBI taxonomy): Eukaryota > Viridiplantae > Streptophyta > Magnoliopsida > Santalales > Viscaceae > Viscum > Viscum album. The sequence goes on from OY728151.1 coordinate 792,448,414, forward strand.
TTTATGATAATACCAGAATTATACATTGTATCTTTTTAAAATTTTCCTCATAAGTACCAAATGATTCATAATAATTTTTATTTATCTTAGATAACTCCTTATACATATTTTTATGAATAATACTAGAAAATAATTATAAAAAATAAGTTCTGGAACTCATCCCAATCCATAGAGTCAATTTCATCACGTTCTCTTGTATTCTTGATGATATTCCACCATTTATCTAATTTTCCTTCCAAATTATAAACATGCAAAATGCATTTTTCATGTTCCAAACATAGGATAATAGAAAATATCATTTTAGTGACATTGATCCATTACTTATCAACTATAAGATCAACAGATCCTCAGAAATAAGCTGAGCATTTCATCATAAAGGACTCAACTGAACATTGTTCCATACTTTTCTTGTTTGGATGTTTAGAATGATTCAGGGATTGATAATTTTGTGTGATCTTATGAATGATATTTTTTATTCCAACTCCCATAATGTTTTTATACTATAGAGAAAAATCATTTCATTGTCTATCACACACTTCATTAACAAAATTCCCTTAGGTTCCAACCATTGAATTAAAATAGAAAGCATAGTATTACAAATAATAATCATAGTGTGGAACCACATAATGATGAATAATAACTTATTGGATATATAAACTATGACACATTCTTAATCTATTACACCTTAGTTTTACCCTAGGACTTTCATAGTCGCTATTTATTTAAATCATCCATGATAGTTTTTAAAGAGTCTGTGAATTTACAAAGAATATCTTCCAAGAGTGTCAAACTAGGTGTGCAACATGACCTATTGTCATGCACCTGGTGACAATGGAGTCTAGATCAATGCCATATTTACAATGTTATTACCCTTAGGGACCTCTGCTCTGGATCCATATCCATTTATAGTATTCAGAAATTAATTTCATTTCATGGATACAACTCACCTTATCATTTACAAAAATTCTAGAACATTTTCCTATACTTTGACTCATCCTTATACTAATTCTTATACATTTCCATAATAATATAACTAATGCTTCCACATCATAGTCTACAGTGGTTAACTAAACATATCATTTGATACCAACTATAGAGACCATGGATTTTTATACATAGATATTACATTGTTTTAGATTGATATTCATTAAATTACACAAACACAAGCCTAAGGATTGTAAAGGTATAATTCATTTGGAAACTAGACCAAAAATATTCTTATATCATGAAATAACTCTAAAATATCCCCCAAATATCTTCTATAAGATCCCAAACATTGTGGAGGTATGTAACTATCTAAATTTTGGTTCAAATATCTTAAAATGGGATAATGATGAGTTTACTAAATATATGAGGAGGCTTGGGGGTATCACTGGTGTTTTAGACATGAAGGAAAGTGAAAAAGGACATCTATTACATATTTCAGGGTTAGTGGAAACTGTGCACTAAAACCATCCTATCTAGGAGGAGGGGTGCATAATTAGGTAAGCGGTAAAATAGAGAAATCCAAACCTTGCGGTATTGGATAGAGGTGTTCAGTACAGTTGGTGATTTTTTTTTCAAATCGGGTGGTCTCTCCATGTAACTATGTGACTTGGACCTCTCTTGTATATATGTAGGCTAACAGTTGGAAAAGTAATTGTAAAACCATGCTGAAAAACTGTGCGACCTCATAAAAGAGGGTTTTTAAAAATTTACCCCCACGGGATTTTAAGTGTTCTACCCAATTTCGTCCCCATACCATCTCCATGAACCTTAGTGACAAGAAAAATGACCAAGGCCTCATAAGGATTGATCTCCTTCATTTCTAGGATGTTTGGAGTACTTTTGGATGAAAATCGATGCTTCAGGTAAGTCTAACACATTCCTTTGTTATCTTTCCTAGATTACAGATTTTGGTTTTTTTATTATTATTCTAAATCCATAAAACCCTCTTTTTCTATTGGATATTAGACCGAGTCTTCTAAGGGTGCTATAATATAATTTAAATTCTAAGGTTAAGTGTTCGTTCATATTCATATTCAAGGTCAGTGGTCTATAATTTATATCCCATAGTCATGAAGTTGATTTTTACATGCGTAGTTGTGTTAATGAATTTATCTTTTTGATAATTTGATTCCCTTTGATATATTTGGTAAAATGGTTGTATAAATGATTAATTTAACACCTCATTATTCCCAAGGGATGCATTGAGGATGACTAGACTGATTTGGGGATACCCATGGGGTGCAACGACATTTACAAACTAGAAGAATTATTATGTTAAGAATAAAAATAAATTTTGATAATGTAGAGCCCCAATAAACATGTTGATGTGTTATTTTAGTTGATAAAGTAATATTTAGAGTTGTGGCTAGACTTGGATAATGTCATAAGGCATTGTTTTTTATGTTATGAAATTGATTAGGTGTAATAATGTGGTTGTGCTAAATGAATTATGAATTGTACATGAAATGCATAGGTGGGTTAATCGACAAGGAATGATGAACATATTAAGAAGGTTAAATTCCTGTAAATTGATGAATTTGTTAATTGAGAAAATGTATGGAAATTCATGAATATGCTAAATCAGAAAAAGAATGGGAATTGTTGAATATTCTTAATAGGTTAATGAATTAGATATAAAAATGAATTAAAAGGGATATAAAATGTAAATGATAATTATGATACAAGATTAAGGATTTATTTTAATCCACATGATTAATAGTTAATAAAAATTAATATTATGTGAATTGATTGAGTATATTTTGTGATGTGGTTATGCGGTAAATGGATAAATAAGTATGTGAACATGGCTTGGTGGTGTGTGCGATGATGGACCGAGGATCCTCCCACATGTAGTGTTGGATTGATGTTATAAACCCAACCCCTAGAATGCATGGTTTAGGGAGTCAGACTAAGGCTCTAGGTCCCTAATTATTGTATTGGAAGAAACTACATGGAATGAGGCTCCAAGGAAAGTGGGATGTGTTTTTTTTGTGAATTGATTATCCCAAGTGAGATATGGAACTTGTCTTATTTCCATATTCATGACAATTGACTGACTTGATTTGTATTATGTATGATGTAAATGCCTGTCCCATGGAAAAAATGATGAAAATGTTTAAAGTAAATATTGTTAACTATTTTAACCTAAGTATTCTTTGATACATCTTTATTTACATAGTATTTTTATGTACTATATATTTAGACTTGATATTTTGTATACAGAGTTGGTGGTGGCCAATTCAGTTGTACTCACACCCTACTTAGGCTGTCATTGTGTACCTGAGAAGACTTCATGGTTATAATCCAGGAAATGGGAAAATGCCCTAGGATAGGGAGTTGAGTGGGCTTGGGATGTGCATGGATGAGGATCCTCACTCAGATTCAGGACCCATTTTTGGGATTCTTCTGATAGTATTCATTTTGGGATTCCTTCAATTTTGGTACTGTAAGCATGACATGAAATATTTATTGTTCGGTTGTGGTTTGTACCCCATTTGGTACACTATTAGAAATGTATGTTCTAGTTTTTTGTTTTTGTTTCCTTCATTTAATATTATATATATTATGTCTTTCTATGATAAATATGGTATAGTTTCCCCACGTGATATGTTAGACCCTCATTTCTAGTCGGTAGCCTCTGACATACATGGAGGTACACCTGAGGTCATGTGGTGACCTGGATTAGAGTACCTATATAGTGGATTTCGGGTTGAAGATATTACAAAGTGGAATCAAAGGAGGTTCATTTGTATAAATTACTGTTTATGGATGATATATAAGATATTATAAATATTTGGTCCTTTGCAATGAGCTTGTGTATGGGAGTAGATGACCCATATACGAGGGAAAACCCAAGTACCCTAGGTGGGAATTGTTGTTCTTGATGTGTTTTATCACAATTGAATTATATTTCACCATTGTGTGATGCACTAGTTGTGTGATGAAACTATTTTATAGTAATTTTCTCATGGATGATATGGAATGATGTTCCGTATACATGCATCATAATAGAAACCAATATATATAGGTGTCATGCATCATGGTAGGCCCATATGGGAAGTATGTGTGGGACATGAAGGGTGGAATGCATTTCACATTCCTAAAAAAATTTGATGACAATAATGTATAATAAATATCATATGAATGACTAAATAGAGAGAATGTGAAATAATGGTTGAAGTTTTTTTCTTAATGAACGGTTGTAAATGACCTAAATTATTGACCGTAATAAGTTTTTAAAGAGAAAGTGTACCTAGAAGAGAAATGTTTTCATTGTAAAATGGGAAACGGTTTAAAAATTGTGTCTAAGGAAAGACTCATGACTATGTAATTTGGTTTAACACATATTGACCATGAACCACAGTAGGGATGGTTTTGGGTATTGTTGTAAGTTTGTTGATATCTATTGTGATAGTTTATGTGAGATGAGTTGTCCATGGATAGTGGAGAGGCTTATTTTATGTGAACTGTGGAAGATTTATGTCATGTATTCTAAGACATTTGTTTGGAATTGAAAAAACATTCCACCATGATGAAGTGTGTGAGTTGGGTGACAAGATGAAATCATTGAGAATTCTCCACCAACAATGGACTAAGAAAATCTATTTTTGTAAGACAATCGAGGGGAGTAGAAGTTCCATTAGAACTTTTATCATTACATTTTTCTTAAGGAATGAGACCTCGGGTGGGTCTTTCCAGGCATGCTTGATATGGGTAGAGAGTTTTACTTTTCACACACTAAAACATTTGTCGGAGAGGGTGAACTCGAGTAACGAGCATATGTCAGGTTAAACAATAAGGGACACAAGAAAATAGTATCCCTAGTGTTTTGAACTAACCTTGCGTATGAGACGTTGGATAGTGAGAGTGCCTTAGTTTGTAAACATTGGTGAGTTTTAGGTGCTGGATAGAGGGGTGTTCCTTGTTGTAACTTTAGTATGGTGGAGACTTCTAGGTTGAGAGGTATATTCTGATGACATAGGTGGTGATCCACGTGGGTTGTGATCATATAGGTTGTGATGGTTTTGGAAATGAATTTCCTTGTTTTTGGTTACATTAGTGGTAGTTGTGTTGTTATGGGCTTATAAAATAGTGTAAATTCTTCCTTCAGTGCATTGGATGTAGTGTTTATGAATAGGTGAAGGAGAGTCAGTCATGAGTGGTGACTTGATATACGTTTAATGTATATGGACTATAGAGAGTTCCTAGTGGCATTTTACCCCTAACCCTTGGTTTTGATGTTGGTATCATTCCACCCTTGAGAGAAACACATGAGAGGGGTTGAACCAATTGTTAGTTCTCTTGGGTTTAGGTTTTGGATTTTTATAGGTATAGTTTGGAATAGAGGAATAAGTGGGAAGATCAATGGTTTTGGAGACAATACTCGAGTTGTGACTATGAGTTTATAGTCTTGGGAAAATCAAGGGTGACCTCGAGGGAGGTTATACCAGTGTTGCAAGTGTCTTGGGAATTGAAGAAGGGGGATGTTTCATAGGTGGATTCAATGCATAGTGAGTACCATTGAGTTTCATTAAATGGTATGACTGTGCCATGGATTCTTTCAAATAGACACTTGTGCGATTATATTTGGGTTTAAGGTTGGTTTGGGAAGGTTGGATCGGTTGGATGTTTGACCCGTTTGTTTGGATGATTATTAATGGAGGACTCAATGTTGATTTTGAGCAGACGATACAAGGATGATAGAATCATGAATGAATAATTTTTTATGAAGGTGATATCCAAGGATAATATGTTCATGTGGTTTGTCTTGTTTTTATGAATGGTTTGGTTTTTGGGTGAGATGTTGTGAATTACTTGAGCTCGATGAGGCTGACAGATCAGAAGGCATGGACAAGTGAGTAAGCGGACATTTGGACTAGGCTTGGATGATGTTTGGATCATGTGATCTAAAGTGAGTTTAATTACGTGGTCAAAGGAATGTGTAGGATATTGAGGGATATGAGGAGGTACATTTGTGTGAACATTTTGGGAATGCACGATGCCATTTTTGATATGTCCATTAGTGGTTTGAAAGTAAGTTCATGTCATTTTCCATGAAACCAGGAAAAGGTATTGGGTATGTGAGAATCTATTTAGTTTTGGATTGGTGAGATAAATCTTTGAGTTTATGTTAGTAATTTAAAAATTCATGCTGTAAGAACTATAGTGGTGTGGTAGTGGTATGGCCAAAGAAAACTATGGTTCATGACTTCTTGGTAGAGAGTCATGAAGTTGTGGTGAGTTTGGATAGTAACCTCACTTGAGTTGTGGTGGATAGGTGTTGATGAGATGTTACAGGAAGGGAATCACGAGACATTCGAACGGTTAAGGTATTCCTATAATGGGAGGTCCCATTTATGATGGATAATTTGTGGTGGTGTTCGTCAACAACTTCCAATAGTACTTTTAGCTAGTGACAATCATGCCTGACATATTGAAATCCTCCAGGGTACACTATGAAATATCTAGATTTACACCTAGTGACTTGAATGTGTTTTGGTTTTTCAGGGTACATCTTTTAGGTTAACTCATGGGGTTGTATGTGAAAAGTTGAATGGTGGCATGTACACAATCAACCGTTTACAGGTGAGGTTTTTGGGATGGATTGGGTGTTGACCAATTCCTTGGGTTCCATTTTGAAAAGTTGGAAACAAGTTTTGGGTGATATTTTTTTTGTTCTGGAAAAAAGATAGCCAAACACATCCAAGTTTTGGGGTTTAGTATAATTCCCCTATCCTCTTACACATATCAATACATGATTTTAGGAATAATTAAACATCAAATTATTGGTCAAGGATCGTAAAGTCTAGTGTCTTTGGAAGACTGGGTACATAATTAAACATTATGAAAAAATCTTTTTTTTAATAACCATAATGATCTCCAAACCTCCATTGATCTCCTATAACTACATAGGACAACCTATGGAATACCTAAACAAAATGGATGAGCTAAAAATCCTAGTAAGGGAATAATCATAGGAATAAACATAACACATGGGTTAGAATATATAACATGATAAACTAAAAGGAACAAAACATGATTAAATATAAGAGATTATAACATATATAACTTGTGAACATATAATCATGACATCATAAAATTTTGGCTGAAACATATAACAAGACATAAAAATGAGTCAAGGCTAACTTCCTAGACTTTATAATATGGTGGAAATAGTCCCGTAAAGGAATTTGGTTCACTCCCTATCCCAACATGAATTATCATGAGACTAAACATTAAACAATGCATTGGAGACATATATGGGTGTACCCATCATAACATGTTCATTAATATGTGTGTCACATAAAAAATCATACATAATGAATCAGAAATAATATAAGGGTTACCCATGGAAATACATGGGTATCATAATCATGTCATAAGGTATTATAAATGAGATTATCAAAAAAGTTTCCATAAAATAATGTATTTATAAACAACATGGAAATTTATAAAGGAAAATATAAATAGACCATGATAATTGATTTCCAATTTAAGTGGAAACATGTAAATGGAGTTTTTAAGAAACATTATAAATGAATTATTTTAGTGTAGTTTAAGGAAAATATTAAAGAGTAATTAAAGAAGAAAATGAATATTTGTTTTCATAAAAATATAAACTAAACAAGATATTTTTTCATTATAAAATGAGATATTTTATAAAAATAATTGTGGTTTAAAACAAATTATGGTGTGCACTTGGAAGCAGGTAAGAAATCTGGAAGTTCCTTTGAATTGGGTTGGCTTATTGGGATGAATTAAAAAGGGAACCTTTATAAAACATGTATTACCCCATCAGCTAGTTATGACATGATATATATACATGAGTTTGGAACAAATAAATATAATTTATAATAATTATATAAAAATAAAGAATCATTACATTGGGGTAAAGAGAGGGGAAGAGTATCCCAAAGAAAAAATGGTGGTTCAGGTAGAATCCCTCACCTTATGTCCAAAATGGTTCTACACTTGATCTTAATTTAATGAATAATCTAATTATATTTATTAATTAGTAATCATATAAAATTTTCAATATAAATTTTATTTATTATAATTTTATTAAGTTCATTTACGGTATTTTTTTGAGTTATAGTGTTCAATTTCATCTTTTAAGAGTGCTCATTTTCTTAGTTTTCATGATCAGTTTGCTTATATAAGACTATGGAAGTTCATATAAAATGGAAACATAAATACAAAATTTAAGTTATAGGCTATTAATTGACATAAATAAGGTTAAATTATCTTATAAATCATTTGGTTATATGTTAGAAGGATTAATCCTTAGATAATATGTTAGTGATAATATTTCGGATTATTTTGGGAAATTTTCACTCACAACAAACTTTTTTTTTGTTTTATTATTTAACATAATGAGTATATAATGATTATAGAACATTAAATAGGATATAATAAATATATTATAATTTTATTTACCCATAAAAATGGTTTCATTAACATACATTAATACAATAATAGAAATGGAAAACATCATCATCCTTCAATGCAACAAATTAACACATCAGAGATGATATTTTCATTTTTAGTATAAGAGGAGGGGAAATAGTGATGATGATGAATTATTACATTAAAATAATATAATTACAGTATATTTAAGGTACTCTATTTATCATACCATTTGGATGAGGTAAGGTGAGAATATAAAATGAAAATAAAGTAAATTGAAATGAAATTAAAAGAAAAGGAATATGGTTTTACCTATTGATTCCTTCTTCTTGAGAACCTCCTTAGGGGATTGGTTGTTGTATTTTTTTAGAAAAATATATCCTGAATGTGGAGGGGAGTTTTGGGAAGTATATTGTTCATAATTTTAAAAATGGATGAAATCTTGGAAGGTGTGAGGAGAAGAGGTGGTATTTATAGTGGGGGAGAGGGGTGTTTTCACATTAATTAATTAATTATTATTTTGAATCAATACTATTAATTTTTTGAGTGTTATCACAAAATATACCCTAAATTATGATTCCTATGTTTCAATCTTAGTTATACATGATCTATTTCTTAACATTTATTCTTAAAGTAATTTTTATTCCCTTAATAATGCTTCATAATGAGATCATAAATTTACTATATCGTATCCCCTGGGAGTGTTAACCTAGGTATGCAGTAAGGCCCATTTTTATTTACTAGGTTACCCTGAGTAAGGACTAGAACTCCTTATGAGAGTTTTTAATCCCATGTACATCTGTTCTAGAACCGCGTCCACTTGTAGTATACCGACATGGATGTATTTTCTTGATTAACCACTTACTCTATAATAACCAAAATTTAGGGATAATTTCATATACTCATTCTTATCCTCAAGGATTTCACTAGATTTTTATAATCCTAATCCAAAAAATAACTATACCATCCTTTGATACCAACTATAATTCCCCTAGCCTTGTACATATATCATTACATGATTGTAGGCATAATTAAACATCAAATTAAAAACCAAGGATCCTAAATTCTAGTGTATTTGGAAGATTAGGTACATAATTAAATACCATAAAGACATAATTTATTTAATCTCCATAATTAACTCCACAAATCCATTGAGTTCTTGTAGATTCATAGGATAACCTACGGAATACATGAAAAAACGGGATGAGATAAAAAGACTAGTAAGGTAATGAGCATAGGAATAAACATAACACAAGGGTTAGAAGATATTACATAATATAATTAAAGGAATGAAACATGAATAAAAATAAGGGAGTAAAACATTTATAACGTATAAACATATAATCAAGACATCAAAGTCAGTTAAAAATAACATATAACATTATATAAACACGATTCAAGGATAACTTCCCAGCCTATAAAACCTGGTGGGAGAAGTCCCATAATAGAATTAGGTTTACTACCTGTCCCAACATGACATCTCATGATACTAAACATTACCCAATTAATTGTAGAACTATATAGGATACACATCATAATAGTTTCTTGAATATGTGTTCCACATGAAGAATCATACCTAAGGAATCAAACATAACGTAAGGGTTACTCCTAGAAAGAAATTTGTATCGTAATCATTTCATAAGGCATTAAAAATGGGCATGTCATAAAAGTGTCCATGAAAGAATGGATTTAGAAAATACATGGACATTTATAAAGGATAATAGATATTTAACACAATAATTTATCTCCAATTGAAGTGGAAACATGTAAACAGAGTGTTTAATAAATTTTATGAATGAAACATTTTAGTGCTATTTACAAGAAATATTAAAGGGAATCTAAAGGCATGTATTACCCCATAAAAGAGGGATTATCTGATCTGAATACAAGAGTTTGGAACATATACACATAATTTAGATGAATTATTTGAAAATAAATAAGCATTAAATTGGCGTATTGAGAGATAGAGAGTAACCTAAGTAAAAATAGAGTTTGAGGTATAATCCTTTAGCTTATGTATGAAACAATTCTTCAATTGATCTTAATTTCCTAAATAATAAAATGATATTAATTAATTAATAATTACATAAACTTTTAAAAATTTAATTTATTTTATATAATTTAATTAATTTCATTTATTTCTTACATGATGAGTAATAGTGTTCAATTTCATCATTCGAGAGTGCTCATTTTCTATGTTTTCATGATTGGTTCACTTATATAATAGTATAGAAGTTCATATAAAATGGAAATAGAAATCCCGAAATGAAGTTATAATTTTTTAACAAACATAAATAAGGTAAAATGATCTTATAAATCATTTTGTTATATTTTATAAAGATTAAACCTTGGATATTATGTTAGTGATAATCGTTTGGATTATTTTTGGTGGTTTTTTCTCACAATGAACTTGTTTTGTTTTATTATTTAACATCAGGAGTATATAATGATTCCAGAAATGTACATAGGATTTAGTAAATATATTATATTCTGGTTCAACCATAAAAATGGTTTCATGATCAGTCTTTAATAAGGTAATTTTAATTAAAAACTTCATCGTCCTTGAATGTGATAAATTAACACATCACGAACGATGTTCTGATTTTTGGTATAAAAGGAGGGGAAAGAGAGATGATGATGAATTACTCCATCATCAAGGGGTAGTTTTTGGTATTTAGTTAATAAAAAAATATCATATAGAGGGGGGAGATGTTTGGTAAGAGTATTGGGAAGAATTTGAAGAAGTATTAAAGCATGGAAGGTGTGAGTAGAAGAGGTGTTGAGGGGTGGTATTTATAGTGGAGTAGAGATCTGTTTTTTCATTATTTATTTCATTAGTTTATTATTTTAGATCCTAACTATGAATAGATTTTGAATTATCACAAAATATATTAAAATATTTAAGGATGGTTCAATATTTTGTTCTTATATCATCCATACATCATATATGCCTCCATAATTTATGTATTTATCATTTATCAGAAATTACCATATTTTACTATTCATAAAATTTCAAGTATTTTAGAAAAATCCCAAAAATTCACCCTAACCATTTTTAACATTTATAATTATAAAATGAAAGTAATTTTATTAAAATAAATTTATAAATATAAGAAATTTATTTTTTCATTGAAATCATCATTTACTCGAAAAATATAAATTTTAAAATTATAACTGATTTTATAACACTGCAAAATTAACTAAGGTATCATTAAAGTATATTATAATCATAAGAAAAAAAATTAATTTATGAATACATTTTTTGAAAATAATTTTTCTTTTAAATTATTAAATTAATAATAAAATAGTAATTAAATACTTATGACTTACATAAATACAAACGCTTAATTAATAATTATGAAAATATTTATTTACTTATACTAAGATATTATTATATTATAATTTTCACTTATACGACGGATAAATTTTATTTATACCTTCATGGATGATCTTACTATTCTATTGGTCATATTTCTATTCATAAGGGTAACATTACTATTCCAAGGGGTCAAGTTACTATTCAAAAAAATTACATTGATTCTATTAGACTCTAGGTATCTTACTAATCACAATTGTGTATGTTTGTTTTTAGTAATTTAATTCAAATAAGTGGAAAAACTATGATTAATATCTAGGTTATAACTATATCCCTTAAATAATTTTAATAACAAAGTGTTGTTTCGTAGAGACTCAGTGTTGCATGCATTACATTCTATGTTAAATTTATTTATAAGTCATTATGGTGTTACATTCAACTTATGATTGAATCGTGATATATTTTTATTGTAATTTATTTTGGAAAGTTGTAATAAGGACACATGTAAGGTTTGGATTGATAAGTTAGTCCTACATGTGTGGAGTAGTGTGTGGAGTTGATGTGGTGTCATCAGGATGTAAATTAGAAACTAGTGAGGTACACGTGGTGTTCCCAAAAAAATGGTGGCTAGGTGGGCCTTGTATGAGGTGGTTGAATAAGCCGAGTGTTGTATTTGGGCTCAGGGTGGTTTCAAATTAAATGAAATATGTCTTGGTTGAAGTCATTGAAGGGCATGGTAAGACCTGAAAATGGTCAAAGGTAAGGGATGTTGGGTTATGGAACCTCATTTGAGGTAGTGTGTGGATTGTGTTAGGCATGATTGGGTTACAATAGAGTGTCCTTATATATAGAGGAATCTTGGTCAATTAAGGTTTTTGTACCAATAGTGAATTTGATCATTTCTATGAAAAGTCACCTAGGGATAGCTCTACTCGGCTAGGAACAAGGGCCAAAAGTGATGAGTTGTAATCTAACTTCGGTGAATATTTTGGAGTGAAAAAAGTTTTGAAGTTTTGAAATGGGTTTTTAGTAATAACCTAGTCATCTTTAGCTAATATATGGATTGTGGAAGTGATTGTGTTGGGAATGTTGATGAGTGCGGTGGAGTATGACGATTTCATAGAGATTAGTGGATTCCTTGATGGTGAAGTTTTAGTAGAAGTCAGGGAATAACCCAGTAGGTGATTTAGATGATAGTGTTATGCCTTAAGTGAGAAGGTGACTTTGGAAGGTGAAGGTGTAATGTGTCAAAATTTTAAGATGGGTTTATTAGGACAATCCAATCAGGTATGGTATAAAATGATATGGTAAGGGGAATAAACTTGATAAGTTATGACCCACCTCTACTTTGATGTTCTTAGTGGAATGTACTTTTTGAAGATGAAGGAGAACTAATAGAGGTCAATTTGTTCTTAAACTGCAAATGGATGGTGTAGGTATGTCCTTTTGGGTGGTTTTTAAGGAATGGTTGGACACCTATTTTGGGTGAAGTCCTTACAGATGTTTGGTCATGGTGAGTTTGGAAAACACATTAAGTATGTTATGGATATTGAGATGAGGTTTTGGCGGTCCATTTTGATAGTTTATGATCCAAACACTGGAAGATGGTGATGGTGAGCTAAAGTTCTTTTTGGGGATCACCATAATGGGAATGTGGTCGATTGATTATGTGACCGGTGTTTTAGGATTGGTTGGACTTGAGTAATTACCATCCTCGTGATTTGTTCTTGATAACGAGTGCGGATCGAGTTTGACAAGTTGAGTGCCTTGAGTGTTTTGGTTGTTTCTTGGATGTTTGATTATGTAATGGGACCATTGGGCCTTGATTTGGTGATTTACTTAGGTCAAAATATGAGGGTTTGAAAAATGTGTGTTTATTCGGGAGATGCTGAGTTTAGGTCACTGTTATAGTTTTGGAAGCAAAGTAAGACAGAAACAAGAAAATTTGGCCATGAGTTGCGAAGAGGATCAATCCAATGGTATGATTAGTGGCCCTCACATGATGGTATGATGATATATAAGAAAGTTACTTATGTTTCAATTTATATAGAGTTTCCTAGGCTTTTATATGGAGTTCTTGTGGTTGATGTTGGTTGAGGTTGATGTGTCCCTTAATGAGCATCTGATTCGTTTTGTGGATCCTAGTGAGAAAGTTTTACAGGGTAACATTGTTCCAATAATTCAAGTGTTATGGATGTTTTAAAACAACCATGAAGAGACTTGTGACAGGGAAAAGGATATACTGGCCTAGTGTAATAAACTCTTCTCTTTGAGAGATTATTAATTCATGGGAGTGAATATTGAGGATGATTCGTTATTAGGAGGAGATTTTGTAATTTCTCAGACATTGTGTATATATTTACCTCACTAAATTTCTATTAAAATATATTAAAATTGGATAATTAAATGTTTAATGAATGTATGGGTATTCTTGGTGGTTTCATAAGGGTTTGGGATACGAATGAAAGGGGGAAAATGTCTATCCATTTACTATTTCACAGTTAGTGCTTGGTTAGTGGAAAATGTGTTCCAAAATCTTGCTATCTAGGAGGAGGGGTGCACAGTTAGGTAAAGAGTGGGAGGGGGAAATTCAAACCCTGTAGGTATAGTAGGTGGCATTCCTCATGGCTATCACATGGTTTGTTAAACTCTGTGGGAACCCCAGTTAACCGTGCGACCTGGACTCCTCATGGATATATTCAGACACACGATTAGTACGTGGTTTGTCAAACATTGTAGACAAACCATGTCCCCTATTAAAAATGGGTTTTTAACATTTTTACTCCTTAGGATTTTAAGTGTTCAACTAGATTTCTCCGACAATTTCTTCTCCAGAAAACCCATTGATGAACCAAAATGACCAAGGCTTCCGAAGGATATAACTCTTTGATTTCTAGGATATTTAGAGTGTTGTTGGGTAAGAATCAAAGATATACATAATTCTAACACACCCCTTTGTTCTATTTTCTGGATTATGGATCGTGGTTTCATTATTAGTATTTAGTATCCCTATATATTCTTTTTCCAATAGATCATAGATTGAGGCTTTGAATAGTTCCTTAATATAAGTCAAAGGATATGGTTAAGCATGTGACTATCTTCATATTCGACATAGGTTGTGTACAAGTTATATCCCATAGCCTTGAAGTTTATTTTTGCCGTGTAGTTATGTTAATGGTTCTCTCTTGGTGTGAATTTGATTCCATTTTATATATTTGGTAAAATGGTTCGATATATGAGTACTTAAACCCCTCATGATCCTTATTGGATACATTGAGGTTGACTACACTGATTTCGGTCCACCAATGGGGTACACCAACATTTCCGAACTTGAAAAAATGTGATGTTAATCATAGAAATGTCTTGTGATTATGTAGAACCTATGATGAACATGTTGATATGTTATTTGAGTTGAAAATGAAATATTTATATTCTTGTTTAGACTTTGATATTGTCATAAGGGATTGTTTGGATTGTTATGAAAAAGTTTAGATGAATTAATGTGGTTTTTCTAAATGACATATGAATTTTACATGAAGTGCCTAAGTGGGTGAATGAATGTGGAATGATGAAAATGTTGAAAAGGGTAAATTCTTGTGAATTGATGAATTTGTTAAACTAGCTAATTTATGAAAATTTATTAATATGTTAAATGTGAAAATGAATGGGAATTTCTGAATATTCTTAACAGGTTAAGGGATTATAAAGTAAAATTGGTTAAATGGGATATGAAATGAAAATAGTAATAATGATAAGGGGTTAATGATTTATGTTAATTCACAAGTTGGATATTTAAAAAATGTGAATGTTATTTGTATTGATTTAGTAATTTTTGGGATGTAGTTTTATGGTAAATGGATAGATAAGCATGTCCACATGGCTTGGTGGTTTGTGAGATAATGTACTGAGGCTCCTCCCATGGGTCAGGCTGGAATGAGGCTCTAAACCTCACCCCTATAATGCATAGGTTAGGGAGTGAGACAGAGTCTCTTGGACCCTAATGGTTGAGTTGGAAGAAACTAGATGGAATGAGGCTCCAAGGTAAGTGTGATGTATTTCTTTACAAATTTATTATCCCTAGTAAGATTGGGAACCTAATTTATTACAAAATGCATGATAATAGACCATATTGAGCTATAATATTAATGATGTAAATTCCGAACCCATGAAAATGATGAAAATGTTTAAAGTAAATATTGATAAGTATTTAAACATAGGTATCCTTGGTAACCTGATCATTTATCAAGTATTTTCATGCACTATCTATTTATATAAGATATTTTGTAGATAATATTGGTGGTCGCCTACTAATTTGTACTCATCCATTGTTCAAGCTACCAATGAGTACCTGAGTATATTTCATGGATCTAGATTAGGAAAAAGGAAAAAAGCCTTATGTAGGAGAGTTGAGTAGGGTTGAGATGTGCATGGATGAGGATCCAAACTTGAAGTTAAGTACAATTTTGAGGATGCTTATTCTAGTCTTTATTTTTTGATTCCTTCTCTTTTTGGCACTGTAGTCACAACATGGAATATTTATTATTTGGTTGTGGTTTGTACCCAGTTTAAGAAATGATTTGTAACAAATTCCCTAGTTTATTTTTATTTTTCCATTCATTTCATATTATATATAATTTGGATTATGATGATGAATATGGTATCATCTCACCATATGATATATTATGGCCTTTCTTCTAGTTGGCATCCTATGGTGTATGGGGAGGCGCATGTGAGATCATGTGGAAACCTAGCTTGGAATACCGGTCTAGTGGATTCTGGGTTAGGGATGTTAAAAAGTTTTATCAAAGGAGGTTAGTTTCGAGGTATTACTATTTGGAGTCAATAGGTTGGATATTAGGAAGTGTCAGTCCTTGGAAATGATCTTGTGCATGGGAGTATCAAACCCATGTATGAGGTAAAACCCAAGTACCCAGGGTGGTAATTGTTGTTCATGATGAGTTTTGTTACTTTTGAATGATATTTCCCCATTGAGTGATGTACTAGTTGTGTGATGTGACTATTTTATGGTACGTTTATCATGGATGATATGGAATGATATTGTGAGTACATGCATCATTATAAGAACCTAGGGATATAGGTGGCATGAATCATTGTAGTCACACACATGATGGATGTGTGGTGCATGAAGGGAATAATTCATTTCACATTCCATTAAATAATTTGAAGAACATAATTTCTAATGAAGATGATACTAATGGGTAAATGGAGAGAATGTGAAAGAACTGTTAAAGAATTGTGATTAATGAAAGGTTGTAAATTGGCTAAAATACTGGTTAGAACAAGTTATGAAATGGAAAGGGTACTTAAAGGAGAAATATTTTCATTTTGAAAGTTAAAATGGTTTAAAAAGTGTTTCTAAGGAAAGGCTCATGAATATGCATGTTTCTTTGACCCATTTTGACCATGACCGATATTGGAGATGGTTGAGGGTAGTGTTCAAAGTTTGATGTTATCTATTGGGATAGTTTATGCAAAATGAGTTGTTTATGGCTAGTGGAGAGCCTTCTTTTTCATGAACTCTGGAAGAATTATGTAATGTTTTCTAAAACTTTGGTATCTTATTGTAGAAAAATTCCACCATGATGGCATGTGTTGGTTGGGTTATAAGATTAAATAACTAATAATTCTCTACTAGTAGCGAAGCAAGAAAATACATTGGTCCAAGATAATCGAGGGGAGGAGATGTTCTATTATAACATTTATCATTTTATTCAGCTTAAGGAATGAGACCCAAGGTGGGTCTTGCCATGTATGCTTGATTTGGCAAGAGAGTTTGGGTTTTCACACCCTTCGACATTTACTAGAGTGGGTGGGCTCAAGTTCCAAGAATGAAGTATGTTGGAACATGAAGGAACACGAGAAATGAGTATCCCTCATGTTGTGTACAGACCCTGTGTATGGGTGGTTTTACAATGAGATTTCCATAGTTTGGACACTTTAGATAGTTTGATGTGTTGTATATAGGGGTTTTCCTTGATGTACCTTCAGTAAGGTGGCAGCCTTGAGGTTAAGCGGTATATTATGATAATGTATGTGGTGACCCACATGGGTTGTAGTAGCATATTTTTTCCTTGGGTATTGAAATGGATTCCTTGGTTTGTGGTGCCATTAGTGGTGGTTGTGTTGTTATGGAATTGTAAAATAGAGTAAGTTATTTCTTCGGTGTGTTGGACATAATGTTTCCAAATGGAGGTAGTAGAGTCACATGGGGGTGTTGACTTTTTATAAGTTTATTGTATATGTCTTAGAGATTCATCTAAGTTACATGTTACCGCTAACCCTAGTTTTGGATATTTGTATAATTTGAACCTTGAGAGTGACCAATGAGACGTGTTAACCATGTTGTGAGTGATCTTATGTGAATGAGGCATAGGTGTATGTTTTGGATTTGTATAGGCATGGGTTTTCTTAAAAGTCTAAGTGGAAGGAGAAATGGTTTTGGAGATTTGACTCAAGTTATGACTATGAGATGATAATATTTGGGAAATTGAGGCTGAATTTTAGGTAAGTTAGCCCAATGTTTTAGGAATCTTGTAATATAAAGCACGATAGATGCTTCAAGGGTGGATTCTATTCATAGTGAGTATTATCGAGTTTTATTAAATGGTATGGTTATGCCTGAGATTATTTCTAAGAGGAACCTACATGATTGTAGTTGGTTTTATGGTCAGCTTAAAAGTGTTGGATCTATTGGATGTATGGCCCGTCTATTTTGATGATGATTAATGGAGGCCTCAATGTTGATTTCAGGAATACGAGACAAGGGTGATCATAGTGGGGAAAAATAATTTTTTATGAAGGTGACACATGATGATAGTGTGGTTATGTGGCTGGGATTGTCTATATGAATGTTTTTTGGGTGATTTGTGGATTTTTCCTTAAGGATGATGAGTCTGACGAACTAGGAGGGATGTTCAAGTGAGTAAGAAGGCATTTGGGCTAGGTTTGGGGTGATATTTTTCTCATGTGATCAAAATTCAGTTTCAATGAGTGTTCATAGGAAAGTGAGAGACATCAATGGATATGAGGTGGTAAATTTGTTGGCATATGTTGGGAAGGAAAGATTCCATTTGATATATATACATAGGTGGCTCAGAAGTAAGCCCCTATCATTTTTTGTAAAACCAACGAATGACACTGGGTATGCGAGAATCCATTTAGTTTTGGATTGGTGTGATGGATCTTTGTGTTTCCATTGAAAATTTCCAAAGTCATGCTAGAAGAATTCAATTGGTATGTCAGTGGTAGGTCCAAAGTAAACTTTGGTTCATGAATTCTTGGAAGAGATCCATAAAGTGATGATGTGTTTGGTTGGTTATCCCACATGAGTTGTGGTCATTAGGTGTTGATGATACATTACATATAAGGAATCATGATACTTTTGAATGATCAAGGTATCCCCATAGTGGGAGGTGACATCGGTGATGGATAATTTGTAGTGGTGTTAATCGATAACATATTAGCATACTTTTAGCTAGTGAAAATCATGATGAACATATTTACATCAGCCTGGGTATGCTGAGAAGGCTTTGAATTTACACCTAGTGAATTGAATGTGTTTTGGTTGGTTATGGGACATCTTGGAGGATACGATCAAGGGGATTTATGGATAGAGCTGTATGGTGGGATTTAAAACATTGAGGATTTACAGGTGAGGTCCTTGGGAATGAATTGGTGTCGATGCATGCCATGGGTTCTATTATCAGAAGGTAGAATTAGGTTTTGGGTGATGTTTATTTTTCTGTTATGGGAAAAAGATATATGGACACTTCTATGTTTTTGGGTTCATATTATGATCGAAGTGTGAGATGTGGTGGTTGTAATTTCTTATAGAAATTGGTGATAATGAAACTCTTAAGGTGGGGAGTGATAATTCAGTCCTAAATGTGTGGAGCATAACATGAATTTGATGTGGTAGAATCAGGATGTGAATGAGAAACCTATGAGGTGCACACGGAGTTCCTAAAAAAGGGACTAGTTGTTCCTTGGATGTTGTGGTTGAATGAGATTATTATAGGATTTGGTATCAAGGTTGTTCCAAATTAAATGATAGATTCCTCAGTTAAAGTCATTGAAGGGAATGATAAAACATTACAATATTTTTTGATAAGGGAGGTTGGTTTCTAGAAATCCATTGGAGGTTGGGTATGT
Source organism: Viscum album (assembly GCA_963277665.1). Classification (NCBI taxonomy): domain Eukaryota; kingdom Viridiplantae; phylum Streptophyta; class Magnoliopsida; order Santalales; family Viscaceae; genus Viscum; species Viscum album. The sequence goes on from OY728151.1 coordinate 792,468,296, forward strand.
TCTATGGTAGGAGTTATTGGATGACAAGGCTACTTCCTTAGGCATATAGGCATCATGGTCAATTATTATTTTGGTGTACCAATAGTGAGGTTGAGCATTTCAAGGATAATTTAGTCGAGGATAGTTTTACTTGGCTAGGAACAAGGGACGAAAGTTGTGAGTTGTAAACTACCTTCAATGAACTTTATGGTGTGAAAAAAATGTTTTTGAAGTTTGGAAATGGATTTTAAGTAAAAACATAGTCATTTTTAGTTAATTTATTGATTTCGGAAGTGCTCGTGTTATGAATGTTGATGGGTGCAGTGGAGTACGATGATGCAATGGAGATTAGTGGATGCCTTAATGGTGGAGTTTTACCAAAATTTAGGGAATATACCTTGTAGTTGTGTTAGATGACAATGTTAGGCCATAAGTGATAAGGAACCTTGGGATGGTGAAGGAATAATGTGTCAATAGAGGAAGGTGGGTGGTTTTGGACAAGCTTACCGGTGGTGGTCTGACATGATATGGTAAGGGGAACATACATGATAAGTTAGGATCCACATCCAATTTTATGTTCATAGTGGAAGGTTCTATTCCCAGATGAAGAAGAAATAAGAGAGGTCACATTGTTCTTAGAAAATAAATTGATGGTGTAGGTATGCCCATTTGGGTGGTTTTTATGTCAATGATGGTTTCCAATTTTTTGTGAAGTCCTTGCAGATGTTTGGTTATAGTGTGTTTGGAAAATGCATTAGATATGTTGTGGATGTTGAGTTGAGGTTATGTTTGTCCATTTCACTAGTGGAGGTGAGAACAACTAGAAGATAGTGGTGGTGAGATAAAGTGTATTGTGGGGATCACCATGGAGGGAATGTGGTCTATTGATGATGTGTCTGGAGATTCAGGATTGGATGGAGTTGAGTAAGTATCATCCTGGTAATTTTTACTTGATAAGGAGTGTGGGACAGGTTTAACCAGTTGAGTTCCTTGAGTGTTTTGGTTGTGTCTTGGATGTTCGATTATGGAATTGGACCTTTGGAACTTGAGTTATGGACTGACTTAGGTTAGATTATAAGGTTGGGAAAACCATGTGTTTCTTTGGGTGTTTCTAAGTTAAGGTCTCTATTAGAGTATTAGAAGCATATTAGGATGGTATCAAGAAAATTGGGCCATAAGTTGTGAAAAGTATCGTGCCAATGGGGTGCTGAATGTACCTTACATAATGCTATGGTAATATGTATGAAAATTCCTTGATTAAAAATTTAAGCAGTGTTTCTTAAGCTTCTCTATGTAGTTTTTTGGGTTTATTTTTGTTGAGGATGATGCATACTTGGAGGAGCATCCGTTTTGTTTTGTGAATTGTAGTGAGAAAGTTTTGTGAGGTAATATTTTACCTTTTTTAAGAGTGTTATGGCTATTTGGTAATGTCCAAGAGGAGACTAGGGTGAGGGAAATGCATATCTAGGCCCAATGTCCCAAAATATTCTGATTAAGAAATTAGTTATTCATGGGAGTGTGAATAGAGGATGATCCGTTATAATGTGGTGATTTTGTAAGATCCTATACATCATGGAGGTATGTCCATTTCTAAATTTCAGTTCAAAAATCTTAAAATGGTCTAATTAAATGTTTATCAAATTTATAATGAGGATTGAGGGTATCTCAGGTATTTAAAACATGACGGAATGGGGGGAAATGGATATTCAGTGCATATTTTAGGGTTGGTGCATGGTTAGTGGAAATCTTATGCCAAAATCATGCTATCTAGGAGGTGGGGTGGATAGTTAGGTAAACCGTACAAGGGGGAAATCCAAATTATGAGGTCATGGATAGAGGTGTTGCACATGGTTGGTGCTTGGTTTTTCAAACTATTTAGGATCCCTAGTTGTCCATGAAACATAGACCCCACTTGGATAGATGCATGAGCATGGTTGGTGCTTAATTTTCTAACTGTGCAGACAAACTGTGCGCCGTTTTAAACTTGGGGTTTTACTATTTCCCCCACTCAGTATTTTAAGTGTTCTACCGAATTTTCCTGATAATTCTTCTCAATAAATTGTCTTGACAAAAAAAACTGACCAAGGATTACCAAGGATCGTTATCCTTCATTTCCAGTCTGTTTGGAGTGCCATTGGGTGCGAATTGATGCTCCAGGTTAGTATAACATCCCTCCTTTGTTCTCCTTTTCAGATTAGGGATTGTGGTTTCATTATTCTTATTATATATCCATAAAAAACTATTTTTTACAATGGATCATTGGTTAAGGCTTTGAAGGGTGATTGAATCCATGTAAAAGGGTATGGTAAAGTGTCAATTCATATGGAAATTCATGGTAGGTGGTCTTTAAGTTATATCCTATAGTTTTGAAGGTGATTTGTGCATGTGTGGTTGATTTTATGGTTCTCTCTTGAGGTTAATTTGATTCCATTGGATCGATTTGGTGAAATGGTTGGATTAACGATGAATTGAACTCCTATAGATCCTTTGGGGATGTATTGAGGTTGACTAGACCAATTTAGGGCCACCAATGGGGTGCACTAACATTTCCAAACATGGAAAATTGGGGCGTTAAGAATATAAATAACTTGTGATAAAGTAGACCCCATGATGAACATTTTGATTTATTAGTTGAGTTGAAAGAGGAATATTAATTATTATGGCTAGAATTTGAGAATGTCATAAGGGATTGTCTATCTGGTTTAGAAATGTGTTAGATGAAATAATGTGGTTGTGATAAATGACTTATGAATTATAAATGAAATAAATAACAGGGTTAATGAACATGGAATGTTGAACATGTTGAAAATTTCAAATGATTATGAATTAATGAATATGTTAAATGGGATAATGCATGGAAAGTGATGAATATATTGAATAGGCCAAAGTAAAGGATTTTTTGAATATGAATAATATGTTAAGGTATGAGAAAGGAAATGGGTTAAATATGCTATGCAATGTATATATTAATTGTGCTAGTGGATTAAGTCTGGATGTTAATTCAAAAGTTGAATAGTTATGAAATGTAAATGTAATGTGTATTGATTGAGTATAGTTTGTGATGATATTATTTAGTAAATGGATAAGTAAGCATGGGAACATGGGTTAATGGTGTGTGGGATAATGGACTGAGGCTCTAAACCCCACCCCTAGAATTAATGGGTTAGGGAGCCAAACTAAGGATCTAGGTCCCTAATGGGTTCATTGGATGATACGACCTAGACTCTGGCTCCAAGTTAAGTGTGATTTATTTATTTATTAATTTTTTTATCCCTAGAGGGAATATGAAATTGACTAACTGCCATGTGAATTATAATTGACTGACCTAGGCCATAATGTTAAGGATGTAAATGACTAACCCATGGAAAAAATGGTGAAAATGGTTAATGTAAATATTTTTAACTATTCAAACCCAAGTATTATTTATTATTGTATAATTTATATAGAATTTTTAGGAAATATCTACTTAGACTAGATATTTTATAGACACTGTTGGTGGTGGCCTACTGAGTGGTACTCACACCCTACTCGGGCACCACTAGGTACCCGAGAAAATTTCAAGGTTGCAGATTAAGACATGGGAAAAGGCCATATGAAAGGGAGTTGGTTGGGATTGGATTGTGAATGGATGAGGATCCAGACATGGATCCAGGACCCATTTTGGGGATGATTTCACTAGTATATATTTTGTAATTCTTTCACTTTTGGCACTATTGGCAAGACATGTCATATTTATTATCTGATTGTGGGTTTTAACCTATTTGTAAAACATTTGGTAACACATTTTTTGGAATATTATTATTGTTTACTTCATTTCATATCATATCTACAATTTCTTGCTCTGATTAAGAGGGTATTTCCTCTCCACGTGATATATTATACCCTTGATACTAGTCAACTACCTATGGAGTACAAGGATGTGTGCTTGAGGTCTTACGACAAACTGACATAGAGCACTGGTCTAGTGGTGTCCAGGTTGGGGGAATTACATCTTCCCACATAGTACTCCTTCGAGAAATAACCTATATAAAAAAAGTCTTCATTACCTAGGGAAATAAAAAAATAATTAAGGGTGATATCAGGTTCTCAGTATAGGTAAACATGGTATATATCAACATATCTTGGGAATAAGGGTATGAGAACATGATAATAACATTTGAAAACAATATCCTATGTATCATTGATCATTAAATTGAGTCATGGAAAAGCTATTGGCATTTCATAAGACATGAATAATAATGGAATAAAATAACATGATCCATGAGAACATAACATAGGTAGAAGTCATAGATTTTTGGAATACAAATAATCATAGAAAATCATTTCATTAGTAGTTCAATTATCATTTACAAGACTATCATAGTGGATTAGGTTCACTCCCCAAACCATGGTAGTAGTAAAGGTTAACTCCCAATACTATCAGAATGGTCATAGTCCCTTACTAAACTGTTTTCCCTCCCTATTCCAGTATTTCTTATCTTATTATATATAAATCTTTACCCAATGCATTTGATTAATATATAGGTCCCGCTTATCTCAAAATAAAAACAATACATATGTTTTCCAAAAGATCATAAAAAATTCATTATATAATATGTCATGAAATAAAATGGTTTTCATAAACATTTCATCATAATAAAAAATGTTTTAAGTAAACAAGATTCATAATCATTTCATCATTCCATCAAAGCATAACCCATCAAAAAATAAATGGGGTTCAAAATCATTTTATTATGGTATATACTATGGAAGGGAAATGAGTTTCGTAAAAAACTATTCATCATAAAAATAAAACATTCAAATAAAGAATAAGAATGGTATCCTTGGAGAATATATTTTATAAATCATAATTTACATCAAAGTAATTAATATTACAAGTAAAATGATTTTGAATGAAAAATCACTTTGAATGTTTCTTGAGGAAAATATCATTTCCTTGAAAATTATCTTTTTTAAAATTAAAAAATCATAAATTATTTTTTAAAACATTTTATTTTAAAATAAACTTTAAAAAATATCAATTAATCTTTAAATAAAATGATTCTTATTATATCTCGAAATTTCCATTCGTTCCATATATCTTAAAAAATATATTCCATTCACATTTTTAGTAAATCTAAAAGGGTGTTGTTTGGAAAATGAAATGTATATCACATTCAATTTTTTTAAAAGGTAAAAAATGGATAAAAATTATATCAATAAATAATTTTTAGAATTTCATAAACATATTTTATTTTTCTAGATAAAATGGTTTTGGAAGAAAAATAATTTTCGAACAAAGAGATAAATAAATATGGTTTTTCTTAAAAATATTATTTTGAAGTATTAATTACATAAAGAGATAAAAATGAAGGTAAAACATGTATTATCATGTAAGAAACTTGAGGATACTAAAATCAATGAGTTTATCTATGGATATATCATAATATTTCATCATTGTAATCATGATCATGAGAAATCTTAATAAACGATGGGATGATAATACAAAACCCTTACCAATTTGGTGACTTTAAATCATATGCCCCATAAAAGAATAGTGTTAAATGAAACTTATAATATCATGAGAATAAATATATTCATAATATTTCATATAAAATAGGATGTATATACACCACAAAAATGAATATAGGTGCATAACAAAACATATGTCTCAAAGAAGGAAAATTGAGACAAAAGTCCCCCACAACTTTGGTAACTTTTGAACTATGAAATACATGAAAAAGAGATCACAAAATAGATATGTAAATCCCTAAAATTTTGATATTAATAATCATAAAATTTAATCGTGGTTCCTATATACACCACATAAAATAAATTTCTTGTAGATATGGCATGTGTTTCACATAAGTAAAAAGTGAGACCAAATCCCTTACCTTAAGTATAAACTTCTGTAATAAACATTCAAAACTACTATATAATAAAAATATTTTAATTATAAATATATTAAGGAAGCTTATATATATATATATATCATACCCTATATGATTTTCATCAGACCTTTTATTACCCGTTTGTTAACAATTCCATGTTAAAGTCACGTTTCGGTGAATAACTGCTTTGTTTTTTATGTATGTTTGGACTTTTTGTTTTAGGTCCTATGATAATGATAATGGTTCAAGAATATAACTAATTTTAACCATGATATAAATATAATATATAAATATAATATATAAATATAATATATAAATATAATATATAAATATAATATATATTTTATTAGAGTGATCCGAAAAATCTAGAGATAAAAAATTAAATACAATGTTTATGGAGAAGGTATGACTTACAAACACATGAAAAACATTTCCATATTCTTGATTTATTGAATGAGGATAGGTAAATAATATAGTACCATTATAAAATAATATTTATTTCATATATATCATATATTTTCATTACAAAAATCCTTATTTACTTTTATGTCAAGCATGAAAGAATCACATTGCTTCGTGAGGCGGTAGTCCGCTGTACACTCGAGCAACGTTATCGTATTCCAGTAGAATGTAAAGTAAGGAGATATAGGTGATATAATATTTCTATAATTATATTTATATCATATATATAACATATAAATATATAATCCAATTTTATATCCAATTATGATATGTTGTGATGGGAAATGAATCACATCGGTTCGTGAGGCGATAGTCCTCCGTACACACGAATGGTGATTTCAAATCCCATTTAATGGAATATGATTTGGATATAGGTAATTAAAATAACATAATAATATCTATGTATGTGGAAGATATTTAGGCTATTATATTATCATGGTTTAATAAAAATTTAATGATATTGTTAGCCCAAATAGGTTAAATACCCTAAGGGATGGGGGGGGTGAATCAGTGTATAACAGAGTAAAACTACTGAACCTTCAGATCATATTTTGTTTTATAAACACAGTCTTCTCTCACTTTCCCATAAAAATGAATGAACATAAATGAAATAACTCACAAGATATAACAATTTTACTTGGTTCACCATCACTAGGGTATGTATAAGGAGTATACAAAAACAATGTTCTGATGTACCAAATCCACTAAAAGTACACTACTGCTTACAATATTCAGAGCTAACTCACTATCCCTTTTGGTTTATAACCAATAACAATATGAAATCTTACTTCTTTCTCAACTGAAGTGTTCCCACTTCTTCTTCATAATAATCAGATTTTATATCTTTAAATATTATTTTTTACACCTCATTTAGTGTTTCATTAAGTTCTACTTACATCCATATGATGAATACCAATTTACCATAGATTTAATGGGAAACGTACATCTTTCATACAACCTCTGGGTGAATTTTGAAAAAATTTATAGACTTGCACACAAAATTTATCCTTTTCACCCAAATCATTTTATGAACAACACCTTTTGTGCACAACTCCCATTACACACAACTCCTTTTGTGCCCAACTCTTACATGATTCAGATCCCTATATTTCTCTAAGGGCCTTGCTAATAATAAAGGGGGGGGGGAGCCTTTATTTGTATACCCAGATGATCATATGAAAAAAATCCTTACGCATATTCTGATGCGCATGTAATATTTCATCTGAGAACATAAGACCAATTTGGACGTCACATAGAGCACATAATCCACTTTACTACAAAGTCATATTTAATGTGAATTCAAATATTTCACACACTTATTTCATTTTCCATATTTTTATGTGTTGATAACATATCATTTATTTCATTAATCTTTCCAAACCACATTAAATATTGCATGAATCTTCCATTTATAAAAACACCTTTCTCCATTCTCTAGATTTTGGACCGAGAAAATTTAGAAAACACTAGGAAATGACACCACACTGTATACAAACTTTTTGTACCACCTCCAGAGAATCCATTAATTTTCCTTGGATATTTTTCAAAATATCATGTTAAAAGTCTCTATATAACTCCAAAACATTCCATGAAAACTTTCTTGGTCAAAAAACACATTCAACTCAAAAACACCACAATGTTACCTTGAGGGATTGTTTCCCAACAATCTTCCCCTATGGGTTTTTGACAACACTTATCAATATGATACATCATTATAGCTTCTTTAATTCTGTACTAGCATTCAATTCATTCCATTCAGATAGAGATAGAATATTTACTCTACACATACTCTAATCCCACATGATCCATGCTCGGTGTGAGAAATAAGAGTAACATGTAATGTTCATCAATGAAGAACTTCATTCCCGATATCAATCAATATATTCCATCCCAAACTCCATAATTCATGATATATATCCTATGATTGATCAAATTTAGAATCATTAGATTTAAAACTCCACCTACTTTACTGCTTAGGTTTTTGTGCTTTGTAATGTATAAATATGTCCATGATAAGCTACAGTAATCATCCTTTTAAATGCTTAATGATTTCAAAGCTATGCTCTAATAGCTCCCCCTACACCACAATGTCTTATCTCCCCTATCCTTATTAATAAAATTTCACCCCTTTAATAGCCACAAATTCTCCACCTTTTTCAACAAACCCAAGGTCACTTCATGGTGGTGTATAGTAGGGTAAAGAACATAGATCATCATATTAGGGAAAACACCCCATAACTCCGGGAGAGGGGGTACCACATCCACACATTTTCAAGTGTGGGAGGTCATCTAAACTCTTAGATCAAGTAAATGACATTCAAAATATTCTTTAGGTAAGGTATTTGTTAAAATGTCTGCAACCTGTAGTTCTATAGGAAGGTAATCCAAATTCACAAGCCTATGATCCACCTTCTCCTTGATAAAATAATATTTAAATTGAATATTCATTTTCCTTGAGTGATGTACTGGATTTTTGATAATATTTATAGAATGTGAATTATCAAAATGGATTTTGACTAGAGACATTAATTTAACTTGCATATCATCATGCTGCTGTTCTATCCCCAATAACTACATAAAAGATTGAGTATGTTCAATATATTCATCTTCTGTTTTTCTCAATGATTTGAAATCTTGTTTATTTATTAGCCAAGAAATTCAAAATCCACAAATATAGAATACACCACCTAACATTGATTTTCTTTCATCTGCTAAACCATCCCAATATGTTTCTGTATTGGCCAATAACTCTTTCTATTATTTTTCATTGTAAAACATGTCAAAATAAACCATTCCCTCGATATACCGAAGTATTCTTTTCATTTAAAGATAGTGGATTTCCTTAGGATTTCTTTGATTTCGTGCTTCTTGACATGTGGTAAAAAAATATCAGGTCTTGTAACTATCAAGTACAATAAACTACCAATGATTTACCTATATTCTATGATATTAACTACATTGTAAAAACAATATATTTTAATTAATATTTAACAATTTTTGTGTTTTTTACATTCATTTATATAATAATCATTTTTATTGTAAACAATGTATTTTATTGTTTATTTTGCTCATTTTAAATAATTTTAAAATCAGTTCATTCATTATGCTTCCACATTTTGTTTTTTCATTTTATTTTTATCTTTTCTTCTTTTATTATATCATGTATTTTGTTTTTTAAAAAAATATATTAATTAGTTCATTAATTCTTTAAATTTATTAATTCCTTTTGTAATTAATTTTCAATTTAATAAGGTTCAATTAAATAGTATAATGATTAATTCATTAATTATTTATTTTTATTTTTGAATAAATTAATTTTGTCACATTAGTTTTTAATTCTAAAATAATTAAGTTAATTTTAATAGTTTAATTCAGTTATTAAAGTATTTTGATACTTAATTTTAATTTAGTTCTTTAATTTTATTAATTCTTTATTTTTAATTAATGCAAACATATTTAATTATTTTTTTGTTAAAGTTAATTACAAATAAATTTTAAGTTACAAGTTATAGTCAATTTTATTTCATTGCTAAATGTTCTAAACTTGTTTTTTTTAATTTAGTTAGTTAATTAATTAATTTATTTGTTTTAGCTTTGTTAAATTATTAAGTTATTTTGTTTTTTGTTGCTTATTTTTTGTGTTGTTCAAAGGTCACAGACGTCACCTATCGGTGACTCAAATGAGTGACTGACATCATCACCCCATACACCTACCGATACCTCACATCGGTGACTTGTCTCATCAACAACTTCTATAGGTGACTCACATGAGTCACCAATGTGCCTTACATCTTGTATGTCTCACCAATCCATCATTTTCCATTTTTTATATACCTATCAACACCCCCTACTCTTCCAACTCACTGATGCCCAAATTTCCCTTCGTCACCACCCTTTCCCTTGTCCTACTGAAAGATCCTGTCAGTGACTCATTTGAGTCATCGAAAACACCTCCCATTGCCTCCCCATTCCGCTGCACTGACCTATCGACGTTGGGTGGCCATGGAGAAGAGCTTCTTATCATGTTTCGAGTCAGATCCTTTCTATTTTATTGCTTTAGGATTCCATGATTCTCTCATAGTTTGATCTATGTTTTGTTTTATATAGTGTTTTGGGATGTGATTTCGAGTGGTCATTGACGCTCCCGATGGTGTCTCTCACGATGACTTCTACTCCATCTTAAGGTTCAGTTGGGATGATATGTTGATTGTTGTTCATTTTGTGTATTTTTGGTTTAGAGACTAGTAATGGGGGACACCACTAGTGTTGTCTACCCCAGTTCTATGATGATGAGGTTTGAAAAGTTTTAAGGAGTTCTATTAAAATGTTTTGTGATGATTTTTTGAATACTCAATGGGATGAGGTCCAATTGGTTCTCAACAACATTTGATGATGGTGATGGAAGTCAGTTAAAATTATGAAGATGTGTTTGTAGATGTCCTATGAGATGTCTGATGAGGGAAAGTGATGTTACTTTGGTGATGAGGGCATATCCTAGTTTGAGATATCATATGTTTTGTGAATTTTTGAATTTTTATTTCAAGTTTAGATCACCCAGTTGTTCCCACATGAAGAATTGAATTTAGTATTTCGGTTACCAGTCAACCAAAAAGTAGTAATTTTGAAAATCCAAAAAAGCGAATTTATAGTTTAATGATAGAATGGGAGACTATCCCCTGTAGAGTGTTTCAAGAGAAAACCATGAGTTGAAAGAGTTGAGAGATCTGAAATGACTAGAAGACCATGGATCCATTAATAATTTTCACAAAAGATTATAGTTCATATTAAAAATATTCTCATCTCATACATGTGATAAATTTATTTTTGTATAAATAATTCATTCTAGGTGAAAATTTTCACATATATGACATCAAATAAATTTTATTTTATAAATTATTTATCATTATATATAAAATTTATCTCTCTTCATATAATAGATCAATTTAATTTTCCATACATTATAAAATTTATTATAGGTGAAATTTATCTCAACTAAAACATGTTATAAGTATCAATATGTTTAATTTGTATTATTATACATTAAATTAATCTCATTTAATAAATGGGATAAATTTTATTGTTTAATGATATACTATTAAAGGATAAATTTCTCTATTATACATATAAGATTAATATAATTTTGAAATGTATGTGTCATTGTACCTAAAGATTATAATTATATATTAAATCTACACTAACTCTTAAATGAGGTAAATTTAATTTTTTTATAGATATAATATGGTTGGTAAAATTTATATTATCATATACATTTTTATACCCTGGTTTTTTATTTTACCTTTTTATTTTATCCTTCTATTGGTATTTTTTCAGTTATTGAGTTTTAGAAAAAACTTTTGAGAGAAATGTGATGTTTTTGACCTTTTTAGGAGTCACAATATTATTCTATATGGTTAGGAGTGACATGTAATACTCCTTAAAATAGGGTTTTAGTCATGACAGTGCCGTCTGGAATGGACAGTGTTGATCAATAAAACCATAAAAGGATATATAGAATATCATTAAGGGGATTTTTGTTCTTGGTAGTGACTTTAAAAATTCGAACATAGTTATAGATAACCATGTATCCAAACCATGTGACCATATAGTGAGTATCTAGTAAATCTCAAATGACTTTAACATGCTTTAAAAAACCATTGAGCCCGACCGTGTTAATTTTCCATAAGCCAATTTTTTTTCAAATCCATATTATACCCACTTCCATTTTAACCCCAATCCCCATGATCTCCCACCCAATAATCTAAAATGTGTGGTGGAGCCCAATGAGTGGGTCTATATTTCTTTTCATTTGTATTTGAGGCTTTCCACATTTTATTCTTGATGTTTCTTCCTTGGTAAGCCCTATTCACTCCCTATTAATCCTACCTCTTGAGTATTCTTTTTATTCCATACTGAGGGTTGGTGTTGTCCAAAACCAATGTTGTATTTTAGTAGAACAATGATTATGAATTTGATTCTTAAGGTGTGTGAATCCCACTTTAAGCCTTCATCTTCCCATTGTTGATAGTTCTACTCCAACCATGGTAGACTTAGGTAGGTGTTTCTAGGTTATTGATTCAATTTGAAATTCCTGAAGTTCATGTGGTTTATAAATTCATTTTCAATTAATGTATGAATACCTATAAAATTTATATTATATTATCAAAAATGTTATAATTATTTTTCAATCTTGTAATAAATGGGGTTTGATGGGTTTTGATTTAATTATTTTGAATCATGTTATTTTTTGCACGGAAATAATTTTTTTTTTAAATTTATAGGTGGATTTAATAAATGATTTTAATTAAAAACAAGGGTATTATGAATATTTTTGGTGTTTTAAGGAGATTAAAGTGTGTTAATAATTAATGTTTTGAAATGTGATGTGGTTTACCTCTTATTGATATTGAAAATGGATTTGAATACATGTGGTTTCAACGTTATTAAAGAGATTTGGAATCCAAAGATGTTATTTTAAAAAAGAACATTTGGCATATTTTAATGATATTTTATTGTTTATAAGAGACCTTATTTCATTTCCCCATTCTTTTTTCTCCCAATTTTTCTTTTTTTATCCTTGTTAATTATTTATGATGTGAGGGGGATGTTTCATGTGAGGGTGTTGGAGCTGAGGTAGATTTGTTTTTTTATTTTTTTGGTGCATTTGATTCTCGTTGTTTTATTTTATTCTCATATTCACTTCAAAATTTTCATGGGAAATTACCTAACTAAATGGGATATCTTAACTTATAATACACTACGATTGAAAAAATGGGATGGTGTCCACTCTAGTTTGAAATAAGACTCGATATGAAGTTCCCTTGAGGATGAAATTTTTACATAATCAGGGGGCTTGTGGGTTTTTAAGAGAAATCCTAGGTTGATATTTTGTCCAATCTTTGTATTGTTTCTATGGTATTCTCACTATATAACATACAATTTTTTCCATGACACAAGCCCTTGATATATGGTTTCACACATGGTATTTTCTTATATTTATTATATTTCCTTATGTTGATTTCTTATAGCACCATTATATTATTGGTTACTTTAATATTTCTTTGGATATTGAGGTTATACATATATTGCGTTATTTTATCTATGGGTGGTTTTGGTTGTAATATTATTTGAAAAGAATGATTTAGAAAAATGTTTTTGTAATAATATGATATTTCTATTGTTTTCAAATAATGGGTTTTGAAATAAAATGTCTAAAGTGAATTTTTATTAATTATTATCTCAAAGATATTACATTGGATTTAAATGAGAAAGATACTTGGTTTCTTTAAATGAGAATATTGATTTGTTTTCTATTATGGATAAGAAAATTTAAAACCATTTTTTTTATTTTCCATATTTCCAAACTATAATTCATGACACACTTATGTAAAAGAATTTCATAGAATAAACAAGTGGAAATCTCCTTGAATACATTGATCCTGCCTATAAATATAAATTATAGGTTATAGGTTCATATAATATTGACCCTTATACGATTATACCTACGGTGGGAGTTGGGATCTAAATGGAGACCCAGAGTTTCTTCGTGGTGGACCTTTGGTTTGTTTTATTCTGGTTAAGGATGCTTCATCCCAGACGCCCATTCTTTTATCATGCACTCTATTATTTTATTTTATCAATTTATTTTATATTTTATTTTATTGTTTATGCATGTTATAATATGTTTATATAAATAGTTTGAATCAGTTTCATTGATTATTACTTGTTTGATTTTTTTTACTTTGGATTTCCTTATTTGTTGTTATATGGATGTCAAACATATGTAAGAACCATGTCAAATTTTCTATTAATGATCATATTTTTTTATTATCTATGATTTGAGGTTGAAATCATTACCAAGATTATTCTCATGATTCATAGGAATAGTTTCCAATCTATGTGGATAATGAATTCCCTTTATACTAGTAGAAGAATGGGTTGGTTCCAGCTCATGTGGTAGTTCAGGATGGTTCATTACAAAAATGATACAAATTCATTTAATTTCAGATTTATCATTGTTTAAAAATTTATATTATCTTACTAATGAGGTAAATTTCATTTCAGGGAATATAAAACACTAGATATTAAATTCATCTCATTATACACATGAAATTGTTATAATTTTTTCATGTTATATTTTTAAAGTATAAATTTAGCTAATTTTATATATGAGATAATTTTATTTTACAAAACTATATATATAAAATATTCGGCTCCCATATATGTGATAAATTTTATTTTTTAGATTTATACACAATTACATATTAATTATAATCCATCTTATACATGTGATATTAATCTATTTCTAAAATATATTTAATTTAAACAGAAATTTAATTCATGTCATACATGCTATAATTTTAATATTTTCTTAAATATTTACCGTCGATGTTAAGATTTAATTGGTTTTAAAAATTTGATAACTTTTATTTTTTTTAATATGACTTATTATTCTTGAAACTTATCTCATGTCATGAATGAGATATTTTTTTAAGAAATATCACTGTACATTAATTTGGAATTTTATATATGAAAAAACAAAATTATATCACCATAATTTGACGAGATAAATTTAAAATGAAAAATATAAATTTTCAATTTTTTGAAGAATATATTATTATTTAAGAAATTTCTTTTAATTGTTTCATGAGATAAATATTGAATAACAAAATAAATTTTTTAATGATAGATGAATATGATTTTTCTTCAAATACCATGCTAAAAAAATATATTTTTATAATTTTGCGTGAATTCAAAAAAGGAAAAATATAAATAATTATATAATTTTTTTAGATAGTTTAATTTAGTACACTTTTTAGATAGTTATATTTATATGTATATATATATATAATAGTTATTTGCATATTCAAAAAGTAATATTAGTAAAAATAAAAATTATTACACGTAAAATGTTTAATAAATTTAATTACACCAACACATCATAGAAATATATTTGTGTTAAGTTTTAAAATCCATTAAATTTGATAGGTGTATAATATTTCCATATTTTTTTAAAAATTACTCTTAAAATAATTTTTTATGTACATATATATAAAATTAAATTTCAATTTTTAATATTTTTCATTAATGTAGGAGATAATACTATTTGATAATAATATATATGTAAGTAAAAAGTAAAAAATATAAACAATTATTATATATATACTCAATAGTTTTAATTAATAATATTTTTTTTTCAAAAATGGTGTGATTATTGAGAAACATATAAACATTAGATAAAGAAAATCAATTATTGCCTGATATTCATTTCAATTACGTTAAAAATAATGATTTTAATTCATTTGTGCAACTTCTAAAAAGCTAAAGATTACACCATTTTTAAAAACAATGTAATTAATCATTGTAAAAAATGTGATGTCAAAGTCATATTTTCAGTTATAAAATATTAAAAAAATATAATTGGGATAATGGAAAGCACATATTTAACATTAAATCTTGGTTATATATTTGATTAATTCCATAATGAAATTTTTCATGAAAAACATCACGTATGACATTTCATGTAGAAACATAAGTAAAAAATATCCCGAATATAATTAATTGAGTCAAATATAATATATAACATTTGATTAGATGTTATTGAAAATCCCTTATAAAAAGATATTTTACATTCAAGGATCACTCTTAATGTTTCATACCAGCGTGACCATCATGCCACATATAGATATTCATGTTCTTATTTGTATAAATAATTAATTACACACAATGATTTTTTTTATTATAAGTATTAAGATAAATATAGAAAATTAATTAGTTCATGAAACAAAATAAATATGGTTAACTCAAATTATAATTCATTTATTATTTTTAATAAAAATAAACTATTATTGAAAAACAAAATATTAATTATATACATTAGCAAACATAAAAAATTCCCACATGATCTTTTTGTTAATAACTAATCATATATTCACACAACTATTTTATATTATCATTTATAATAAAACATTTTCATCATCAATATATCATGTTTCCACTAACCATTCATATTTATTATGTATAATCTATTTGAGTATTAATCAATTTTTTTGAGTATAATTCAAAATATATTTAGTTATCATTCACTCTTGAAATCCTTGTATTACGTTTCAACACATAAAATTTATATTTATAATCATCATCCTCCACTTGTCTTTTTTCAATATTTTTAGTATGAATGTCCTTTATTTTTAGTTATAATTAAAATCATTGCAAATAATTAATGTTGGTGGTTTAAAAATGTTAAAAATTATGCAGAATCTCTTTATATAGGTAGTAAATCAATTTACAAAAAAATTAAAACCAATTTTAAAATTTTATGCAAAATTTTATCTAATAGATTATTAAGGTCATTATATATATGTGTAAAAAACCCATTATCGTGATCATATATATAATTATTAAAAATTTAATAATTTTAAATTAAGCATGCATGAGAAATAAAATTTAACAGTTTTAAAAATTATATATTGGATAATCCATGTAATATAATGAGTTCAATAATATCATAAGAAAAAAATGACACTAATATAGAGAATAAAATTTATAGGGATCACATCCTCCCATGCTCAATTTCTACATAAAATTTTTTGAATCATTACTAATTTTTGGGTTTAGTACTGAGAAGAAAATTTTTCAATTCATTTTTATTACCATACCATGTATCAAATTCATACATGTTATATATTTTTCTAATATTTAATTTACTTATGAATGCTTTATGTGATAATTAACTTGGATTATTAGTTACCTAAATGGGTTATAATAGATTTATACTATAATTAGAAACTATAAATTTTATGATGATATTCTAAAAACTATGTCCTATTATCTAGATACATCAGTTTCATGGGAAATATTTGATGTTTGACTATTAGGAATTTGTGGATCATATGAATTGAGACTTCTTTTTATGAATTATTTACATAGTGACCAATATGAAAGAAAGTTATGACGATATAATAACTAAATGAAACATCCCCAAATCAATGTTTCCATGGATAATTTTATCTATGATAATATATATTGGTCCTTAGACTTTATATTATTATCAATGTGAATCAAGATTCACATAATTTGAGGCATGATCAAAATAGTGATCTATTTACTTATAATGATGTTACTTATTTTAAGGATATACTGAATAGTATGACATTGATTGACTAGTGTTGAATGAAATTTTTTCCTACTGAGTTATCAAATATGATATTTATGGATTTTGATTAAGATGTAAGTGTCATAAAAAAATTCCTATCCATGGAAGGTTATAAATAAGTTTTGATTGATATTTAAAAGAATGATAGATCGTTTAGAATGTGTGATGGCACATGAATGCATTCGGATTAATCAGATATCTATTAAAAAAGGAAAAATATTATATAATATATTTCACAGGAATGTTTTCATTTTGGTTCGTATGGATTATCTTTTTTCATTATGGTGGCTATGATGTGTTTTAGATACAAATTTTAGTCTTGGTCGAAACCTACATGAACAAATAATGGAAGGTTGAAGGTATCTCACTATGTTTTTCTAGAATGAAATTCAATTAATTTGAATTTATGTTTATGAATAAGATTAATCAAGGTTTGTAGAAATATATTTATTCTTGTTATGTTGATTATAAATTATATCATTATCTATTGAATTAATTAATATGTTTTTTAAATCTTTTAATTCATTATTTTGTAAGATAAATGAATTAATTATTTATTTTTGACGTAAGATAATAGAATAGAATATTTATATTTATAAGAGATGTGAAATTTTTTATTACGTTTATTTCATAGAATTGTTTTATTATTCAATATTTAATAAACCAATATGATAGAATTCAAACTGATTTAATAGTCTAAAATACAAATTTTAATATCAATATTTATTTTAAAAAATCATATTAGAAAGAAATTTCATTTAATTTATTTTAAATAAATAATAGTTTAAAGAGTGACACGAGGTCATTATTTAGATTGAATTAATAAAAATGGATTTTTAAAAATAATATATGTTTTACCCAAATATAAATACAAAAATAAAACTCATTATTTTTACATGGATATTTTTTATATAATTATCTCTTATATATATGGAGATAATAAATAAAAATCCTCTAATATTATATCATGATCTAGAGTAAAAAATGAGGAGAATTTCATATACGATTAAAAATTAGCAACTTAATACCCTTAATTACCTCACTTTAGCACTCAAGATAAAAATTAAGGTATTTGGATCATTGTATAACATGTTTGGATATTTTTAGAGGAATGTTAATTTGGATTCATGGGCCTATTAAAATTTTAGGACTATTGGTGATCAGATCATTGATGTTAATAACGGGAATAAGTTAAATGAAAAAAATTCATAGATATAATTAGTTTTTATGAATAATTAATTAGAAAATATATATGATGACTTTTCTAAAGAATTTGGGAAATTTTTTACAGGTTAAGATGAAAAAATTTAAACGATAGTAACACCTCATCACTTTTCTTTTTCCAATGTCATTCAATTGTTATAAAAACTATTACACCACTTTAAAAATTTCATTTTACTTTTTATGTAATATTTAGATCATTTTTAACTAGTTCTAGTTGTAAAAAATAAGTGTAAATCCCAATCCATATGATCATGAGTTGTAAAAAGAGGATGATAGTTAATTTTTATGAATATGATAATTTTATTTATATATTTTTGGTATAAAAAATTTAAAATTAAATTAAATCATGATTATTTGATCTTGAAAAAATGTGGTTTTAATTTTTTTTCAATGTATGTTGTTTAATTTTATATATATTTAACTTAAATTTGATGGTATTTATGTGTGTTTTTGAGGGATTGTTTCACCCCATCAATTCATTGGAAATATTGAGTTTTTTACTTATGTAATTAGGTGAATTATTTGGTTTCCATATACACCTCACCTCCTATGTTATTATATTTATATATTTATATATATAATAAAAAATAACATAATCTTTTGAAATAAAATGTAATAGTTTTTATGAGGACTCAAGGACCATTAATAGAATTTAAAAATTTACTTAAATTAATTTAAATATTTTAAATAGAAATTAAGAACTATTTTTTGAGTTTTTTTGTTTGTATATTATTATTTTTTTCTGAATGATCTTGAGTTTGAAAAACATTTATGTATTTATATTTATTTAATTAATATAATTTAATTATTTCGTATATTAATCTTGTAATAATTTTTATAAATTTAAAATTCTTGATTCTTTTTAAATATATAAAGGCCCATGTATACAAATATAATCATTAAACATAAATCCCACCACCCAAGATCCCATCACAAATATTTTTTTATATAACTATGAAGTTTGAGTTTATATGATGAGGTGGTATAAGTGATGAAATAATGTTGAATCTAAATAAAGATGACGCAAAGAATAAAGAAGGTTGTTTTATATTGAGTTAAAAAATGCTCAATGTGTTACTCCACTAGAGTATATTATAATTTATTATCACTTGATAAACTACTTGAATTTTAAAACTCATAATCCCATCACATATATTTATATTTTCATGGTTTGTTATTAAATATGATTATGATAACATAATATTTAAAAATTAACAAGCATACTAAGATAAAATTAGATTAGTA
This sequence comes from Viscum album, assembly GCA_963277665.1. Taxonomy (NCBI): domain Eukaryota; kingdom Viridiplantae; phylum Streptophyta; class Magnoliopsida; order Santalales; family Viscaceae; genus Viscum; species Viscum album. The sequence goes on from OY728151.1 coordinate 792,488,228, forward strand.
CGTGTATTAAATGTTTTATAATATATGATGAATTATTTTTTTAATAGTTCGTAGATTATAATTAGAATGCATAATATGTATAACTATATTTCATGAACAAGTTTAATTAAAATCCCAAAATTTATAATGTTAAGTTATTAAAATCTATAAATTTAATTGAATTAGAAAATAAAAATAGTTAAAGATTATCATTAGACACCATCAAGAGTACTTACACCCATCAAATATTTCTAATGCTGATAATGGGTTGAATTTAACTATTTGGAATCAATGGTAAATGCCATAATCTACCTAGTATAATTGGGATGCACACATTGAGTAAATTTGTGAAAAAAATACAAGGACTAGAGATTCCATTGAATAGATAAATGAGATGCGAGTTAATAAATTTCAAGGATTAATACACACATAAATACCTTTGAGTAATAGAATGGATTTATTTTATTCGAAAATAAGTGAAATATAAATCCTTTCCAATATAATATCCAAGTGACTATATTTTTAAAATCCAATATTTAGGGCTATTGGGATTTGATAAAATAGTGGGGTATATAATGGATTAATTAATAAATAATTCTTTAACTGATAATAATGTTTATTTAGTAAAATAATATATTATATATTATAATAATAGAAGTAAATACCAAAAACTCAACATTAATATGGTTTATTTTGGGAAAACATAATTCCACTAAAAGTGGACATTTCATGGAGTTGTACAAGTTTATTCATGTAATAATATGATAATAAAGGAAATATTATGTCCTAAAATATCCATAAATTATTTAGACTTACATCAAGGTAGTGATGATGAAAATTTTCAATTGAGTAAACATGGATGATTAATTTATCTCATGATGTATTATTATATTATTAATCTAAATTAAGAAATACAAAAACATAAATACAAAATGGATACACCATGTTCTATTTTCATAATTATTCATACTAGGAATGATTCTTATAATAGATATATGAAATTTATAGTTCACTCATCACATTAATATTTAGAGAGGGAGTCCCTATGGGACCTTATATACACAATATAGTGGGGGTAAATAGAGTGATCGTCCATGTTTTTGGGTTGGAAAAGATGTTTTCCACATCCCATTATCAAATATTTAACACTTTGTTTCTAAAGTAATATTATTAATATCAATATTAATAACTTATAAAAATCACATATATATCATTTTGAAATCATTTTCTAGATTATAATGAGATGAATAATGAAACTTCTTTAGTACTAATAGAAAACAAGAATAATGGAAATGTTAATAGACCAATGAAAAAGTTTATGTCAATGAGGCCTAAGAAATATTATTCTATGAATAAAATGATAAAGTGAGAATGAAATGAGTGTGAGGTCATATTTTTCAGTATGTATAAATAATTTTATCTAGGAGAAGAACTAAAATAAAAGTAATATGTATTGTAAATATATAGGTATATTTATCATTAAATAATTTTTTAATCTATTTTTTAATAAATAAAATTTATAACTCACCCTTTTGTATCTATATGCAAGATCTGAGTAGTTAAAAAATTATTTAGAGAAGTGAATTGAATATTTATACTATTAATAGAACACAAATGTATTTATTAATGATAGAATATTACTATTTAACAATGCATAGGATAATTATACCCATATTATAGGACAACTTTTATGTTTTTATTATCACTATAACATTATTTATGTGTTCATTTTAAAGGAAAACCATTTTATTTATTGTTTATAAATAAAATATAATTATATCTTTTTATATAACATATTTAAATAATGATTTTAATTATACAATATAATTTTTTAATCATATGATGGTAATAAATTATTAATTAAGTTTAAAATAATATTATTAATCCATGTTATGGAATGGATGACTTGTTTTCTGAAAATTATATAAATTTGATAAAGTTTAATGAATAATGGTATTTAGATTATTCCAGGATAAAAAATTGATTATTTTTAATAAATTTTTATAAAATAAATTAAACTAAAGAACCTATAGAATAAATGGTTAAAATTCTATAAAACATATCGAATTAGTTCATATAGACCCGTGTTGACTATTTATTCTAAAAAATTGAGGTGGTTTCTTAGAATTTGATATTATTATTTGATGAGATCAATAGATATGCATATGATTACTTAATGAGGTAAAATTAGATTTGTTTGAGATATTTAAGGAATATAGTAGAGAATAGTCTCACTAATAAGATAAATAAACCATGATTATATTGATGTAGATAATTTGTTAATTAAATCATTAATAATTATTTAGAAAAGGGTGGGATGATATCCAAAATTAATTCATATATTTATCGATAAGGTGATATCGATGCGGTGTCAGGAAATTGTTTTATAATCCATTTATAAAAATAAATTATAAAGAGCTATACATACTTTTTACCAAGTGTGCCAAATAAGTCAGTAAATGATATCTCATATTGGTTATAGTAATGATATGAAAACTAGGGCTTTGAAATATTCAAATATAGGGATGCAAAATATTGGTTAATTATATTAATAACAATAGACTTATATTAAAAGACATTAAGTGTATCTTTATATAATCCTGTAGAAAAAATTGAAATTATATAATGAAAATCTATATTTCTATAATGAGATCATATCTTTAATGATATATTGAATTGAGATAGAGGGTCATAATAAATGAGAGTTGGAATAGAAATTAAAATTACTTAAGTATCAAGGAGTAAATTTGTTTATGAGATAAAAAATAGTACGTATGTTAACTGGGGAATTTATAAAACTAGAGAGATATGTATTTCTTATCACCATGATAGGTGAAACATTTTTTATTGAGGATAATATACGTCTATCCTATAAGAGGTATTAAATTACAACTTTAAATGATAAAAAGATTTTTTATATGGATTAAAAAACATATTTCCTAATTGGTAGAACTGTAGAATATCTCTATTTTACACATCCATGATAGTGCATTCCCCTAAGAAGTGTGTAATATATAAAGTTTAAGAGATTCGTTTATATATTGTAGTACACAATAGGTTCATAGAATGTTTAATTTTATAAATCTATATAGAAATTTGATTTTATTTTAAATGAAATTTAGTTTAATTTGCCTATATATTTAGTGGGTTTTCCATATTTTTCACAGTAATATATGTTAATGACATATTTTTAATGGAAATAAGATACTAGAAAAACATTCTTTTAATATATTGTTAAATAAATGTTTCTCTGTGAAATTATTATAAAACAAGGATATATTATAGATATTAATATCTATAGATATAGATCCAAGATATTTTTTAAACTAATTAAAATACATACATTGAAAATTTATTTAATGCCAAAATATTGAGAGATAAATAGATGATAGTATCCTATGTGACATAGAAAAATGAATGATAAGAATTACATTCACATTGATGACCAGATCTATCATGTATGTCATTAGATTTTTTGTCAAATCTAGGAGATATACATTGAGTACTTTTAAGCCTATTTGAATGTAGTAATATTATATAAGAGGAAATATTAATGGTACCTAGATAAAATAAATAACTATTTGTGAGGGTAAATTTATATTATAATTTTTGTGAGGATCATTTTGATTTCATATAATAGTTTCAATAATAATAGTGCAATGAGAAAGATAAGTGTAGTGACCCAAATATTTTATTTAATCATTTAAAATTGTTTTATTAATATTTATTTTGTGTTTTTATAGTTGGTTAAATTTTTATTGGTGTTAGGGATCTATAATAGATTTAATATTTACAATATATAATATTTCTTGATCACTCAAAAAAATTATTTTTAACCCTTGATATCTCCCAAATGTAACCACATATAGAACATTTATTATTTTGTTTTTTCTAGAGATGAAGTGTTTTTACCTGGAGAGGTATAATTTTTTATTTGTATTTGGTCTCTATACAAGGTCCATATTAGGAATTTTAAAATATACCTGATTGGAAAAAATCTTAGCTCAATAAATAGTCTTTTAATTATCTCTAATTAGGGTTCATCAGTAATGCTAACTCAAACCCTCGAGAGAATTATGATTTTAGATTCTCATTATTTAATGATGAACTAAGCCTTGATCATGGATTAGGGTTTGATTTTGAGGATTCGTGAATTGATATTGAGGTTAGAATATAATAAATATTTAAATATTTATTATTCATGAATATTCCACTTCTAATAAGATTTTTATATTATTTAAAATATGATTTCATACTAGGATTATGTATTTATTGTATTATTTTTGGTCACATTTAATTTTTCACATTCATAAAATTATAGCTTCCTGTTGAAGAATTTTTTTATATGTTATTTGACGTACCACTATTCCCCCACCCTCTCTATGGGCCATGTTCATAGTGAGACACAAAACTGCCGGCTAGATTAGAATAATGGTGAAACTCTTGGGAAAGTTTGGATACTATACCAACTAGAAAACTCTCTTCATTAATCTATATCTCTTGAATTTCTCAAGGAGATCCTGAAAATAAAGTCCACTGACCCATACTATGGATAGTGGTGGGTGAGAGTGACAACAGTGCATAAAAATGGAATTGTATAGTGGCAGGACTTAAGGTTGACATGTTTGTAGAGGATTGGAAAAGAAAATAAAAAATGTAGGTCGTATAAACATGAATGTAGTGATTCTATTAGTCGATGTAATGGTATAATTGGTAGTAAATAAATAAAAAGATTGGTGGGAATAGATCTGAGTGGAGGTCTCTAACAAAAGTGATAGAAAATATGAATACAGATTTTATGGATAGGGTTTCTATGAATTGAAATAAAATCTCATGGAGTGTATACATTGAGAACATGTCATGTATCATATTTTTTAGTGGTCAGGGTTTTTAAAAGTAAAATAAAATCACATGGAAGGTATAATTTTATCACATTCCATGTTTTTCTAGATATACATGACATATTAAAGTGAATATTATTCCTCAATACCAATTGATCATAGAGAACATGTTTCCAATAACCACATTATGTTTCTCAGTAAGAGAAACGACTTGGGCCTCTACACTATATACTGACTAACCCTTAATCTTCTAAAAACGATTATAGAAAGTATGAAAAATAGTTTATATTGATATTAAATGACTTCAAAATAAAAATACTTTAGAAAAATTATATTGTATAATATATATATTTTCATTAAATAAATTTTATGTGACATGAAACATTGATCTTCAATTGAACCATGATATATTATAACATGGCTGTTAAATTGGTGGTATGAATAAGAACAACCAAATTAAGAAATATATTTATAAAAGATTTATATAATTTAAATATACTTAATAATTCACAATAATTAAATAGTAAACTTTTCATGAAATTCATTTCATTCTTCAAAATATTTTTTCATCAAAAAGAATTTTATATCATTTTTAGAAGACATTGTAATTAATTTCTAGTTATTTTTGATTTTTTTTAGAAAATTAATATAATTATTGAAATAATAATATTACCATTATATTAGGGAAATTGTTTTATGATTTTTTCTAAAAATAATTATTTTTAGTGAATAGTGAAAAATACCATCTTTTCAAAAACGGACATTGTAATTTAAAATAGAAGTCCCATTATGTTTTTAAATTTCTATTAATATTAAATAATAATCCTTTAATTATAAATAATATAATTAATTACATATGAATCATAATTATACTTTATTTTTCTATAATATCCTTATGGTTATAAAAACACATTTCTCTTAAAACTATTTTAGGCTAGCAATGTGATATTTTCTAAATAAATAAAATTAATCTTTATAGATTAATGGTTTTACTGAAACTTTTATATTAAATATTCAATAATATATTTCAAAATACCTTTTATGTTTTTCATGAGTATTTTAATAGAAATAAATTTTGTTTTATGATCAATAATGTTGTTTTTGAAAATAGGGTTTTGTTATAGTTTTCAATATTAATTAAAAATAAATCATACGAATTACAGATATAAAATATATTAAAGTTGATCAAATATTTAAAATAATTATAATTAATGTAATATAATAGGTTCAACTTAATTTTTGGGCGTAGGGAATAGTTAAAATTGTAATTTTATTTTCACATTTAAGGTTAAAATTCGTTTATCAGGGGGTTAAACTAAGAGATATAAGTAGAATTGTCAACCACACTTGTAATATTTTTATTATTTTAACATTATTAAAACTTATATTGTCCTACCTTTTAATCATTCTCTATTGTAACCTCATTACCATAAAAACGACTATATAAAATTTAAATCTTTTAGGAAATTCTAGTTGTGTACCTATAATCTCTTATAAAAGTAATCCCCTTCCCATAAAAAATTCACAACATTTGAGACTTATATAGAAGATAATAAATTATCCAATTCCTTCTTAGATTCATTTACTTCATTTGAGAGATAATTTTCATCCCGTAAGATCGATTATTTAAGGCTTATGGTGTAAGACAAGAGAGGCTTCTCAAAGAACAGGTATAAATCTTGACCATGCTCATTCAATATTATGTTTTATTACACCTTCTATAAACTTATATTTTCCATAAAAAAATGATTAATATAGTATCATAAATATAATAATGTTATGTTATGATAACAAAATAACCCTTTACTACAAATTCTCTATTGAATAAGAAATAAAAGTAAGTCTCATGTGTACATGTCAATACCCCATCCACATAGAGATATGATTCATTTTCAATCACCGTCATTAATGAAAGTTTATAATTATTGATTTAATATTTATATAGGATATTTATAACATAATTATTCTTCTATAATTATAATATTTCATCTACCATCAAATCATATGATCCATTGGTAAATGGTTACGACACTCATGCATATTTATTAACTACCACTTCCATGAAGAAATGTGATTTGTCTATCAATTCCCCTTTAAATGGATGGTAAAAAGGGTATATTTAAAAATATATATTATATTTATGATATAATAATGAATTTTTAATGTTGAACTATAATATACCTTTATTTTTTTTCCATCCATCGAAAAGAAAAAAACATCACTCATGTATATGTACATATTTCAGTCTCCACAAAGTAATGCAATTCAATTTTTGTCACCAATTAATAAGAATAGTTATATATATATATACAATATTTTATTTATATAATTATTTAAATTATATATATTTGGGAACCATGAACAATGTACAAGGGCCATACATGAAAAAGAAGCTATTAACACATAGAATGACAATATTAGATGGGAATTATTAACAAAATGGTGTTTAAAAGATATAAGTCAATAAAATATGATATTATAAAGATTTTTTTTGATTTTAAATTTGTATATATTTATTACATATGAGGGTTTTTTGAATTACGTCTAATATAAGGTTAGGGTTTTATCTCAATTTCTCTTCACTGAGATAGGTTTTTATGTTATGCAACAAGTTATTATTTCTATGATGTTTGTACTACTAGAGAATTCATTTTTGAATAAACCATGTTTTAATTTAATTTATTTAAAAAACAATATGATTTTATTTATTTTAATTATTTTAACTATAAAATTACTAAAGTTGAAAAGTTTCTTCACCTCAATTTTGTTTCATTGGGATATATTTTTTGTAATGACCCAATTTATGTTTATGAGGTTTATATATAGATAAATTTAAATTTTATATCATATAAACTTAATAATTCACGGTATATAAAGTTAAAATTTAAATTATTTCATCTAGGGGTATTTGATTCCAAATTTACCAATGTTGTATGGGTTTACCAACTCAAATTTTATTCTTTGGGATTTATGTTATGATTATGAACATATTTTATTTTATTGGGTTTATCTATAGTTACTTTGTTATAATGTATCATGAATATTCATATATTAATTGGTAACAATTTTTCAATTGATATTACTCTTTTTATTGAAATTATGAATCATAAATTGTAAAATAAGTAAATTTTTTAGGTTACAATGTCATTTTACCCTGATTTTTATGTTTAAATTATTATGAGGAAATATTATATCAATCTCTAAAAAAATATTTTATATTTTATTTTACCCTATTAATTAATTGAGATTACAAATATTACAATAATTTTACTCTCTTTAAATAATTAAGTGACTGAAAGAATGTTTTTTAAAAATAATATTTAATTTTATTTAAATCTATATTTTACTTTAATTACGATGATTTAAAGGAATATTCTTATAATTTTCCTAATGTGTAACTTTTGACTTTTTAATGAAAATATGAAATAAATTTTTTAAAGTACACCACATGAATGACTATCCCTATAAAACCCTAAGTTTTTATTAATTATTATGTTTTGTGTAATTTAAATTTATTCTAAAGATTGTATTATACAATACACCATTTTTAGATTACATTATTTGTTTCACTAAGTTTTAACATACCATGATATATAATTAATATTATTATTTATACACAACTTATATAACCTATCCATTGAACATATAGGTATGAATATAAATTAATAATTTTTAAATAATAAGTATAATTAGCTTATATAAATAAATTATTTTGATAAAAAAGACTTAATTTTTAGAAAATTCTTTATATGGTTTGAAAATACTATTTCATGAAAAATGTTTTTATTGGGTTTTGGGAACAAATAATAAAATTAGTTTTTATCAATTTTAATTTAATTTAAAAATAACATGATTTTTGAAATATTCATGAAAAGCATTCTTAGGGATAATTTTTGGAGTTTTTTTGTTAAAACATTATTTTTTAGATAAATACTGAAAATACTACTTTTTATTGAAAGTTGCAGTCTCATTAAAAGAATACACTAATTTTTTTTATTTTAAAATGGGATTGAATGTAAAATTATTTTACTTATATATATATATATTAATCCAATTTAGTTAATTTGGGAAAATTTCATATTGAAATTTGATATAATGTTTTTTAAACATTTCAAACATTTATCATTGGAAATCTTCTTTTTCACCGCATATGTGAGATTACGTTTAAATTATATATTTACAATTATATGAATAGTAGTTTGAAAAATTCATTCCATATTTTGAATCAGAATAATTTATATTATATTATTAGTTCAACTTAATTTATGACCAAAATGAATAGTAAAAATAGTAAAATATTAGTCACCACAGTTATGGTGAAAATGGGTTTACCAGGGATTAAACTAAAAAGATATTGGGTAAAATGACCTAGAAACTTTTCCAAAACACATTTTATGGACTTATATAGACTGTATGTAAATATAACATTTTTATCCTTTCCACATTAGAAAAATGATGGTACACCTTTTTATTTTCAAATATTAAAAGTGTGCCACTCACATCACTTTTAATAGGCCACCCCTCCTCTTCCTACATCAAAATTATAAAAACCATTGGTTCAGAAAATACCCTACCAAATAAATTTATTAATTACATAATATCAACCTATAATAATTTTTTATATTATCAATCTATCATTGTAAGGATTTTTTTGAAAAATTAAAGCGGTTACCCAAAGAAGAGGTAACATTTTTCAACGAGCACTTGTATTTAATTTCTTCATCCACCTCCATAAAATATTATTAAAACATGGTAATATAATATAATTAGTATACTAAATATTCTTATATTATTATATTATAGGGTTATGTCATATATCCACATATTCTTCCCTCAAATGGGAAACGATAACGCTACTCGTGTGTATGACATATTATTACCTCATGAACCGATGCGACATGTTTTCCATCAAAGCCTCTCTAGGTTGGCTGTGATAATAGATATAATGTATATATATATATATGATATTTTAAACATAAATATACCTTTTTAATTATGATATTACATATACCTTCACAATTTCCATTATGCGGGGGATACGATAAAATTGTTCGTGTGTTTGATAGACTATGGCCTCGCGAAGTGATGTGATTCATTTTTCTGTTATGATTTACATGGAAGGTAAATATGGTAAATTTAATTAATATACATGATATTTATTACATTAAAATTATAATTTAATGTTAATATATTATTTACCTCTCTTTCATTTCATCCGTCGAGAAAATGGAAACAATATTCAAGCATACGTTCAACCTCTCACCTTTATGAAAGAGGTATTTTATTTTCGTTATCTGAATTTTATGGATTACTATAAATACATATATAATGAATATATATTATATTTATATCATATTTAATAATATATATATTATGTGACCATTATCCAAATTATAGGACTGAAAATACCTAATCAAAACATACATGAAAAACATTTCTATTATTACATAAAACGAGGCATTACCAAGAAATTATTAATAAATGAGTAATAAAAGGTCTTAATTATGTAATATGTGGTATAAAATATATAATTATGGGTTTGAATATATTTATTATAAACATATATTTATTATAATGTATTTATGAATGTCTACAAAGGAATTCATGACATAAAGTAAAAGATTTTTGTCTCAATTTTCCTTCTTTGAGATAGATGCTAGGTTATGAATCTATGTTATCTTATAAGGTGTATATAAAACCAAATTTTCATGTAATATAATAAATTTTATTAATATAATTAAATTTTATGTTTCATTTAATTTTATTCTTTCTTGGTTATTTTTATTCCAATTTATCGAATAGGAAAGGGTTTTATGATACAATCTCATTTTAACAACATTATTTATGATTATGGTTATGATGTTTAAATATTATTAAATTTATCTCATAGGCTCATGAATTTTATTCACCAATTTATATTTTATTATAATACAATATTTACCTTAATTTCACCTCTTTATTTTCTCAAGAGTTTCAAATAATGTTTCAAATAAAAACGTTCTTTTTTCTCAATTCGATTATTTTTTTTCTTAAAAAACAATGTTTTCAAAAAATGTGATCAATTTATTTAACATTACAAAAATGATTTATTAAATATAGTTTTAACGTTGTTTAAAAGTTTCATTTTTATAAGGGTTCTTCTGGTTTTTTTTCAAACAATACAAATTTGGTTTTACCTAAATTGTGAAAGGAATATTTTTTAACATGTATGACATGAAGGATATTTTTTATTATGATAATCAAATAATAGTTTTAAATATAAATTTAAAAAATTAAATTTTTATCTTCAAACAATAATATTTCTAAAATACTTTAAGAATTTATAGTTATTTTTGAAATGAAAAGGATATTTTTCTAAAGAAATGTTTTAAATGATTTTAAATATTCCCCTATATGTTTTCAAGGTTATTTTCAATGAAAATATTTTTTAAGATGTTTTATGTTTTTAAAAGTTTTTATCAAAGTGGGAATTATATTTCCATCAAAAAATATCCCAAATGAACTTTAAATGTTTTTTGCATATGAATAACATCCTTTTATATTAATAATTATTTACCAGGGAAAAGGCTGAATGATACGATCCTCATTTTTTCTCTCGATGGTTAATGATTGTATTGAGTAAATTTTTATGAAACCCATTTCTTTTTCACCGGTTATGCTATGGTTAATTGATTAAATGTTTATAAGAACTATTTTCTTTAAACAAGTTATGAAATAGTGATTTGATGAAATTTTTATGATATTTTGGCACACATAAGTAAGGTTTTCATTATGAGATGCATGTAACCTATATCTACCTCTAGGGAATTTTTTAAAGTTTATATCTTATGTAGTAAAAATGGTGAAGAAGTAGATGTGATTGATTCATTATGAGAAAAAGGTGTGTCATGATCCCCTATGTGAAATAAGTGCATCTTGATCCACAATTGGGAACTTGTGATAAGTTCCGATCCACTATGTTGTTGGTCATGGATGTTAACCTTGAAATATATAATGTTCTTCTATATTTATGGTGGTGAAACACTTTTATGACATTATATTATGGTTAATGATAGATTTATGATTATTTATCACTCTAATGGGCCATGTTTTCTGAAATTAAAAGGTTTGATGCCATAAATCATGTTTATGATCATTGAATGGTTGGGTATGAACCTCATAAGTGTTTTCCTGATCACATACCATTATGAATATATCTTCTTGCATATGGTCATAGATTGATATCTTCTATGTTTACCATTACTTTTCATACGAGCTCACACTTTGTTATGTTTTGTTTCCCAAGTTTTGAAGAATGGTTTTGGTACGATCTGCCTAAATAGAGTATTATAAGAGATGATATTTGTGGGATATATTTATGATTAAGGGGATTGTGTTTATTCTCTCCAATGACACTGAACTATTATGTTAATCAGGTGTGTTTTTATGAAGTGTGTTGAATTTTCATCTAAAATATGTGATATTTATGTATGAAAATTCTGGGTTGCTATAGTTGGTATTTGAGGATAAGTTTAGTTAACATTTTGATACTAGGATGAGAAAAATATAGTGATATACCTAGAGATATTTATATGGATAATTCTAGGTATATTCTGAAGGATAAGTGTAAATATGTTTTAATGTATAGGAAAATGTCATAGAGTTTTAGTAAATGATAGAGAGAGTGGTTTCCAAGGAATTACATCCCTACATAGATACTAAAAGTGGATGCAACTGTTGAATCCATGAACTGAATGGTAATAAAATTTTAAAAGGGAGCCTTGATATGGACCCATTCATCACCTAGTGCACAATAATGGGCCTTACTACACATTTGGTTTGATTTTACTAAGGGAGTTTCTATAGAAATTCCCAAATTCTTTATAAACCATCATGAAGGGTTTATATAATGACCATGAATGATTTAGGTTAATCATAAAGTTCCATATATTGTAAATAATGTGTTATGATTCTGACATCCTATAAATTATTTTTAATGATTATGTGGTTTTCCACTATGATTAGTGTTTTTCACATTATGTTTTTTTGGTTACAGTCAATGGATGGAAATAGAAGGAAATCTATTAATGCTGAATGTGATTGAAAATTCCGCGATCTTAAACCTAATCATGAAAATGGTATGATAGTTGGGATGTATAACTATATGTCTATTCTCACGCAACATTTTCAATCCATGAACCATACTGATCATCCAAATGATATAACCTGGGAACATCATTCTATTGAATCATTCATTAGACAACATCCACCTTATATTAGTGGGTCTTCAGCATTACTAGCACTTTAGTGTTGAATTAGTAACATTGAAGAGATATTTTTAGTTTCCTGGTGCTCAAAACATGAAAAGTTTGCCTTATTTGTTTATCATTTTTCAGGTTTAGTGGATCAATGGGGGAACTTATTAAGAATATCAGTTAAGAGGAAGAAATATATAACATGGAATGAGATGAGTTCTGGAGATTATTTTTCAGTATCTAGTTCCCGTGTATTCTATGTATATAGATGGAGAAGGAATTATTGAGCTTAAGAAGAAGGATGATGAATCTATTAGTATTTATGAATATAATTTAACAAGGCTTTCATAGTATAATTCTGGATTTGTTTTCAGTCTCGAATGAAAGATGGAATGATTATTTGGTGTATTAAATCAATGTCTCTAAAATAAATTGGATATAAGATAATTGAGTAACTAATAAAAACCCTTTCATTATACACTGAAGTTAGAAATATAATTTGGATATTCCCACAAATCCTAAGGATTTTATTAGAAAAGGAAGGCCGAGTATCATAAAAACATGAATAAATAACATAGTGGAAAGAAATTCTAGCCATATTAAAGATAGAAATGGGGGAAGAAGCATCAATTAAATTTATTTAATGGAAATGAGAGGTGATTTGAATATGGGATGGTGGGTTACAAGGCCCATAAATGTTGAAATGAAATTAATTGGCCAGTTAATGAAATATAGTAGAAGAGGAAACTAATTATTTTACCACCCATGATCCAATTCTTCAAATGCAAGAAGTATGAAAATTAATCTAACCAGTTCCAAAATTGAATGGTATTTTATGATCTCCATCAATATCTTACTAAGAAAAAAGAAAAATGGAATCTCATATGATCACGACAATTGATGTGGGTTTTGAGAATGACATGCTTAAAAGTACACATATCATCCACTCTAGAACAACTAATGTGTTATTTTATTCTAGATCTACCCACTCTTTAATATCTAATAAATTTGAAAAGGGTATTTAATTTATGACCAATTATTATATATTTTTTTAGTTGTGAAAATTTTTATTATGGTATGATAGTAACATCACATGTCTAAAGTTACTCAATAATTTATGTTTTCACGAAAGTGATTCAAGTAAATCTTGTGATTATCCCATTAGTTAAATTTTATGTGACTTTATGAATGGATTTGATTTATTTATATGGATCCCATATTAATTTCCATGGAAGGTAAGTCACATTTAATATTCCTAATGAATCCAAAATTGTAATTTTGAGTATGATTACAAACATCAGATGGAAAGTAATTAAACTATGTGGGTTTTACTTCATTTCCATGAATGAAATTTTTCTTAGATGGTTGGGGAGAAACTAAACCTTAATGACATTCTTATTATCGTGGTGTTTCTAAAACTATTTCTATTGTAATTACCTTTTCATCCAATAATTCATGATGTTTATTACATAGTATAACACATACATGGAACTACACATATTTCAGAGACACCATATAGAATGGATCTGATTGAGTTGAAATAATTGAAGGAGATACTCTAAAAGAATATTGATATGATATTTAAACACCCAATTTGGTCACCATGGGATGAACTCTTTATCTTGTTTAAAAATAAATATTTTTCAATGCATCTTTTCATTAATTAACTAGAACATAACATGATAAATATCAAGAAAAATTATACTCTAACCCATATCTATGATTTTTTTAATCAGTTAAAAGGATCTCAATATTTTTAAAACATTTATCTTTAAGATGAGTATTATAATTTTAGGGTCAATAGTGAGGACATTTCCATTAGAGCCTTCCCTATGTGGTATGTACATTATGAATTTATAGTGATTTCATTTGGTTTTAAAAAATACTCTCCTATCATTAAGAATTTAATGAATAGAGTCTCTTGAGATTATGTTGGTTAGTTTGTGGTAGTCTTTATAGATGAAATTCATGTATTTTAAAAGACTAAGGAAGATAATTTATATCATTTAAGAATTGTTCTGAGAACCCTAAGGAAGGAAAAATGTATAAAAACATTACCCTGTGTGAATTTTTATTTGAAAACTTTCATTTTTGTGACATATAATCTCATGTTATTTTGGTAGATATTTAAAAGAGAGATATTATATAAAGTTAAGTTAGACCATACATTGGGACTGAGATCCATAGATTTATTGGTTTGGAATGATATTAACAATTATTTGTGGAGAATTTTTCATGGATGTCTAATCTGCAGACCAATTTAACTCAAAAGGGCATGAAGTTCCTTCGGAAATAAGAATGTGAGGGGAATTTCATGGAGGTGAAGAGAAGGTTGGTCAGCGTACCTGTCCTCAAACTTCTTCTAGAGGAGAAGGATTTGTAATGTACAGTGAAGCATCCAATATGGGATTAGTATGTTTTCGATAGTGTAATTATATGGTGATATAACATATTCCATTATAAGTTTCTTGAGAAAAATTACCCAACACATGATTTGGGGTTAACTATGGTAATTTTTAAACTAAATATATAAATGAATTATCCTTATGGATAAAGGTTTCATATATATACTACTCATACAAGTTTAAAGAATATATTTACATAGAAGGATTTGAATATACAATAGAGAATATGGTTAAATCTAATTAAATATTATGACTAATAACTATATTACCACCATGGGAAAGAAAACAAGGTGGCCAATACATCAAGTGGAAAGGATAATTCTAACTAAACCATGATAAGGATCTCCAAAGATCCATAATTAATAGATTTTCAAAGGATAGATATGAAAATTTTGATGGAAGGAGAATGATCTTATATTTCTCAAAAATAGTATCCAACTATCTATCCATTACAGGATTAAAGTGGAACAAAAGGAATAGGTGGAGCTATAGAAGACGGTGAGAAATGTTCTTAAGTTTTACATTTATTATGGTGGAAAGAAAAGTTTTAGAAGCTTTTATGTATTCTTGGGAGGAAACTGACACATATAGAAACAGAAAATGGCACCTGGACAGAACCATCACATAATAAAATTGTGTTGATAATCCATGTAAGCTAGTGAATAACAATCATGAATCAAAAATAATAAGAGAGAATGAATTCAACCAACATGAAGTATAAAACATGATATATATATACACACACATGATGGGAAGATATTGTAGTAGAGTAATCAAAGAAATAAATGACATGAAAAAATGGAAAAAATAGGAGAGATACAACCCAAAGATAGGTAAAAAATGTCCAAGATACAATTAAAATAGAAAAGGAAAACTAAAAACCAACAAAAAATAAATAGCTACTCCCTATTATAAAATATAAAAACACTCACCATCTCACAACCACCTTCCTTGAAATAGTTGATAGAAACCTCACTACCTGATTGCAACACCTTTCCTTTCCCTATATAATATTTGATAAGAAGTTCTACACATTATACAATGGGGGGACGTGGTGTGTGAAAAATAAGCTCAGTGGGCTCCATCCCATATATTTCATATGATGTTGTCATACAATAATCCAAACATGCTCAAATTTACTATAAATAACGAACGACAATTAGTAAAACAGTTCTCACATAAAATAACTATGAAACATTCAACATTTTCAACATTTTCGAATAATAGAGGTAAAAAGATTCAAATAATGTCATATGTATCAAGAAGTAAAAGAAAATCATGTATCACATATAATATCAAATCCAAATAAGTATAAAAGAAAAGAATATATAACATCAATCCAAGGATCACAACATGCCAGCCTAATTGGAACACTCTTACCAACCATATAAAGTTATACATATCATGTCTCTAGATATAAGAATAAAATATAGAGATAAGAGAAACATCCCATCATGTGAACCTCCCAAACTGGTCTAACATTTCCATAGAAAAATGAGCCTAGGGATCAGAGGAACATCCTATGAGTAAACCCCCCAATAGTATTAATGGACATGGCTTATTAATACACCTTACACCTAATCACCAACATCGTACGAGGTTCATACTTTTCTAAAATATTTCAAAAAACCCTGACTAGAAAACCATATCATAAATCCATTTCAAAATTCATTGAAAATTCAATTTATTTTCTAAAAACATGGGGACAAAATCTGTCATAAAAATCTATTTTCCCAAAGGAAAGTCATTCATTAAAATTAATTTATAAAACCATTTATAAAACTGTAGTAATTAAATTCATATAATATAGTATAGAAACTGAACCACTTATATTAAAGTTGAGTCACACACACCCGCAACATGATCCACAAACATAAAAGGACATAAAGGCAAAATAGAGTCTGTTGAATCAATCCTTACATATAAAAATCAATTCAATAAGAAAAATAATCAGTGAAAAAGATAAAGAAACACTCAACTCAAGGAAAATAAATACTGCACCAAAACCAAGAAAATGAGAATCCTGAGAAGAAATATAGCACAAAAAATCTAAAAAGGATAAAGTGAATTAACACCACAAGAAAAATAGATATGAATACCAAGTGCAATAGAGTTACTACAACCAAAGGCAATAAATAATCAAAATGATAACATACCTAGAGAGACACAGTGAAAAGAAGATGAAGATTAATTTTTGCATGAAATGATCTAGAGGGAGAGGAGATCTAAAAAAATACCTAAAATAGATTTCTAGTTTTGAGGAAGAATACTATAGTCAAATGAAAAAATCAGTTTTTCAGTGCATAAAACCCTATAGGCCTCAAACAATACATGATGTGAGTCCCATGTTCATGATGAAAAATCCATGAAATCTATATATGATAAAAATGCATAAACCCAGTTAAAGAAACATATACGAAATTTTTATGATGTGATCCAATCTCACGATTTGTAAAATTTTCTTGCTCTAAACAGTTCATGAAATCATAACAATAATATATTCACATAATAAAACCCTTTAATGATGTTAAATAATTCATTAGGAATATCATTCAAAAACTTCTATAAAAACCCCTTGGTTTAACCCAGACACCAAAGGACATCCTATTAACCCCTTTTCACATTTATAACTAAAATACATTTATTACAAGAAATATAAATCCCCAAACATTTGGTCATTTCCCCCAAAAAATTATTTCCATCCTCAAAAGACAAAAAACAAAACACCAAAAAGAGAGAAATGAAAATATATATGATAAGTACCTAAAATAAGGTAATGTGATATAAAAGACTCCCTGACACATGACATTGCATCCCTAAGTAGTCATGTGGAAGAATGTTTTCTAGAAAGAGGTGAGACCACTACCCCCTCATCAATGACTCATAATCCCAAGTCTCAAGAGAATATGATACATGTCTCCATAATACTATGACTAATTGAATTGAACTCCCATAAAATAATTTTACCTCAGAGTCAACGATCTCCATTGCTTTCTCTATAATGGTTCTAACTCGATCTCTTCCCAAATCAAAATGTGGGAGGGATCATGATGATACTTCATGAGATGAGATGTATTTAAAAAATAAAAAATACCTACCAACTAAACTAGAAATTCTAATTGATATGAAACCTACCCAAGACACTCAGTGACCTCAAATGGTAAAATATATCATAGATCCATGTTTTCCAAGATGATGATAACCCAACCGAGGAGAATCTTTTAAGAAAACCCCTTCACCAATAGAAAACATTAATGGGAGACACTGGTGATCTGTATATGTTTTTTTACAAATCTAAGCTAAAATTGACATCAACATATATTTTGAATCCTCAGTGAAATATCCCAAATAATATTCAGAACTTCATGAGAGGCCTTTCCCACCTCTTCCAAACAATGTGGTGATGTGAACATGTTACCATATAAATTCTAAAAGGGAGCCATTTTGATCAGATAATGATATATTATATTATAAGAAGACTCAACATGTCCTTGGTGGTTATCCCAGGATTCACCAAAATCCAAGACATATGCATGGATCATATCCTCTACAATCAAAATAACAGACTATCTGGTTTTTATTCTATGGATGGTAAGCTATTCTCAACCTTAACTGAGTCCTCTAACCTCATAGAGGCTATTCTAGAATTGTGAGATAATCCTAGGATTCCTATTCAAAAAATTGGTATAGGGAACCCAAAATAACATAAAAAGAACTTGTATATAGAGATTTCATAAGTCTTCAACATTAGTCGTGTCCCAAATTAGAATGAATTGAGATGGATTTTTCCCCTGATCAATCAAGATATTCATAGAATTCCTCCCTAGTGAACCTATGGTAATCCAACAACAATGTCCATGGACACCTCATCCTCTTTCCCAACCAACATCAGAAGTTGTTGGAGAAACCTAGAAGGATTTATATGATCTACCTTTATTTTTTATAAAGTTTAACAATAGGACACATAATCTACAATTTCATGCTTCATACCCATCCACCAAAATCACTATCTCATATAATAATACATCTTTATAGTGATAATAATATTGAACCATGTATTACTATGATAGTAAAAAAACAGATCTCTTCATAGATTCTAGGATTAAAAAATTCTCAAAATGTAGAATACCATCTAAAGGGATAGGCCAATGGGAAATGATCTCTAAAAATATAGGGTTTATCAAAATCTACTGAACCCATCATCCTTCTTCTAATCCTATAGAAAATACTCTAGAAAAGATGATGATAAATGGAAACATTTGAGAACCATACATATAACATCCTCATGAGTATCTAGGTGCCACTAATTTAAGAGTCCCATAAGGTTACACTCCTTTAATTCTAAAACCCGATGTCATAGTACTTTCCTACCGATAGCATCGATAATGACATTCCCCTTTCGTGGGGAGTAGGTGATGTGAAAGTCAAACATTTAATGATATTCCACCCAATGAAACTGAATAAGATTAAATTATTTCTGAGAAAAGATATAGATTAGACTCATATGGTCAGAAAAGTATGTGAACCTCTACCCAAAAAGATAGTGCAAAAAACATTTATTCTCATGCATAACTATGCTAAGCTGAAAATTGTGAATTGGTTATTCCATCTCATGTGATAAAAACTGGTGAGAGTTGTAATACACCACATTATCATTATTCATAATCTCACAACCCATACGAAAACTAGAAGAATCACAAAAAATACATAACCCCTATCGAGATCCGGTAACATCAGAATAATAGTCGATGTTAGAAGTCAATTTAGATAATCAAAATAAAATTGACACTTTGCATCCTATATGAATCTCACTGATTTTTGAGTAAGAGCAGCCAAATGTGATACCTGATTAAATAAATCCTAGAAAAACCATTGTTAGTATCTAGTTAGACCACAAAAGCTACACATCTTAAAGATATTTCATGGATCTACCAAAAACAAGACAACATTAACCTTCTCAAGATCAACTGATAAGTCATTATTAGAAATCATGGTCATTAATAACATCATATCCTAGATCCCGAAAATGAATTTTGAATAATTTAAATAAAAACAAAAACTCTTTAGTATATCCAGAACCAAAATCAAATAGTTCTACTACTTATACTTAGATCTCTAATAAACCAAAATATCATCCACAAACACTACCACAAAAGTGTTGATATACACATAGAATATCTGGTTCATCAACTCCTTGAAAACTATAATAGAATTAGTCAAAAAATAGAATCATAAGATATTTTTATGGAGATACCTTCTCTTAGAATCCATATTTGATTTATCAGACTCTTGAAATATGATATGATGATAAATCGACCGAAGATCAATTTTAAAAACCAAAATTTTCCCATTAACTGGTCAAACAAGGCATCCACATGGGTAAAATAATTCTTATTATTAAGCATTAGCTGGTTCAACTTCCAATATTGGATAGAAAATCTGAGTGAACTATCATCCCTCTTGGAAAAGTGAACATGGGTTTCCCAAGGAAAAACTCTAGGGAAAAAATCTATTCTACACAAAATCGTCAAACTGAATCTTGATCACATTCAACTACACTAGTGCAATATAATTTGTGGGTATCAAGATCAGATTCATATCAGGTAGTAGAGAAATCATAAAATCTACCACCGTACCTAGAGAAATATAAGTGAAATAATATGGTAAAATATCAAGAAATATTAGACAATAGTTGGGAGATCAAATATATAAGAAACCTCATTAGGCTCAACTAGTATAGTAGACAAAAAAACTATGCTATGGGTGGAAATGTCATGTATGACCTCATTAGGCTCAACTAGTATAGTAGACATAATATGGTCTACTCACCACAAAAGGGGTCCAAATGGTGTGAGCTAAACAGGCTGAGTAGAATCCCACCTTAGTGTTCTATATAAAGTCTCTAAACCACAATCAAAATGTATGGACCCGAACCTAGTAACCCATAGTTAGTGCATTATTTTAATACATTGGCATGATTACAAGGAATAAAGTCCTAAAGGACTGATCAATTTAGGAGTCTTGGAAAATATATTACATACGTGAACATTACATTACATTATAAAATGAAAAACAAAAACAAAATTTTACCCATTGACCACATTCATATCCCTTAGATTTTCCCTATAGTTCAGTCATAATATACATCTTTGTGCCCTAAGAAAAATAAATCATAGAAAGGGGTGAGCTCAGATGCTCAGTATGGATAACAATATAGAAAAAAGTTTCATAAATAAGCATAAATATTTAATGAAATGTATAAAACTAAAACAAAAGCCTTTTAAACATAAACATCAGCATAATAAGGCAAAGATAAATCAAATAATTCCATTTACTTATTCACATGGATATTCTACTAGTCGAATAATCACTTGTAATATCAATAGCTAATTTTATAATGATGGAATGCATAATGCCAGACTTCATTACCACATAGTCATGTCCTTGTGCCAAGACTACAAAGAAGATTTTATCAAGGCCTTGTTCCAAGACACTAGAATGTCTTATAAGACCTACCGATGCATCGAGGAGCTATATCTGGATCCACCCGTCACTTACTACGTCCAATAAATTCCTTGAAGGAAAAGGTTTAAACATAACATAACAATTAGTATTAAAACTAGAATACGAATTGTCAATACATTATCCATAAACCATGAATGGTATAAAAATAACACATCCACAGTCAAAAATATCACAAAACCTTCAATACAATATGGATGATTTGTATCAAAATAAATGAAACTCGATAAAGAATAATATCCTGTAAAGGATGTTGAAATAGTTGAAATTGATCAGGAAACATATTTGAGAGAAATATCCCTTTTTCATGAAATAATTTAAATGTTATATAAAGGAAGTCATTTAAAAGATAGTTTTTAATCAATTTTTCCCATAAAACATTGAAACATTTGAAAGGAATTAAAATTTTAAAACATTCATGTCCATATAAATAAATCCTTAAAACGATTTTGAAAACATGGACATTAATGAGAAAGGTTTAGAAGAATAAATCTTTAAAACAATTAAAATGTTTTTTTAGTAAAAATCATCTGAAAAATAATCCCTTTGAACATAAATTTATGAAACCTATACATGGATGATAAATATTTACCATTAGATACTTACGTAAAAACAACCTTGGATAATTAATAGATAGTGAAATTAACCCTTACCTTGAACTTTCCTTTAGTCGAGGGTATGTTTAACCTCTTGTATAATGACCATAGAATGTTATTAAATTATAGTAGAACCATATTCATATTTATTATATCATACTTGATTAATTTATGCATTTATAGTACCCATTTAATTATTATTTCCATGTTAAATTAACATTTTGGGTAGTAATCACTTTCTTTATCGTACGTGTTTTAACTTGTTATTTTTGATCGTATCATTTAGATCATGATATAAATATTTTCAGAATATAAAAAATGATTTATATATAATATATATTTAGAATATATGTATTTATAATATATTGATATATGAGATGAAAGGCACATTTTATGGTGACAGTAGGCCGTACATACGCATAAACACTGTTTCCATTTTCATATCGTATTGAACAGAAGTAAGTGAATAATATATTTGTAAGTACATACATATATATAGACACACACACACACACACACAAAGATATATATATATATATATATCACCAGTAAAATTATTATGTCAAATATTAGATACTTATTAATAATATACTTTTTTTTATAATCATCGTTGAATGGTGAACGTGGGAATGAATCTCATTGTGTATTAGAGACGGTAATCCATACGTACGCACGAGCGACAATATCATTATATTGATGGTGAAATAAAATGTAATTGTATGGTATATAATATATAAAGAATAATTAACATGTTATATTTATTATTTACATCAGTTATACTCATTATTATACCCATCCAAATAATGAAGTGTTTGAAAAACTAACTACACCACGACGTGAAGACGGTAAGCTGTACGTATGCATGTATGGTGACTTTTCCATTTAGAGGATGGATAGAATAATGAATATGGTTGTACCATATTTATAATAACATCATAGTATGTAGGGGGTATGGGAGTTATTATTTTGTTATGGAATCAATAAATAAAGAAGAAGTGGAAGATGAATAGAACTTGAAAGAGGGTGGTGAAATTATTACCTATTCTTCGGGTGTTTCATTTTGAGTTGATCAAAAGTTATTCATAGGATGACCTTCTAATAAAAGTATGGACTATAGGATAATTTTAGCGATGTTGTTAGGATATTTGGGTAGTGGTTTTCTAATCCAAATGGCTTTGGAGGTGTGATGTTTAGAGAAGGGGAAGTTCCCTTTTATAAGAGAGGTGAGGGTCACTTTTGGAAAAGTTTGAAATATTATTTTATAATAATATAATTTTTGGTTTCTAATGGCTCAAAAATGAATTATTTATAGGATAAGGTGGTTATGGGTCTAAATACTCCCAACCAACAGGTTCTAGTTAAGTTTAGTTTACCATTTTAACCTTATCATTTAGATTTAACTCTTAGTAAAATAGTTTAACATTTACCATGTCTTTTTGTATTCTTACACTATATAGTTAATAAACATAATATAAAAATCCATGAGAACATTAAGTGGTTCATTAATGACATATATAATATTATTTAATCCCTTTGGCCGAACCTTATATTTTTTGGAATATTATATCAACCAATAATATAGTAATTGTTTTAAAAATTAATTTTTGTCAATTTTGACACTATTTGGTATTTGGTTTTTCTGAAAGTTATCACAACTTGATTACTTGGAACATGATACATTTAGTTGACCATAAAATGTCATATTGACCTATAAAATTCATGTATGGTATAAAAACGTTGAAATTATAGTTATTTTTATATTTATAATACCATTTATTTGATTCATTCATTAAAAAGGTAATTATTGCATCATCATTGTGTCATAAATTAATTAAATTATTTAATGTCAAAAAATTATAAATAAAATATCATTACATATGAAATATATTTTTCTTTCTAATGAATATTTATAGTCAAATTTATATTGTGTGTAGTCCTATATTAAAAATGGTTTAGTTATTAAACTTTGAATTTAACACTTTTAACTATTCTTTAAATAAAATAATAATAAATGCACTAATCTAATCCAAGTGGACCTAAAGAATCATATTTTATTCCTAAGGTTATTTTTGTTTGAAATGATCTTATCCAATCGAATTAGGACAAGTTTTATGGTAATTATAATGTTATTTAACCTTTAATTACCCAATTTACTTTTAGTCATGGTAAATAAAAGTCAAAAGTTACTATTCACCAAAAATTATTTTCTTATTATTGAACCAAATTTTACTTACTGATACCAACCATGTCCCTAAAATTTTTTAAATTTAACTCATAAAAGTGGTAAAATTATGTTTGATGCAAATTTGCTAATGCTCCTAGAAGGTGGGTAAAAAAGGTTAAAAAGTTCAATAAAATTTAATACATCTAATTTTATTATAAAGTGACTCCAATTAATTACATTTAAATTATATAGGTATTATATATATATTTTGAAATAAAATAAATTTAAATAAAATATAGAATTATTTAAATAAAAAGTCGGTTTTAAATAATAACGTAGTGTTTTTAACTATTCATCAAAAATTGAAAGTTTTCAAAAAAATATGAAAACATCACCCAGAGCTAAGTTTTTACATTCAAAATTCAAAAATGAAGTCTATTTTACCAAATCATAAAAATAAAAGTCTAATTTTTTAAATTAAAATTAATTCCCGTTGTCAAAACCAAAAAGCGGGTTTTTAGAATGTAAAAACTATCAAAAGATTAACATGTGTTTTTGTGAAATATAAATGTAAAATTACTTATAAGGACCTATATTTTATTAAATGATAAAAATATAATCTAATTATACATCAAAACCTTCCAAATTAATAATTAAACTCTAAATTATCTCGATTAAAAAAGTTGTTTTGAATAAAAACATAGTATTTTTCACTGTTCGTCAAAATATGAAAGTTATCAGAAAAGTACAAAAAATGTATCCAACTAATTTTTTTGTCCCTATTATAAATAAGAATTTAATTTCATTAAATTGAATATATAAAAGTGTAAAATATTTGTTTTTAAAAGGGTTTTCCATTAAAAGGCGGTAAAATTGTATTTTTTGAAAAACACTTATTTTATCAAAAAAAATGAATTTGTTCTTATATTATGTCTAAGAGAAACATAATATGTATGTTAAAATTATATGGATTATATAATATTCAAAATTTAGTTAATACTATTCATGACGGCTTTTTGAATGGCTATATAGATAAGCTGTGGTGCACTCGAACTCAGTGTTGCGTGTAGCGGAAGCTATCGAATTACTTTAAAGAGATAGAGTACTATGAATTCATGGGGTGTTACATTCCCCCTCATTAAATAAATTTCATCCTCACAATTTGAAGTTGTTATTAAAAAATAAAAGGTTAAAAATAGAAAAAATACCTTGGTGGAAAACCCACATTAGAAATTGGGTAAATAATATCTAGTCTTAATAAGAGGGAAAGGGAGTGAAACAGTTACCACCAAATTATTATCTCGATTAAGAGAACATTGGTGGAAATTAGAGACACATAATTGGAGGAAAAATGTAAATATTTATTGGGAGTGATTGAGGACATAAATCACAAACAATTGTAAAATTTAGGGCCTCAAAGCCATCAATCCATGACGATTTAAAATATTATTAGTTCAACAAAAAATAAGGTATTAGGATAACACATTTTTGTTTTTAAGATCCCTTCCATAATGTCAAAGAATTAATTTATTCATAGAATAATAGGAAACAAAATACTTGACAAGTAGAGTTTCATCCTTTAACTAATTCCTACCACAAACTCATCTTTAACTCTAAAAGATAATATAATTCAAAAATATTCAATTTATCCTAATCGTATAGGGTTCAAAAAATAATGAATTTGTAATTCATTTGTCAGACTATTTTAAAAAAACTACATTATACAAATTAGGACATAATGTATGCTAGTAGAAGGTGATACACCCTTGTCGCCCTTTGGTTGCAGGTTTAAGTCTCACGGCCTTTCCAGATGCGACATGTTGTCACACGACCACTAGGTAGTTATTTTTATGAAAATCCAAAAATAATCTCAAGAAATAATTTAACCCTAAAAATAGTATCCAATGTCAAACTTAATTGATTCCAAACTTTATAAATATTCAATATACTTCTGTCCAAACTCACCGTCCAAAATTTATAAACAAGTTAAACACAATGAATATCCTTTTTTCCCTGTAATAACATGTGAATAACTTAATCATGTATTCTTTTAAAAAACTATAATACCATGAATTATCAAAAAACATTATTGATTACATTCATTCTCCATTATTACTTATAGAATACTAGATATACTCCTTCTATCCAAAAATATTGTAATCTCCAACAATGATGGATTATACAAATCATTAATCAGTTTCAAGGTAATGAAGAATATCTAATATAATTTATCCAAATAAATCATATATTATTCCAAAATAACTACCTCAGTATCATAACCATATTATGGTTTATCTTTCTCTCAACCATATAATTTCCAAAAAACATTAACCTGCTATTGAGTCACTTTTATTGGTTCCACACAATCTCAAGTCCTTAATGAAATAGTACTGCAATACAATCCTTTTATACTCTATAATTATTATAACATGTACATCATTAATACAATACTCAAATGACACAATTCTTTAATAACAACATAAGAAATCTAATCATTCCCCTTCATATTTGGTAGTATCAAAACTTGATTATTATCCAATAGTAGCATTTGAGGTATACTATGATTATTTGGACATTTCTTCGCATAGTGTCCCAACTCATTGAAGATTAAAAATTGTACATTTGGAACCATTTTCTTACCCTTGAAATCACATACATGGTGTCCTTTTCCACCAAATTTATAAAAAACTCCCATTACCTTCATTAATTTACCAAGGTGATTCTTTCCACATTTATCACATATGGGAAAATCTTTCTTTCCCCTCTTCCATTTATCCATATTTCTCTCTTATATCCTTTTTATCTCTTGCTCTCCTTCAATTCCATAGGAGTCAAGGAATTATTTACTTATCTTATTAACACATGATACCATTTCTTCATATGATGTGAATATGTGGGAGACAATTTCCCTTTTAAATATTGTCTTAGTAGAATTAAATATATGATCTTTCCTAATATTTCGGTCATGTGTATTGATGGAATTTTCATTCCTTCTACTAGGAACCATTTTTAAATAATGGAATATACTTGGTTAGTTTATAAATCAAAATGCATAATTCCAAACTTGTAAAATACATAACGTAAGTTGAAAAGATTACGAATATAATTTATAATCATAAAAGGTTTTCATTGAAGAAGTATTTACTCTTGAATCCTTCATAATAGATTGTAATGAAAATGTAAATTATCCTAAGCATATCCCCCAGGAGTGTCTCCTCTACCTTGCTCGTATCTAGACAGAGATGTATTACTTGGAAAATACAAAAAATCTCTACATTACCAAAATTCTCGGAAGTTCATCTATACTAATACTTAATGTCTATCTTATGGTAATGTTCTCTAATCAGAGTTTATCAAAATCTATTTCTAATGTTGTTGGTAAACTGATTCTGATACCAACTGTAACGCCCTGACCCCAATTACCCAGAGTCGGTGCATTATTTT
Organism: Viscum album; assembly: GCA_963277665.1. NCBI lineage: Eukaryota > Viridiplantae > Streptophyta > Magnoliopsida > Santalales > Viscaceae > Viscum > Viscum album. Next base: position 792,516,413 of record OY728151.1, read on the forward strand.
AAAACATTGGCATGATTATATGGAATCAAGTCCCAATGGACCGATCAGTTTAGTAGTCTGGGAAAATATATTACATACATGAAAGTTAAATTAAATTATAAAATGAAAAAAACAACAACATTGTCTCTATTGACCATATTCATATCCCTTAGACTATCCCAGCAGGTCAGTCATAATATACATCTTCACATCTTGGACAAAATAAAACATAGAAAGGGGTGAGCTCAGATGCTCAGTAAAGATAAAAATATGGTCAAAACTATCATAAATAAGCATAAATATTTAAGGAAATTTATAAAACTAAAACAAAAGTCTTTTAAAATTAAACTTCACCATAATATGGAAAAGGTAAATCAAATAATACCATTTACTTATTCACATGGATATTTTACTAGTTGAATAATCACATGTAATATCAATAGCTAATTTCATAATGATGGAATGCATAAAGCTAGACTTCATAACCACATAGTCAAGGCCTTGTTCTAAGACTACAAATAAGATTTTTTCAAGGACTTTTGCCAAGACACTAGTTTGTATCATGAGACCTATCGATGCATCGAGGAGCTATAGTAGGCTCCACCTGTCACTTACTTAGCCCAATGAATTCCTCATATGAAAAGGTTTAAACATAACATAAAAATTCATATTAAAACTAGTATAATAAATGTAAATACTTCATCCATAAACCATGAATGGTATAAAATAATACATCCACAATCAAACATATCACAAAAACTTCAATACAATATGAAATATTTGTATCATAATAAATCATCCTCGATCAAGAATAATATCCCGTAAAGTATGTTGACATATTCGAAATTGATCAGTAAAAATCATTGAGAGAAATATCCATTTTTCATGAAATCATTTAAAAGACATATAAAGGAATTCAGTTAAACGATAGTTTTGAATCAAAGTGTCCCATACCACTTTGAATCTATTTAAAGGAATTAACTTTTTAAAACATTCATGTCTATATAAATAAATTTTTAAAACCATTTTGAAAACATGGTCATCAATGAAAAAGGTTTAGAAGAATAAATATTTAAAACATTTAAAAAGAAGTTTTAGTAAAAAGTCCCTTAAAAATAATCCCTTTGAACACACTTTTATGAAACATGAACATGGATAATAATTATGTTCTGGTAGATACTTATGTAAAAACAATCTTGGATAATAAAGAGATTATAAAATTAACCCTTACCTTGCATTTTCCTTTGGTTGAAGGTACGTTTAACCACCTTTATAATGACCATAGTATATTATTAAATTATAAAAAAACCATATTCATATTTATTATATCATATATGATTCATTTATTACTTTATACTACCAATTCAATAATGATTTTAATGTTAAATTACCATTTTCAGTAACAATCACTTTCTTTATCATATGTGTTTTCACTTGTTATTTTTAATCTTATCATTTAGATAATGATTTAAATACTTAAAATTTATAAAAATTTATTTATATATCATATATATTTATAATATAAATATTTATAATAGATATACATATAAAATGGAACACATCGTTTACAGAGACGGTAGGCCGTACGTACGCATAAATGTTGTTTCCATTTCCATATGATATTGAACGGAAGTAAGTAAATAACAAATATGTAAGTATATATATATATATATATCTCAAGTATCATTATTATGTAATATACTACATACTTATTAGTAATATATATTTTTATAATTTTCGTTGAATGGTGAACTTGGGAATTAATCTCATCGCGCCGTGGAGACGGTAATCCGTACGTACGCACGCGCCACAATATCATTATATTAATTGTGAAATAATATGTAATTGGATGGTATATAATATATAAAAAATCATTAACATGTTATATTTATTATTTAAATTATTTATTCTCATTGTTATACCTATCCAAATAATTAAGTGTTTGAATAACAAACTACACCATGACGTGGAGATGGTAAGCCCTACGTACGCATGTATGGTGAATTTTTCCATTTAGAGGATGGATAAAATAACAAATATGTTTGTAACATATTTATAATAATATCAACTAATGTAGGAGGTACTGGAGTTATTATATTGGTATGGAAACAACAAAGAAATAGGAAGTGTAAGATGAAAAGAAATTGAAAGAGGGTGGTGAAATTATTATCTCTTCTTAAGTTGACCAAAAGGGCTCCTTAGGTTGGATTTATGATCAAACTAAAGACTCTATGTTGATTTTTGGGACGTTCGAAGGATATTTGGGCTGGGTTTGGCCGAGCCACTCGGATTTGGAGGTGGGATTTTGAGAGAATGGTAAGATCCCTTTTACTAGAGAGGTGAGGGTCACTTTAAGAAAAGTTTGAAATATTATTTTTTAATAAAATATTTTTTGGGTTATAATGGTGAAAAAATGAATTATTTAGAGGCTTAGGCGGTTATGGGTCTAAATAACCTAAATCAATAGGTTTTAGACATGTTTAGGTTACCATTTAAACCTTATCATTTAGATTTAACTCTTAGTTAAATAGTTTAACTTTTACTGTGTCTTCTTGTATTCTTACACTATATGGCTAATAAACTTACTATAAACTTCCATGAGAACATAAAGTAGTTCATTAATGAAAAATATAATATTATTTAATACCTTTTTCCAAAAATTATATTTTTAGGAATATTATATCAACCAATAATATTGTATTTGTTTTAGAAATTAATTTATGTCAATTTTGACACTATTTGGTATTTGGTTTTTGTGAAAGTCGTCACAACTTTATTAATTCAAAAAAGATACATTGAATCCACCCTAATAGGTTATATTCCTCTAGAAAATTCATGTATTTCATAAAAACATTGAAATTATATTTATTTTAATATATATAATAATATTTATTTGATTATTTCATTAATGAGGTGATTACTGCATCATCATTGTGTCATAAAGAAATTTAAATTTTTAATGTCTAAAAATTTAAAATAAAATACCATTATGTAGGAAATACTTTTATCTTTCTAATTTATATTTATAGTAGAATTTATATTGTGTGTAATCCTATATTAAAAATGGTTTAGTTATTAAACATTGAATTTAACGCATTTAACAATTCATTAAATAAAATAATAATAAATGTCCTAATATAATTTAATTGTACCTAAAGGATCATATTTTAATTCTAAGGTTGTTTTTGGTCGAAATACACTTATCCAATATAATTAAGACATGTGTTAGGTTAATTAAAATACCATTTTTACCATTAATTACCCTATTTACTTTTAACCGTGTTAAATAAAAGTCAAAAGCAACTATTGACCAAAAATTAGTTTAATCATATTGAACAAAATTTTACTTACTGATATAAACCATGTCTCTCATATTTTTGAAATTCAACTCATAGAAATAGTAAAATTAATTTTTTGTGCAAATTTGCTAATGCTCCTAGAAGGTGGGTCAAGGAGGATAAAAAGTTCAATAAAATTTAATAAATATAATTTTATTATAAAATGACTCCAATGAATTAAATTGAACTTATATAGGTATTATATATATATTTTTACTTAACATAAATTTAAATAAAATAAATAATTATTTAAATAAAAAGTCGGTTTTAAATAATAACGTAGGGTTTTTCACTATTCATCAAAAATTGAAAGTTTTCAGACAAATACAAAAAATTAAACCAAAGATAATTTTGATATTCTGAATTCAAAAATGAAGTCTATTTTTCCAAATTCAAAACATATATGTTTCATTTACTAATTTAAAATTAATTCCCATTGTCAAAACCAAAAAGCGGGTTTTAAAAAAGTAAAAACTACCAAAAGATTGACATCTGTTTATGTAAAATTTAAATGTGAAATTACTTATAATGATATAAATAGTATTAAATTATAATAATATAATCTAATTATACTTCAAAAACTTTTAAATTCATAATTTAACATGATAAAATATTTTGATTAAAAAAATTGTATTCAATTAAAACATAGTATTTTTCACTATTCGTCAAAATATGAAAGTTATCAGAAAAGTAAAAAAAACATTATCCAAACTAAAATTTCATAACCCTCTTCTAAATAAGAATTTAATTTAATTACATTTAATATATAAAAGTGTCAAATATTTTTTTTAAATTGGGTTTTCCATTAAAAGGCGGTAAAATTTCATCTTTTGAAAAATAATTCTTTTATATGAAAAAATGAATTTGTTCTTATATTATGTCTAAGAAACAAATAATATGGATGTTAAAATTATATAGAGTATATAAGACTCAAAAGTCAATTAATACTATTCATAACCACTTTTTGATCGGCTAGTTTGGTAAGTTGTGGTGCGCTCGAACTCGGTGTTGCGTGTAGTGCAAGCTATTGAATTACATTAATAAGATAACGTAATATAAAATCTTGGGGGTGTTACACCAAATATGCTCAACTTTAAAGAAAACATAAAATTATATTCAGTTAAAATTTTTTTATATCCAAATCATGGAAAAAAATTCCTGTTTTCTCACAATTCCAAATAATATAGTTAAAATAGTTTCAAAGTATATCACATATATGAAGAAATTAAAAGAAATCATGTATCAAATATCATATCAAATTAAAATTACTAAAAACCGAATGCCTAGGTAAAATCCTTCCATGGGTCGAAAAATACCAGGATAGCTGGAAGACTCACACCCAATCATAGATAATCTCACGAATAATATCTCTCAATATATACATGCATCGAATCTAGAGTGTATTGGAACACCCCAGCATGTTAACCACCATATAGATCTAACAAGTCCCTATAAAAATGGTCCTTGGGAGAAGAGGATGACCCCAAATGGAAACCCCATGATACTATCAATGGAAAACGTCTATTACTACACCTTCCCCAATGTACCAAAGGATTCCCTTGTGATACATTTTGAAAACCATTTCATACAAACTATTTTTGGGAAACCATTTCATAATTCAATTTTAGAATACATCACAAATAACATTTATTTTATGAAATCAATAGGAAAACATGTTTCATATAAAATTAATTGTTCCCCACGTGAATAAATCATTCTAATTTATTAATATTTCAATTAACAAAACTAAAGAAATACAGTTCATCCAACATAGGATTGATATGGAACCCAATACCTGAAAATAAGTTTTTATATTCTCACAATAGTATCCACTAATATTGTATAACTCAAAAACAACAATGGAGGACCTAGAAAAAATAATAACATCTCTTAAGCAATTCAACAATAAAAATAGTTAGTGGAGAACATAACACAACACATACCTCAAGAAACTCAAATGCCTCACCACAACCAACGCAAAGGTCAGTCTCTTGAGGAATATCAAAAAATGGATATAAAAAGGATAAAGAAAATTAAAACCATAATACTAATGGATCTAAAAATTTATTACGGTTTTCTACTATGAACAACAACAACAAATAAGTAGAAATATCACTTACCTAAAATGACACATCAAAACCATGACAAAGATGAATCAAAGATCAAAATGATATAGAAGGAGTAGAGATCCCCAAAATTACTTATGAGAGATAAAGATTAAAATAGTGTAGGATTCATTTGAATGGAAATTAAATTAGACATGCAACACATAAAAACCCATAGGTTTATAAAATTATATGACAGGAATCACGTGTTCATGATTTGAAATCCATGAAATACATATACACCAAAAAATTAAATGATGTAGAAAAAAAATCACTGATCAAACTTTTCAAGTTGTGAACTAGTATCTTTATGAGTAAACATTTTACGCATTGAACCAGTTCCTGACATCGTCCTCAAAACAGGTTCAAATCTTGTAACAATTTCACAATGTGAAACCATTCGGTAGATAGATTATAGAAAAACACTTTAAAAAAATAATTTAGGCTAACCCAAACCCCAATGGAAATTATCTTAATAATTTTTCACATTTATAACAAGACTTTATTAATTTTAAAAATATTATCCATAAACATTATGTCATTTTCCAAAAAAAATAATATCCACCATCAAAAACACCAAAACGCACCCAAACAAAGAGGGAATTGAAAATTGAGATGAGAAATACAAAAAAAGGTAATATGAATTTCTTGTTCCATCCATATCCAATTTAATGAAGGATATAATAACTTAATATCATATCCATTCATTTTCTATTCATCCTAGGAGTAAAAATATTTATAATGATGTAAAAGATTATTTTTGGTGGGATGGCATAAAGGGAGATATTGTAGAGTTTGTATCTTAATTTTTGGAATATCAAAAAGCTAATGTTATGAGAATAAATTATAATGGTATGTTACAATCGTTACCCATACAAAAATGTTAATGGAAAAACATTACCATGGGTTTTTTTATTAGACTCCCAAAAACATCTAAATGGAATAATACTATTTGGGTTTCAGTCAATTACCTTTCAAATATAACACACTTTATCTTCATTAGAGAAGGCCTCTCTCTTTATTAGCATGCATGAATATAAAATAAGTGGTAAAAATACCTAAAGAGCCACAATAAATTATAAATGATCAGGATATGTGGTTTACCTTTATGTTTTGGTGATGTATTCTAGAGGAATTGGATACCGAGTTAAGATTCAGTACTACTTATCGTCCACATATAGAAGGAAAGTCTTAGAGAACAATTAAAACCCTAAAGGATATGATCAGATCATGTTCTATGGATTTAAAAAGTGGTTGGTATCAACACCTTACTCTAGTTGATTTTTTTTTATAATAATAGCTTTCACTAGAGCATTCAAATGAAACTTTTTGAATATCGCTATAAAATGAAGGGTTGAACTCTAATTAGTTGAAATGAATAGGGAAAAAGAAAAAATATTAGGGCATAATAAATAAAAATAAATGGAATAGATGATTAGATACATTGAGCAACCCATGAAGGTATCTCAGAGTTAGTAGGAATGTTATACTGAAAATTTCCAATGTGATATAGAATTTGAAGTTAGTGATAAGTTGTTTCTATGAATATATCCATGGGTGAAGGTTATGAGGTTTTGAAGGAAGGGAGATTTAACCCCTATATATTGGTTATTTTGATATTATTGATCATATTGGTATAATATATTATCATTTTACACTGCCAAAAAATGACTATCATGTCCATGAAATGTTCTATGTATCGGTCCTGAGGAAGTACATGCCTCATCCTTCACAAGTATAGAACTCAGAGGTCATATTACTAGAAAAGGATTTTTATTATGAGGGAAAACACTGTATACTATGAATCCTTGAATAAACATGTTGTGAAAGGATACCACTCCCCTGAGCATGGTTGGGTGGTGAAACCATCAGTTTGACGAAGCTATATGGGAACCTGAGGAAATGATGGGGAATAAATATCAACATTTTTTCGTAGTAATGATGAATTTTGAGGGAGAAATTGATTTTATGTGGGGTAGAATATAACCCTTATATTTTTTATAAATTTTTATTTTTTCTAACAAATTAATATTTTTGGATATCTTGCATTACACACAACCCTGTTATTAAGTAGTTTTATATGCAACATCGAGTTTTAGCAAATGACGATATATTATTAATATTTTTTAAAACACAATCGCTATAACCTAGATGTTAAACATAGAGGTATGAATAGTAATAATTAATTTTTAAATATTAATTATAATTATTTTATATAAAGAAAACATATTGATAAAAAGTACCCAATTTTTAGAAAGCCTTTATATATTTGAAAAATACTATTTTCTCAAAAAATAATTTTATTGAATTTTTTGAAAAAATAATAAAATTTATTTTTACCAATATTTGGAAATTTATTTTAGAAATAAAATTAATTTTTGAAATCTACATGTCAAAATTATCTTATGGTTAATTTTTTTAAAAAAATTTAATTTTTTGATGAATATTGAAAAGACTAGTTTTTGTTGAAAACTTATTTATCATTAAAAGATTTTAAAAGAACATTTATATATTAATATAGTTTTAAAAGTTCAATTAGTTCAATTTTATATATTTTAATAAAAGGTAGTTCATTATAGTCCTTCTCATGTTGAATTTTGGTATGAAATAATTTTAAACATTTGAAACATTTCTCTTTAGAAAACCTCATTTTCTTTGCTTCCGTGGGATTAGGTTTAAATTAAATTTTACCATAGATGTGTATGGAATTTGTAAAAATTTATTACATATATATAATCAGTATAATTTATATTATCTAGTAATTTAAGCATAATTTTTTACTATCATGTATTGTAAAAATAGTAAAAATGTAATTACAGAGGTTAAGGAGAAAATGGGTTTACCAGGAGTTAAACTAATAAGATAAGGGGTAAAATACCCTTTCAACATTTATAAATCCCATTTAATAGAAATACTTCTAACTTATATATTCTAGAACCTATAATAATCTATTTTGGTTACTTTTGGACTATCAAAAATATGGGTACATGTTTTTCTGTTAAACAATTACAATCTCACCACTAACCTCACATATAAAATGCCACCCCTATCCCCCGCTATTCAAAAATTAAAAATCAATTAGATTAGAAATAAAAAAATAAATATTTAAATTCCCTAATTTCATCCTTGAATACTTATTTTTATCATGAATCCATCCTAGGAATGACTCTGATGAAATCATAAGCAGGTTACCGAAAGTAGAGGAACATTCTTTAAAGTGCGTTTTCATTTTATTTAGTCCCCAACATCATTATTATATTGTTAAAACATTATGATATAATTACTAAAACATATTTAATATAATTATATTTTATCATACTAGGTTCATGATCAACATACATATCCTCTTCCCTCAAATATGAAATGAAAATATTTCCTGTGTGTGTGGTGGAAAATCACCTCGCAAGCTGACGTGGCACATTTTACCTCAACACCTCTCACAATTTTTTATGGTGTGCTATAATATATATATATATATAAGAAAAATATTATTTTGGAATTATAATTTCACATATACTTTTTTAATTTCTATTCCTTGAGGGATACAATAACATCATTTGTGTGAACGACAGACTACAACCTCGCGAAGCGATGTGATATGTTTTTCAATAACTCTTTTAATGTAAGGTAATTAGGGTATATTTAATGAGTATTCAAGATATATATGAAATAAAAAATATTTTATAATGGTATTATATCATTTACTTTTATTTCATTTCATCTATCGAGAAAATGGTAAAAACATTCATGCGTACGTATGACACACAATATCCATGAATGGTGTATTTCATTCCCTATCTCTAAATTATTTGGATTTCTATAAATAAATATATATTTAATATATATAATATTTATATTTTGGTAATATTTTTTATATTATGTAACTATGATCAAAATAAGAGGACATAAAATACGAAATCAAAACATACACAAAAAACAATGCAGTTATTACCAAAAATGTGATTTTAACATGGAATAATTAATAAACAGATAATAATATTTCATAAGTAAATCATATATGGTCTGATATATATAATCCTGTTTCTATAATATATTTTTAATAAAATTATATCTATTATATAAGAGGTTCATACATGTACTAATAAATTTGAGACATAAATTAAGGGATTTTTGAATCAATTTTCTTTACTCGATACATATATTGTGTTATGCACCAAGCTTATATAACGTGGTGTATATGAAGCCCCTTTTAAAATTATTGTCATTAATTTATTTATTATAAAGATATTTAATTTAATTTTAATGTTATTCTTTTTAGGAAATTTTTATTCAATGTGACGAAATTGGTAAGGGTTTTGTGATACAATCACATCGTATATCAAGATTATTTATGTTTATGTTTTTTATAATTAAATATTATGATACATATTTCAAGAAACTCTTGAATTGTATTCGACTTAGGTTTTTTTACAAGAAATAATTTTTCCCTTTATATTACACTTTTTAGGTATTCAAGAGTTCAAAATAATGTTTTTAAGAAAATTCATCATTATATCTCTCTGCAGTTGATTTTTTTCTTCTTCTTCAAAAACCCTATTTTATAAAAATGTATTTAAATTTTTTATTAACAATATAAAAATAATTTATTAAAATTATATTTAACCATGTGTGTATTTTTTACAAATTTTTTGAAAGGAATTTTCATGGTGTTTTGTAAAAAAGAATTGTTTTGATTTTACTAAAAATGTGAAAGGAATCATTATTTTAAGATGTACAATTTTAATAGAATTTTATACCATAAAGACCAAATATTTTTTAGGCATACTTTAAAATTTAAAAAATATATTTTCAATGAAAATTATTTATAAAATATTTTATGAATTTTTTGTGAATTTAAAAATGGGAATACTAGTTCTCTCCAGAAATGTTTTAAATGATTTTAAAGCCCAATTTATTTGTTTTTTAGAACATTTTCAAAGAGAAGGATTTTAATTTTTTGTATGTTTTAAAAAAGGTTTTTATATTTGGAAAGTTTATTTTCATCAAAAAATGTCTGATGAGATCTTTAAAAATAAGTTCCATCTAAGATGATATCCTTGGATGTTTTTTGTGCTTTACTAGGGAAAATATTTAAGGGTACCATACTTATTTTTTCTCTAGATGGTTTATGTTTATATTGATGAAATGTTTATTAAACCCATTTTTTCATGGGTTATTCCATGTTTAATTTATGAAATTTTTCTGAAACCCATTTTCATTACATTGGTTATGATGTAATGATATGTTGAATGTTTTATTATATTTTGGAGTGCATATGTATGGTTTTTATTTTGAGATTTGTGGGACTATATCTCCATCAAATTCATTGGGTAAGGAATTATATCTCATGATAAGATTTATATCAGATGTGATAATAATTGGAAACAAGTCAATATGCATGATACACAATTAAAAATAGTTGTCTCCCGATCTACTATGGGAAACTCATACATCCCAATCCACAATGGGAATCAAGTGTTATGTCCTGATCCACTATGTTGATGGTCTGGGTAGTTTACATTTACCAATGAATTTTTTTCCTTATTTATGATAGTGAAATAAATTTATGATAAGATCTTATGGTTCATGATTGATTTATAATGATTTTCACTCTTATGTGATGTTTTTTTCAAAAATGATCATGTTTCATGCCATGAGTCATGTTTATAATCTATGAAGGGTTGGGTATGAACTTATTAATTTTTTTATGATCACATTCTCTTAGTATTATACTACAATATCATATGATAATATATTGATATCTACATTTTTAACCCTTAATGTGCATCTAATATCACCATTTATTATGTTTCTTTCCATTTTTTAAGAAGAAAGGTTAAGGTTGGGTATGCATATGTAGATAACTATATGAGAAGATAATTATAAGATATGTTGATGATATATCATGAAAAAAGAGGATTGTGTTTATAGTATATAATGGAACTAAAATATTATGGTCCTTGTATATGTTTTTATGAAATTTGTAGAATTTTAGTCTAAAAAGATGTGATATTTAAATATGAAAATCCAAGCTCACTATATTCCCTTATATCATGAATATTTTTTTCCTTTATGATTCCATAATAATATTTAATTTTTATTTTCAATGAAAATGTCTTCCATATAATTTTTAAAATTTTTATATTTTAAGTAACTAATTTAAAAATGAATAGGTTATTTTCTTGTATGAATGATTCTTATGATCCTTTAAAAGATTTTTGTATCTAAAATTATATCATTTTATATTTATTATGATTTACTGGGCATAACATCAAATGTTACCATAATTATTATTTATCTATATGGTTTATGTTTAGGATGTTTAAATGTTTATGAGAAATGTTTTATTTCAATTGATTAATAATTGATGTAATGATAAGTGTTTCCATGATCTTCTGGCATATATATGAATATATTAAGATTATTTGATGGGTGGTTACGTTACAATCAATTTATGGGTGGTAATATTATAATAAAAGTATGGTTGGGTCTATTATTTCCTTATAATGTATTTGGTGATGATGATGTAGTTGAGAAACTTCGCATAGGTGATGATGTTTACGTGATGGATATCGCTCCCAAGAGAATACTGGAAAAAACCAGGATGGCATTTCCACTATGTGACATTGTCCCCACATATATTCTTGGGAGTTAACATTTACAAAGGAAGTTATTTTACATATTTATTTCAATTCCAAAAAATAATCTATTTTTCTTAGGAAATGTTCTCATGGTTAATTATAAACCATTTATGACTCAAAAAACTCATTTATTAGGTATTTTGATTGAAAAAACCTCATTCTATGATTAATTATTAAAAAACATTGAATGATATGGTTTTATTATTGTATGTTTTGATCATGTATTTATACCACTATTCTTTCCATATTATAACTTATTTTCATTGATTGATATCTCTTATGTTTACCCAAACTGATCATCATAGATGACCATTTCTTATATTTCCTTTAGCCATGTTGTGAATAAAGGTTTTAGTGATGATATATCTATGAAAGGTGAATATTATGAAGAAATTAATGTTAAATAATATAAATCTTTTATGTAATAGTTTCTTATGTATTAATTTTTCCAAATTCACAAAACCAATATGCTTCTGGAATGTACCATATTAATATTAACTGAATATTACATTAATATGGTGTAGTATTTATGTATATAATTTTTGGGGTACTATAATTCATATCATAGAAAGGTTTAGTAAATTTTGGAAATAAGGATGAGAAAATTTTAGTGATAATCCTTAGGATAATCCTATGTATAGGAGAACATCATAAATTTTCGTAAAGAAAGGAGTGTGGGTTTCCTCTAAAATTATCCCTTTCTGGATACTATAAGTGTAAATGGTGTTGGAAAATATGCAATGATAGTTAAAAAAATTCATAAGTTTCTATTTGGTATATCCCACCCATCATTCTAGGGCATACTGAAAGAGCGCTTACTGTACGCATTTTTTGACACCCCTGGGGATATGATTAGGGTAACTCAAATTTTATATATAAAACCTAACAAAGTATTTGAATAGATAATAACAAGGAATGGCCTAGGTTAAACATAAGTTGTCATATATTGAAAAGAATTTTTCATTGATGGAAATTAAATGAATAATATTTCATGATTTTTTGTACAATAATTACTATATATTGCACAATTCTTATGGTTTTAGTTAGTTTCTAGAACTAGAAGGATTCTTGTTAATGATTAATGTGGTGGATGATGCAATGATTTTCTCAATGAGAATGAAAATAAAAAGGTAGATCAAATATGAAATCCTATGATTATATCTATCCAACCATATTGATATATGATTAAAAAACTAAACATAGGTGAGTTTCCAAATGAACCAAATAAGAGAAAAATAGAGTTTCAAAAAGACCATGGGGGAAGAAGATTCATCTTCCAATATGTTGTAAATGTGGTAAGAGTAACCTAGTGAAATGTATAAAAGGAAAGTTGTTTTATGAAAAAAAACCCTCATATTGTATCATTCAAACCAATTTCTAACCCAATTAGTCACTAACCCATAGTGGCTTCCCAATCACCACAGGCTAAATAAAATCACATGGGTATTCATAATTAACCTTTGGGGAAAATTTCATCCATAAGGGAAAGCAATAATCTAAGTATACTATGAAAATAATGTTGGATAAAAATATAAATACCAATATATAAAGGGTATAAGGATACAATGAAAAAAATGGAAGCAAAAAACTACCAAGACCCTTCTCTTGGTGGTCCTAGACCACCGAACATGTCCCAAGACACCTATCCTCTGACAACCAAGCACGAATCGAAAAAATAGGTGATAATTACTTGAGAATATACTATAAGAACATTGAGGCTACAAGAACCAATGGTATAAGTATGATGTGAGCTATAATTCCCAGTAGGCTTTAACTAATGAGTCTTTGTAGTTATATTATAAATTAATTAAATTATGCCAAATGGGGGGGGGTATAGTAAAATGTGTGAAGGAAAATAAATTTCAAAAATTAAAATAAATCTATAGAAATCATTTTGATATAGAGTTTTTTTTAAAATAGATGACTAAACATCTAAAATTAATTTACCAAACCAAAGTTAGAATACATGACATTTCACCATTTGAAAAGAAAAACATTTCTTGAGAATCTTAAAAACGATTTCACATGATAAATCCATATCGGACAGTAAAAGTACTAATGTAAAACTAATATAAAGAGATATAAAAGAGCCAATATAATAAATTCAAGGTTCATCACAATAATAAATAGACCAATCAAGAGAATGAATAAATAAATATTGGAAACTCTGATTCCATGTAGTGAAGAAAGATGTTTTCATGTATTGATTATCATGTATATGGATTTCGTGGGTATTTATGATACTGATTCCTTCATAGTGAATATAATCAAAATAAATCATTATTGGTCACCTATCTTATATCTAGTCTCATGAAGCATTGTTCCACAGACAACCGTATTCCAGGCCACACATCCATAGTGTTAACCTTTCATGTTCTTTAGGCATCTAATATATGGGGTGTGAGTCTACTGGAAAGTAATATATCTGGGAACACTCAACTAACTACCAAGGTTCACATGACTAGTTGAGATATCTATGCGAGTTAATAAAGTTATGAGGATCACAATAGGGATCCTTATCATAATCATTTATGAATTCATTCCCCCAATATTTCAATCACAGGAACAAGACCTCAAATAAAATCTCATTCACACACTAGATATCCATCAAAAGAAATAATCCCCTTTTCCAAACCCATCAATGAGAAGTTTAATAATCATGATTTTACATTAAGGGATTATTACAAGAGAGTATCAACATAAAGTTACAATCGACCCATCAAACATAAACAATTCAATTAAATAAATTATCTTCAATTAAACCATTAAAAGGGTAAACATACCCACTTCACTTCATAACCATCATAATTATTCCAGAAACTCCTTTAAAACTAGAATTTCCTTTATAATTTCTCAAAGTTATTCAAGGAAGCATCACAATTAAATTTTTTTATCATTATATGAAAACAAGGGTTTAAACCATCATTCCATGTGAATAAATCACTCTTTTAAAATAACCCATGTACAACCATTTCCAATCAAGGGTAAAACCATTCAAAGTTGGAACATGGTCATCTCATAAATTCATATTATAAAATATATATATAAATCGTCACATATTTCCAAACATTTCAGAAAGTAAAAGTATTTCAATTAAGAACCAATAATTGGGCCTAGGTCCCCACTATCCACAATTTAACCTTGAAAAACAATTTGAAAAGGAATTTAAATCCGTATATCATTAATCAAATTATAAAACCACAAGAACAAATCTCTGCTTTGTTCAATTTATTTAAAATAGGATCAAATCAGATTTCACATGTCAATTCACGATAAAACATTATTGAACATATCTTAGATGGAGGAATATATTTATAAATTATCATGAAATAAGTAATTAAAAAATGAAGGAAAATCATAGAAACCCCCACATGGAATATCCATAATCTAACAACAATGAAACCAAAATGCATCAAATCTAATAGAAATCACTGAATCAAGGAAGAATGTTCTAATGAGAGTGATAAAAGACCACATACTCGGAATTCCAAATCAATAATTATTGATTTTATTAATCAGAAGGATGAAAAATCCTCTAAGAAGATTGAATAAATAGATGATAAGAGATTGAATGTGAATAAGAGAATATCATACCAGAAAAAAATCACTATTTCAATCAGTACTTCGATTCCCCAATAAATGAGGTTGGGAGATCCCAAATACCTCTAGAGGGATCTTAAAAATGAAAGGATAGAATTATGATTGATCAGGAGGTGTTTGGGTTTAATGAGGGGGTCTTGGGATTTTAAATACAATTTTATATAATTAGAAACCAAATTTTATGGTTTTTTCCGTCACACACATTTTCTATACTTGAAGTGCACCAAACTGTGTACCTACACCTCGACTACTATAAGAGGTTGCGTAGTTTGGAAAGATGGTTCGACAAATCATGCACCAACAATGCACCATCCTCTACTTCTCTAACAAAAGGTTTATGGTCTCCAGGGTAAGGATTTACAATTTAAAAAAACCATGTGCCAATCGGGATTAGGTCCATTGTAAGACCCCAATATATTTATGAGATACTTTTTATTTCATTGATGTCTTGTCTTACACGTAGCACCAACTTAGCTTATGTTATACGAACCACTAAGTTCATATGAAACATAATTTCATTATTATAATTATTTAAACAAGAAAATTATAACCTATTCATTACAAAGGAAGGTATGAATATGATTAAATTAATTAAAAATTTATGGCTTAAACATAATTCATAGACCAATTAATTATAAATAAATGTAATAATTTTTTTTAAATAAAAGGAAATGTTTTTCTAAAAATTATTTCAATATGCACAAATTTGTTTTATAAAAATATATAAAAAATAACTATTGTTTAATTATATTAAAAGAATATATATATTTAATATTCAATTGAATGTGTGAAATTTGTCTTACATGTTTTCAAGACATGATATAAGAACAAATCCAATTTTATGCATAATAAAGTATTTTTCAATAAATGTTGTTTTGCCGCCTTTTAAGGGAGAACACATTTTAAATATCATTTTTGATACTTTTAATATTTTTATATGAAAAAATAAACTTATTATTTTAAAATGGTATATTATAAATTTATTTCTTTAATTTGTTTTATTATTCTGATAATTTTCATATTTTTATGAATAGTGAAACATAATAAAATTTTAATTGAAAACCGCTTTTTTATCAATATAAATTATTATGTTTAATTATATATAAATGTTTTAATTTATAATTAAATAAAAATTTTATCAGTTAATCTAATTTAGCTAATTGGAATCAATTTGGAATTTAGTATGGATATAAAAATGTGTTAATATTTTGGAAATTTTCACTTTAAAAACTTGCTTTCTTGTTCCATCAACGGAATTAATTTAAAAATAAATATAGAAAATCCTGTATCTTGAATTAAGAAAAATTTATTTCATATTTTTAGTAATAATTTCCATATTTAAAAAATAGGTTCCTTTTATTTTTGGCCAATATGAAATGTAACTTTGCTAATTTTTATAATAAATGTAAATGGAAAATTGGTTATTTTAGGTTAAAAATAAAGTGATAAAAAATATAAAATGACCATAAAACATGAAAAAACGTTATTGGATGATGATAATTTAACTCTTAACACATAAGTATCAAAATCGAATAATTTAATATATATTTTCCAACAAACATAACATAGATATTTTTAAAATCAAAGAGTGTGAAAAAATGTTACACTATTTGTTTTAATAAGTATAATATTTTAAATATGGGGATAAATAAAATACATTCTCAAATATATATATTATTATAAAATATAAAATTATTATATACATCATATAAATTTATTTTTAATTTTTAGTGATGAAAAAATTATCATAAATAATTACAAAATGATGATGCATTAATTATTAAATTAATTAAAAAAATCAATTAAACGATAATAGAAATATTAAAATAAATAGAATATGAACTACTTAAAGTAATACATGAATTTTATAGGTGAAACTGAAGTTTTAGGGGTGTAATATGCATATTGTTTTTTGATATTTTATTACTGTATTGATTTTATCAACTTTAAAGTAATGAATAGTGTCAAAATTGATAATTTTGATATTTGATGGAAAATTATATTTTATCGAATTATTAATAAATCATAAAAAAATTAATAAGGAAAAATGAAATTAGATATTTTATAAAATATCATAATTTGGCAATTTCTAATCCTATTTATGCTTTATAAGAAAAAATTATGTCATC
Organism: Viscum album; assembly: GCA_963277665.1. Lineage (NCBI taxonomy): Eukaryota > Viridiplantae > Streptophyta > Magnoliopsida > Santalales > Viscaceae > Viscum > Viscum album. Next base: position 792,534,205 of record OY728151.1, read on the forward strand.
TGATTCTGTATAAATAGTTTTCCATTGTAAAAATTAAAATTTGTTAATTAAGGGTCAATCCAAATGATAAGGATTAAAAATAAACCTAATTTTTTTTAAAATCTACTAATTTATGATATTAAAACCTTATAACATATTATATTCTAATAAATATTATTTTGGAGTTATTTAAATTGAGTTAAAATTTATTATAAATTAATACTTTGAGAAATTCCAAAAGTACACCTCCCCTCTCTTATAAAAGGACACATGTCCTTATCTTCTGTTTAAACTTCACAACCTATTATGATTGGAAAAAATATTTCCAAATATTCTTAAAAATTCCCTCAATTAATCTTAGAATCCTTACGTTGGGTATAAATTCAAACAATGAAGTCCTTCTATGAAAATCAAAAGGAGATACCCAAAGAAGAGGTAACAATCATTAACAAACATTTTTATTTTATTTAATATTTGAACCCCCAAAATTATTATTATTTAATTATTATATAATAATCAAATTATCTTAAATATACTTATATGTTTTTATTATATGTTTTATACCGACCCTTGCATAGACATCCATTAGATGGGTAACCAACATACCGTTTTTGTGTATAGAGAACAACTGTCTCACGAAATGATGTTGTTAGTTTATCATCTAGAATCTATCATAGATAGTAATTATGATGGAAAATAGGTTTTTGTGTGATATATATGGTTTTTTATGTCTTTATTCCTATGTAATTATTATATGAAATATACCTTCATTCTTTCCATTTTGTGGAAATACGATAACTTCGTGTGTGGATGTGTAGACTACCACAACCTCAAAGTGATGTGAATGATTCAAAAATTACATGTAATTTTTTAAGGATGGTTTTAGTGAAAATATATGAAATATATGAAATAATAATTTTCTTTTAATTATATATATACATATGCATATATTTCATTTACTCTATTTATATCAATACGATTAGAAAAAGGAATCTTCATTCAAGCTTATGTATGACCTACCGTCTCCATGAACGATGTATTTAATTTTGTATTTATAGATTTTATAGATTATAAGATACAAATATATAATCAATATATATAATATTTATGTAATTTTTATCAGTATATAAATTATGAAATCATGATATATATATGAGGACAAAAAATATAACAAATCAAAACATATGGAAAAAACAAAGCGGTTATTACCCAAAATATTACTGTAACATGGAATTATTGATAAACCGGAAATACAAGGCCATAAGTAAATAATAAATCTTATTATATAATTGAATGATATTATATAATAGTTTTATATTAAATTTATGTTTATTATATAGGAGGTTTTCATGAGTATGACGAGAGTCAAGACATAAGTAAAGAGAATTTTTCCTGACTTTTAATTTTGTTGGAAACATGCCTTTTACCCTACTTGGTTTTTTTGTAGAATTTATATAATATAAATGAATTTATTTTATGTGTATTATTTTTAAAATTTACAGCTATCTAAATATCCATTTTATGATCTCTCTTTCATGGGATTTACTGTTCAAAATTTACCAAATCGGTAAGGGAATTTTGTATCAATTGGCCTTCTTTAAGACACATGTTTTGTTATGATCCTATTTTTATTTACATGGTTTATATGATTCCTTTTGAAATTATTTATCATGAATCTCCCTAATTTAATGATATTATAAGATTCATGTATTGTTATTCACTCTTCATTCTGAAATCTGTGTTCCTTCAAAACAATGTTTTATAAAAAAGTTTTAAAAGTATTTTAAATGATCTTCTATTAAATTTCATGGAAAAATGATTTCAAATATTTTTAATTTTTTTTAAAATATTCATTTTTAGGTTGAAAAGAATATTTTAAAATAAATATTCTTGATAAATGTTTTATGATTAAAAAATATTTTTTATAAAGGAAATTATATGTTCATAAAGAATTATTTCACGTAATCTTTCAAATCCATTTTAGTTCTACGACAACATTATTTTATGGTACTTATGTTTTAAAGGGGATATTATACAATGATACAATTATTATTCTCTCTTTTAATGGTTTATTTTTATTATGGATTGGTGTTATGATTTTGTTCTTTTCCATGGTTTTTATGAATAAATGATGATTATGAAACCCATTTCATTCCATGGGTTCTGAAATGATGAATAATTTATGTTCTTATGGAAAAGATATGTATGTTTTTCATTATTTTATGGGTCGGAGATATGTATCCCTAAAATTCATTAAGTAAATATTTATATCTCATGATACTGACATGGTTGGAACATGGAGTGAACCAAGTTCACAAATGGACTTTTTCAACAGAGATGGTCTTGGGAGAGAACCTTGACTACTAAAATGGTCATAAAAGATATATATGACTACGAAGATCTTATGGGAAGTGAATTCATACTTATAATATAACCATCAGAGTGATGTATTTATTGTTATAGAAATCATCTTATAATCTTTTTTTATTCCAATATTTGATGTATTATGTCATTCTCTTATAGAATATGTTCATTGATTATTTTTTAACTTCTATAATTTATTCTATAACATGATATTAGGACCAATTATATATAGGATATGATTTTGAAATGGTTTTTTATATTCAAATTACTTATAAATATGTTATGATTTATCTTACCCTTGTTTACTCTTACTGAGAATAAGAGATCATCCGTTCTTATGTTTCCTTTCCTCAGGTTATAATGAATGGTTTTTAGTGGGATTAATAAAGGTAAATATATATATAGAAATCATTGAAGATCATTCACTAGACTAGAATTTTGTGTTCCATGTTTCCAAAGGCACTAAACTAATACGATCTTTCGGTATGTGTTTGTGTAATGTATGAAATGATCTATAAAAATGTTGTGATATCCTTCTATGAAAATTATGGTCTTTATATCTAGAAACCATAAAATAAACCATATACCTCAAACAAAACCCGAAACAAGATCCAAAAAATTAGTAATAAAAAATGAATAAAAATAATCTAAAATCTGGTAACAATATTACACATTCTCTCTACTATAAACATTCTTATCCATATAAATCTTCTTGTATTAAATATAGAAGAAAGAATCACAATAAAAACTCCCTCACTCATCTTATGAGGTGGATGGTCTGTAGTCCGGATGAGATACTCACAAAAATACTAACATCACACAGAAATCCAAGATCAACACACCAAGATAATCACAAAAATTCAAAATAGAGAAATACTAGCGACCAATAATAGCTTTTAAAACCATTTATAGATTCATAAAAATTATTTAAAATGAGAAAATCACATCCCTTCAATCCAAATAAGAGACTTAAGCAGCATAAAAATTAGAAAATAATGGGATAACATTGAAAATATTAAAGGAACAACACATCGAAACAAATCATGATTTGGTTGAGAAACAAAACTCACATGGTCCATATATGATAAAACGTCCACCAGAAATACATAGACCTGATATGTATTTATACCCTGGGTAAGAACTCAATATGACCCTTTGATTTTCAACACCGAGACTAATGCCTCTATGATCTCTTCAAAACACCCACCAGCACCTCAGGGTTCCTAGTCCATCAGGAATTCATGTCATCCTAGTTACCCAATTATATTCCCAAGGTCATTCCAAGTCCTTCGATAATGAGATCAAACATCAATGTCAGTGCACAATAGTGAACTACCCTCTCACAAGGGATATTGTCCATCACATAAAAATTGAGCACTAAAGAATATGGAAAATAAATGAAGCCAATTAAAAATGTTCAACATGAATGGTATCTAAATGTAATCATTGGAAGTAATCCATGATAGGAATAAAAAATGTGTTTTGAAGGAAAAAATCCCAAAATATCTCAATGTTTATCAACACAATATTATACTCCATCACTAGGAGAACAATAATAATCATGTTACTAAAGTCATTCCCAAAGAAATATTTAGAATTATGGAGGGAATATTGACAAGGAACAACCATAGAGGTCTCAAGAAAACGAAAACATCCACATGATTTGAGCCAAGGTCAAAAGTGATCATCTAGAATTATTCTAAAACAATCCACCATGATATTTAAAACAATTGGTTCCCAAAAATAGAAATTTCACAATAAGAAAATTCTGAAGAAGTTTCTACTAAAAAGTCAAAAAAACAAGGTGTATCAATAAAAAAAACCATCATCGGAAACCCCATTGTGTGAAAATAATCACTCTGAAGCCTATGTAACACCCCATGATTTCATAGTACGTTATTTTTTCAAAATAATTCAATAACTTGCACTACACGCAACACTGAGTTCTAGCGCACCATGACTTACCAAACAAGCCGTTCAAAAGCAGTTATGAGAAGTATTAAATGAATATTGAACTGTATAATACTTATAATTTTATCATCCATATTATGAGTTTCTTAGACATAATGTAAGAACAAATAAAGTTTATTCAGATAAAAAAAGTATTTTTCAAAAAATGAAAATTTTACCCCCTTTTAATGGAGAAGCCTTTTTAAATCCAATATTTTAAACTTTTATATATTTAATTTGTCTAAATATATTTATTCTTTAGAATGGGGAAATAAAAAATTTACACCCCAAGATTCCATGGTATTCTTTTCTCTGAATAATACAGTAGCATTCGTTGTACGAAACTTCGTGTTCTAATACACACCTCTACCAATCAAACAAGCCATTATGAATAGTAATACATACTTTTTGAAATTTTATAAATTTTATTTCTCAAAATGAACTTCATTTTTGGATTTGGAATACTGAATTTTGCATAGGGTAAAATTTTGGTACTTTTCGGATAACTTTTATATTTTGATGAATAATGAAAATTACTAAATTTTAATTAAAAACAACCTTTTTAATAAAAATAATTAATAGTGATAAATTATGAATTTGAGTGGTTTTATAATATATTTAGAATATATTTTTACCATTTGATACAATGTTGGTCATTTCACATAATTGAACAATTAAACTGGACATAAACAATTGTCAATCTTTTGATAGTTATTATATCTTAAAAAACACGCTTTTTGTTTTGACAGCGAGAATTAATTTTAAATTAATTTCTGCCACTTATGTGTTTTGAATTTAGAGAAATTAATTCCATATTTTTAATCAGGATTTCCAAATTGTTTAAATAGTTAACTTTTATTTTTAGACATTTTGAATAATTATTTCAGTAAATATTTTATTTACCACAGTGAATGTGTAAATCCGGTAAATAAGGGTAAAACAATAATATTATAATAACAATAAAATTACCCTAAAACGTATCTTAACCATATTGGTGGATACTTTTCCGATGATGGGAATCTGTGGGTCAATTTTTGGACCCCATGGAGACACTTGTAGGTGATAGGGTCACTTTATATTAATTATGTTAAAGAAAATACAAAAATGACATAAGCTTATTTCTTTTAGAAAAACATTTTTTACATATTGTTACATATGTTATATTTTCGATTATAAATATCCATTAGAAAGATAAAATGATTTCCTACATAACGGAATTTTATTTATAATTTTAGACATTTAAAATGTAAAAATATATATGACACATTAATGATGCAGTATTTTCCTTATTAATGAAAGAATCAAATAATTGGTATTATAAATGTTAAAATAAATATAATTTGAATTTTTTGATGATAGAAAAGAATTTTATTAGTTAAAATTACATTTTAATATTGCTTAAATGAATTTGGTTCGAATTAATAAAGTTTTTAAGACTTTAACAAAAATAAATTTTTGAGTAGTTTCAAAATTGAAATAAATGAGTTTTTAAAAAAAATATTATATTATTAATTTATATTCTATTCCTAAAAATCTAATGTTTGGCCAAAGGACTTATATCATTATTGGTGTATCATTAATGGACCACTTTGGGGTCGATTGGATGTATATAGTATGTTTATTAACTATATATTATAAAAATACAAAGTGACATAGTAAGTGTTCAACTAATTAAACAAGAGTTAAAAGTAAACGATAAGGTTAATATAATGACCCAACCCTGTCTAAAATCAATTGTTTTAAAGGATATAGACCCCTAACCTACTTATACTTTGAATAATACACTTTTGATCCATTAGAAACTGAATATGATTTTATTATAAAATAATACTTTAAGTTTTTCCTAAAGACCCCCTCACCCCTCTTATAAAAGGGCACTCCCCCTTCTCATTAATTCACACCTTCAAAGCCATTTGGCTCGGCCAAACTCTGCCCAAATATCCCCCCAACTTCCCTCAATTCATCCTAGAGGCCTTACTTTGACCATAAATCCAACGTACGGAGCCCTTTTGATCAAATCAAAAGGAAGAACCCGAAGAAGAGGTAACGTCTTCACCACCCTCTTTAAAGATCCTTTCTTCCTCAACTTCTTTTTTCCATGTTATTTCCATTCTAAAATAATAACTCTAGAATATTATATATACTGTGAAGTTATTATAAATATGGAACAAAAAAATTCATTATTTTATCCATCCCTTGAATGACATGTCACCATACGTGCGTACGTACGGCCTACCGTCTCCACATTGTGGTGTAATTGTTATTCAATATATTATTATTTAGATTGGTATAATAATGATGTATAATTAATGTAAGTGATAATTATAACATGATACTGATTATTTCAATATGATATACCATCCAATTATATATTATTTTAATATCAAAAGAATGATATTGTCGCTCGTGCGTAGGTACGGATTACCGTCTCCACAAACGCGATGAGATTCATTCCCCATCGTATCCATTAAAGACTAAATTTTATTGGACGATTAAAAATAATATTTAATGACTTGATATCATTATGTATATTAATAAGATACAACCTTTCCATAACAAACATGGCTTATGGAACAAAACATATAAAAGAAAACGAGTAAGTTAACACCCAAAACAACGATAATCTAGGATATTATCAGAAAAGCAATTGTTAAAAGATCATATATGATATCATATTAATGTATATGATTCTTGTATAATTTAATAACAATTATTTCACCATTATACAGGTTGTTAAACAACCCTAGGCCAAGTAACAATATAAGGTAAGGTATTTTCATATCACTCCTTATTCTAGTGAGATTCATGCCATATTGCCACTATTACCTTTTGTGTGGTGTATTTACTGCCCATAATTTTATTCTTTGTGTAATACACTTTAATTTATGTGTATTTAAATATTAATAGTATAATACCTCTTTAATGGGCTGTATGTTTCGTAAGTTACCAAATTGGTAGGGTTTCATTTCACAATCTCTTCATTATACGAGGTTGTTTATATGTAATTATCTACTGGGACCTCTTTATCATCCACATCAATGTTTCTTAATAATATATTTCAAACCATTCTTACTATTTTGAAGAATATGGTTTAAAGTCATTTATACCCTTGATTTACTTTTTTAAGAGATGTTTATAAAGGAATCTTTTTGTTATTTTTCAAACAAGGCCTTTTTAACCTTTTCGATAGAATTAAGGTAAGAATGTCTTTTTTTAACTTATAAGGTGGGTGAGGCTATTTTCCACCATTGTAAAATCATCGAACCATCCCTTACAAGCTTATAAGAATATTTTCAAAGCAAATATTTTCTTTTATAATTATGTGACTTTTAAATGATTTCAATATGAATATTTGAAGAATTTGTGAAAGGTACTCTTTATCAAGATCAGAATTTTAAATGTTTTAAAGATTTATCTTTCTAAATATTTTTAATTAATGTCCATGTTTTCAAAATGATTTTAAGGATTTATTTATATGGACACAAATGTTTTGAAATGATATTTCTTTTCAAAAGTTTCAAAGTGGTATGGGACACTTTGATTAAAAAATCTCTTTTAAATTACTTCTTTTATAAATGTGTGACTTTTCAATGATTTCAAAAAAAATATATTTCTCTAAAATAGTTTTGATTTCATCTATTTCAACACCCTTTGATGTATTTTAAGCTTATTTAAAGTTGATTTATTATGATTCAAAACATCAATTTTGTATTGAAGTTTTTGTGATATGCTTGACTATGGATGTTTTATTTTTATACCATTCATGGTTTATGGAGAAAGTATTGACATTTCGTATGCTAGTTTTAATTCTAATGTTTATGTTATATTTCAAACTTTTCATTTAAGGAATGAATTAGACTTAGTATGTGACTGGTGGAGCCCGCTATAGCTCCTCGATGCATCGGTAGGTCTCATGAGACAAACTAGTGTCTTGGCACGGGGCCTTGACAAAATATTATTTGTAGTCTTGGCAAGAGGCCTTGGCTATGTGGTTATGATAGTTTTGCATTATGCATTCCATTTTTATGAAAGTGGTTATTGATATTTCATGTGATTATTCGACTAGTAGAATATCCATGTGAATAAGTAAATGGAATTACTTCATTTTTATTTTTTCTATATTATGCTGAAGTTCAAGTTTAAAAGGATTTTGTTTTAGTTATACATTGCCTTAAATGTTTATGCTTATTTATGAAAGTTTTCGCTGTATTTCTTACCCTAACTGAGCATTTGAGCTCACCTCTTTCTATGTTTTATTTTTCCCCGGATTCCAAGAAGTGCATTGTGATTGGTATGCAGGGTTAATCCAAGGGAATAATGGCATTCATAAAGAATATTTATGTTGTTTTGTATGTCTTAAAGTGCAATGTAACATTCATGTATGTAATCTTTTTTCCAATAATGATAAACTAATCGGTCCTTTGGGACTTGATTTTTGGTAATCATGCCATTTTATTAAAATAATGCACCGACTCTGGGTAACTGGGGTCGGGGCATTACAGTTGGTATCAAAGGAAGTTTAGAAATTACCTCAGAAACTATATTTAGATAAACTCTGATTAGATCACATAGCCCTAAGATAGACTTTGAGGATTAGTTTACAAAAACTTCCTAGAATTTTGGTATTGTAGATATTTTTTGAGTTTTATGAGCAATACATCCATGTCTCGATACGAGCATGTAGAGGCGGCTCTGGCACAGACGTACCTAGTGGTAAAACCTGAAAACACCGCTTTGAGCTAGACTCGAACGAGAACTGGTGCATGACAACGAGCCTTGCTGCACTCTTGGTTGAGACACTCCCAAGGGATATGATTAGTATAATTCTCATTTTCGTTACAAAACATTATGAAGGGCCTATAAGTATATACTCACTCAGTGAAAACATTTTTATGATTATGGATTATATCCATAAAATATTCAATTTACGTTAGGTATTTTAAATGTTTGGAATTATTCATTGCGATTAATAAACTGACCCAGTGTATGCAATTGTATAGAAATGGTGCCCAGTAGAAGGAATGTGAACTCTAGCAATACATATGATCCAAAGAGTGAGAAGGATTATATCTTCCATGGTATGAAGCCAACATTTAGAAGGGAAATATTCTCTCATGTTTTCTCAACATATGAAGAAATAGTATCATGTGTTAATAAGATATGTAAAGAATTATCTGAGTCCTATGGCTTTGAAGGGAAGCAAGAGAAGAAAAGGATGGAAGAGAGAAATATGGATAAAGGGAAGAGGGAAAAGAAGAATTTTCCCATATGTGATAATTGTGGGAAGAAACACCCTGGAACTTTCCTGAAGGGAATGGGAGTTTGTTATAAGTGTGGAGAACAAGGACACCAAGTACGTGACTGCAAGGGTAAGAAAAAGGTTTCAAATGTACAATGCTTCATCTGTAAGAAGTTGGGACACTACGCAAACCATTGTCCAAATCATTATAGTATTCCCCAAATGATGCTACTGGATAATAATCATGTTATGATACTACCACCGATGAAGAGGAATGAATAGTGTTCTTATGTTGTTATTTTAGAATTATTTCATTTAAGTGGTGTGTCAATGATGTATTGGAAATAAATAAGTATTGTACTGTAGTACTATTTCATTGAGGATTTGAGATTTTATGGTAATAAGAAACATGAATCTACAGTGACTTAAACTATTTGGAAATTACATGGTTGAAGGAAAGATAAACCTTAATATGGTCCTAATATTGAGGTACTGATTTTGGGATAAGATATGGTTGATTTGGGTAAATTATATTGGATATTCTTGACTACCTTGAAACTGATTAAAGATTTTTATATTCCATCATTACTGGAGTTTACAACATTTTTGGATAGAAGGAGTATATCCATTATTCTATAAGGAATAAGGGATCATGAATGTAATAAATAAGGTTTTTTTTGGTAATTATGGATGTTACCATGTTTTAAAATAATAAATGATCAAGGTGTTCACATGTAATTACGTGGAAAAAGGATCTTCATCGTGTTTAACTTCCCTATAAATTTTGTACTGTGAGTTTGGACAGATGTATTTTGTATAAGTCTAGTTTGATATTATTTTTGGATTTCCATAAAAAGGACAACCTGGAGGTTATGCGGTAACCCGTCGAGTCTGGAAAGGCCATGAGACTTGAACCCGCAACCGAAGGGCGACTAGGGTGTATCAACTACCACTGACCCACGTGATGTCCTGGACTGAATAATGTAAATATTTTATAGGGTCTTGTAGATGAATTATAAATTCATTTTTTGGAACCCTATAGGAATATGATAAATATAATATATTTTTAAGTTATACTATCTTATAGAGTGAAATATGAGATTGTGGTAGAAATTAGTTAAAGGATGGAAATAAACTTGAAAAGTATACATTTATTTTTTAATCTCTTATTCTATGAAGAAATAAATACTTCAAATTCAGATAAGGCATATTAAAACCAAAAATGTGTTATCCTAATACCATATGTTTTGTTGAACTTATAGTATTTTAAATCATCATAGATTGGTGGATTTGAGACCCAAAATTTTACAATTGTTTGTGATTGATGAACTCAATCACTCCCTATAAATATTTATGTTTTTTCCTCCAGTTATGTAATGGTCCAGACCTATCCGGCCCTTTCTTTGTCAAAAATAAGGCCACAAAGTGTTCTGGAGGGTAAAATGGACTTTTCCCACACTTTCTAAAATTTTAAAACTACATGCCGTGTAGTTTTAGTACACGCCGTGTACCCTCTTGCCGGGTATACCCCGTGTGTATGGCCGTGTCTTTGCCGCGTGAAGAAAATGGGTACACACTCTGTGTCCAGTACTACATGCCGTGTAGTCCCTCACTATGTACGCGTTACCGTATGTTGACCAGTCATCAGCCCTGTGCCACGTTGGAGTCGTGTCCCTGCCGAGTGCCATAAATGGGTACACGCCGTGTGTCAAATCTTCACGCCGTGTAGTCCTTCCCTCTGTATGCATTACCTTCAAACCGTATGTTGACCAGTCAACGGACGCAGAACCGTGTTGGAGGCTGCGTGGAGACCGTGTGAAAAACGGCTGAGTACATGCCGTGTACCATAAGTACATGCCGTGTACTTTTTCTTTTGATGCCTATAAAAGGAGGGGGTCCCCTCCTCCTTTCAACTCACACCTCTCCTCCCCTCTCCTCTGAGCAGAGCTCTCTCAAGAGACTCGAAGGCTCTTTCTTCCATATGTTTTTTTGTCCGAGCTCCAATTTACGATCCGTCAGCGACCACAGGATCGTAAAGACGAGGCGGAACTTCCGAGCATGGATCTGTTGTCTTTCCTTTGGCTTTTCTTCTCCGACTTCCACCCGAGGAGGTTTTTCCGGGACGCTGACGAATGTATTCTAAAGTTGATCTGGGGGAGCGTTGTGACTAGAACCTGTTGAGGTAGGGGTTTTACCTTTGTCTCTCTAATTTGTGCATCATGCGGGGTGGGTATCCTTTTTTTTCATGAGAAATGGTTGAACCTTTAAACAAAGATAATAACTGGTTAAAGAATGGTGATGGGAAGTTTGTGATTGCTGTTACTTTAAATTTTATATCCTGTGATATTATGTTGTGAAATGAATAGGCTTATGCCTACTGAAAATCACAGTTTTTGGGGGCCTTTGCTTGTGCAATTAAATGTTTCCCTATCTTTCTAGACATTTTTCGTGAGTGTAACTTTGTTGAATGTGGAAATTGTTTAATTATGTAAAGTTGACTGTTTAAATGAAAATCTTGAACCCTTGTGTGGTCACCCCGATTAAACAAAATGGAATAATGAACATGTGGGTGTTGGCTTGGTTACGAGGCATGTGTTGGGGGTGTTTTGTGGGTTTTTGTGGATCGGGTGAGCAGTGGGGCTGCGGCTGGCTTGGTTGTGTGTTGCTGTGAATATTGTGTTGGTAACGGATAGTGGGGCTGTAATAAATGGTATTAAAGGGATATTGATGTACGGGTTTCGGTGCAGTTGTTGTTATGGCGGTTGGCAGCGGGGCTGCAGGGTTGGGTTTTAATGTGAACAGACTATGGGTTGTGTTTAATAAATAATAAATGTAGAAGAGTTAATGAATTATGGGGCTTCGTAATGAAATGGAAATAATAATCAATGGGTTGGTTGGTTGTTAAGAAGGGTTTTCTTGTGCTACTTGTGTTTCCCTAACATGTTTTGTGGATGGCAGGGATATGTTTTATGAACGATTGAATTGGTTAGTTGTGGATAGTTGCCTAGTAGTTAAGGAACTAAATAAGCTAATTTCTGCTGAAACATGAAAACCTTAATGGGGTTGGGGTTTTTTGTTGGGTGAATGCTTCGTGGTAGTAGTTCCGATGCACGTGCTCAGTTTATTTTTTTACATGCCATAGGTTGGACTGAGTGGTTGCTACATATATATATCTGTATCTTTTGTGTTTTATCGCACCACACCCATGTCGATCACTTAGTGCCGAAGAATCCCATTTCATGGGAGATGGTGTTTTCCCATAGTTACTAGCTCTTTCCTACTCTTTCTCCCCTAGGTTGTGATGGCTTGAGGCGACCATACACCCAAGACTCTTCGGGTAGGTTTTGATTGGGCTGATTAGGCCCAAGACACTTCGGGCAGGATTATAGGCTGTGATGGCTTGAGGCGACCTTACACCTAAGACTCTTCAGGTAGGTTTTGATTTGAGGTCCATGTTTCTTCGGGTGGGGATGTGGTTGTGGTTGTGAGGCCCAGGTGTGTGCGGGCAGGATATGTGGTGGTGAGGCCCAGGTGTGTGCAGGCGGGATGCGTGGTTGTGAGGCCCATCTGTGTGTGGGCGGGGAGAGTGTGACAGTGTTAGGACGTTCAACTAACTATTAGGAAATGGTGCGGGGTACCCAATACTCCTGTTCTTATACTACTACTACCTATTGTGATCGTGTTTTGGTGAGTGTGGCTAGTGAGGTTGGGTGGATAGATTTCCTTGTTAGGTTTCTTCTATTGTTCTCACGGGACATTAGGATGTCTCCCCACTTGTGCACGAGAGTTTTAGGGTTCCCTACTGAGTATACTTGTATGCTCACCCTACGTTTACTTTCAGGTTTCCAGGGGGACTACCAGGGCCGTGCGGGACCCTACTAGTTAGACAGTTGGAGTTGTTGCAGTTGCTGTTTTCTTGTTTTCTTTTGGTATTGTACTTTTGAGATTTCTTGTACTTGTACCTTGTTATAAAATTGTTTAAACATGCATGTGAGATTGTTTTGGGTTTATTTATATACAATTGTTCCTTTTTCTTTTTGGTGGTTGACTTGTCCTATTTCCCGATCCTAAATAATAAAAAAAGGGTAATGACTTCCATATTTGTGAAAATTCATACCCTTGGTGCTAGTCGCCAACCAGGGGCCTACTGGAAGATGGACTCGGGGGTTATTATCTCCCTTTAACCATTGCCAGCTCAGGAGGGGAATCTTTGGTGGGAGGGGGTCGTGACAGAATGGTATCAGATCTGATGGTTGAGAGATAGGATGGAGTCTGGAGTTAGGCACGGTGAGGAATGCATGGGATGGTAAGGCGACAATTTTAGTCAATCTTGGTACGTGACATAAGCTAGGGAAGACCGGCTAGGACACGGGATTTTAGGGCCCCCCGTGATCCGATGTAAGGACTCTGAGCCTACTGAACGACCAAGTGAGACTACATTGATTGCAGGGTAGAGACCCTAGGGAAGGTACATGCATCATCATGATTGTGTTTTACTTGATTTGGGTGTTCTGGGAAAGAAATTGAAATAAAATGATAAAAATAAAACCTTGAGTTTTTCCTTACTACTTGGGATTAGGCGATCCTTGTTTACTATACAACTATGGCACATGGACGTCGTCCCCGGGTGGCTCAGACGGCCGAGGCCCAGCAGATCCAGGCGGTCGATCAGTTGAGGATTGACCGAGAGGAGGAAGATAGCTAGTGGCAGAAGACTCCCCGTTCCTTCCAGCGGTAGACCCTCAAGAAGTACGAGGGTAGTACTTTGGATACGGAGATAGAGGGTTGGCTTGAGGAGCTAGGGATCGCTTTCACCTTGATCCATGCTCCGAGAGAGTACTGGGTTCCCCTAGCAGTCAGTCAGCTGAGAGGTGCGGCGTGACAGTGGTGGACGCTCTGCCTCGGAGAGAGGATAAAGGCAGAGGTTCCCTGGGCTGACTTTGAGAAGGAATTCCGAGAGGAATTCCTTTCTTCTGTGATCAAGGCAGAGAAGCGGCAGGAGTTACACTCCCTTCAATAGAGGAGTATGTCGATACGAGAGCTGAGGATCATGTTCAAGGATCTCTTGCGCTTTGCTCTTGATCTCTTTCCGGATGAGGAGTATCGGGCAAGACGTTTGGAGGAGGCACTCCGTCCTTCACTCCAGTATACTGTCACCCCCTATACCCTTCTGACGTACTTGGAAGTGCTGAAGAAGGCAGAGGTTGTATAGAGGATGCACTCGCTGGGAGGTGCACCGCGTGAGGGGTTTCAGCCAGGTTCGTCGAAGGGGATGGCGGTCAGCAGCAGGGCTCCTGCGACAGTACCTTCCAGGTTCAGGCCAGTGGGGAGCAGGCCCCAGCAGTTCCAGTTCAGATCTTCGGGTCCTCTTCCCTTTTCCACAAGCCCAGGACCGAGGTGTTTTTCTTTGGGAGGTTTCGGGCATGTTCAGAGTCGTAGCCGGACCAGAGCTCTGTATAGTGGAGGTGGGCAGGTTCAGCGCCAACCGCAGAAGCACCAGTTGTCGGTGAGGCCCTTCCAGCAGCAGCAGGACCATGCTCCTCTGAGGGAAGACTTTGTGGGAGGAGGCATAACTCAGGGTGCTCCTCCGGGACCTCGACCAGAGCGTGGCTGGGGAAGTGGACGACATCATAGAGGCAGAGGAGCTGGGCGTGGACAGTTGCACACAGCAGAGTTGGCAGCTCCAGCAAGACCAGAGGTGGTGCGAGGTACGATTTGTTTGTTCAGCACTCTTATTTCTGCTTTGTTCGATTCGGGAGCTTCACACTCCTTTGTTACACCTGGTCTAGCCCATTCTTTGTGACTAGACGTAGAGAGAATTTTCGTACCACTGGTGCTGAGAACACCAGTTGCAGGCCAAACCAGCGTATCTTTTGTTTGCTAGGGATATGGGCTGACGTTGGGACCACATCGATCTAGTGGGGACCTTCTTCTGTTACAGATGCAGCCATATGATGTCATCCTAGGCATCGACTGGTTGTTTTTTGTTGGTTCCGTTATCGACTGCTTCCGGAGAAGAGTCATGTTCTCCGACGTGGATGGGAAGCGCATATCTTTTGTTGGCGAGAGGAGCTATCAGGCGGGAAGCTGGCATGTGGAGCCTCTCCTTTCCTTGTTAGGAGGGTTATCAGTGGATCCAGCTGATACAGAGATGATGGATGTCTCAGAAGTTGTTGGGGAGTTCCTCGATGTTTTTTCTAAGGAGGTTGTGACTCTACCTCCCCAACGAGACGTTGAGTTTGGGATAGACATACAGCCTGGTGCCCATCCGATTTCTATGGCCCCTTATCGGATGACACCTTAGGAGTTTCAGGAGTTGCGGATTCAGATTGACAATCTAATGGAGAAGGGTTTTGTTCGACCCAGCGTGTCGCCATGGGGTGCTCCAGTTTTTTTTCGTGAAGAAGGAAGATGGTGGTCTCAGGCTATGCATAGACTACCGAAGGTTGAACTAGGTAACGATCAAGAACCGTTACCCCCTCCCAAGGATATATTATCTCTTCGACCAGCTGAGGGGAGAAGGTTGGTTTTCCAAGATTTATCTACAATCTGGATATCAACAGGTGAGGGTGAAGGACAGTGACATCTCGAAGACGTCTTTCAAGTGCAGGTATGGGCACTTCGAGTTTGTAATGATCCCGTTTGGAGTTACGAATGCACCAGATGTGTTCATGGGACTTATGAACTTTGTCTTCCGAGAGTTTATAGACCGGTTCGTTGTTGTGTTTATTGATGACATCCTGATCTACTCAAGATCAGAGGAGGATCATGTTGAGCATATCAGGGCAGTCTTAGAAGTCCTTCGACACCACCAGCTTTACGGAAAATTGTTGAAGTGTAAGTTCTTGACACAATAAGTAAACTTCCTTGGGCATGTGGTGTATCAGCATGGAGTATCAGTGGACCCGTCGAAGGTGGAGGCAGTTGTTTCTTGGGTAGCACCCAAGAGCGTGGCATAAGTTCGTAGTTTTCTGGGGTTATCATGTTACTATCAGAGGTTCGTTTTGGACTTCTCTCGAGTTGCTGCTCCATTGAAAGCTTTGACTAGGAAGAATCAGGTCTTCCTATGGAGCGATCAGTGCCAGAAAGCTTTTGACTACCTGAAGGAGAAGTTGGTTAGTGCTCTCGTGCTCAGGTTTCCAGAAGTGGGGTTATTGTATGAAGTGTTTTGTGATGCTTCTGGCTTTGGTCTGGGGTGCGTTCTGATGCAGAAGAATGGCGTGATTTGTTATGGGTCTAGGGAGTTGCGCCCTCACGAGCATAACTATGCCACCCATGACCTGGAGCTTGCAACAGTAGTGTTCGCATTGAAGTTGTGGAAGCATTACCTCTTTGGGGAGCACTTTCTGGTCTTCTCAGATCACAAGAGCCTCCGTTATATCTTCTCCCAGCGTGACCTGAACTTACAAAAGCGGATATGGGTCGAATTTATCCAAGACTATGACTTCGAGATCTCTTACACTTAATGTAAGGGAAATGTTTTGGCTGATGCCCTGAGCCGGAAGTCGCATAAGGAAGTGGTTCGGGAATCCGCTGATTCTTGGAAGTCGATGGGAGAGTTGGCTGCCCTGCACTTAGATGCAGGGGAAAGAAGGTGTTAGAGGCTGTTTGTTCCAGATGATGGTGCAATCCTCCTTGTCACAGCAGGTGGAGTCTCAGTGGGGGGACTCCGAGGTAGAGGTGATGTGGGATCGTTTCGATCAGGGGAATGCTCCAGAGGGATGGTCAGAGGACATCCGACATCTGATGCTTTTCCATGGAAGGTTGTTTGTTCCATAGGCGATGCGTGAGGGATTTCTCTGTGGGTTTCATAGCTCAGCCTTAGCGGTATATCCAGGAATTTCAAAAATGTACCGAGGCCTGAGGGAACAGTTTTGGTGGCCCGGGGTGAAATGGGCAGTGGCAGAGTTTGTGGCTAAGTGCCTAGTGTGTTAGCAAGTGAAGGCTGAACACCATGTTCCCGGTGGTTTGTTGCATCCTTTAGATTTCCCCGAGTAGAAGTGGGATGACATCTCAATGGACTTCGTCACAGGACTACCCAGAGCTCAGGGTGGTTATGATTCTATCTGGGTAGTGGTGGATCGTCTGACGAAATCATCTCACTTCTTAGCAATCAAGGAGTCGGGCCCGATGAGTACCTTAGCACAGAGGTACATAGACGAGGTGGTGAGTTTTCATGGAGTTCCAAGGACCATCGTCTCAGACTGGGATACTCGGTTTACCTCACGAGTCTGGAGGGGATTACATCATGCTTTTGGCACCCAGCTACGCCTTAGCACTGCTTTCCACCCCCAGACCGACGGGCAGATAGAGCGGACTATCCAGACACTGGAGGTTATGCTGCAACAATGCGTTCTGGATTTCGAAGGATCATGGGTACGACACTTGCCTTTAGTAGAGTTTTCCTACAACAACAGCTACCACTCTAATATTGGCATGGAAAAATTTGAGGCTTTTTATGGAAGGCCATGTCATTCACCCATTTGCTGGGTAGAGGTTGGTGAGACAGGTGTTCTTGGGACAGAGGTAGTGCAGAGCACCACGGAGAAAGTCCAGCTTGTATGTGAGAGGATGAAGGCGGCTCAGGACCGACAGAAGTCTTATGCTGATTGTCGGAGGAGGCCCTTGGAGTTCTAGGAGGGAGATCATGTGTTCTTGAAGGTTTCCCCTCGACGGGGGCATCAGAGGTTTGGGAAAGTGAGCAAGCTCTCACCCAGGTTCATCGGACCTTTTGAGGTGTTGAGGCGAGTCGGCGAGGTGGCATATCAGCTGGCCCTTCCACCTCAGATGGAGAAATTCCATGACGTCTTCCATGTCTCCCAGGTTCGTCGGTACTTACACGATGACTCTCACGTTATCGACTGGGGAGAGTTAGATATGGGAGAAGACGCGAGCTTCGAGGAGCGACTAGTCAGAATCGAGGATCACAAAGAGAAGGTGCTCCGTGGACGAACCATTCCCTTGGTTCGTGTGTGGTGGAGGTATGGCGGTCTCGAGGAGAGCACTTGTGAGTGGGAGACCCAGATGTGCGCTCAGTACCTGGAGTTGTTTTGATGTTTGTTTTTTCCCTTGTTCTTCTGAGCTTGTGTTGATGTTGTACTCTGTACCTTCGATATATGGAATGTTTGGCTTGTCAGTTATGAGACCTTTTGTTCCCTTGTTCTCTGGTAATGAGTAACATGTCCAGATGTGTGGGGAAAGGGAAAAATCTGGCCCTTAATTGAGAGGCATTAATGCGAATGCGATTGAACCCATGTGGGTGATTCAGTGCCGCCTAAAGTGGATAATATCTCAACATAGGTGAAGAAATTTTCCAAACCCACGTGTTCGGGCAGTGTGTTGGTTGTGTGGTGTTGGGGTTAGTGTGAGTTGAAAAATCCTAATGTATGAAAGTGGGAAGACCCAATTCTTAATCGAGACGCATTAATGAGGATGCGATTAATCCCGTGCAGGCGAGTCAGTGCCGCCTAAAGCGGTTAATATCTCGACATAGGAGAAGGAATTCCTAATACATATGATTGGGGTTGTTGGTTGGGTTCCTATTATAATGAGGACCCTAAGAGGTATCTTGTTGGGTTCCCGTGGGTTGGTTTTTGAATTCTCGGGGACGAGAATGTTTTAAGAGGTATCTGATGTAATGGCCCGGACCTCTCCGGCCCTTTCCTTTGTAAAAAATAAGGCCACAAAGTGTTCTGGAGGTTAAAATGGACTTTTCCTACACTTTCCAAAATTTTGAAACTACACGCAGTGTAGTTTGAGTACATTCCGTGTACCCTCTTTCCGGGTATACCCCGTGTGGATGGCCGTGTCTTTTCCGAGTGAAGAAAATGGGTACGCATTGTGTGTCCAGTAATACACACCATGTAGTCCCTCCCTGCGTACGCGTTACCGTATGCTGACCAGTCTTCGGCCGTGTGCCGCATTGGAGTCGCATCCCTGCTGAGTGCCATAAATGGGTACACGCTGTGTGTCCAATCTGCACGCCGTGTAGTCCTTCCCAGCATATGCATTACCCTCAAACCGTATGTTGACCAGTCAACAGCTGCTGAACCGTGTTGGAGGCCACGTGGAGACCGTGTGAAAAACGGCAGAGTACACGCTGTGTACCATAAGTACACGCCGTGTAATTTTGATTTTCACGCCTATAAAAGGAGGGGTCCCCTCCTCCTTTCAAATCACACCTCTCCTCCCCTCTCCTCTGAGCAGAGCTCTCTGAAGAGACTCGAAGGCTCTTTGTTCCATAACTTTTTCATCCGAGCACCGATTTACGATCCGTCAGCGGCCACGGGATCATAACGACGAGGCGGAACTTCCGAACTTGGAGCCGTTGTCTTTCCTTCGGCTTTTCCTCTCCGAATTCCACCCGAAGAGGTTTTTACGGGATGCCGACGAACATCTTCTAAAGTTGATCCGGGGGAGCGTTGTGACCATAACCTATTGAGGTAGGGGTTTTACCTTCATCTCTCTAATTTGTTCATCATGCGGGGTGGGTATCCTTTTTGTTTTCATGAGAAATGGTTGAACCTTTAAACAAAGATAATAACTGGTTAAATAACGGGGATGAAAAGTTTGTGATTTCTTTTACTTTACCTTTTATATCATGTGATATTATGTTTTGAAATGAATAGTCTTATGCCTACTGAAAATCACGGTTGTTGGGGGCCTTTTCTTGCGCAATTAAATGTTTCCCTATCTTTCTAGATCATTTTTGTGAGTTTAACTTTGTTGAATGTGGAAATTGTTTAATCACATAAAGTTGAGTGTTTAAATGAAAATCTGGAACCCTTGTGTGGTCACCCCGGTTAAACAATATGGAATAATGAACATGTGGGTGTTGTCTTGGTTACGTGGCATGTGTTGGGGGTGTTTTGTGGGTTGTTGTGGATCGGGTGAGCAGCGGGGATGCGGTTGACTTGGTTTTGGGTTGGTGTGAATATTGTGTTGGTAACAGACAGTGGGGATGAAATAAATGGTATTAAAGGGATATTGATGTACGGGTTTCGATGCAGTTGTTGTTATGGCGATTGGAAGCGGGGCTGTAGGGTTGGGTTTTAATGTGAACGGAATATGGGTTGTGTTTAATAAATAATAAATGTTGAAGAGTTAATGAATGATGGGGCTTGGTAATGAAACGAAAATAATAATCAATGGGTTGGTTGGTTGTTAAGAAGGGTTTTGTTGTGCTTCTTGTGTTTCCCTAACATGTATTGTGGATGGCAGGGTTATGTTTTACAAACGATTGAAGTGGTTGGTTGTGGATAGTTTCCCATTGTTAAGGAACTAAATAAGCTAATTTCTGCTGAAACATGAAAACCTTAATGGGGTTGGGGTTGTTTGTTAAGTGCATGCTTCGTGGTAGTAGTGCTGAGGCACGTGCCCTGTTTCTATTTTTAGAAGCCATAGTTTGGGCTGAGTGGTTGGTACATATATATATCTGTATCTTTTGTGTTTTATCGCACCACACCCATGTTGAGCACTTAGTGCCGAACACTCCCATTTCATGGGATAGGGTGTTCTCCCATAGTTACTAGCTTCTTCCTGCTCCTTCTCCCCTAGGCTGTGATGGCTTGAGGTGACCTTACACCCAAGAATCTTAGCGTAGGTTTCGATTGGGGTGATTAGGCCCAAGACTCTTCGGGCAAGCTTATAGGCTGTGATGGATTAAGGTGACCTTACACCTAAGACTCTTTAGGTAGGTTTCGATTTGAGGCCCAGGTGTCTTCGGGCGGGGATGTGGTTGTGGTTGTGAGTCCCAGGTGTGTGCGGGCGGGATACGTGGTGGCGAGGCCCAGGTGTGTGCGGGCGGGATGCGTGGTTGTGAGGCCTAGGTGTGTGCGGGTGGGGAGAGTGTGACAGTGTCAGGACGTTCAGCTAACTATTGGGAAATGATGCGGGGTACCCAATACTCTTGTTCTTATACTACTACTACTTGTTGTGATTGTGTTTTGGTGAGTGTGGATGGTGAGGTTGGGTGGGTAGATTTCCTTGTTAGGTTTCTTCTGTTGTTCTCACGGGACATTAGGATGTCTCCCCACTTGTGCACGAGAGCTTTAGGGTTCCATACTGAGTATACTTGAATTCTCACCCTATGTTTACTTTCAGGTTTCCAGGGGGACTACCAGGGCCGTGTGGGACCCTAGTAGTCAGACAGTTGGAGTTGTTGTAGTTTCTGTTTTCTTGTTTTATTTTGGTATTGTACTTTTGAGCTTTCTTGTACTTGTACCTTGTTATAAAATTGTTTAAACATGCATGTGGGCTTGGTTTGGGTTTGTTTATATACACTTGTTCTTTTTCCTTTTTGGTGGTTTACTTGTCCTATTTCCCGATCATAAATAATAAAGAAAGGGTAATTCCTCCCATATTTGTGAAAACTCATACCCTTGGTGCTAGTCGCAAACCCGGGGCCTACTGGAGGTAGGACTCAGGGGTCATTATCTCCCTTTCACCATTTCCAGCTCAGGAGGGGCATCTTTGGTGGGAGGGGGTCGTGACAAATTATATGTCCTTAATTTCCACCAATTTTCTCCTAATCTAGATCATAATTTGGTTGTGACACTTTCATTTCACTTTTCCTCTTATTAAGACCAAATTTTATTAACCTAATTTCTGATATAGGTTTTCCCAAAGGTATTTTCTATTTTCAACCTTTTATTTTCAAAAAATAATTTCAAATTACAAGGACACAATTTGTTGAATGAGGGAAGAATTTAACACCCCATTATTTCATAGTACATTATTTCTTCAAAATAATTCAATAACTTGCACTACACGCAACACCGAGTTCTAGAGCACCATGACTTACCAAAAAAGCCGTTCAACAGTGGTTATGAATAATATTAAATGAATATTGAACTATATATAATACTTATAATTTTATAATCCATATTATGAGTTACTTAGACATAATGTAAGAACAAAAATTTTTTTTAGATAATAGTAGTATTTTTCAAAAAATGAAAATTTTACCGCCTTTTAATGGAAAAGCCTTTTTAAATCCAATATTTTATACTGTTATATATTTAATTTGACTAAATAAATTTATTATTTAGAATGGGGAAATAAAACATTTACACCCCATGCTTCCACGGTATGCTTCTCTTTGAATAATACAGTAGCGTGTGTTGTACACATCTTCGAGTTCTAATACACACCTCAACCAATCAAACTTTCTCTTATGAATAGTAATACCTACTTTTTGAAATTTTATAAACTTTATCTCTCAGAATGGACTTCATTTTTGTATTCATAATATCGAATTTATCCTAGGGTGAAATTTTGGAACTTTTCGGATAATTTTTATATTTTGATGAATAATGAAAATTACTAAATTTTAATTAAAAACAACGTTTTTAATAAAAATAATTAATAGTGATAAATTATGAATTTGAGTGGTTTTGAATTATATTTATAATATATTTTTACCATTTGATTCAATTTTTGTCATTGGACATAATTTCACAATTAAACCGGACATAAACAAGGGTCAATCTTTTGATAGTTATTATATCTTAAAAAATGCGGTTTTTGTTTTGACAGCGGGAATTAATTTTAAATTAATTTCTTTCACTTCCATGTTTAGAATTTTGAAAAATGGATTCCATATTTTTAATCATAATGTCCAAATTGTGTAAATTGGTAACTTTTATTTTTAGACATTTTGAATAATTACTTCGGCAAATATTTTATTTACCATGGTTAAAGGGTAAATCCGATAAATAAGGGTAAACAAATAATATTATAATAATAATAAAATTACACTAAAACGCATCTTAACCTTATTGGTGGATACATGGATGACCATGGTCATGTTTGGGTCATTTTTTTGGGACCCCATGGAGCCACTTGTAGGTGATAGAGACACTTTATATTAATTAAGTTAAAGCAAATACAAAAATGACACAAGCTTATATCTTTTAGAAAAAACATTTTTTACATAGGGTTATATATGTTATATTTTTGATTATAAATATTAATTATAAACATAAGTATATTTCATAAATAGTTTTATTTTATTTATAATTTTTAGTCATTGAAAAAGTAAAAATATATATGACACAATAATGATGCAGTATTTTCCTTATTAATGAATGAATCAAATAATTGGTATTATACATGTTAAAATAAATATAATTTTAATGTTTTGATGACATAAACGAATTTTATTGGTCAATATGACATGTTAGGATTGCATAAATTAATTTTTTTGAATTAATAATGTTTTTATGACTTAAAAAAATCAACTGTTGAGTAGTGTCAAAATTGACATAAATGAGTTTTTAAAACAAATATTATATTATTAATTTATATTCTATTCCTAAAAAGATAAGGTTCGGCCAAAGGGATTATATTATTATTTTTTTATCATTAATGTACCACTTTGGGGTTTATTGGATGTATATAGTATGTTTATTAACTATATATTATAAAAATACAAAGTGACATGGTAAGTGTTAAACTAATTAACCATGAGTTAAAACTAAAATATAAGGTTAATTTGATGACCCAACCTGTCTAAAATATTTTGGTTAAAAGGATTTAGACTCATCCAAACCTTAGAGTTTGAATAATCCACTTTGGATCCATTATAAACTGAATATGATTTTATTATAAAATAATACATTATGTTTTTCTTAAAGAGACCCTCACCCCTCTAATAAAAGGTTACTCACCCTTCTCATTAATTCACACATTCAAAGCCATTTCGATCAGCCAAAATCTGCCCAAATATCCTCCCAACTTCTCTCAAGTCATCATATAGGCCTTATTTGGATCATAAATCCAACCTATGGAGCCCTTTTGATAACATCAAAAGGGAGAACCCGAAGAAGAGGTAACGTCTTCACCACCCTCTTTAAAGTTCCTTTCTTCTTAAACTTATTCTTTCCTTGTTATTTGCATTCTAAAATTATAACTCCAGTAAATTCTATATACTATTATGTTATTATAATTATCGAACAAACAAATTCATTATTCTATCCATCCCCTGAATGACATGTCACCATACGTGCGTACGTATGACCTACCGTCTCCAAGTTGTAGTGTAATTGTTATTCAATATATTTTTATTTAGATGGGTATAGTAATGATGTATAATTCATGTAAATAATAAATATAACATGATACTGATTCTTTAAATATTATATACCATCCAATTATATATTATTTTAATATCAAAAGAATGATATTGTCGCTCATGCGTACGTACGGATTACCGTCTCCACGAACGCGATGAGATTAATTCCCCATAGTATCCATTAAAGACTAAATTTTATTGGATGATTAAGAATAATATTTAAGGACTTGATATAATTCTGGATATGAATAAGATACAACCTATCCATCAAAAACATATCTTATGTAACAAAACATATAAAAGAAAATGAGTAAGTTAACACCCGAAACAACGAGAATACTAAGATATTATCAACAAAGCAATTTTAAAAGATCTTATATGATATCATATTAATGTATATGATTCATGTATAATTTAATAACAATTATTTCACCATTATAAAGGTGGTTAAAAAACCCTATACGAAGGAAAAGTACAAGGTAAGGGGTTTCCATCTCACTCCTTATTCCCGTGAGATTTATGCCATATTGCCACTATTACCTTTTGTGTGGTGTATGTACTGCCCATAATTGTATTCTTTGTGTAAAACACTATAATTTATGTTTATTTAAATATTCATTGTATGATACCTCTTTAATGGGGTGTATGTTTCATAAGTTATCAAATAGGTAAGGGTTTATTTCACAATCTCTTCATTATCCGAGGTTGTTTATACGTAATTATCTACTAGGACCTCTTTATCATCCACATCCATGTTTCTTAAAAATGTATTTCAAAAAAATTCTTACTATTTTAAAGAATATGTTTTAAATTCATTTATACCCTTGATTGAATTTTTTATAAGAAGTTTATAAAGGAATCTTTCTGTCGGTTTTCAAACAAGGTTTTTTTAACCTTTTCGACAGAATTAAGGTAAGAATGTCTTTTTTTAACTTATACGGCAGGTGTGGATATTTTCCACCATTATAAAATCATAGAAGCTTTAATTACAAGATTATAATAATGTTTTCAAAGAAAATGTTTTCTTTTATAAAAATGTGACTTTTAAATGATTTCAAAATGAATATTTTAAGAATTTGTGAAAGGTACTCTTTATCAAGATCAGAATTTTAAATGTTTTAATGATTTATATTTCTAAATATTTTTAATTAATGTCCATGTTTTCAAAATGATTTTAAGGATTTATTTATATGGACATGAATGTTTTGAAATGATATTTCTTTTCAAAAGTTTCAAAGTGGTATGGGACACTTTGATTCAAAAATCCCTTTTAAATTACTTCCTTTATAAATGTTTGACTTTTCAAGGATTTCAAAAAAAAAGATAAATCTCTAAAATAGGTTTGATTTCATCTATGTCAACACACTTTGATGTATTTTAAGATTATTTGAAGTTGATTTGTTATGATTAAAAACTTCCATATTGTATTTAAGTTTTTGTGATATGTTTGACTATGGATGTGTTATTTTTATACCATCCAAGGTTTATGAAGAAAGTACTGACATTTCGTATGCTATTTTTAATACGAATGATTATGTTATATTTCAAACTTTTCATATGAGGAATGTATTAGACATAGTATGTGACGGGTGGATCCCTCTATAGCTCCCCGATGCATCAGTAGGTCTAATGAGGCAAACTAGTGTCTTGGCATGAGGCCTTGACAAAATCTAATTTTTAGTCTTGGCAAGAGGCCTTGGATATGTGGTTATGATAGTATGGCATTATTCATTCCATCATTATGAAAGTGGTTATTAATATAGGATGTGATTATTCAACTAGTATAATATCCATGTGAATAAGTAAATGGCATTATTTCATTTTTATTTTTGCCATATTATGCTGATGTTCAAGTTTAAAAGGATTTTGTTTTATTTATACATTGCCTTAAATGTTTATGCTTATTTATGAAAGTTTCTGCTGTATTGCTTACCCTTACTGAGCGTTTGAGCTCAACCCTTTCTATGTTTTATTTTTCCCATAATTCCATGAAGTGTATTGTGATTGATATTCAGGATTAATCCAAGGAAATAATGGCATTCATAAAGATTATTTATATTGTTTTTTTCTTAAAGTGCAATGTAACATTCATGTGTGTAATCTATTTTCCAAGACTGCTAAACTAATCGGTATTTCGGGACATGATTCCTTGTAATCATGCCAATGTATTAAAATAATGCACCGACTCTGGGTAACTGGGGTTGGGACATTACACCTATGTCTGGAGCATTATTATATTTAATCATTAGAAATCCCATATTTAT
Organism: Viscum album; assembly: GCA_963277665.1. Lineage (NCBI taxonomy): Eukaryota > Viridiplantae > Streptophyta > Magnoliopsida > Santalales > Viscaceae > Viscum > Viscum album. Next base: position 792,561,074 of record OY728151.1, read on the forward strand.
GAGCTGATGATACCCGACCAAAACATCCCTCTATAGTATCTAAATTCATAGAACCTCTTAAGGTTACCCAACCAACCTCACCATTTAAAAACTATCATTGATTTCAAACATAAATTATCATTATAATAATGTGATAGACACTTGAATCACATAAAATGAATCTTATTTCCCTAATTTGACAATCCTTCCTTTTCCAAAAAACGATACATTTTCCCTTCATGTCATTTTTCAACCATCACCTCAGCTAAAAATGGAATTTCAGGCATATCTATATAAGAGGTTAATCAGCTCGTAGGAATGGGTGTTACATGGTTAGGGTGGATATGTTTTTTAAATATATATCCTTATTTAAGTCATTCCCAACAACCCTAGGTAATAGTAATTCCAATCCTACAAATTTCATGGCATAAATTTCAACTGATCTCTCATCTTGAATGAATTCTAGGAACTCAGAAACATTATACTTATTCATTTTCTCAGAATACTTCCTCCTAAAGAAGATTGAATAAAATAATTCCCAATGAAATTATTTCATATAGAAAAGAGGAACTCAAAACATTCCACAACTCCTAGCTGGGTCCCTCAAATAAAAAGTTAATAAAATTAACCATCAGAGAATTAGGAGTGTTGCAATAATAGCATATTTGATCAAGTTATTCATTCCACTTTATTGTCTCAAGAGAACCTCATTCACCTTTATAGGTTGGTTTATTCCAAATAAAGAATTCATGTATATGGTAAAAATGAAAGAATGTTTCAATATACACCACTAAATATAGAGTCTGGCTAGAGTCATCAATAGGAAACACCACTTTTGGAAAATGTGAAGAAATATGCATACGAATAAATTATTAGATAAACTTTTTATCTTTCATGAATGTATTTATGGAATTAATTTTTGAAAATCCCCAATCCCATCCATATAAACTCAGGCTTCACAAAACACTAGAAGAGTGTAAAAAATATTTCAAATAAAGTCCCAACCCACTTTTATCAAATAATCATATGTTTTGAATCAAAAAGGATTTACCTATCTATAAAACATTACAATTTACTTTCAAAATGGAAAATTTTGATATAAATACATCATGGTTTTCAAAAAACCCTTACCATCTCATTGAAATTTTCCATGGTTTCAATTTTTTTTCCTATTTTCCAACTATCAGAACCATTTCTATTTCAAAACCATTAAAAACCAAATATCTTATTAAAATGTTTCTTCAACACATAATCAAAGAGTAATTTATAATTAATTTTTCTATGTAAAAAATTTCATAAGAAAACACATTTTGGTAATTGAAAACACCTTTCCATGTACTCAATAAATCCTTTTAAGCCACAAATTTTGTTTTCATTGAGGATTTTAAATAAAAAAATATTAAAGCCTAAAAAACTAAACAAATACTTAAAATATGTAACACCCAAGATACCCATTCAAAATAAAAACCCTCCAAACTAACTTTACATTAGTGGGGTTAGTTTGGAAATTAATTGAAATGGAACCAAGTATAGTTTTAGTGTAGTATTATGTATAGATTTGTTTCATGGGTTGTTAAAAATCATTATTAGGATAAAAGTAACTTAAAATAAAGTCTAAATACCCACTTTACATGTATCTCTAATCTCATAATCAAGAGGTGGTGATCAGGCACCCATTTATGAAGTACCTATTGAGTCCTGAATAATCATTAATTTCCTTCCTATACATATCATCATAAATAAAATAAGTTATTTCAAAGATATGTACATTTTTTTAAGAAAAAACATCCTTTTATAAAAATTTTAATAACCCCGCCTAGAGTACATTCCCAACCAAAATCTGATCTGATCCGTCACTACCCCAAAAAGAATTCTTTATCACCACAAGATTGTGAAGATCACATTAGAATCCAGTATAAAAATATGGGAAGTATTTATAAAACAATATAAAATAATAATTAAATTAAAATATATAAACAACATTTTATAAAAAAATATATATGAATATATTAGAGTTACAAGGAGACGATAAAAAAATGGAAGAAAAATAAAACTACAAAACCTATCTCTTTGTGGTCCACGACATCCCACCATTTCATAAGACACCTTCCCTCGGCCAACCAAGAATGAATCCATAAAGACATGTCATATGTACATTATCACTTGATATAATACCATATCGTGTGTAAAAAATAATGATAAATGAAGGGTGTGAGTTACAAAACCTAGTAGGATTTCACCAAAGAGTCTATAAAGTTACATTATAATTTAATTATAATATACTAAAATAAGAGTAAAGAAATGTGTGAAAAATGATTTAGATTTCTGAAAGAAAAATAAATCTATGTAAATAAATTTTCAACAACAATAGTTTTAGAATATAATTTTAAACATTTCAATATCATTTACCAAACCAATGTTAGAATACATTCAATTTCATCATTTGAAAACCAAAACATTCCTTGAAAATCCTTGAAAACCATTTAACAAGATATAGTAAAATAATATAAGAAAATTAATAACATGAAACTATTATCAAGAGTTGTGTTAGAGTCAATACAACAGATTCAAGTTGAATCACATCAATTAATAAATCGATGAATAATAAGAATCAACCAAGAAATAAAACTATAGTTCCAAGTAGTTACAACACACACTATTATGTATCGAGTATCATGTACATGGTTGTCACTGGTACAACCTAGATATTATATTGATTCTATCATAGATATGATAATGAAAATACATCATTATCGATCATCAGGATTACATAAAGTCTCACTGGTCTTAAGAAAACTTATTTCACACACACCCACTTTTCTAGCCATAAGTCCATATCCGGAACCTTTCAATTTCAATATGGATCCTCTAGTTGGGGTGTGAGTAAAATATAACAGAATATATCTAGGTAATATCATAAAAATACTAGGTTTCCAATGACAAGTGGAAATAGGTTTGTAAGATAATCATGTTAGAAGGACCACAAAAAGGATCAATATCAATATCAATCCTGGGATCCTGACCTCAACATTTCAATCATGGGTACATTCCTTTAAATCACATCTCATCTCACCCAAATATCCCTTGAGGTAGACCATACCTTTTTCAACACCCAAAAATTAGAATTATAATAATAGAGAAAGTTACATTAAGGTATTATTAGAAGAGAGGATCATCATAATGTTCTATTGAGGATTTCTAACATCATCAATTCAATTAAAAACATTTTCCTCTATTCAGAATTTAGAAAGTGTAAAAATACCCTATTACCTTAATAACCATCATCATAATGGAAATAGTCCATTAAAACAATAATTTTATACAAAACAGGTCAATGGAAGTCAAGAAACTTTCACAATTTAGAAATGATTTAGATCTTTTCAAAATATGGGATTAGACCCACTTTCTAGGAAAATTAATCCCTCATTTTGAATAACATAATAAACACGATTAAAAAACAATGGTAAAATCATTCAAAGAGGGATCTTGGTCATTCGGTAAATTAAATTAATAAAAACATTTTGGAAACCACCATATATTTCAACCCAACTCGTACATGTCAATATGGTTCACATTATTAATCAACACCATGGAAAATTCATCACATTGCACAAGGTAACCTTGAAAAACACTTTGAAGGTAGATTAAAATAAGTACATCATTCATCAAGTTATTAAAACATAATAAGGAACCCATGCTATATTAAATTTATTTAATTTTAGATCAAAGAGTATTTCACAAGGTTATTAAATGTAAAAAATTATAGAATATGTTTTAGAAGGAGGAACATATCTATAAATTATCAATAAACAATGAATTAAAAAATGAAGGAAAATAAAAGGAACACCTACTTGGAACATCTATAATCTGACTAGAATGAATCCAAGATACATCACCTTTGATGGTGATTATTTATTAAGGAATGATGATCTATAGGGAAGTGATCAATGATGCTATATCCAAAATACCACATAATTATACATGATTCAATGAATCACAAAGCTTCAATAACCCTTAGGAATAATGAATCAAGAGGGGGTAAGAGATCAAATTCCAATAGGAGAAAATCATTCCATAATAGGATTGTCCCATTGATTGTCAATTAGTTCTAGTAAGAGATCAGTTAATGAGAGAAAAAATGACTCTAGAGGGATGCAAAACACAAAAAGGGTGATATTATGTTCAATTAAAGGGATTATGGGAATAAATAGTGGAATATTGGGTTTTTAATTACAATTTTTGTGGAATTAAAAACCATTCACAGATTTTTCTGGGTAGGCTTCATGGTTAGTACTAACCACAAGCCAAACTATCCACCAAAAATAGTCCCACTAGATGAGAAGCACCGTATGGATTCGGTGTTGGAATAACCATAATACAAACTATATTCCCCCAACATGATTACTATAAATGGTTTCAGGGTTTGGATGCATGGTTTTACAAACCATGATCCAACATTGTACCCTCCCCTAGATCAATAATTAAAGGTGTATGGTTTCCTAGGAAATCCCAAATGGTTTTTAATAACTATGTGACTACTATTATCAGTTATATAATCCATCCAAAAACACCTTATTCCTCAAAAAACCCCATTAAAATATCCACACAGATAGCAAAAAATGAGTCAAAAGCACAAGAAAGTTGGTAAAGGGATGATTCATTTTCATTGAGGAAAAGATATAAATAAATAAAGTTATTGAAAAGGAAAATGATATTTTCAAAGGAGGTAAATAAAGTATATATATTTTTAATACTTATTTTTTAATGTATTATGTTTTGGAAAAATTGACATTACCCAAGCCAATTCCAAAATAAAAGGGTTACCTCATAGGCCGAGGTAGCGTATATGGTAAGTCAATAATTGAAGTGGAATAATTAAATTTTTTACGTAATTGGATTTGAGAATTATTTCGTAGATGGTTTTTATAAATTATAGTTTCATTAAAAGAATAATTAACCATTTTAGGACAATTAAATAATTGTTTTTTGTTAAATATTTCAAAGAATACGTTGAATTTCATCGATAACCTAGAAAAATAATTTTGTAGTAAGGTGATATTTTTTTTAAAATTAATGACTTAGGGCTATGAAACACTTAATATAGGATTATGTTTGTTGTAAAAATATTTATTTGGGATAAATAGATAATTGATATTCATAAAGAAAATTGGATATTATTGTTGACCATGAAATTGATTAGTGATTTGATGTAAATTTTATTTATGTTATCTTTGATGACATTTATTGTATTTAATAATTTGTGGAATATATTTGATAGTCTATGATTTTATTTAAGGAATAATTATATTAGTATTTATTTTAGAATAATATATCTTTTTATTGATATTTTATGGTTATTTTGGTTATTATCATATTTGTGTCAATATACGATTGAAGAATTCACATGATTTGTGTGTGACCATAAGATACATTTCATGTTTTTTTGGGGATTAAGGTTAACATTGTTTTGGATCTTTTATGATTGTTTTTCAATTCTTTAGTGTTTTTAATTTGGTGAAACAAATTTTGGAGGAATATTAAGGTTTAATATTTATGGAATGGTTTATATTGAATTTTTGATGTAATTATTATGGTTTTAGATATTAATATATATTTTAATCATATGAAGATTCATCCATACTGGATAACATGAGTAGATCATTTTAGTTTTTGAAAATATTTAGATTTAAAAGGAATGACTTATTATTCTTTTATAGATCTTATGATTTGGTAAAAGGTAATTTTAGTTCTTCAACCACGAATAAGTTATATTGTTTTTTAATCATTATAATGTGGATGAAAAGAGGTGGAAGTAAATTACAACACACAACTAAAAGATATAATTATTTTTATGGATGTGATGAAATCAAGTGAATATACTTTCTCATATTCTATGGTAAAATAATTACTCAAATCAAGGAAAAATGATCTTGAAAATGAAAATGATTTTTTATAATTATTTCTGAAGGATTGATACTAGTTTTAACCCTTCACTAATTTATGGATTTTTGGTCATTTACATTCTCGTGATCATATTCCATTTCACTCTATGTTAATCTACATACATTATCATTCTCCTCAATATCCAAATTTTCACTTCCTGATAATTTTATCCTTATATGGGAACCTAATGTTTATGGAAATATTTTTATTTCCCACTTCTTTTTGGAATAGAATCTTCATTATCCCTTTTTGAGATGTTGGTTTTCAAAAATTCGTTTTTTTAAATATTGAAACATTTATTAAAAATAATAAAATTGCACGGTTATGGTTTATTTAATGTGGGTGGGGGTGATATAAAACCCTAGGATTTTAGAGAGATATATATATATATATAATGAAATTTTTTGTGTTCTAAATCTTAGTTAACATGCAACACTAATCTTATAAAATAAAATGATATATTATAACTTTTAGGTTAAATTGGATGTTTGAATTGGAATAGGACCATTCAAGAAAATATTTTTAAATTTTTTATTTCATGAAAATATATATTATTAATTAATAATAAATAATGTCTAAATTTTTAGTAAATTTATTTCATTATAAAAAATATGTTTATATTAAAAAATTGTTTTTAAAGAATCTTGTGTATGAAAATTATAATTAAATTAAACAATTTTTATAAATATTTTTATTAAATTAATATATTTTTTAATACAATCATCTTAATATTATCTGAGGGTGATGTTTTTATTTTGCTAAAATTATTTATTAACTAGTAGTAAAAAACACAGATTTTTAGAAAACTATCATTATTTTCAAGTATAATTCAAATTAACTATTTAATTTTAGCTTAAAGTAACATAGTAATTATTTAATTATAAATAATATAATTAATAATATATGAATCATAATTACACATTATTCATGAATAAGCTTCTTTCAGTTTTAAAACACAATGTTCTAAAAACCATTTTTTTGCACGAAATTTTCTTTTATCTTCATAAATTATCATAAAATTTATGATATAATTATAATAATGAAATTTATAATTTATATATTCAATATTATATTGTAAAATTTATTTTACTCTTTGTATAATTAATTAATTGGAAGTAAAATTTGTTTTATACACAAAAATGAATTTTTGAGAAATGAGTATTTATTGCCGGTTGCAGGATTAATTAGAAAACTTCTACCACTTATAGAAATTATATTTGGTAAATTGGATTAAATATTTTTAATTATAATAATTAATTTAATTTAATATTTTCAACTAAATGTTTTTATATTGAATATAAAAAATAGGATAATTTGGTTACCACGGATAAAGTTAATGCGAGCTTACTTGGTGGTGGCAGTGTGGGTAAAACTAAGAGATTAGGGTAGAATTTCTACCAAAAAATGTGTAATTTATATTTATTTAATATATTTAATCCTTATATTTTCCTAAATTTTAATCAATATCCATTTTTATCTAATTTATCATGGACGTTGCAATATAAAATAGAAATATTTTAAGAAATTATAGGAATGAACCTCCCCTCACTTATAAAAGGTAACCTTTCCTCCTCCATTATTCACAACATTTCAGAATAATATAATAAAATACCTAATAAAATCATTCCTAGATTAATTCCCTTAATCATAGTGCATATTATGTTCTCTTTATGTTTATTCTTTAATAGTTAAGTAGTATTCCAAAGGAGGTCTTTCAAAAAAGATGTATAAATCAAAACCAAGATATTTCAATTTTATTTGTCATTAAAAATTATCTAAAAATTTTATACCAAGAAAAAATTATTAATATTTTAACAAAAACATAATGATATTTTTTATGATTATAGAGAAACCATTTACTACCTCTTCTCCCTAAAATGAGAAATAAAAGTATCGCTCATGTATCCGTGTGGACTACTACTACCACATAATGATATGATTTATTTTCCATAACCATATTTAATTAGTTTTTTTAATGATGAATTGTAAATTAATATATATTAAATTTATAACATAATTAATCTTATATAATCAAAAAATATTATCTACCTTCTTACCATCAAATCCTTTGTTAAATTATAACGAAGCTCGTCCGTAGGTGTGGACTACCACTCAAAAAGTAAATGTGATTTTTGTATCTTTTATTTTTTAATTGGATAATTATATATCTATATTTAACGTTATTATATGATATTTATGATATAAAAATGTTTATATAAATATTAATTATCATTTAATTTTATTTCTTTCCAACCATTGAAAATTGGATACATCACTCATGTGTGTGTATAAATTACTATCTCCATGATGTGATATAAATCATTTTTCATCACCAAAAAATATAAATGGTTTTAAAAATGTATATAATTAATATATAATATGATTATATCATTATTAAAATTATATGGTTGGAGTAAAGATGACAAATTTGAATGGACAATAACTTTATAACTAAAACATACATGAAAATCCAAGCAGTTAACACCCAAAATGAAAGATTTAATAGAGTATTGGTAATAAATGTGTGTTGAAATGATATAAGTGAAAAAAATTATAATACATGTATTATTATAGTTATATTATAAAATTATAATAAATATAAATTTTCATATAGGGGTTTACAGAGATTACGAATCAATTTAGATATATGGTTTGGGTTTCATCTCAATTTCTCTTCATTAAGAGATGCATTAATGTTACGCACTAATTTATTATTTCTATACTATATGTACTTAAAAAGAATTTATTGTGAAAACATTAATGATTTAATTCAATATATTTTGAGAGAAATATATGTTTATTTTATCCAATTACTTAATTTTCAAAAATTAAAAAAACGGCAAGGGTTATCTTCTAAATTTTTCTTCATTCATATATATATTTTGTTATGAACCTATTTATTTTTATGAGGTGTATATAATAAATCATTGAAACGTTGTATCGTGGATACTAATCATTGCATATTATTTAAAATTAAAATTAAAATTAATCAATCTATGGGGATTTTACTGTAATGTTACCAAAGTTGTCAGTGTTTACCATCTAAAATTGTATTATTTTGGACATATGTTATGATTATAAACTTATATATTTTATTATTAGGTGTATCAAAATAAAAATTTGATAGTTTTTATTTTCAATATACTAATCCTCATGGTTTACAATATTTTATTTTATTTTATTCCTTTCATAGGAATTAAAAATCAAACGTTTTCAAAGCAGTAAGGGTTCTATGTTACAATCTCATTTTTTCTGTGATTGTTTTTTCTTAAATTCAAATGTTGAAATTATGTGATATATATCACTAAAATATTATATATTTTTGAATTCCTAGTTCATTTCTATGGATTTCATTTCTTCCATTCATTTTCATCTATTTCAATTCTTAAGAGACCAAAGGATTATTTGAAATAAAAAGTAACCTTGCGTTTTCTCTTCAGTTGATAATCTTATATTCCATGTCCATTTTTATTAAACATATTTTCAATAATGTTTTTAATATTATAAAATGGTTATTTAATTTTACTTTTTAATATATTTTATATTTATTAATATGTTTTAAAAGTAATATTCTTATAATTATCCAAATTTGGTACATATTAATTTTTATAAAAACAATAAAAGGTATTTCGTTAATATACACCACATTAATGAATATACCCACCACCTGGAATAATATTTTAATCTAATATTATATTATATGTTTCCATATTTATTTTCAAATAAAATGTTTTCCTAAATATTTTGGAAATTTTTATATTTTAATTAATTTATTTTATAATGAATAGGGTATTTTCTTTAATGAAAGATCCCGTTATCTTTTAAAGGTATTTTTCATTTTTTTAAAAATCCATTAATTTTTATTATGATTTAATAGAGATATTATATGAAGTTACCATGTTTATTATTTCTCTAAATAGTTAATTTTTTTGAGGATGATATGTTTATGAAATGAATTTTCTTTCAATTAGTTAATATTTAATATAATATTAAATATTTTCATGATCATATGGCATACATTTGAATGAATTTTTATTATGTTACAGGTGATTCCACTATAAATGAAGGAAGGGTGTTTGTTTTATAAACAAAGGATGGATGGGTTCTTTATATCCATCTAATTCAATGGGTAATTTTGGTAGTTTTGGGAAAATACTACATTATAATTGAGTTATTTGGATGGAATTTACTATAAATAGAAGTTGGAAACGACAAAGTAAGAATTTTCTTCTCAGTACATTGTCCAAATTTTAGCAGTGGGAGGGAAACATAACTAAAGAAGTTATTTTATAATCATATGTCAATGAAAAAAATATATCTTATGATTATTATATGTTTCCATAATTCATGATTTATTTTTGGTGATTTTACACAATTTTGTCTAATGAATTTAGGTTGAGAAAATATTATACCATGATTCATGATTAATGTTCATCGACTGATTGGGTATGATTTTTGTATGTTTTGACCATGTATTGATACACTTATTCTTATCTTATAATCACTTGTGAACATTAATTTATATCACTCCGGTTTGCCTTACTGAGCATCTAAAATAACACTTTCTTTTGATTCCTTTCCCTATGTTATGAAGAATGGTTTAATGTTTAATACATCAAAAGAGGTTTATATATTTAAAAACATTAATGATAAATATTATATATCTTTTATTCACTAGATTTTTATATATCTAGGTTTCCAAAGACACTAAAAGATTATTTTTATGAAATGGGTCATGTTAATATATAATGAATATTTGGGTAATAAGATGTAGTATTTATATATGTTATGTTTTTATCCCTTTAAATACAGACCCACTGGACCGCTATGGGAACACCCACCCTTTTAGATAAAGTAAATTTAATTTACACTTTTCTCTTTTTTTGTTTTTTCATATATTATTAGCTATTTATAATAACTAGAAATAAATAATTTTCCATTTTAAAATTTTTTCACATAGATATTGATGGAAGAGTTATATTTAACATAATCATCCAATTATAAGGAATATTTGTAATTTAAGTATCTTATGGTCCAATGAAGATGATGACAATATTTAGGATTGGTGTTTGGAGTAGTAATTGGGATATTAACCCCACTGTAATCATAATGTTGATAGGTCACAGGTCCCTTGGACACTTTATAATGTTGGTAGCCACATATTGATCTGATTAACGGGTCCTCTATTTATCATATTTTATTTTTAATCTATTGATCCACACAAGGTGTGGTTCTTATATATGACGAATAAAGTTAGTACCCCAATTAAATAAGACATGGGTCCTCCATACATGGATAAGGTGACTCCTTGATAAATATATATATATATATTTCTCTCAATGTTGTGTGGTTCATCCATAAAGTTTTAATAACCCATTGAAAGATAATAATTCCTCAGTAAGATGAAGGTCCACAAATCCAATTATTGAGAAGTAATGTAAAATTTATAATGTTTGGTTGTTTAAATTTTTTGCCATATAAAATACTAAGTATCATTTTATTCTTATGATATATATAGACATGGTTTATATTGGTTATAAAAGTTGGATTCAGTGCCTCTTTAATAGTCTAAATCCTTACAATTGTTTCTTTCATTTATCTCACTTTTTTTAGAATTTGTGATTAATTATAAATTTGTTACCGTTAATCCTATTTTTTTAAAATAATTCCAAAAAATTCATTCTTTCTAAGATTGGTTTTTATTTAGGAAATGTAATATTGTATTCTGACATCAGTGGATCTGTATATGTGGAATATTAGTGTTTGACAGTGAGAAATATTACTATAAATTTTACTAGGTGTTATTAAAACAAGGATGTATTTTCCATTTATAATAGGTTCATCATAATTTTAGATATATTTATCTACATATTTTATTTCATTTGAATATTTACTATGTGGTGGTTTTCTGGATGGATAGTCTTTGATTCCTACCCATTATTCAATTAACAAGTTATTTTGTTTATATTATCTTAAGCATTAGTTTATCTACATTTCATTTGAGTTATGTTGTTTAATAAATTTTATAATGAGGCCCAGTCCTTCCATATATGATATTACTTATTGGTTCTGATTATTATCTGTTGTCCTATTTATGGAAGGCATGGGGTGGTGTAAGAAGCTTAACTTTTGACCCAAGTGTGGCCCTGGTTGGTTGGGTAATGCTAATGTGACATCGTAGTATTGTTTTAATTCTTAAAATCAATGTTTTCAGTTAGGGTTATTTTTGTGGTTTTTATTTTATAATATTAGAAAAAATGTGTTAATGGGTCTTGAGATCAATTTTAAGACAAGTAAACACTCTGTAGTTATGGTCAGCTGAGGTATCCTATCATTAGAATTAAGACAATCTATTAATTAATATTGAACACTATGTAATAAATTGTAAGGTACACAAAATGATACATGAACAATCATGAATGTTATTTGTGATTTTATCTATATATTTATTGACTCAAATTAGCTAGATATGATTTAATAATCATTCATTCAATATCTTAACAATATGATACCGCCATGTAGATAGTACACTATGAATTAGAGTTAGTTACATGATGATATAGATCCAATAATGGATCCCCTTAATGCCAATAATTTGTTCAATGAAGTGTTGATTATGGGACTGTAATGAGTATTATCTCATCTAAGTGATTAGAGGGAAAATAATCCACCCATTTCATAAAGTTACGATCCTCCACCAGTGGAGTAGATGGTAGATTCCTTTATGATAGGTGATATTCCCTGTATGATGAACTTGCTCTATAAGTTTTAGCATTAGTGGCCCCAAAATATTCTAGGAAATCTAGGTAGTCCAGTGGTAGAGGTTTGGTTGGAGCTAGTGAACCATGTGAACTATCTATTTTATGTACTGAATAATAATAAAGTGATTCTAAAATTGATTATTTATCATAACACAATGTTAATTGGGAATAGATTGACTAACCCTGCCCTTGATGTGGTAACCTTAGCTATTATGATGATTGGAAATATTTTTTAAGAGAAGTGTTATTTATAAACGATAAAGATGGTATGATTGTTAGATCTATTGAACCTTTAGTTAGGAAACATGGAAATATATTATAATTCATTAAAGTTAAAATACCTCAAGAGAAACTCCTTGGACACTGCTTATAGTGGATTTCTTTAAAGTTGGAAGTTTTAAGAAGTCCCCTAAAGGGATATTCCATATAAGGTTATACATTTATGAAATATTTTCTTTTATAGAGCATTGTAGATAGAAATGTTGACTAATAACTTTCTAAAATCAGCATAAAATGGTATTAGAGATATAGTTTTCCCAATAGTGGAAATACTATTTGCATGTAGCTGACATTAGTCATTAGAATCCCATTGTCCGAGGCATAAACATGAAAAATCAAAATCCCAAGGACCAATGATATTGTAATTATATAGATTATTTATCCAACAAGGATACATGAAATGTTGCGATTACAGAGTTAAAAGATATATGGATTGGTATTATCTGACTAAGTGAGTACTAGAGAGTTTCTAGATTGGTTCTATTGATAGAACTCCACATAAGGTCTAGCATTGAGATCAGAGGCCTTGCCATAGGGTATTGTGTGGCCCTCCAAGAAGGTAATTTATTATTTGAGAGAGTGATGAAACTATAATATCTTGTGGTGGGAGAAAATTTAATTCACTTCTATCCCCACTACCTCTAGGTGTTCCTCGACGGGATTAAGGAACTGGTGGTTAGGGTTGTAAGTTTATGAATGAAATCTATGGATTTTATCAAGAAGATCCATTCATGGTTCATGTTATGGTCTTTGAATTTTCTAAACATAAACTCATACTTATTAACAATAGTGAGATCTATTATTTTAGTTCCACTTCATTAATCCAAGAGTTATAAATACCAACAAAGCCCCCAAGCACAATATTAATTTTCTAGATATTCTTACTTGAGTTTGTCACCCTATCACGCACAATGGATTTTATTATAATCTTACTCTTTGAAGAGGTATATTTTCTTACGATATAATAATATCATATTTGAGACCCAATGATATCATATTTATTATTGATTGGTTATACATTATCTTATAAAATGTAGATTAATATCATCAAAATGTAATATATTGTTAAGTAGATGCTACTAGTTTCAATTCTACCAGAGTGTGAGACATTTATGTGGAATTATTGGGGAAAACGCTGAGGAGGTTATAATTTATAATCCAAAAGTTAGTGATCTTGACCTTTTCCACTATGGTATCTTTATAGGATCATATATATATAGTTATGTATAAAACATTGATTTTTTTCAAATTTATATTCCAAGTAAACCATATTTTTGAGAGTTTTAATTATATATTGGACATGTATCTTGTAACTATACCAATTCCTCCTATAACATATTAAATATCAATGGTTTAGTAATGATAGTTGATAGTGAAGTTGAAGGGAATTTTTGGGAAAATATTTATCAAGAATAGTATATCCCCCCCCAAAAGAACCCATTCTCTTTTCGAAGATGGTGGTCATAAGTCATAATATTTATTTTCACCATTATCACCTAAACCATATGATAGAAAATATTAGATACCCTCTACAATGCATTTATGAAATATTCAATTTATTAATGATATAGAAGTGGTTCTTGGAGATCAACCTTAGTTGTAAACATCATCAACATTATTTAAATAATAAGGATACACCTAATAGAGAATTAATGTTTTTCAAAATACATTTCAGTTTCCTAGTAATTCCATTCAATATAAAATCTTTCCCTTAGTTTCTCATGGGGATCATGAAATTGATCAATAATCTTTTATTAGATAGGTATATTATTGTCTTTAAAAGTCAAATCATCCAATATTATTGGATAGAGGATGATCAAGCTAATAATGTTAGGTTTAACTTAGATTATCTTAGAGAAAAAAAAAATATATTATTCTCTTGAAGTGTCAATTTTGGAATTGGGAAGTCCATTCCTAAGGTAATTCCATCTCAGTGGGTGGAGTAGAATTTGACATCGTGAATATTGAGGCTATAATGGTTCTAGATCCACCCAAGAAGATGTTTAATAAGTGAAATAAAATCACAGTGGCTGATTCCCATAGTAGGTAATATAAATACCTATTTAACAATAGATATATATGAGAAGTGGTGTATTATTGAGTAAATAGACTTGATGTAGTTTTTTATATTAAAAGATGGAGATATTAGGTGCTGTCATTCGATGGTAGTGGCCCATTTACTTCTTAATAAATGACTAAGGCCCTACTATAAGATATTTATTATATGGATTTACATGAACTAATATATTTATTTGACCCACCTAAACTGTGGATAACATCATCCTCTTCAAGGGGAATAGAGTTATTCTAGATGATCTTTATGAGATAGTATTGAGATAGTCTCACACTTCCCTCTTGGTGGTATATCCCCACATCAAGAAGATGTACCAAAATATCAAGTAGCAGTATTGGTGGCCTAACCTAAAGTGTATTATCACAGTGTTGACTTCATTGTTCCTAACCAGTTGGTAGGAGAAGGTTGAGTACTAGGTCAAATTGTTTTTAGAAAAAACCAAAGGTTCCAATATGAAAATGGTATAGTATACCAATGACCTTAATTATTGGAATTAAATATTTGGTGGAGGTTCATTATAATATTTTCGTTATCATATAATAACTAACCAATTAATCATAATTACTATCTGTTCATGTGATGCCTTTATTGGAGAGATTAGGGAATCTTTATCTGGAAAAGATTATATAACTTATGTAGGTTTCCCTGATGATCATTTCTTGATGAGAATATCAATTAATGTCTTTATTGTGTATGGATTATTCAGTGTATTTAGGAAAATAGTTTCATTTGATATTTACATTCCACACAAAGATAATTGATAAGATAGATAATATTTTTTAAGTCTTCAAGGAAATAATAGTGTTGTGTGATAAATGTGTTTGAATAGAGTTTTTATGGTCATAGTTATCTAGTATAGATCATGTAAAACAAAAAAACACTCGATTATTAGCATCTAACTTTTCCATTCATAGTTAGGGATACAATATTGGTCTCCTGGTTACTAGAATTTGATTAGAAGATAATCGCTTATGAAAAAAACAAGTGTAATTGATGGCTGAGATTGTTTAGGAGATATAAGAATATGTAACGATAGATTAGAGAAATTAGAATTCCTACATTGATTGATGATGGAGTATTTATTATTCAGGGAGGGAGACCATATTCCCATGAAGGATTCACATTGACATGGATTGAGAAGATTATATCGGGAAGCAAGTTATCCTCAATGTTCATTGGGAATTTCTTAATCATAGTGGGGTATGTCTATTTACTTATTTCTCAAAAATATTTCCTTAGTTGGAATGGGTTCACAAAATATTCTTTATATCATAATTAAGATACACGAACATGATCTATCACACCTCATATACTCGAGTGATGTATAAATTGTTGATGAAACTACATTATTTGATTACCTACTATTTATCAAGTATTTATATAATAAATCTTTCAAGGTTGAGTGGAACCATTATTGTGGGTCTTGTGATGGAATTTGAAAAATTAAGAGATTTTTCTTGAGCATGAGATTTAGATTTGAACAAAGTACCTTGCTTAGTTTGATTTGGGTATTATTTTTGAGATGAAAATATTTGAATGTGTGTAGGTTTTAGTGACATATATTTTTCATTTAATCTTTTAATATATAATAATTAAAATTTTAATAAGTGTTTGAATAGTCCTGTTTTTTTTCTATCATGGGAACTATAAAGTATTTAATATTTGAAAATATAATATTTTTAGCATGTTTATACATAGAGAAGGTTAAATCTTAACTATATCATAATTTACTACCTGAATATAAAATTTATCATCATTATTGTGGTCGATAAGGGGGTGTTAGTAAGGAGTGATATAAATTTTGATCAAGTGTCAAGCCCCATACATGGACCATATGAGGTATTTAAATACTTTTTTGATTCGATATAATTTTTTTTAGTAACTAATGATGATTAAAACCTAATAGATATTTGAAAGTGGATATTCATTCTTTCTGAGGAAGGGAAGGTTTTGGATCATGGATTGGTTTTTGATTTTTAGGATTTAATGAATAACCAACGTGGTTCGACTATATTCACCATTTCATGTGTTTTTCTTCACAAAAATACAATTTAAAATATTATTTCCATTTAATTATTATTTTGATTTAATATTAAAATTTACTCTTGAAAATATTATTAATTTTCTTGTATTATTTTCATATTAATTTAAGAATGATGTTTCATGGAATAATTAGGTGTCTATATATTATATCAACCACTATTCCCCCTCCCTTTCTTCTGGACATATGCATAATGAAACACTACACCACCAACCATCATAGGGTGATGATGCAATGTGAGGGTTGAACTAAATTTTTTCTCTATAACAGCAATATATTACTCAATCAGTCCCTCTCCACTATTTTCTTAAGGAATTTTGTATAATAAATTTCATCAAACATTGTGGTGGTCAGTGATAGGAAAAGGAGGGAAAAACATAACCAAATCAAATCAGATAATGGAAGTATTCTATGGGGACCATGTCGATGAGTTTCAAATGAGAAATTGGTGACATGACGTAATGATAGTGTGGATTAGGTTATAATACTGATCAATACCGGCTGTTTGGATAACTACAATGAATTAGACTAGGGGGGTCTAACCTGTCACTTGATCTTCCTCACTAAAAGGACTGAATAATGTATCCTTGTATTCCCGAGGCAGATGGAAAGTGACGAGGGCCTACAAGTACATAATGGTGAGACAATTCCCTCATATAAAAGATAAAAAAATCATAGATAAATCAAACACATACATATATATGATGAAAAAAGTTCACATAAGTAAATATATATAAAAATAATAATAAATAGAATACAATGTACATACTATAAAAGGTAAAACATGGAGACAATAGTCCCCCCACAAGGTTGACCACATAAAAAATAAAAAATAAAATAAATATAAAAGGTTCTACTGATACTCCAAGCCAAAAAGAAATATTATTCTCAATGACTTTCGAACTAATATAACTCAATTTAATGACTCAAAAATAGTGGATATAGTTTATCATGAATTAAAAGGCCTACATATATTCCACTACATCCCATGGTCATCCTAAAAGAAGACATTTTTCCTGAACATACACTATGGTACATGTACAAGGGGTGATAAACAAATCCTTTTAGGACACTCCCAAAGGCGGTCATACAATATACTATCAAAACATACATATGAAACATGTGATATTTCTAGTAGAGAACATTGAATTATATTGGTATAAAAAAAGGAAGAAAATAAAATAAAGGTAAAAATAAATAGTAGAATAGCGGAACTTAGGTTATATCATGAGACCTGAGGTAAATATACCCCATTTCTATCATAATCCAGCAGAATTAGAAAATGTTTCTTAGCTAGCCAAATAATTTGGTGCATCCTCTAGATTGAAAATAATATCCAAATATCAATGCAAGGAATGATATGAATTATCCAAACCTGAATCTTATCATAAGCTTGTAAAACACTAAAAAACATCTACCGGGCTCTATGAATAAAATGGAATTATCTAAACTAGCAGTAGGAACTAATGTTGAACCTAGAATAATCTTAATAATTTCCTAGAAGTCCTGCAGTACAAACTAACTGAACAAACCTATCAACGCATCACTGAAATTTTTTTTACCGGGATCCAAACTCAAAAACTAGGACCTTAGAGAGAAAATACCTCCACGGTCCACAAATACATAGACAAGGTGATTAGATAAACTACTTTGGATACAATTATCCATTTTTTAAATTATATCCTTAGATCTTCATAATAATAACTATCAAATAGTGGAGATAAATTGAATCAATATTAGGGACAATAATTAATCCAATAACATCACAAAGGTCTCCACTATCTACCAGTTCTAAACCTGAATACCCTCAAACCATCAATCCAAAATATCAATAATGATTTCCAGGTAACACCAGAACCCACCCACCAAAAACAAAGAAACAAGAACTATCTATTTAATTGGAAAACAAAGAATGTCTCACCCTAAATGATCCACAAAACCTCATCTCATATAAGACCCACTACATGGGATCTTGTAGAAAAATAATGTATAACAACCCTAATCTTTATATTATTTTTAAACATGATTTATTACATAAATGTGAACTTAATAAAACTCATAATATTGATAGATATTATGTATCTAGGAAATTAGGTACATTACATAGAAACTTAAATCATGATCTTTATTGAAAACTTCTTTAACATGACCAAAATGTTCCATCATACATTAAACTACATGGGATAACCTGAGGACATACATAAGAAAAGGGAAAGATATAAATCCCAAAAAGGGAATAAACATGGTATAACATGAGGATAATAATACATGTTAGAAAAGGCATATCAACGAGGCATAAGGTAAAATGAATAATATGGCATGATATAGGTTGATAATCATAACATGGAAAATGTGGCAATAATTTTAAACACTACATCATAAATAGATTATGGCTAAATAATCTAAGACCTTATGGTGGAGAAGGTACCATAAAGGAATCAGGTATATATAATATCCCAATATGACCTATCATGATACTAACCATTACCCAATTAATTGGAGAACTATTAGGGAACACCCTTCCTGCCTGCCTACAAATAATTTTTTCCCATTTTTAGAAGACGGTTTATGGGTTCTCGGTACCCCAACATAAAACCACAAACAAGTCAAACAATGCATACCAACATAGACTTACACATCATAATAACCAGAATCATCTCCGCATCCTAAGCAGGAGTCCTCTTATCCAGTAGCCGATTACTATTCTAGATGCCTCCAAAAGCTTCCACTTTGAACCTGAATCCTAAGCTGATAAAGAACAGATTGATCTGGGTATGACTTCTTTACCACACTACCATTTTTAAAGGCCAAAATCACCTCATTATTCCACTTTGATGTAGATCTAGTCTGCATATGTCTCGAAAGAAATGTGTATTCCTTCATTGGTCTTCATCTTGGTGTAGCAGACAAAGGCCCGCCAGCTGTATCCATTATATGATTCCCACTTTTAACAACATAATTGAATAAATAACCAACTAGACCACTCATATTCTCTTCCCCTCCACCAGAATTCTCCCTTCCAATTCCGGCTCACTCCCTCAAAGAAGCATCAACAAACTCAGAGTTTTTCCCTGGCCTCTAGACTGGAGTTTTACACTCCATCAAAGGGAGGTGCCTATCCTCAGTAGTAGCATTTTCCACAAACGGTTCAACATTATACCCCAGCCTCTGGTCTATACTCTCCACCGAAGGGTAGCACCTTGCCACATTGTGATCATTTTCCACAATCATAGTACCTGCTTCAGGCCCCAAACATTCAACCTATTGATCCTCCCTGGTCTCCTCACCAACTGAAGCTGGTTCATGCACCCTACATTCAACCTGCTGGTCTTCCAAGGTCTCCGCACCATTTTCACCTCCTAAAACAACAACCTCCTCTAGACCCACGACCAGTAAGTATTCAGAAATACCTTCAAAACTGTTACTCAAAGATATAAATGGTTTAGTTAGAAGATCAAGGATTTTATGAACCTTAACCCTGGCCATGGTGATTTCCTCCGCAGTACTGACCTCTCTTCCTTCCCCACTCTGCTCTGAACCTAGACCATCCATGGAAGTAGCAGGTAATCCCAAGTTTTGCCTTAAACTTTGGAAAACCTCAGACACCATCAGATTAACTTGGTTCACCTTAACATCACATGCTTCAAGGACTGGTTCTTCCTCAAAATACACCTTATGAGATCTTGAGGGATTGACAGTCCCAGCAGCACCATACCAACAAGGACCCCTTCCTTCGACAACCGGTTCCACAGTTCTCAAAACCAGACCCACCTTAACGCCACATCCAACACCATCATCGGTGCTCACAAAAGTATAATTCCCATAATAACAAGCCTTCATCAACCGTGAAGGACGTTCACTTCGGCAAACCTCAACTGAATGGACCAATCTCTTGCAAGAGCCACAAAACTCAGTCTAATTTTCATAAATAACTCTTTGTTTTCATCGGTATACCTCACCAATTGTGATCCAAACAAAATAAAAAGGTATGTGAGATGCATCCATTTTAACACACACCCAAGGGTTCACCAGATGGAAAACCACCATGGTACGAATATTAGAGCAGAGGTATCTACTAATCAGATTTCCCAACATGTGGATAATCAAAGGGGTTTGAAACAGAAAAGGAAGGGTTGGGAAACATAGCCAAACCGCTATAGAAGGTGAGTCACGATTCATATGAAGAATGAAAGACCAACACAAAATCAGAAAACGAGACCCATTGAAGCTGTGAGGAGACCTCAAACAAGCTTGAATGAGGTCTACCTCTAGATCGAACCTAATCATGATTTACTTGCTGTCCAGTAATCCAAAAACCTCTCTTTCATGAAGATACCAAGCTCTAAAGACAAATAGATCGAAATCATCAACTGAAGTCCTCATGTGCTTGAACCGAGCCACTATGGTGAGGTTCAACAAGGATGAGGGTTCTGAAAAATCAGAAGAGGAATGTTGAAGGTTTAGAAAACCATAAATTAATTCCTGGACATTAGGGTTTAACGAGAAAGGGAACACCCTTAATAATCATTTAATTCTCATGTTTATGTGTGCCACATAGAACATATAACATGGTTTCATTCAAAATCATAATTTATTCCACAATATAACAATGTGGAATACATAATTTTATGTCCCAAATAATTAAGTATATGATAATTAAGGTTAATACCCTTTATAGAGAAAGGGGTATGGTATTCACTACATGATGATATTGGCATGGAAAATCGTTTTTCAATTTCGGCAGCATTACAACATCATATAGAAATTCATTAAATGAGTTGGTGAGAGGGAAATGGGGTATCTCATAATTTATACATGAAATGAATAGTAATAGGGATATTTAAGATCATATCACAACATAACAAAAAGGAATTTATGAGACATAACATAAAAGTAATGCTTGATAAAAGAGGTGGGTGGAAGATTCCTTAAAACAATTATCTTGGTAAAAGGTGTACATAAAGGTTATTTGGAGCATTAAATGAAAGTGGAAGGGGATTAAATAAAAAAAATGAAATTTAAAGGAATTGGGATATGTAATAATGTGTATTACCTTAAGAAACTGAAAATTAAAAGGCATATCATAAATTAATTGCTTGTAAAAATAGGAGAGAGAGAATCCCTTTTGAAATTTTGGCAAAGTAACAGATTATGTAAGGGTCCAAATGAGGAGGGATAAATGATCCCTCATAAAAATAACACAAATTGGTCAATAATATAATGATTATAAATGAATTAAAATATATGAAATTGAAATTAAAAGAACTAATCTCAAAGAATGTGCTTGTGTTCAAAGGAGAAGAGAGAAATCCGTTAGGAAATTTATGTAATGTAACATATTAGGTAAGGGTCCAAATGAGGGGGGATAATTGTTACATAAAAAAATAGAAAAAATTGTACAGTAAGTTAAAGAATATAAATTAATTAGAATATAAGCAACTACAATTAAAATAACTAATCTCAGAGAAGGTAATTGAGTCGAAATAAGTGGAGAGAAATCCCTTAGTAAGATGTGTGACTCGATAGGATTATAAAATGATTATTGGGAGCTTGGGTGAGACTTGGGAGGACCCTAGGGTGTATAGGAAAGAGTTTGGATAAGAATAAATTAGTTTTAGTAAATATTAATGGGAGATTTGGTGGGGTAATATATGAAAGGAAGGGGATTTCTTTATTATTCTAGTTTTGGACACTAAAAAATAAAATATTTAAAACCATAATACATCCCATTGTTTATCCCATGGTTTATCGAAAAGTGTAGGGGATTAAATTATTTTATAAGTTCAATGGCCAAAGATAATAAAATAATTCCCTTTTTTATGTGGATGTGAGTCACACTTTCAAGGAACTCATTTTAAAATCATAAAATAATTTATAAATCTCGGAGTGTTTACTAATGCTTTATAAATTGAATAAAATAAAATTAAAATACCATTATTTTATAGGGATGACATATATTTGGATAATTATACGTTTTATTTTATTTATGACATCACTATTGGGATATTATGACACCATGAAACACATAGTATATTTATATGGTATCTAATTTTTAACCCAAAATTTGACTGACTCAAAAAATTATAAACAATTCACCATTGGATAATTTTAAAATATGGATTCCCAAAATAATATTCATTTTAAAAATATAAATTTCTAAATATTATTATTTTTATTTTTAATATTAAAATCCATATTTATTGCAAATGACGGGTTTTGAAAAATTACAGGTTTTTGAACACTTACAAAAATCACATTTAACATCATAAAATTTATATGATCATATATATATATGATAAAAATTATTTAATAAAAATATTACATTAATTTTTTTATTTCAATAATCCATTAATTCACAAATTCATTAATTGAATTTGAATATTAAACAAAAATACAATTTGTTCTTTAAAAATCATTAAAAAAGTAATAATAAGAGGAAGAAAATATATTCATTATTCTATACAAAAAAATATTTTAAATTTTCCCAATTATAGGGTATCAAAACATATACCTTTGTTGCACCGTCATATACCCTAAGAGTAAGGTGTGCGATGGTGGAGCTTTCATGGGGCTATTTGGTGAACAAGGTTTGGGCCATGATCTCGAGGACCATGAACTTCTCCCATAAGTGGTTCCACACATGATTAAGTTGTTAGATCTCAACGTAGGCTTGGTCTAGATAAAGTCACAAAAATGGTATATCCATCATAATTTCTAATAAATGGGATTCATTGGTCAGGATCCTACTAGTTGAGGCAATCACTTTATTTTTATATTCAAAAAGGATTTATTAAAAACCCATATCTATACTAGTCCTGGTATCACTATTCAATGGCTATATAATCAATGATAAATATAGTTAATGGTCATTTAAATCCAATTAGATATAATCAAACAAAAGATGTGAATGTGTTTTCTAAACCCATAAGATATTTAATTAGGTCAAAAAATGGGAATATTATTCCAAAAAGGACAGGTAGTTACAA
The DNA here is from genome assembly GCA_963277665.1 of Viscum album. Classification (NCBI taxonomy): domain Eukaryota; kingdom Viridiplantae; phylum Streptophyta; class Magnoliopsida; order Santalales; family Viscaceae; genus Viscum; species Viscum album. The sequence continues at coordinate 792,585,137 of OY728151.1, forward strand.
TCTCTCTGCTTTAGAAATTTCTCCCTCGAAATTTTATTTTCCACAGTAAAACTGATGATGGAAACTCTACTTAAACATGCCCTATGGTTCCCACATTTCTTCTTCAAACATTTACTTTCTCCACAAAACATTCATGGAAGGGATTTTCTTATATTGTAGAACTTTTTCGCTATGACCTAAGACCATAATCGGCTACTCTTCTAAAGAAACGTTCATTCTCAAATGATACCACCTATGGATTAAGTACATGGGATGGGTCTCATATATAATTTTTTAAGAGGGATACCTGGAATACATCATTTAACTCATATAGGTTTGATGGAAGTGCTAGTTGATAGACTACTTCTCCGATGCGATCATGGTCTTCAAATGGGCCTATATACCTTGGACTAAGCTTTACCACCTTCCAAAATCTCATCACCCTCTTCCACGGAGATATGAAACAGAATACCATGTTTCTAACATCAAACTATAGGTCTCACCTACTGTAGGATCCCAGGGCACCCTTAGAGGGGAGGGGTGAATCAGGTTGTCAAATTTTTCTTTTGAAAAATGGATCTTTATCCCATGTTGGTGGGAACTCATTAAACCTGTACGACTGATGAGAACCGAAAGCAAACAATCACATGTATAGAGACCACACATCACTTTTACTTGGTTCACCACTAAGGGCTACATCCAAGGATGATACACTGACAGTGTGTTGGTCGTATCTAAATCCAGCAATCTTTACTAGTTTGTGGGGTACAAATTTTGGTCATAGTCACTTTGTGTTGGACAAATTTTCTTTACAAATGTTCATGGATATCTCACTATGTACCTCAGATCACTTCCGTGGACTCCCCTAGATCACTGCATTGTGAGAAGTCTAACTCAGTTTATAGACATGATGGCCACATCAATAGATTTTAATTGAAGTCTTTGTCTCTATTCATCATGAGACACTGCTTGCATCAATGTCTTGAATTGATTCACTTGAAAGCACTGAACCATTGAACTATATATTCAGAACATGTATGCATCTTAGACTAACAATTTCCTGTAACTCCAACATTGTGCATGAAAGATATTCCTTTTTCATGCAAGATTATCCTTTTTTCACAAGATCCAATAATGGCGCGTATGATATTATTTTTTTGGAGAAATATTTCTCGCAACTATAACCTTTACATGCCACTTTACCTTTAATGAGCAGCAAAATATTTTACACGCAACTTCATCTTTAACATGCAACTAAAATTTTTTCACACAACTACAATTTTTTCACGAAATATATAATTTTCCATGCAACCTTAAATTTTCCGTGCAACATAAATTTTTCCACGCAACCACCTTTTTGAACAAAGTTTTACATACTTTAGTGTGTATGTCTTCTATAAGTCTTCAAAAACCACTTTAGAGGTGTTCACCTATTATTTATAGGATTCACCGACTCTCATGGGAAAAGACCACCTTGTCGTATAAAACCTCTCATTATGCGCGAAATGCTTTTCGCACAGGAACCATTTTGCATACACATCTCCAAATTTTTTTGCGCATCTCATGACTTTTCTGTTTTTAGAAATTTTGATCCCGAAACTACTTTTGTGTGATAAAAATACAAACTACTTTCACTATTCCATGAAAACCCAATTTAGTGCACATTCTGTACTTTTTTCGCAACTTCATTTTCCAAGAACACATTTCTCTATTTTCTGATTTTGAGGCCTAAAAAATTGAAAATCACTGGAAAGTGGAACCTCCATCAGTACCATTTCCCACTTAAACTATATGATCCATTTACAAGAAAACATTCTGAACATCCAACGAGGATTGAAATCAAACACAAACCATACCACATTTCTTGCATAGAACTGTCGTGGTTCCAACAATCTCCCACTTTGAGTTTGTTGGAAATCACTAGATAAATTCAATAGATCACTATCCATAAGTAAAAAAAATAATCATCTCAGGAAACACTCCAAGTATATATGAAAAATTATCAGTGTAGAAAACAAGAGGGGAAGCATGAATTGGGTTACCATTTTTTGAAATTATTAACGACACCCACGAAATTCTATTATTGTGTCACAGAAGCATTACATGGCCTAAATGTATTTCTTCTCCTCCTAACTCTGAATTATAATCGTGTCACAGAAGAATTACATGTCTTTTACATGTCCTGAATTTATTCATTCTCCCCCATTGATAATAAACCCCAATACCAGTATTTGTTCATTTTATAGCTCAAAAGAGCCTCTGGATAGTATCTCCACCATAAACCTCCATCACATGTACAAACTGATAAAAAATAGTTAACATAACTGGGGAGAGGAGAATTCCGTAACCTCTTTATGCATAGGGAGGTGTCTGAATACCGAGGTTTAACCGATGTTTCTCAAACATTGCTGCTAACAGTGTCTTGGTCAGGATATCATCCACTTTCTCATTAGTTCCCACATGATCCATTTTAATCACATTATGTTCATCTTTTTTCTTGAAAATGTGATATATGATTTCAATATGTTTTGTACGAGAATGCTGAACATGATTCTTCATAAGATCAAATTGTGATCTTGTTATCGTAGTAAATCACTATTGATTTTATCACCACATCGCCAATATCTGTCAGTTTTTGGTTCATCCATAGTAGTTGGGTGCGAGCCTTTATAGTATACCCAGCTTCAGCCGTACTAAGAGAAGTACTTTCTTATATCTTTCTCAACCATCCAACACATTTATTCCCAATATAGAATGTTCCACCATTGGTGGACTTTCTATCCACTACATCTTTATCCCAGTCAGCATATAAAAATGACGAAAATTCATTATCCCTTACAACAACAATATATAACCCATAACTATGAGTAACATGAATGTACCTCATGATTCTCTTTACTACTGTCATACATTCTTCCATTAGATTTCTCTGAAATCAGGCCATTAATAAAGTTTCAAAGACAATATCAGGCCATGTCGCCGTTAGGTATAATAAGCTTCCAATAATCCTCCTATACATGGTGGGATCTACAGAGGTCCCATAAATATGATTTTCAAGTTTGGATCCAACCACAATCGAATTTGATATTAGTTTGGAGTCATGCATATTAAATTAATTTATCATATATCTTGCATACTTTTCTTGAGAAATGAATGTGTAATATTTCAATGGAATCACCTAAAGCTGTAACACCCCGAACCCAATTACCCAGAGTTGGTGCATTATTAAATAACAATGGAATGATACAAGGAATCATGTAGCAAAAGACCGATTAGATTAGTATCCTTGGATGTACTAGATACATACACAAGTTTTACATTACATCCGGAGATAAAAAACAACATTTTTCCCCTATGAACACACTTATATCCCTTATCCTCTCCCTACAGGTCGACCATAAAATACTTCTTCACATCCTAGGAAAATAAAACATAGAAATGGTGAGTTCAAATGCTCAGTAAGGATAACAATATTGCGGAAACATCATAAATAAGCATAAACATTTAAGGCAATGTATAAAACTAAAACAAAATCCTTTTAAACTTTAACGTTAGAATAATACTGAAAATATAAATCAAATAATGCAATTTACATATTCACATGGATATTCTACTAGTCAAACAGTCACATGTAATATCGATAACTTATTCCATAATGATGTAATGCATAATGTCGGACATCATAACCACATAGTCAAGGCATCGTGCCCAGACTACAAATAAGATTTGTCAAGGCCTTATGCCAAGACACTAGTTTGTCCCATGAGACCTACCGATTCATTTTGGAGCTATAATGGGCTCTACCCATCACTTACTAAGTCCAATTCATTAATCATATGAGAAGGTTGAATCATAACGTAAACATTCATATTAAAACCAGCATATGAAATGTTAATAAATTAACCAGAAACCATGAATGGTATAAAAATAAGACATCCAAAGTCAAACATATCACAAGACCTTGAATACCATATGAAATATTTGTTTAATAATAAATCAACTTCAAACAAGTTTAAAATTTATTAATTTATGCTGACATAGATGAAAAAAAAATTATTTGAGAGGGATATATCTTTCTATTTGGAAATACTTTAAAAGTAATGTAGTTATTAAAGAAAACATTTATTTTAAAAATATTCTTATAAACATATAAGGGATGTTTAAAAGGTATTATAATGGTGGATAATAACCTCACCCCTCATTTAAGTGATAAAATCATTATTACGTTAATTTGTCGAAAAGGTCATGAAGTACCTTGTTTGGAAAATGACAGAAAGATTCATTTCAAACCATTTTATAAAAAGTAAAAAAGGGTATAAATTACCTTAACCCATAGTATAGTAAATATTAAAAAGGTTTTGAAATAAATTTTTAAGAAACACATATGTGGATGATAAAGAGGTCTCAGTAGGCACTTATGTAAAAACATCCTTGGATAACAAAGAGATTGTAAAATTAACCCTTAACTTGTACTTTTCCTTCATCAAGGGTAGGTTAAGATCCTATATAATAGTTAAATCATTGTTATTAAATTATTCAATAACCACATACATAAATTTTATATCATATATGAAATTCTAATATTTCATTGATAAAAATATTTTAGCAGTATCATTGTTTCGGGTGTTAACTGATTCGTTTTCCTTTATAGGTTTTGTCAAATAAGTCATGTTTTTTTATTGAAATGATATATTTTATTCATATCCAAAAAGATATAATGTTATTAAATATTATTTTTAATAATCAAATGAAAATTATTCTTGAATGGTTACGATGGGGAATGAATCTCCTCGCGTTCGTGGAGTCGGTAATCCGTATGTACGCATGAACGGTACTTACATTTCATTTTTTATTTTAAAAAGAAATAAGACCAAATGATACATAGGTATATTATTATTCCAGTATTATATAATATTTTATATACATTACGTATGTTCATTAACACTATCTTTTATACATTCCATGTGTGGTATGAACGAGTCATATCACTTTGAGGGGGCGGTAGTCCGCACTTCCGCAAATGAAATTATCATATATACAAAACATAAAAAAGAATGAAGGTATGATATAAAAGGTAGTTACATAAGATTATAGATAAAATAAATATCATTAATATCATATATAATTATAGTTTTATCATAATTTCCCCTATAAGAGGTGGTAGTAGAAGATTGAACAATCATCGTTTCGTGAGGCAGTAGTTCACCGTCCACAAAAACATTATGTTTTATACCTATTTGATAGAGGTGTGTATACATGTAGTTAAAATAATTCTCATAAAAACAACCTATTTTATTGAGTATACTAGTGTTTTTATAAAATAAAGGTATAAGTAGAGTGTAGGGGTTTGGAGAAGTGAAATAAAAGAAAAGAACTTAAGAAGAGATGTTACCATTTAAATTCGTTAACTCCCGTTGGTTTGAACCAAAAGGCTTACTTGAAGTGAATTATACCTATGGTAAGGATTCTAACAGTAAGAGAGGGATGTATGGAGATTAATTGGGTAGATTTTTGGACGAGCCAAGGGGATTTATAGGTCTATGAAATGAGTTGGAGGTGGGGGCTTTGTATAAGGGGTAGGAGGGGCTCTTTTGGAATGTTTAAAAATATTAATTAATTATATAATTATATTGGTTTTATAAGAGTAAAAAACTCATTAATGTGGAAGATAATATGACTCATGTTCAAAATAAAATCATAAAATAAGTATTTGACATGTTTTGGATATTGTTATAATTTTTATAATCTAATTTAATTAAATCATTCTTCAATGAGGTAAACACTACATCATCATTGTGTCATAAATAATTTTATTTATTTTGTGTCTAATAATTATAAACATTATTCCATGATATAGGAAAACTTTTTATCTTTCAAATGAATATTTATAGTCCAATTTATAACTTTTATAACCCATTGTAAATATTTTTTACTGAAAGATATATGTTTATGTTATTTTTGTCTTTACTTTATATTAATTAATATAATTGTCATTACTACTCTCAAGTGGCTCCTTGGGGTCCTAAAATCGACACAAGGATTACAATGGTCTAAAATGTATCAAAAAATATTAATAAGGCACATTTAAGTGTAATTTAGTATTATTATAATAATATGTTTTACCCTTATTTACTAGATTTATCCTTTAACCATTGTAAATAAAATATTTATTGAAGTAAATATTCATAATGTCTAAAAATAAAAGTTATCTATTTTCAAAATTTGGACCTCATGATTCCAAATATGTAGTCTATTTTTCCAAATTCAAAACACAAAAGTGGAAGAAATTAATTTAAAATTAATTCCCGTTGTGAAAAAAAGCGTGATTTTAAGAAATAATAACTATTAAAAGATCGACACTTGTTTATGCTAGGTTTAAATGTGAAATTAATTCCAGTGAATTAAATTATATTAAATGATAAAAATATAATATAAGTAAAATTTAAAACCACTCAAATGTATAATTTATAACTATAAATTATTTCAATTAAAAAAGTTGTTTTTAATTAAAATTTAGTATTTTTCACTATTCAACAAAAATTTTATTTTATCAGAAAAGTACCAAAAATTCACTGTAAGATAATTTTGATACTTTGAATCCAAAAATGAAGTCCATTTTAAAAAATAAAAATTATAAAATTTTAAAAAGTGGTTATTACTATTCATAACGGCTAGTTTCATTGGTCGTGGTGTGTTAGAATATCGAAGTTGCGTACAACGCAAGATATTGCATTTTTCAAAGGGAAACGTACTGTGAAAGGTTGGGGTGTTACTTTGTTCCCTCATTCAAATAATTTCTTCCACAAAATTTCTAGAATACTACTACATAAAATGATTTGGGTGGTTCTTCATCATAAGTTTCTCGGGTTCCCGCGTTGCCTCTTCCATCTTATGATTTCTCCATAGAACTTTCACCAAATGAGTTGTCCAGTATCTAAATAATTGTTCTCTAGTATCAAGAACTCTGATAGGCTCTTTTCAAAAAGACTAATTGGGTTCCAGTTCTATTTCTTCATATGCGAGTACATGTGTTGGGTCATGCTTGTATTTTCTCAACAGTGATACGTGGAACACATCATGAACTCTATAGAGAATTGGCAACATTTCCAAACGATAAGCTACAACTCCAATTATTTCTAGAATTTTGAAAGGTCCGATGTACCTGGGACATAATTTTCCTTTATTAGAAAATCGTATAACACCCTTCCATGGAGATACCTTTACGAAAACATGATCTCATACTTGAAATTTAAAATCTTTCTTTCGGTTGTCGGCATAACTCTTTTGCCTACTTTGAGATGATTTGATGTGGGTTTTTATAACCTTCACCTTTTCCATTGTTTCCCCAACAAGTTCTGGGCCTAGGAGTTTTTTTACCAACATCTTCCCAACAATTTGGTGTACGACATCTCTTTCCAGATAATGCTTCATATGGTGCCTTCTGAATACTTGAATAGAAACTATTGTCATAGAAAATTTTTCCAGAGGTAAATATTGATCCCACATACCTTGAACGTCAAGTGAGCAAGATATCAACATGTCTTATAATGTTATAATAGTGTTTTTTTATTGTCCATCAATTTGAGGGTGGTAGGCAGTGGTCAAACAAAGTTCAATATCCAAGGAAATCTAAAAACTTTTCAAGAATCATAATGTAAAATGGGGATCATGATCAGAAACAATATATAGGGGGTACTCCATGAAGTCATAAAACGTCATTAATATATAGTATTGTAAGACGTTCAAGTTGTTAATATTATCTTATAGCATGAAAATGAGCGGACTTGGTAAGATGATCAATAATGACCCATATTGCATCATTCCATCTAACAGTCTTTAGTAGAACCATGATAAATTCCATCATAATATCATCCCATTTATACTCATGTATGGGGATAGGTTGCATGAATCCTTTAGGATGTTGACTTCAATATTTCATTTATTTACTAACCATACATCTTGAAACATAATTAGCAATCTCACTCTTAATGTTGTCCCACAAAAAATCTTCCTTCAAATCTCTTCACATATTAGTGCTACTGGTTTGTATAGAGAAAGTGGAGCTATGAGCATCATCCAACAATTCCCTTTTAGATCAGGCATGTCAGGAACACAAAGTCCCTTCCCAAATTTCAAAATCCCATCTTCGTATACGAAGTCGATTAATCTCCCATCATTCACAAATTTATTTTTCTTTTGAAACTCATCATAATCAGTCTGATAACTTTTTATCTATTCTATTAAAGTTGGCTTAGAAACCATTTGAAAAAGTATTAATGTTTTATCTTCCATGATTATTCCCATATCCATCATTACTAGATCCATGAACATATGACCCCTTTTAACTCTCATATTTTTCAAAACTCCATGATCCTTTCTGATCAAATCATCTTCTACCTTATTTTCTTTTCTTGGGTGGTAGTTTATGGTGAAATCATAATCCTTGAGTAGTACGAGCCATCTCTTTTGCCTCATGTTGAGTTCTTATTGTGAGAAAATATACTTCAAACTCTTGTGATCTGTATAAATCTCACATTTTTCACCCTAGAGATAGTTTCTCCATATCTTCAAAGAGAATATTACAACTGTTAACTCAAGATAATGAGTGGGATAGTTTTGTTCATGAATTTTTAGCTGTCTTGATGCATAGGCAATAACCATTTCATTCTGTATAAGGACACAACCAAGTCCTCTCTTTGATGTATCACTATAAACAACAAACACATCATTCCCCGATGGTAGAGTCAATATATGTGCATTAACTAATCTTATATTCAGTTCTCTAAAAAATTCTTCACGCTCTTTTATCCAAAAAATTTATCCCCTTTAAGTGTGACCTTGGATAATGGGTTATCCAACCGGGAAAAATTCTAGAAGAATCGCCGATAATAACCTACTATACCAATAAAATGCATACTTAAATTATACTTTTCGGTGCTGGCCATTCTTGGATTGCCTTGGTCATTGAAGGATCAATAGAGATTCTGTCCATAGAGATAATATGACCAAGAAATGAAATCTCTTGAAGATGGAATTCACACTTGTGGAGCTTCCCATATGGATCATTTCTTCTAAGAATATTTTGAATATAGTGAAAATGATTTTCATGATCTTCGTAGATTTTTGAGTATACCAAGATATCATCAATAAATACCACTACATAGTCATCGAGATATTCCTTGAAAACTCTATTCATTAGATCCATGAAGACAGAGGGAGAATTAGTCATTCTGAAATGAATTATTATAAACTCGTAATGCCCATACCTGGTTCATAATGATATCTTTGGAATGTATTCCTTCATTACACTAAACTAATGATATCCAAATGGAAGGTCAATATTGGAAAAATTTTGGGCTTCCTAATGTTGATCAAATAAATAATCAATGTGAGGTAGGGGATACTTGTTCTTTATTGTTATAGCATTGATCTCTATATAGTCAATGCACAACCATATAGATACATCATTCTTCTTATAAAAAAGAATAGGGGATCCCGATAGAGAAACACTAGGGAGAATAAATCCTTTATTAGTAAACCCCTCTAGATTTTTCATTAGCTCCACTAATTCCACAGTGGCCATTCTATAAGTGGTCTTCGATATGGGCCTTGAACCAGGAATTAAATCAGTATAAAACTCAATTTCTCATTCTGTAGGATGTCCAGGTAAATACTTTGGAAGTACATAAACATATTCTTGTACAATTGGTACATACACTATTTTAACATTCATTTCCTCACCCATAGTTATTTCACTATCTTCTTCCCCAAAAACTGAATTTAGTAGTGCTATAGGGGGTTGATCTAGATAAGAATTAGATGGGGAGATATCTTCTCTAAAGATAAGGTATTCCATATCATCATAAAAAATTGTAACCTCATTCTTCTTACAATAAATTTTCGCATCAGGGTCTGAAAGCCAATCCATACTGAGGATTATATCAAATTAAAAAATGGTTATGATAATGAGATCAGTGAATAAAGAACAGTTATATGACCTAATGGGGACATATTCAAGAAACATTGTTGCAATGATACTTCCCTTAGGAATTTTGACTAATAAATCCCTTGTTAAATAAAATAGGAAATATCTGATTTTCTTAGCAAACTGGGAAGATATGAAACAATGTGATGATCCAGAATCAAATAAACCATTGGATAAACTTGAGGAAACCATTAAATTACATTCCACCACGTCATTCATAGCTTCAACCTCTTCAGTAGTGATTGAATAAGCTTAGAATTTCTCCCTTGGCCTTTTCTATGGTATGTTTCCTTGACGCTTAGGACATTAATTTTCATAATTCTCCTTTTCTTTACAATTTTAGCATTCAACATTGAAAAACTCTTTACTTCCCTTGAAATCATGAGCATGGAGGCCTTTTTCATCACAATTGTAACAGAATCCCATCCTTTTCAGAAAATTACTGGGGTGTTTCTTCCCACATTTACTATAGGATGGATATTAAAATTTTTTCTTCTTCCTCTTATTTCCATTTCATGAGTGTTCATCATATCTCTTTTTCTATTCCTTTTCTTTAAAGTCGTAAGACTTAGAGAATTCCTTTTCTACCTTGATAGCACATGAGAAAATATCTTTGTATGATATGAATAATTTTGAGACTAATGATCGACGTAGAAATGGTTTTAACCCATCAAAGAATCAATCTATCTTACTCTTTGGGTTATGTTTATAATTTGTTACATGCCTTTCTAACCTTGTTTAGTTACCTTATACTTTGTGACATTCTCATCCTCCTTTTGCCTCAGACTCAGAAATTGTCTTTCCATATTTTCTCGATGGTCACAAGGAAATTACTTTTCTAATAAAATATCTGCATACTCCCTATATTTTATATTTGATACTTATTCATCTTCTTTTGTGTTTTCAATTAATGACCACCATAGATCTGCATCTCCTGTGAGGTGATAAACTGCCATAACAACCTTTTCTCTTTCTCTACTCTCCAAAGAATGAAATATTTTCTCTAAGGAACATATCCATTGCTCATCTAAAAATGGATTTATAGTCCCATTGAATGTTGGTGGTTGTTGCCTCATAAATCAGCCTATTATTGATGCTCTGCATTGTGGATCAGGGTGCTCCATGTGGGTATGTTTATTATTCATAACCCTAGTGAGTTGTCCCAATATGGTGATATACTGATCAACACCACTTGAATCACTAGCTCCACTATAATTATCTTGATTAGGAGGGAAATCACTATAGGTATTACATTCGTTGATATAGTTCCCATTCCTTCCATTAGGTGCTATTTCTAAACAATGTCATCCAGTAGATTAGTTTATGAATCACAATACATAATTCCAAACTTATAAAACACATAAAATAAATTGAATTGCTTATGGATATAATTCATAATCATAAAAATGTTTTTTTGAGGAGGTATATACTCATAAATCCTTTATAGTGGTTTGTAACGAAAATTTGAATTATCCTAAGCATATCTCCTGGGAGTGTCATTACAAAGAGTGCGGTAAGACCCATTGTCGTGTACCAGGTTACCACGGGTCAAGCACAAAACTCTTTGTTAGAGTTTTCACTACTAGGTACATCTGTATCGGAGCCACCTCTACCTGGTCATATACATAAATGGATGTATTGGTTGTAAAATACAAAAAATCTCTAGATTACCAAAATTCTAGGAAGTTCTTCTATACTAATCCTAAAATCCTATCATAAGGTAATTTTCTTAAACCAGAGTTTATCTAAATCTAGTTTCCAATATTGGTACTAAATATCCTCTAATACCAACTATAACGCCCCAACCCCAGTTACCCAGAGTCACTGCATTATTACATAACATTGACATGAAAAAGGAATCATTTCCCAAGAGACCAATTGGTTTAGTATCCTTGGAAGTACTAGATACAACCATAGGTTTTCCATTAAATCATGAGATAAAGAAACAAAAACATTTTTCCCCTTTGATCAAACTTATATCCCTTAACCAATCCCTACCGGTCAACCATAAAACATTTATTCACATCTTGGGAAAAATAAAACATAGAAAGGGGTGAGCTCAAAGGCTCAGTAAGGATAAAAATATAACAGAAACATCATAAAGAAGCACAAACAATTAAGGCACTCTATAAAAATAAAACAAAATCATTTTAAACATAAACCTCAAAATTATATGAAAAAGATTAATCAAATAATCCATTTACTTATTCACAAGGATATTTAACAAGTTTAATAATCACATGTAGTATCAATATATAATTTTATAATGATGGAATGCGTAATGTCGGACATCAAAACAACATAGTCAAGGCCTCATGCAATTACTAAAAATAATATTTTTCAAGGCCATGTTCCAAGACACTAGTGTGTCTCGTGAGACCTACCACTAAATTGAGGAGTTATAGCAGGCTCTACATGTCACTTACTATTTCCAATTCATTCCTTATATGAAAAGGTTGAAACTTAACATAAAAATTCATATTAAAAATAACATAAAAAATGTTAATAAATTAACCATAAGCTATGAATGGTATAAAAATAACACATACAAAGTCAAACATAACAAAAAACCTTCAATAAAATATGGAATATTTGTTTCATAATAAATCAACTTCAAACCAGTGTAAAATATATTAAAGGAAGTTGACATAGATAAAATCAAAAATTATTTTAGAGGAATATCTCTTTCTATTATGAATTCATTTAAAAATATTATAATTATAAAAGAAAAAATTTTATTTTGAAAATATTCTTATAATATTTTTTGGGAAGCTTTAAAGGTGTTATAATGGTGGAGAATAACCACACCCACCATATAAGTTAATAAAACATTCTTACCACAACTTGTCAAAAAATTCATCAAGTACCTTGTTTGGAAAATGACAGAAATAATCCTTTCAAACCATTTTATAAAAATCTAGAGAAGGGTATAAATGAATTTAATCCATAGTCTATTAAATATTAAAAATGTTTTGAAATAAATTTTTAATAATCACTGATGTGGATGATAAATAGGTCCCAATAGACACTTATGTAAAAACAACCTCAGATAATAAATAGATTGTGAAATTAACCCTTACCTTGTACTTTTCCTTGGTCGAGGGTATGTTAACAAATTTTATAATAGTTAAATTATTATTATTAAATTATACAAAAACCATATAAACTAATATGATATCATATATGATATTATAATATTGCTTTGTTAATAATATTTTTGTAGTATCATTGTTTCGGGTGTTAATTGATTCGTTTTCCTTTATATGTTTTCTTACACAGGTCATGTTTGTTATGGATAATATGTATTATTTCATATCCAGAATTATATAATGTACATAAATTTTATTTTTAATAATTTAATGAAATTATTCTTGAATGGTTATGATGGGGAATGAATCTCATCCTCTTCCTGGAGATGGTAATCCGTACGTACGCACGAACGCTACTTCCATTCCATTTTTTTATTCTAAAATGAAATAAGACCAAATGATACATAGTTATATTTTTTCCATTATAATATAACATTTTATATATGTTAGGTAAGTTCAATAACAACATACTTTATACGTTCCATGTATGGTATGAACAAGTCATATCATTTTGAGGGGGTGGTAGTCCACACTTCTTCAAATGAAATTATCGTATATATACAACATGAAAAGAATAAAGGTATGCTATAAAAAATAATTACAGAAGATTATAGATACAATAATTATCATTAATATCATATATAATTACAGTGCCATCATAATGTACACCATAAGAGATCATTGTAAAAGATTGAATAATCATCGTTTCGCGAGGCAGTAGTTTGCAGTCCAGAGAAAGATTATGTTCCATATCCATTAGATGGGGGTGTGTGTAAGTGTAGTTAAAATACATCTCATAAAAACAACCTAGTATATTTATGATACTGGTGTAGTTATAAAAGAAATGAACAAAGAGAGTTTAAGTGGTTGGATAAGTAAAATAAAATAAAAGAACTTAAGAGGATATGTTACCTTTAAATCGGGTAACTTCCTTTAGTTTGGACCAAAAGGCTTCCTTGAAGTGCCTTATGCATAAGGTAAGGATTATAAGTTGGAGAGAGGGATATAGGGAGATTAATTGGGCAATGTTGGGATGATACAAAGGGATTTTGAGGGGTGATAAATGGGTTATAGTTGGGGGATTTCTATAAGGGGGGAGAGCTCTTTAGGAATGTTTGAAAATATTATTTTATTATATAATTATTTTTAGTTTCTAAAGATACCAAACTCTTGAAATTAAAAGATAAGATAAATCCATTTAGAAATAAAATCATCCAATAAGAATTGAATAGGTTTTGGATATTTTTTTTATGTTTTATAATCTCATTTATTTATATCATTCTCTAATGAGGTAAACACTACATCATTATTATGTAAAAAATAATTTTATTTATTCGATGTCTAAAATTTATAAAAAAATACCATGATCTAGGAAATTGTTTTAAATTTCAAATGAATATTTATAGTCTAAATGATATCTTATATAACTCCTTTTCAAAATTGTTTTACTAAAAGATATATGTTTTTTTCATTTTTGTCTTTACAATAAATTAATTAATATAACGTGTCATTATCACCCTCAAGTGGCTCCATGGGATCCCAAAACAGACCCAAGGATGCCCATGGTCAGATATGTATCAACCAACAAGAATATGACAAATGTTAGAATAATTTAATATTATAATAATAATATTTTATTACCCTTATTTACCAGATTTACCCTTTATCTGTGGTAAATAAAATATTTACTGAAGTAAATAATCAGAATGTCTAAAAATAAAAGTTAAATATTTACAAAATTTGGACCTCCTGATTCCAAATATAGAATCAATTTTTCCAAATTAAAAACACAGAAGTGGCATAAATTAATTTAAAAATAATTCATGTTGTTAAAACAAAAAGTGAGTTTTTGGGAAATAATACCTATCAAAATATTGACACTTGTTTATGCCCAGTTTAAATGTGAAATTACATAAAATGAATAAATTATATTAATTGATAAAAAAATAATCTAATAATACTTTAAAACCACACAAATTTATAGTTTATCACAATAAATTATTTTGATTAAAAAAGTTATTTTTACATGAAATTTAGTATTTTTCACTATTCATCAAAAATTGAATGTTTTTAGACATGTACTAAAAATTCACCATAATATAATTTTGATATTCTAAATCCAGAAATGAAGTCCATTTCAAAAAATAAAATTTATAAAATTTCAAAAAGTGGGTATTACGATTTATAATGGCTAGTTTGATTGGTTGTGGTGTGTTAGAATATCGAAGTTGCATACAACGAAAGCTATTACATTATTCAAAGGGAACCATACCATGGAAGCTTGGGGTGTTATAGAAGAACTAGTAGATATCTGAGTTCCCAATCATACACTTTTCAAATTATGATTTCATGTGATTGGAAAATTCATCGACTGATTTGTTCCTTCTTCCACATAAAATTATATCATCCACATATATTAATACAATGAACTGATCATTCTGGGAAATTTTCTCATAGAGGCTGTGATCCAATAATCCTCTTTTTAATTCAGACTTCCTTAAATAAGAATCCAATCTAGAGTATCATGCCCTTGGTTCTTATTTCATGCCATATCGTTCTTTATTTAGTTGGTGAACATTTGTTTCATGAGTACCAAGAAGAAAACCCACTGGTTGTTCAATGTAGACTTCTTCTTCCAAAACACCATTCAAGAATGATGTATTGATATCCATTTGATATACTTTATATCCTTGTTGGATTTCCATGGAATGAAAAAGATTGATTGAATCTAGTCTAGCAACTAGAAAAAAAGTTTCTTCAATATCGACACCTTCAGTATGGGAATATCCTTTACATACCAGTCATGCCTTGTTTCTGATAACACTTCCATGCTCAACAAACTTTTCTTTAAAATCCTCTTTGTACCAATCAAATTTTGAACTTAGGGTCACATGACTAGATCCCATGTCCGATTATATTCAATCTAATCTAACTATTCATTCATGGATTTCACCCATGATTCATCCTTTTCAACTTCTTCAAATAACGATTGTTCCAACACAGATAAGAATGCATATTGTGTGTTATTATTCTTTCTCATTGTTTGTGTGGGTGAAATCCTGTCCCCAATTATGTTAGATGGATCAATCTTAGCTCTTTGATTTCTCTTGTGAGGTTTAGTCGAATTCTCTCCAGCTATGGTTTCAAATTTATATTTTTCTTCTGAGTCAACATCACGATGTGACTCCTGAGAATTTTTTACACCTTCCTCTATTTTTATATTTTCATTTTCTCCATGTTAAAATTCTTCCTCTTCTTCTATATCTTCTGTGTAATAATTCCTTGAACCATTCAGGGTTTTTTATTCAATGATATTAACATCAATGATTTCTACAATACTTCCAAATCTATTATAGAAAGACTTATAAGAATTTTTTTCATTTGATATCCAAGGAATATTCCTTCATCTCAATTGTCATCATACATCCCTTGATTCCCATCTTTATTTCAAATGAAACATTAAATTCAAATTGCATGAAAGTATTTCAGTGAATGATTCCTTCCATTCTATAATTCATATGGTGTCTTCATTTACCCCATATAAAGCCCCATTTGATTATGAATGTGTACTATGGCTTCAACAACTTATTTCCCGTAATGGCGAGAGATACGACTCTCAATCAATATAGTCCTGGCCATGTTGTTGACCAATGGATTCCAGAACTGAATAACTCTATTTTTCTGTGGAGATCTCACAACTGCTACATCATTTCGTATATCATGTTTTTCCAAGTAATTCTCAAATTCAATGGATATGTATTCCCAACCATTTCCACATCGCAAGACTTTGATTAACCATCCAGTATCATTCTCGGCAATTCGGTAATGAGTTTTCATTCGATCAAGTACTCCCCAATTTCTATGGATAACCATTACAAAATACATTCTAATATAATCATCATTGAAAAGGATGAAGTACCTCTCTCCATGATTTCTAGTAACGTTTATCGGGCCACATACGTCTATATGGATGATATCAAAAATGTGTGAGGCCCTTTTATTCTTTGGCCAATATGAACTTAAGAATAGCTTCCCAAGTATGAAATCATCCCATGTATTTTCCAAATAACTTTTTAGAATGGGGATAACCATGAATATATTCATCTTAGATATCTTTTCTAGGTCTTGTTGGTTAATGTTCCCCAACCTTCAATGCCACAGGTTGATTCCTTCTTCAACAGATAGATAGCAAGAGTTCTCTTTACTACCAACCTAATATAATGTTCCATCAATTCGGTAGCCTTTCATGAGACAATTCCCTATTCTTACCTTTATAAGTCATCCTTTTTTATTCAAATTTACTATGATCCACGAGTCACAGAGTTGAATCACACTAAGAAGATTGTGAGGTAGACTGTCCACATAAATAAATTCAGTCTTCTTCAGCTCTCTAATGGACAGTGCAATTTTCCACTACTGTTAATCTTCAAAGAACCATCACTACCAACCTCACATTTCCATCAAAATTCTTCTGAATGTTCTTTAAAAGGACTTCATTTCATGTCATATGGGGTGAGAATCCACTATCAAAAATCTAGTTGTTGTTGCTTATTGTTTCTTTGAGAGATACTTCTACATGATTGGATTTCTCAATTTTATTATTCGGTTTATATGTGATATTGGATTGAGCATATGACACTAATGTAATTACAATTCTTTCTTCCAGATAATCATATTATTTATACCCATTAACTTCTTCAAGAGGATAAAACCTGTTTGTGAGGACCACACTATCGGGATGGCGCTTATTGGCTCGTATCTAAGAGTTTTAACATTTTCTCCAATCATACATCTACCTGCAATACAAAACATTACAGACAATGTTGGAAAAGTTAATACAGTATACATAGGAACTATTTATTCTTTGAGACGTAGGATATGAAATCGGTCTTCTTTTTTGACTTCCCAGATCTTCCCCATTTCAATAGCTCCTTGCCTCTTCTCAATATGACATGGTATGGCCTAGATTTTCAAAAAACAGAAACTTCATGAGAGGAAATTTCCACTCACATATATTTCTCCTCATGCCTTCTTCCCTGAAAAAAAAGATGGTTTGCCTATCATTTTTAAAAGCTTGTGGATGATCTTCAGTTATTCTTTCAGTTTGGATTGAGTGTTTCTTTTTCAGTACTTCATACAACTTTTCTACATGTCCAACATTCATCTTGTATTTCTTTTGGCCCACCTTACACTTAATAGTTGATGTCTCAGCTTTACAAATGATTCCAATGTTTTCCATGCATGTTGGTCTTTGATCAGTTAATATTTTTTTAACCCCATATAAACCACACTTGTCTCTTAAAAATAATTCTTCACCTGAGAATCTTATAAAATGAATTTTTTCCTTCCATATTTTGTGGCTGATTGACACTAAAGTTTACTCTTAAGGGTAAAACATTCTTCCTCAAGACCCTCAAAAGTCCTGGACTTCTCTTCCAGTCTGGACATAAGGTCATTGATGACTTTTTCTTATTCTTCAATTCTATGCTTCAATTCCACCACATCAACTATGATTTCAAGGATTGAAGACTGAACTCTTACTAGTTATTAAACTCATTCAATTTCATCTTCAATCTCATCAATATATTCTGATGATTCTTCCACCATTGCTTTCAACTTATTTCATCTCTTACATTTATTATCAAGATTTTCAAATGCATCCTTAATTTTCAACTTTGGATCACCATTAGGAGTCACCTAATTATATCAGTCTTTATCAATTGAACATTCTGACTTTTCAGTAGTAGCCATCATAGAAGCATGGTTTCAAGTTATCAATTTATGGTTCTTCTTCTTCACAAAGTTCAATATCATCATCTTGCTCTTCACATAGAAAACCATTCTTCTTTGATTTATTTTCAGATTTGATGTCTCCATTTTTGAATAATCTTTTCTGAGGATTCTCAATGTCTTCCACTTCACTCTTTTCATCATCGAACATTCTTTCGCACTGAGAGGAAATGTTCCCAACTCTTCCACAATGATAACATGCCAGAGGTAACATCCCTTTAAATTTACCTTTTCATTTCTTAAGATTCTTGGAAATGAGAGAAATAATTTATTTTTCCTCATCATTTTAACCACCACTATCTTTTCAAAATTTCAATTTCTCCATGGATATGAACTCCATTTCCTTGATAACAAAAGTTATAGCATAATCTAGTTTGATTCTCATCTCATATGCCACAAGACTACTTAACAGATCATCCCGAGATAGTTTAGATAGATATCATTCTTCATGTACTGACACCATTGCATTATACATAGGAAAAATACTTCTCAATATTTTCATTATGAAATCAATATCTTTGATTTCCTCCCCAAGACCTCAAATTTCTCCCACTACTTTATTAATTATATTGAAGAATAAATCTTTATTCTCATCCGGATGCATATTTATATTGTAGAACCTATTGTGAACGACGTGAATTTTTGCTTCCATCACTTTGCTATCTCCATCATAAATGTTTTCAAGTTTATCCCACATAGAGTTTTCTGAGGTGAAACTCATTACCTTTATATAGATCTGACCTGAGAGAGCCCCAAGGAGAGCATTCTGAGCTTTAACATCCGCATCATGAACTTTCCTGTCTATATCAGTCAAAGAAAGACATATTGGATCAGTAACTTGTATTCCTCGCACATTAGCAAAATGGACTTCTATTCCAAGGGATCATAGATGAGATAACATTATATTCTTAAAAATATGGAATTTAATTCCCTCAAAGAGATGGATTCCCATTGCATTGGATGAATTCTCCATGATGGAAAATAAAAGATCTATCACCAGTAATATTTATCCTCCCTTTCATACCACTTGTAGGACCTCAGAGCACCCTGAGATGGGAGGGGTGAATTAGGTTGTCAAAATTTTATTTTAAAAAATGGATCTTATTCTCAAATTGGTAGGAATTCAATAAAACTGTGCGATTGATGAGAACAAAAAGGAAAAAATCACATGCATGAATACCACACAAATATTTAACTTTGTTCACAACTAAGGCATACATCCAAGGAGCATACACCGACAATTTTTCAGTCGTACCTAAATCCACTAATCTTCACTAGTTTTTTGGATTACAATGTATGGTCATAATCACTCTCTTCCAGGAATAATGCCTTTATAATGGTTCAGGGAAAGCTCACTATGTCCCTTGGATCACTTCCGTTGATACCCCTAGATAACTGCCTTGTGAAAAGTCTAACTTAGTTTATTGACATGAAGGTCTCTTCAAAAGATTTTCATTGAAGTATTTATCTTGATTTAGCATGAGACACTGCTTTCATCAAATTCCTAAATTGAGGCACTTGAAAACACAGAACCAGGGAACCAGATATTAAAAACATGTATGCAGCTTACACTTAAAATTGCACTCAACAACAACATTGTGCACGCAAGACATTAATTTTGCGTTCAAGATTATTCTATGCGTGCAATATCCAATAATATAACACAAGTTCTTATTTTTGGGTGTAGAAATCTTTCACACAACTACAACCTTTCCGCGTAACTTTACCTTTCACGTGAAACTACAAATTTTATGTGAAACTTCACCTTTTACCTATAAGTACAACTTTTACGCACAACTTTAACTTCTCCGCACAACTTTAACTTTTCCCCACTACATCAATTTTTCCATGCAACCGTCTTTTCATGCAACTATAAATTTTCCCCACTACAGATTTTTCCCGCATTGCTTTTTACGTAGGAACCATTTTCCACGCACATCTCCAGATTTTTCGCGCAACTCATGCCTTTTCCATATTTCAGTAATCTGATCCCGAAAACTTTTTTTTTTGAAAAATCTATCATGATTTCTCTATTACATGAAAAATGAATTTAGAAAACATTATATGTTTTTCACAAACCTTCATCTTGCAATAACACATGTCTCTATTTTTCGATTTTCAAGCCCAAAAAATGGAAGGAACTGGAAAATGGTGCGACCTTCAATACTATTTCCCACTTGAACAACATAATTTTTTTACTGAATAACATTCTGAACATCCAATGAAGACTGAAAAAAATTCAAACCATACTCCATTACCTACATAGAACGGTCATGGTTCAATCATCTATGATTATCATCATACCTCTTTTGTTGACTCTGAGAATCTTTGATGTGATGCTGGATTGAATTAACCTTATCCACCATTTCTTCAATCATTTTAGGAACTAGAAGTTTTCATTCCCCAAAATCATTCAATATTGGCTGTGTTCTAAACCTCTACCCATAAAGGGCTTTATAGGGATCCATTTGGCTACCTGAGTGGAAACTATTGTTGTTAGAGAACTCCACCAAAGGTAGATGTTGGTCCTATCTTCCTTCAAAGTCCATTGTGAAATCTCTCAACATTTCCTCATGTTTTTGTATAGTCCACTCATAATCAACATTATTTTTATTGAGATAAGCCATATTGAAGTTCATCATAGTGTTTACATCATGCTGCAGACTTTTACAAAACATATAGGTGAATCTTGGATCTTGATCAGACATAATTGATATTGGTACTCTGTGAAACCTTACCACTTATATGATGTATATCCCTTACAGTTTAAATAGTGATAAATCCTATCACATCATGATGAAGTGTGAAGTATTTGTAAGGAGATCCAAAACAACCCATATGGAATTGTTTCCCTTGGATGTATTTGGAAGTTCGGCGACAAAGTTCATGGTGATGTTTTTCCATTTCCTTGTTGGTATGGGTAATAGTTGCATCATCCCCTTAGGATTCTTCATTTGATCGTAGAATTTCTAACATAGTAGGAACTATGATGTATAATAAAAAATATCTATCTTCATTTTCACCCACCAATATGGCTCTTGGAGATCTTTTTACGTCTTTTTTATATCCTGGGTGAATGGAGAAATTCGAACAATGTGGATCATCCAATAGTTCCTTCATTAAATTAGTATTTGATGGAATTCATTGTCCTAAGCCAAATTTAATAATTCTTTATTCATTAATATTAAACTCTATGGATTTCACTTTTCTTATTGTTTCCACTTTCTTCTGAATTCCCATATCATCTTTTTGATCATCCTTTAACCTTTCCAAAAGAGATGGTAGAGAAATACTTTTTGAATGGATTGATGATAATACTTTGTTTATGATTCCCATGTACATATTCTTCCAATCTAAGAAGATAAGATTGTTCTCAATTCTCATTGATGATATAATTTTCGAATCCTTTCTACTTATATCATCCTCCATATTATTCACTTTCTTTGGATGGGAGTGGACTTAGTAGTCACAATCCTTGATGAGCTCTAACCATATTCATTGGTGCATATTCAGATATTTATATGTTAATATATATTTATAACTTGTGTGATTTGTATATATTTCTCACCTCTTCCCAAATAGATAATACTCCCAAATTATCAAAGTGAAGATCACCACTACTAACTCCAAATCATGTATGGGGGTAGTTTTTCTCATGAATTTTCACATCCTTAAGGCATAGGAAATGACATTTTCATTTTACCTCAATAAAAATTCCAATACCTTCATTGAAGAATCACTTAAGATTATGAAAATCTTCTCACTTGTGGGTACTGTGAGCATTTGGGTATTGATAAGCCTCCTCTTCAACTCTATGAAGCTTTCTTCACAATCATCAATACAAGAAAACTTGACTCCCTTCTAAGTTATCATGGTAATAGGGTTTTAAAATCATGATAAATTTCTCACAAATCATCAATAATATCCCGATATCCTATGATACTATTAATATCTATCACAGATGTTGGCCTCGACCATCCCTTAATTGTTTTTGTCTTCAATGTATCCATATATATCCCATTTCATTTGATGATGTGACCCAATAATGATAATAATTTCATCCAAAACTCACACTTTCTATACTTTTCAGAGAGCTTATCCTTTCGCAAGGTCTTTAGCAAAGTGATCAGATACTCCTCATGCTCTTTTAGGGTTTTGGAGTATATCAGAATATTATTTATAAATACTACCAATTTTTTAGGTATTCTCTAAAGACTATATTCATCAATACTATAAATATTTCTATCTAATTAGTGGGTAATACTGGAATCATTATGAAAAAATAATGCTCATACCTTGTAAGAAAAGTAGTCTTGGGGATATCCTCCTTCACCATTTATTTTTTATATCCCGACCGTAGATCCACATTGGAGAAGTATTTTTCTAGACATAATTGATCAAACAAGTAATCAATTTTTGGAAAATGAAAATTTTCATTTATCATGATTTTCTTGAGCTCATGATAGTCAATGCACAGTCGCATTGGACCATATTTCTTTCGGATTAATAAGACTAGGGAATCTTATGGTGAAACACTTGGGCGTATAAACCCTTTATCTGAATTCTCATGTAGTTTTTTTGTTAGTTACTAATTATCCACAACAAACATTATAAAAGGAGTCTTTTATATTGGTAATTCCATAGGTATAAGTTAAATATAAAAATTAACCTCCCTACATGGAAGAAGATGAGGAAACTCCTCGAAAAAAACATAAGTGAATTACCTCAAAAAATGAATGTCTTCAAGAATGCTTAATTCTATATAATCAACAATTTGATCTTGATACAATTGATCAAAGGGTAATAATCTCCATTATTGAAATGACCGTGCTAAATAAGATTCTTCGTCGTCCTTGCACTTGTATAGAATTATGGGTTAATTCTCCAAATGGAGAGTGATTCCCCACTTGTGAATTTTTTATGCCCTATATAGGGAAATCCAATACATACCCATAATTGCATCAAATTACACAAAGTGAATTATGATAAGGTTCTCTAGGAAGTTAAATAAACAAATTGTGATTGGGGAGGAGTTATATACATGGGATGAAATAATTTCCCCATTTTCTGTTTTCATCGACATATCTACTTACATTATTTGTGGTGGTCTTTGAGATATTATTCTAAACTTTATTGATACAAAGGAATGTGTAGAGCTGAATAAAATAGTGTGTTCGCAAGTTTTGAATGAAGATATATTGTAACATTCCCCACTTTTTTTCGAGATCCTTGTCAGTGGTGGTGTTGGAAAAAGCTCATCTTAACTTCCTTGGAGGTTGTTGATTGCCTCCGAAAACACTTGGCTCAGTGCGCAAGTTTGAAAATTTATCTAATTTCTTACTATTGAGGCACTAAACAACGCGTTGAGGGTCGATCAGAGCATTAATTTACTCTACCACATTCAGGGGTTTCTCTAGTCCAAAATCATTGTCTAGGCTCCCTTCTCTTCCACACCTAAAGCATTTCCTTTTTACCCTTAGGCAATTTCTGTGGTGCTATTTTTTTCCAATTGACAAGTGGTGTGTAGAAATTTCATTAAACCATTGGATTTATCCATCAGACCACCGAAATTAAAATACAAATTTTTTGTCTTATTCCCATGATACCTTGTGACTCATCGATATCTATATCTACTTTGATGGAATATCAAACAACTTCCTCATACCTATCAACGTTATGGATTTCCTGTGATTTTTAGAGACAAGGCATTAGACCACTAATGAAATAGTCGACCTTGAATTCATGGGTAACCATAAAATTAGAGGAATATCATAGAAGTAATGTGATATTTTATTCTTAAGTCCCCATAAATTCATTATCCTTTTTCATGAGTGTAAGGAAATATCATTCTATTTTAAGATGAAGGGTGGGAGGAAAATATTTATCAAATTTTTTTTGGAATTCCTTCCTATCAATTGATTGGATATCTTCCCTATGATTAGTATTATTGATAAATGTTTACCACTGATTATATTAACCCTTTAGAACATTTAAGTATTGAGAAGATATTTACCATGGAATTTATCAACTGCTCTATGATCAATGGATTAGACGATCCATTGAATATAGGAGGCTATTATTGCATGAAGCCCGAGACTACAGGTTTCTCTCCCTTTGGGAGGGGGGGGGGGTTGTGTGCTCCTCCTAGACTTGGTATATTTTTATTACATGAGTTAACTAAGAGAGTATCATGAAAATGGATGTGACTACCACTCCTATCAGGTTTGGAATGTTATTGGGGCCATCCTCACACTCCCCTTCGTATTGAGTATTAGTATGATTCCACCTATTTCTGGACATTGACTTGAATAAAAGAAAATTTATATATGAGTATCTTAAAAAATTAAACACATAAATGGGTATTCCAATTACATTAAAGGGATAATACACATTTATCTACATAACATATGAGTTTCTAGGCTTTAGTGTATATTTTCGATGATATAATTCTTATCATATATTTATATTGGAATATTTTCCATTAATAATGTGTTTTTCTTAGATTATGAATTTACCAAATAATATCCCATAGGAGTGTCAAACCAGGTGCACAATAAGGCCCATTTTTCTATACCATTTACCCTAAGTCAGACCCGAAACACCTTGTTAGAGTTTTTACTTGTAGGTACATCTATCCCTGAACCACATCCACTTATAGTATCTCAATAGGGATGTATTTTATTAATAAAACATTTTATATATACTCAAAAAAATTTATAGATGTTTTCAAAAATGTGGTTTTATCCCCAAGGGTTTCCACTAAGGTTTTTTAATCCTAATCCAAAAACCATGAAACACATCCTCTGATATCTACTATAAAAAACCTTATCATTGTATCATTTTTAAACTTGAATTATTACATAAATTTTTACTTGATACAAAAAAGAAGATCTAGAGGTATACTGCCCTTGGGAAGTTAGGTACATTACATAACAAATTTAAACATGAATACAAACAACTTTATTGAAAACTTATTTAACATGACCAAAATCTTCTTTGTACTTAACACTACATGGGATAACCAGAGGACATACATAATAAAAGGGGGAGCTATACAACCCTATAAGGGAATAAACATGACGTAAAATATGGACAATAATACATGTTTGACAAGGAATATCAATGAGGTGTAAAGGAACCTGAATAATAAGGCATGATATAACACAATAATCAGAGCATGGAAAATGTGGAAAAAGAAAAAACACTACATCATAAATAGATGAAGGATAAATCCTCCAAGAACCCATGGTGGAAAATTTTTCATTAAGGAATATGGTAAATCCCATGTCCCAACATGACATATCATGATACTAACCATTACCCAATTTATTGGAGCGCAATTAGGGCACACCCATCATAATCAATTCATTATCATGTTTAAGTGTACCACATAGATCATATAACATGGTTTCATTCAACATAATAATTTACTCCGTGATATAATAATATGGAATACAAACATGTAACCCCCCAATAAATAATTATATGTTCATGTAGGTGAATACCTTTGATTTATAAAGGGGCATGATATTCATTACACTTTTATTTTGGATTGGAAAATCATGGTTCTATTTCGGAAGCATAACAACACAATTAAGAAATTCAAAAAATGGATTTATGAGAGAAAAAGGGGGTATATCATCATTTATACAAAAACATGGATAGTAATATTGGTATTTAATAAACTACAATAACATATTCAAATGGAATTTAGAATATATAACATAAATGGAATGATAGATAAAATAGGTATGTGGAAAAGTCCTTATAATATTTATGTATGGTAAATGGTATATATAAAAGTTTATAGAAGTATTAAATTATTTTCAATGGGGATCTTATAAATTATAAATCGTAAAAGGCATATCATTAATGAAGTTCTTGATAAAAAGTAGGGGAGAGAGAATCCCCTACAGAATTTTGTCACAGTAACGACATAGGTAAGACTCCAAATGAATGGGGTTAAATGATACCTCTTAAAGATAACATAAATTGGAAAGTAATTTAAATATTATAAATGAATTAGAATATATGAAATTGAAATTAAAAGAACTAATCTCAAAGAAGGCGCTTGAGTTCAAAAGAGAGGAGAGAAATCCCTTACATAATTTTGGCATAGTAATGACTTATGTAAGGGTCAAAATTAGGGGGGATACATGATCCCTAATACAAATAAAATTAATTGGGCAGTAATTTAATGAATGTAAATGAGTTAAAATAAAATAAATTGAAATTAAAAGAACTAATCTCAAAGAAGGTGCTACAGTTCAACACATGGATGTGTGATTCCAAAGGATTAAGAGAAGGTTAATGGGATCTTGGGGGATCCTTGGGAGGAATATATAGAGTATATGGAAGAGTGGACAAGATTAAATGGATTTTGGTGAGGATTAATTGGATATTGGTTGGGTTATATAGGAAATTAGGGGGATTTTTTTATTAATTTGGTCTTGGACACTACATAATAAAATATTAAACACCCCAAACCATACAATTATTTCTCGAAAATGGGATTGGATTAAATTATTTTATATGTACAAGGGCCTAAGATAATAAAATATTGTCCTTTATTATGTGGAGGTGAGTCACACATTCAGAGAAATGATTTTAAAATCTTAAAATATTTTATATGTCTTGAAGGATTCACTAAGGATTTTTAAAATAAATGAAATATAATTATAATAAATTATTTTAAATTGAAAAAATATATTTCTTTGATTATACAATTTATAGTATTTATTACACCACTATTGGGATATTATGATATCATAAAACACATCGTATATTTATATGGTATTTAATTTTTACCAAAAAATATGAGTGTCTAAGAAAAATTATAAAAAATTAAACATTGGATAATTTGGACATCCTGATTACAAAATTAATATTAATTTCATCTATATAAATTTATAAATATGTTATTTTTCACTTTTAATATGAAACCAATATTTATTGAAAATGAATGGTTTCTGAAAAATAACAGCTATTTGAACCCTTAAAAAAATTACATTTAACTTCATAAAAATTATATGATTTTTTATATTTGATAAATATTATTTAATAATAACATTAAATTAAAAAATTATTTATTTAAAAAATCCATTAATTCATATGTTCATTAATTGAATTAGAATCTTAACTAAAAATACAATTTGTGCTTTAAATATCATTTACAATGTAATAATACCAGGACGAAAATTTATTAATTATAATATAAAAAAATTATGTACATTTTCATAATCCTAGGGTCTTGAAACATATTTCTTTGTTACACAAGCACATTACCTAAGAGTAAGATGCATGACGGAAAAGTTGTTATGGGGTCATTTGGTAAACATGGTTTGGGCCATGATTTTGATGATCTGGATCTTCTACCATAAAAAATTTCACTCATACTAAAGTTGTGGGATCTCGGCCTGGGATTGTTCTTGAGAAAAGTCCAAAAATGCTATCTGCCTTAGAGGATTCGATATATGGGATTCATAGGGTACAATCCTATTGGTTGAGGCATTCACTTCTGTGAAAAATGGATTTATTAAAACCCTATATTTGTACTAGTCACATAATCACTATTCAATGACAATATTATCAATGATAATGATACAGAACGATCATTTAAATCCAATTGGATATAATAAAACAGTATATTTTCATGTGTTTTCTACACCCATAAGGCATTTAATTAAATAAAAAAGTAAATTTTTTTCATAAACTTTATTTCCGTTACACCACCCTAGGTCCAAGACCTCCTAAGAGAATCACACGAATCTACCTAAAATACAACCCAGATATATCATACCTAAGAGGGAAGCCTCACACAATTCCATGCCCTGTAGGTAAACCTATATCCAAACAACATGCAGAAGGTAATTTCATAACATGTCCCATTAGATATATCATAGTATCTACTCAACAAAAACCCACTCTACCCAACATCCCCTGATGTCTCCCCATATAAAGCCTCCAACAGATTGTGAAATCAAGAAACCAAATATAAATCACAGCCAATTAAACTGACAATCTCTTCCATGAAATAACTCAATGAAACCTCCCATGATCTATCCAAATAACCTAAAAACTCACCTAGTATCTTCAAGCCAAGGTGATCAGCAGACACACATCCCTTATATGGGACTCAAAACTCAAAACCCAAACCCAAAATGGACTCATAATATAAAACCTCTAATTAATTATCAAATAATCACTCTCATTCCAGAAACACCTTCCTAAAAGAATCTAAATGTTGAATGGATTCCAACATAATGATATATATTAAAAAAATCTTATAATAGACTCTTGCTATAACTATTTCTGACTTTGGGGAACAAAGACACCCAAAACCCCTTGAACGCAAAAGTATACTATATGTACATCCGAGTACTTTATGCGTACATCCGAGTACACTATGCACACTTCCAAGTACCCTATGTGTACATCTATGTATACTAAATGTACTCTGAAATGTACACCTATCCATTTACTTTTACCTGGCTAGGGAACACATGGGGTTTCAACATGTACTGGTACATGGATAATTTATAACTGGTGTCTAGATGTGTACAAGTATATATCCTTGTAACCCTCACATGGGATCTCTGCCCAAGTACATAGGTAAATTTCCATGTAAATCTATCTGGTGTATACTTATATAAGATATTTGTAATTTTCCATACTTTATCATCCCCAGATAAGAATATCACATGACCTATATTCTAGGAACCACATACTATGTGATCATGATTTCAGAATGGGAAACACATATGAACCTCCCAAAACCCATGATTTCCATCCAAAACTCTATAAATTTACCCTCTAGGGGTTCCCAAAAACCCAAATAAAATTCA
This sequence comes from Viscum album, assembly GCA_963277665.1. Lineage (NCBI taxonomy): Eukaryota > Viridiplantae > Streptophyta > Magnoliopsida > Santalales > Viscaceae > Viscum > Viscum album. The sequence continues at coordinate 792,614,824 of OY728151.1, forward strand.
ATATAAAAATATTATCTCTATAGATATTCGGTAAAAATATAAAAAATGGTGTATGTCAAAGCAGAATCTCTCAAGGCTTCGATCTAATTCATGAGTCGTAGCTATCACATCACTATTCGACATGATCTGTGCTTCATAGCGGAACCTATTTCTCCATATATCTACATATTTATGTTTATATCCCCCGCATATTATACCCATGATGAGGAGAATCCGTGATATAGGGTTTTATTCTTGATTAATAGAGGGATAGAAGGAAAACGAAAAAGGATAAAGGGGAAAAAATTAGAAAATAAAATAAAAATAAAAAGAAAATGGGGGTCAAACCCTGTCTTGGATCCCGATATAAGGTTATACCTTACATAGGGAGTCACTTCATTCTAGAAACAAACATTCATTCAAACTTTTTATCCAACACTCCAAATAAACGATATACATCAATGGAAATGTGTGAATAAAAAATAAATAACTAATTAAATATTTAATATTCCAATAAAATACGAGCGACTCAGACCTCAATAAAAATTCAACCCTAGGGTGAAAAATAAATATTGGGACAAAGAGATTTTTTATAGTAAATTTCTGATACCTTATGATAGGATAAATCAATAATAGTTTACTAAATAAAACATTAGAAAAATAAATAAATCTTCTTTATTTTTATTAAATCATTATAATTCAGTTTGTGAAAAACTCCCAACCATAAATGATTCTTGACCCTAAGAATCCTCAGTGGGTAACCAAGAACAAAGCTCCACCCAGAACCCCAAAACATCTAAATCTCCCATTTCTATCTAACAACATGTATAACAGTGTCGACAACTCTCCTAATGTGAGTGAGATTCATCCACGATTGATCATATTATCCCCAAAATAATAGTATCCTTAACACCACCCTTTAACCAAACATCAAACACTCTAGAACATTACTTTTCCACTACCAAACATAATGGTTAGATGTGGAAAACGTCTCATACTAGAGTGAAAACATAGGGCACTAACTTCCACCCATTCCCAGCTCACAAGGAATGAAATCCAACTTTTCTGGGAACCACTTAAAATGATATCAATAACAACGGATGACCAATTTTTTAATCCACCTCATAATTATACCCCCACATAAAAAGGATTTCTTCGAAAAATCTACACCAACCAACACCCCCTCTTAATGGTTGAATTATTCATTAAAAACTATCCTAGAATCTCATTCTCAAATGATCCAGATCCTAATATTCCTTGGGAAACACTACAAAACCACTATCCATGCTCCTAATGTTGAATAATTAAACAAACCAAAGAACCATAAGTACTCATTTTTAAAATAAGGAACCTCTCTCATTCCATTTTCAAACTCATGACCACCCTCAACCTAGGTGTTGATCCAAAGCTATGAAAACCAAACCACACTATGACCCCACTACCCAAACCCCAACTAGAAAAAACATGTCATGGTATCCCATATAACTCGGCTTCCCTAGCTATCCAAAAACCCCAGACCATCCTCAATACTCAACTTCAAAAGTCAAAGGCATCCTCATCCAAACCAAAAATCCACACATTAAAAAAACCCATAGGGAAACATAGGATCAACCCAAAATTCTAGTATAAATCCTATTCTTTATCCATCTAACCACAATATTAGGTTATATAAAACCCCTCACCAACCGACATGGGTTCCCATGCATACCTAGTTGAAGGGAATGTATCTCCACAACTAGAGATCATTTCTCCATGAAATCCATATGACCTATCTCATAATAAAATTAATCACATTTTTGTTGTGTATAATTCCACCTAGAATCTAAATGGGATGGCACCTAATAGGTTATTGATGGAAATTTATTGAACTTAGCCTCCATAATTAGTAAAAACACACAAAATATGAAAAATATTAAAAGGATCATATGTGCCTATAATGATGCATGAACATTTTCTTCTTTATATTAGGACATGATCCAAAACTCATAAATCATATAATCCATTGAGATAAGGTCATCAATTAAGGTGAAAATAACACATCTGTAATAGAAAAAACCATGAAAAAATACTATAACCCTGTGAACGTGGAATTACTACTAGATTAGGTGTTTATGATGAACCATCCTTATAGCCATCAAAATCTCCTACACATTACATGATCACCTATCTATTAACTACCCAACTAATAGAACAATTAAAAATAATCCCCTAATTATAGTTTTTCATGAACTTGGCTATGTTTACCCAATCCTTTACCTGATCTGGCATGAAACAAGGCCTTAAGAATGCCTCCCCATATTCCAGAGGCTACCAACTAGCTGTGAAAGATTAAATGGATACATTAGGGGTACTATTGTTTTAGATTAGAGTGAAAAAATGTATAAATAAACCAAATACAGTCACATCTGTGAACAATTGAGTTTTCATAAATAAATAAATCACAAAAAATACTAATAATAAATGAAATATAGAGTTGAAACTTAAATAGGATAACATATAAAATAAATAGTCCCCCACTGGGATCAAAACATAAATATAATAAATAAAAATCAAACAATACATAAGGCTCTATTACTATACATAACTAAACTACCTAATTGATTCATATGAGTGTCTAACTACTCCAGATCAATCCAATAACTTCAATAAAGTAGATCCACACAATAATGAAGTACTGGAACTCTAAAATATCCAATATATGATGTTATCAGACTAAAATATGGAATATTTTCTCCATATACACTTAGTTTCACATACATGTGGTGAGAAATAAATCTCAGTAGGACATCCCCATTGATGGTCCTAACATCTTCTATCATTACATTTCTATGAAACACGTAATTTTACTATACAATATGAATGAATAATATTGGAATAAAAAAAATATAGGATATAAAATAATGGAATAGAAAAAAATGAAAACAATATAACTCATTTCTTAGCCTGAAACAGAAAGAAAATCTATCCAAACCCTAGAATAGTCTATAGTTATTATGGAACATGACTCACCTAGCTATGTTTTTAGGCATGTATGTTGGATTAATAAGGAGATAAATAAATTTAACATAAGGAATTACATGAAATCTAGACCCTATGTTTTAAATAAAGGAATCCATTACCAAGAAGCACATCTAACGGTATTTAGGAATCCAATTGTATGATTTGATCTGGTGTCAAGAACCCCTTTCAATCCCGATAGAATCATAATCCTGTCATATAAACCTTTAGTACCAATTAGGAGAAGGAACCTATTATAAAATCACTGACGAACTGCATTATCATACCCCTAAAATATGAAATATTCCATAGAAATGTGATATACTACACATAAAACTAACCACTATCCAAGGTGATCAGCTAAATTAGGGTATCTACACTTGAAAATTTCAACCAATAGCTCACTTGACTCACATAAAAACCTTCCAACACATGAGATAAACTAAATCAATCTTAGGGTGAATTCCCAGTACAAGAATAACACAAATCTCTCATCTCTATTGAAATCCAGAATAAGAATATACTCAAACCTCCAATCCCTGAGCTGAAGCAGCAGGGTCGGTTAACACCTGGATCCTCTAACAAAAAATGTTAAAACCAACAGGGACCATATCACATGCCAAAAAATCATGGTCCACCCTCCATGATCCTCAAAAAATCATCTCTAGTAGGATACCCTATAACAGATCCTAAATAAAAACAAAACCACAATTCACGTCTGCCAAAATTAACCACTACTTTCCTCTCAAATTACACCCCAAAGATCACGAACCCAAAAAGGGAAACCTCAGGTTGTACTAAACCAATAAGGGTTACTTTATGACCCACCATTCCAATCAAGGGAAATTTACAAGATATGTACTCTAAAATATGCACTAATACATGTAATTTTACAAGACCATGTTACATTTTTGGTATGTCTATATACTAGTATATTGAAAATCCACATATGAGGTTTAGTCATGTTCACATACAAGACCAAGTACCTCTCACATGGTGTTTCTTATAAGGTTCCCGACCACTGGTCCATGTATTACTACATGAAATGTAATTAAAGTACAGAATGTGTAGTTTCAAAATCACCATCTTACCCAAAACATGAATAACACACAATTTGTTTTCTTGGATCCCCAGGATGTGTGATCAATATTTTTGAATGAGAAACCCCTATAAACCCCATAAACCCCATATTTTACCAAAAATCATTAGATCAACCCTATAAGGGACCCAACTACCAAAAACAAGATTAAAACCTAGAAAAATTGTATTATAGGGACGTTTATTGAAAAAATTACAAATGGACTACCTCAAGGTGTGAACTACTAATGCTTCGACCCGATTCAAGATCCTTGGCTATTTCATGATTATCCGACATGACTTGAGATTCTCGACAGTACCTTCCTCCCCACGCTCTTTCTCCCCTATCTCATATCACACCCATGATTAAGGTAATCCCTAAGGCAGTGTTGTAAACATGATTAAAATGGGGATACTAGTGAAAATGAAAAGAAAAAGGAAAAAATTTAAAAGGTGTAATAGAATGAAAAAAAAAGAAAATGTGGACTGAGATCACCCTAACACCAAACAGAAGGTTACACCATTCCTATAAAAACAACTTTTATAGACTCCACTATAGAGTAAGTTTTATGATTATATTCTGACAATAGAAAATAACACTAAATGAACATTCATAAAATAAATAATATTAAATTAATTAAATATTAAATATTCCACCAAAACTCACAGAGCTCAGAATTCCACAAAAATTCTACCCTAGGTTAAAAAATATATTCATTTACTAATGTAGTGGTTATAAAAATTATATAAGATCTATTTCATGGATGAATTACAATTATTTCCAGGAAAAATCACCCAAGGGAAAAAAGATTAAAATTTCCAATATTTTTATCAAACCATGATGACGCAGTTTACAAAATTGGAATTGAAGGCATGAGTCATACTGTGGTGGTATATCCTATTGGATGGATCTATAAAACGAGGTTCTAATGGTATGGATTTCTTAGAAGTTAAATTAGATCACATAACATGATATCATGGAGCACACATCTTGTCTTTTATTGACCATGGGGTAGGAAATCTAAAATGATTTAAAAATATCACAGGATTTAATGTTTTTTGGTATATATTGTGCTTATATAATGGGTCACAACAAGTCTAAATAAATTATATTCCCAACTACCTATTATTAAATCATGGGATGTGGCCAACATATACATACAATGTTTGGATAATAAAATAACATGGGAATTGTTAGTTTATGCTCAATAACACAAGATCTATACTTTGCATGTTAGAAAAGATGACATGCATGTATATAAAAATAAAATTATTGGTAAATACTTGTACACACCCAAATAATACATTTGGGTTTTTAAATTGTGTCAAATAAATTACCTGTTGTATACTTTCATAGCATTGGTGATTTTCATATCTTTTATTTTGGATATGTGAATTGGATAAATGAAATGTCCATTCAATCAGTCATTCTGTAATAACCTAGTTAATCAACGAAACAATTTTTTTATATATTAATTTTGTAGATTCAAATTAATAATAGTTTTATAAATTATATTATTTTATTTTCCATTAAAAAAATGAATAGTTTTATTTATCAAAATTCTTTTTCAAAGTAATAAATGGTTTTATATAAAAGTTAAATTTATTTATTTTATAAATAAATGTCCAAAAACTGATATTTTATTTATAATAAAAATATCAAATATATATTATGGTCAATGTGTTGTGATTTTTATAAAAATAATTATTTTTGAGTGAATAGTAAAAACTATCAATTTTGGAAAAACTGTCATTTTAGTTCATTAAATAAAGTATGTTAAATTCCTACTCTATTTTGGATTTGGTTTTAATGTATGAAAACTATATGATTAAATATAATATAATCAATTATATTGGAATTAACATTTTTATATTTTGTTTTAAGTTCTTTTTTAGGCATAACACACAATTTGCCAAAACACAATTTTCAAAATCCAAATCCTAGAATGATTAATGTTTAAGACAAAGAAAGTTATTCTAGGAGAAGTTATAAGTACTAAATGATATATTTCAAGTTTATTTCTTATTTTATATATTTAAAATATGTTCTAGAAACATTAAAATAACTAAATAAATATTTTTTCAAATCGTTTAAAAAAAATAGTTTCTATCTCTTTTATAACTAATGGTAAATGAAAACATCACCCATACATACCTGTGGTCTACCACCTCCATTGTGCGATTGTTTTTTTCCGTCACTACCTCAAAAATATGGTTATAAATTTGTAATTAATGAATATATAATAAAATTTTGAAATTATAAAAACTATTTAATGATAATATACTAATACCCTATTACAATTTCAATCATTTGGAAATATATAACGTCACTCATGGGTACCTGTGGAGTACCACCTATACGAAGCATTGTGATTCATTTTTAAATCTCCACCTTACTTCTCTAGTTATAATGATTGAAATAATCAATCAATATAACATTTATAAAATAATTAATATTCAATAAAATAGATACAACATCTGATTTATTTCTTTTTAACCCATTATATAAATGAAATCCTCTTTTTAACGTGTGTACAAACTATCATGTCCATAAAATTAAGTGATTTAATTGCTAGGAAAGCCTTAAAAGGTTAGTTTTGAAATAATATTTAGTATATCAATATGATGATTATAATATTTTTTTTGAATATAGAGGTAATGGAAAAATTACCCTTATGACCATGTTCAAAACACTGCTTTTTTACGATTATATACAGAATGACTGAAAAAACTTGAATATGAACTTCACCGTTTTAGTAACTAAATATATAATGGAAAGGAAGGAAGTAAAAATAATAATAATGATGAAATAAAAAATGGTTTTTTAGGATGTATAAATCGAATATAATTATGTTATTTAGTCTTTAGAAAATATAAGAAGCTAGACATGACTTTAGGTAAGGGGTATTTCTTGAAATGACTATTTAAAATCATTAAAACTATATCTACACCATATTATTGTTCTTAAAAAATTTCCAATAATATTATTATTTATTCAAGGATTTTTTTCAAACTTATTCATAAACAACTTCTGACTTTTATTTTAAAGGTTTAACAAGGAATATTTAAAGTATTTACCATATGGGTGATTTTAACATTTTTCTACAACTTTGAAAGAGGAATGATTTTTTAACATAAATATATTGAATTCGATTTGCTACAAAAATAAAAATTATTTTTTTCAATATCCCTTTAAAATTTCTAATGGTTACTTTCAACGAAAATATTTCTCTCAATATTATTTTATTTTTTTCTTTTTAAGAGTTTTCATTGAAAGAAAAAAAATTTGTTGTATTTATGATATAATTAAAAATGTAATTTAATATGTCAACGAATGAAAATTAATTTTTTTTTGTGATTAAAGTGGATGATACATGTGTTTTGTACATTCTATATTTACTTATATATTATATAAATGATAGGTAAGCCTGATATAGGTCTCATTATGGGTCTTCCTGATATGGATCTCTAATGTAGTTGGTAAAGTGATAGAGTTTACATGTTATAGGTTACTCTTAATAGATATAGGTATTATCTATTTTAGTTATTCTATTGTAATGGTTCTTATATGTTTCAATGTAATTTTAATTTCCCAAGGTGTGTATATTATTTTTTAAATGGTTATAAAATTAAATCATATGATTTTAAATATATGAAAATGATCTTATGTTTTTAGGGAAATTTTACGAGTTTCCTATTTAAAATAAATATGAAAGGATTTTTTTCAAGAAATGGTATTCCTGGTTTTTCATAGTTTCCAAGATATCATAGGGTTTATGATTTTTCTTTAATGAATTAATATGAATTTTTTGATAAAATATATTATTAAATTGTGTTGTTTTTATAAAAGATAAATATTTTCGGTTAAATTTTTATTGATTAAAAGAAAAAATTTATTAATTTTTTTTATTTTTACAAATTTCATTAGAAATATATTTTTTATCACTTATTTAGATTTTATTCATCCCATATTTTCAAATGATTTTTCACCAAGCTTAAGAATGACTAGAAAAATTAATAAATTTAGTTTTTCTAACATGGGAGTTATCTTTAATTAAGAAAGTGTGCATCATCACAAAAACATATTATGTTGGAAAAATAAAAATTTTGGGAGAAATTTACACCTTATTATGTAAGGTTTTGAATAATTCTCTAAAATAATAAATTAAATTTTTTTATAAATATAATAAACGTAGACCCTTGTTATAAATAATGGATTTATGGGTTGAATATGATATATGAAGTTATTGTTGTTATCAAAGATTTTTTAGACAATTTTTTGGATAGGGTTTTGTTAAAGGAATCTTTGATGATATTATAGCTTATTATTATGTTATCAGGAGATAGATTTTTAATATTTAGATGATTCTTCATCTAATAAATGTATTTTAAGAATGGGTTTCTATATAGTAAATAAGGAAGTTGGGGTAGAAATGAATTAAGAGGATAATATCCTTCCAAACTAGTAACATGGAATGGTTGGAATTAGAATAGACTAGTTAATATCTATGTTAAATCAATAATAATACAATATCAATGGATGAACCAATGTAAGAGACTGACTGATATCTCTATAGAGGAACATGTTTATAGTAGTTCATTTTATAAAGCAACACCCTCTTTATTTTTGTGGATTACCAAACCTAATTAAATATGAAGGATATATTAATGATTCATATAACATAATTTAAGTTATAGGATCTATATAAATTCATAAGGCAACACTTTTTTATCCTTATAATGGTGAAGCTGATTGTTGGTAGTATTTGATTAATAAAAATATAAAAATGGATAAAATTAATACCATGTAATGGAATATTTTCAAATAAATATTCCTCAAAAATTATTTTTCTAAAGTTGTTTAATATCGAATTTAAAATAAAATTTGATATAAAGAAAAAGGAGTATAAGTATTTCACCGTATATAAAGATATTTTTTCCATATTTTCTAGGTATGCAATGAATTCTATTTTGTTCTATTAAATTAATGTTTTACAATTTTACTTAATAATGAAACCATGATTATTAAGGTATTTGGTCACCTAAGAGTTCAAAATTTATATGGATGTTATGTGGTGTGTTTTTATTGTGGATACTGAGTTTGTGTAATTCTATGAAAATAATGATAAAATGTGAACTAGATGGTCTACAATGGGGAATGAATCAGTAATAAAACATAAAGGTAATAAAATTTAATTACCCTCTTATTATTAGTGTCTAATGAATATTTCTATTTAATTTTAGTGAAATTTTATTGATGTTGAAATACAAGACACATGACCCATGAATGAAAAGAAAAATTAATGTCAATGGTTAGACAGGTAATATAAAATAAAGAGTAAATTATTATAATTACAATGAGTAGTGAAATTATGATAATTAATATCCAAAGTCAGTTACAAAAGGTGGGAATAATCATGATCCTAATTATAATGATTAAAAAAATTGTTTTTTCAATTATTATTGAAGATGAAAAACCCTCAAAAGAAATAGTGACACTTACATTACATGTTTATTAATGTCATACAAATTTCATGTCTAATTCATACACACACATTCTATCAAATGTGAGAAATTTATAATTAATATGGAAATACCATCTAATTAAATGAATTTAAAACATTTGGTAAAAAAATCTTGGTTGTATTGTAAATGAAATAATAATTTACAAAAATATTTCTATTATTATATCTATATTTCTTCCCTTAAAAATTGTATTTTCAATCCAATTTTATTTTTGGATGTTATTTTGGGTATGTATTAGCTTTTATTTTATCATGATACAATATATTACATAGATGATAAATTTATTTTTTCATACAGTTTCTATTTTTTTAAGAGTGAATTCATTACTTTGATAAAATATCAATAATTTGATTAATTGATAAGAGATGGAAGAGAAATATATCATGAACTAATTATTGATTTTAAAATAAAAGTTAAAATTTGAGAATTTCTAGAAGTTATTGAGTATAGAGAGGTATATCTTGATTATTTTATTTGTGTTATTCTTAATCAAGGGATTAAAATTATTATTGACTTATATCTAGATTCTTAGGAAATTTCAAAACCTCCATATCCAAAATATTTACTTTTTTAATTAAAATTGGAAAATTAGTCATAATAATTTCTGGAAAAGTGTTTTATCTACCCTAGCACTCTAACTTTTGGTTCTCTACTTCTATTTGTTAAAAATAATTTAGGTTCCATTGGGGTTTTCAATTATTATATTGCAGTCAACAAAAACACTACTAAGAACAAGTATCCAAAGTCTCATATCGATGACTTGTTTTATCAGATCTAGGGTGGAAAATATTTTTCAATTATTGGTCTTGGGTTTGAGTACCACTAGATAATTGTGAATGATTAATACCATTTTATGACAATGATAAATACTAATTATAATCATCATGCGTTTTTGGTTATTCCATTTGGGTAAAGAATTGCTCCCAGTTTCATTAATAGATCTAATAAATAGAATGTTCCATCAGTATTTAGATAAAAATGTGGATGATTTTATGTATGATATATTTCTATATTCTAAATGTTTTGTGAAACAATATAACACAAAATTAATCATTCTTATACTTTAAAATAAATGTTTTTTATAGAAAATTCCGTAAATTTAAATTTTGGTTACAACTATTTTCATTCCATGGGAATATTATTTCTAAAGATGACATAACTATTGATCCTTATAAAAATAAAGTGGGGGAATATATTAAAATTCCTATAAATTTAACTACAATCAAGGGTTCCTTGGATGAGTAGGTTACTGCAAAAATATTCTTGACAATTTACTTATTTATCTCGCCCACAAACTAAATTTACTAAAATATGTGTACAATTAATCTAGACAAAAAATGTGTTGAGTATTTCTAGGAATTGAAAAACAGATTCGTTATTAATCTAGTGTTTTCCCTTAAAATAATTAATTTTGATGTTTTTTTATAATTAATATTCTATTAGGGGACTTTGTTGTGTCACAAAGCAGAATGTTCTGGCTATCCTATATGCATCACGTCAACTGAAACCCCATGAGAAGAATTATACTACACATTACCTTGAACATAAAATATTAGTTTTTTTAAAATGATGATGAATCATCCATATGGTGAGAAATTTTAAATACATATAGATTATTAACGTTAAAATTCTGTACTCTCAAAAATTGTTGAACAAGAGGAAGAAAATATAGTTATATTTGATTAGGGACTATGATTTCATAATTCACTATTATCTTGAAAAATAAAGAGATATAAATGATTCCATGAGTTTAATAGATGTCATATCATTAAATATATAGTGTATATAGCATGATCCTTTAGTTTTTTATTTAATAAATATTAGCATAAAATGTTTTATATAGAAAATATTTTATTTTGAATCAAGTATTAGTATGTTTTCATTTTTTAACAATATCAATAAATATTTTAAGGAACAAGATGGTTTGTAAAAAATTTTATAATTGGTAAAAAAAGAGCTTGTTATCTATGATTAATTTGGATGAAGAAAGTGTTATTATATTTATAAAAATATAATGTGTTCTATGCGATTCATTTTTAAAAAAGGAATATTTAAGGGAAGCTCATAACTTTATTTTTTATTTATCCCAAAAACACTAAGATGTTAAAAGGCCATTAAGAATATTTTTAGTTGGAAGGCATGTATAAATTCCTAACTTATTTTTCCATGAAAGGATTTTATTTTAATCATGTTGAAGTTAAACAATAACTAATATAGGGAATTATTCACCATTTTTAGTTCTATAATAGAAACGTGAGAATATATATATAGAAATCGTGGTTGGATTACGAATGGAATATCAGGATAATAATGAAATTTTGGTCATATTTTATCATTTGAATAAATTTTTAATTTTTTCCAATTCCACGTAATATGACTTTAGATGAACATTCTAGGATTTATCTGGAAGACATATTAAGATTACATGGGGTCCCTCTCTAAATTTTATTTGATTATGATCTTGGGTTTATATATAATTGTTGGAAAGGAAATTAGAAGGTTATTGGTACTCAATTAAGCCCCCATACTAATATTTATCGTAAATATGATATATAACTATAGCATACAATTAAATATTTAAAAATAATTCTTCAATATTGATCTTTAAATTTTCAGCTGAATTTAGATCAACGTAATTTTTTAGTTTAATTTTCTTATTATAACTATTTTCATTCATTTATATAGATGAAACTTTTGAATAATTATATAGAATTTGATGCCAAACTCAACCATGTTGGGATGAAATCAGTGAGATGAAATTTCTAGGACCAAAATTGGAAGAAGATATGGCTGGTGAAGTAAAATTATTCAGTACCTCATGATGGTAACATTGAGAAACTAAAAGGGTTTTGTAAATAACTATAAATAAACCATTCAATTGAGGTAGGTGATACTTTCGTTAAAAAATATCTCATTTGAAATGTGTAAATAGTTTTTTAAGAAATTAATTCTAAGGCAATGATTCAATAGAAAATATGAAATTATAAATAATGGGGGGGTTAGTTTATTATCAGACACACTTTCCTTGGATTTTATCTATAGTACATGATGGGTTTTATGATTCTTTTCTATGTGAGTACACACATGATGCATCTCATTTTTTCATCCTTGAAGTGGTATAGTTATGGGAGAATGGTTCTTATTAATAAAATGAAATTCAAATTTGGGATCATATAGATATGAACCTCTGAAATAAGGTTATTCACTAAGTTTTATTTTTATATAAAAACTAGATTGTATTGTAAGTAAAATGGGAATCAGTGAATTATATGAAGGAAAACACGCTTTCATATTTAAGTAATGAATTATTCTACGAGGATCTAATTTATAAAGGTTGAAAATTTATAAAAGTTTATAAAATAATAAATAAGTAAATATTATTATTTATAGGTATTCATGTTATAGAATCATATTCATTAAAGTTTTATTAATTACTTTATATGTTTTTTTCAATCGAAAAATGAACATATTCATTTCACTAAATTTTCATTCAATGTAGTGTATGTTTTTAAAAAATGAAAAGATATTAATTTTTGAAATCTTATTTAGATAAAAATTTATTCATTTTTTGAATCATCATGTCAAATATTTAATTGGGTAAATTTTCAAATTTTTTCTAAAAATATTTATTTTTTTATGAATAGTGAAAAATGTCATTTTTTTTCTAAAATTGTCATTTATTTTCATTAAATAAATAAATATAAATGTAACATTATATTTTTTGACTTCTTTAGAAGAAAAAAAAATACTAATTTAAATAAATATAGAAAAAATAATTTCATATTAGTTAATTCTAAATTTGATTTTTGTATAAGTACTATTTTATGCTTAAAAAAGAATTATTCTACAAATTATTTATCATTGATTTTTGTGACCATATATTATATTTAATTTAATAAAATTTAATAAAAAAATCTAATATAGTATAATAATTTTTATAATCATCTGATTCAAATTTACAAATGCGGTTAATTTCAATTTTTTATGATGAATAGTAACCATGGTAAAAATGTGTCACTATGATAATGAGTACATCATGTCAATTGAGGTAGAGAATATGTGATAAGGACAGAAAATAATATCTTAACTCTTATTGGATGTTGGTATTTTAATCCTTATAACATTAAAATAAATATTATGTTATTTAAGTTCCAATTTCTGATTAATAAGTCTTTATATTATTTTGAAACATTGAATAATTATAATAGTGCCACACCCCATACTTAAAATAGAGAAACTCTTATCCTTCATTAGATACACCTTTTGAGAAATATAGTTCATCCAATCCCTTAAAAAATATCTTCCCAAAATCCCTCCATAATATATGTAGTTATTTTCCCTCCCAAAATAACAATTCTAGAAGTAATTATGTGAAATCCAATAGGAGATATCTAAGGAGAAGGTATAAAACCTAACCGACTTATTTCTAGTTCATTTAATCTTATTAATCTATTAGATATTCTTGAATCCCTATAATATAATTAAATTAGTGACTTCATTTTGCTAAAATATTATTATATCTTTAGAAAACACTTTTCTGTCTCTTTTTCAAGGAACAACAAATGAAAGCATCGATCATGCGTACTCGTGGACTACCACATCCTTGAAGCGATGTATTTCATTTGTCACCACCACCAAAAAATAATGGTTATAAATATGGAATTAATTAATATATTATATTTTTAGGATATTATAATTATTCTAAAATTAATATATATTATGGACTTTTTACCCTTTCTATCTTTTTGCAATTGATAAAACTGGTTGTGTGTACGTTTGGAATACCACTTCCAAAAAACGATGTGATTCATTTTTCATATCCACCATACCTGGATGGTAATGTGGATAGAAATAATGGATAAATATTAAATTTATAAAATATTTATGATTTTAAAATGATAAATAATATCTACATTATTTATTTTACACAAATTTGAAATACGATAATGTCGTTCATGCATTTATATAGACCACCATCTGCATGAAATAACGTGGTTCATTTTACATTATCATCATACATGGTTGGTTTTAAAATTTTATTTATTGAAAAAACATTATAAATATAATTTTTTTAATATAGGGGTTATGGAACCATAACCCATTCTGACCATGGAAATCACATCAATTTTTTTCTATGGTTATAAACCAAAATATCCAAAAATATCAAATGCGGACATAACCATTTTAATAAATAAGTACTTCATGGAAATAAATGAAATAAATGTAACAATTATAATTTTATTTACATGGAAAAGGTAAATAATTATACAGAAATATTATATAAATATATGATTTAGGAGGTTGAGAATATACAAAGCTAGATGTTACATAGGTAAGGGATTTCCTTGTAAAGAATATCTTAAATAACTAAAATTATTTATCTCTCATATCCATGTTCTTAAAAATGTTACAAGAATTTTATTATTTATAAAAAAAAATTGTTAAATTTCATTTTCAAATAATCTTGTATTTATTTTTAATATTATTAAAATTAATATTTTAACCATTTACAACAATAACCATTTTGACATTTTTTAACTAATGTGAAATACTAATATTTTTGGGCATATTCATATCAAACATTTCATACCAGGACCATAACCATTATTAATTTCTATTTTTTCATGGAAATTTTCAATGAAAATATTTCACTCATTATTCTATGAATTTTTAGTACTAATTTGTTTTATGGAAATAGAAACCATTCCTCATCTTTATGAGACAAAAGAAAATGTTTTTTCATATGGTATTGACTGATAAATAAAATGGGGTTTATGAGTGATTTATAGGCTATATGTATTTTATTGATGTTGTGGTTATAGTCAATTTATATAAATTAAGGGTGATCCTTATATATCTACCTAATTCATTGGGTAAAGAGATTGTGTTTACCAGTAATTAGTTTCTCCTAAAAGATATGGGAATTATCTGGTTAGGTACATTCATTGTTAAGGGTACTATAAGGGTGTAAGGATAATATCCTGTAGTAACTGCATAATTTTATAACAATGTTTTATAAAGGAAATATTTTTAATTTTAAATGGTACAAAAAAAAGATTGTGTTTTTAATTAATGTTTATGATTTTTTTAAATAATGGTGGAATGATCGTTTTTAGAGGAAATTTATTCATGAGTTTTCCTTGTTTCAAAGATACCCTTAGGTTTTTGATTTTTCGTTGAATACATTATAACAGATGTTTTATGAAATCTGTTAATAAATTATGTCATTTCATTTAAAAGTAACTAGATATTTATAGTTAAATGTTTATTATGAAAAGAAAAAAATTCATATAAATTTTCTAAGTTCACAAATGAACTAACCAACTTGTTTTCTTCATTTCCCTTAATGATATTTTTTATAATTTAATTTCAAATGAATTTTCACTAGTTATAAGGACAGGTAAAATCATTAATAAATTCATAGTTTTAGATATAGGAGTAAACTTGAATGAATCATGTGTGTGTTTTTATAATGAACTAATTTTCTGGGAAAAAATAGACACTATATGGTATTGATCATTTTGTTGTGTAATATTTTACCCAATTCTCTTGAAATACAAATAAAAAAAATCCTAAAAATGTAATAAAGTGAAACCCATATAATAGATTTTTTAATTTGGGGGAAAATATTTTACTTATTGTTATATATTCAATGTAGATCATGTTGGTAATGTCTTCTTCGTCACCAAGTCCATTTTGGAGGTATTTAGATAGTTTAAGTATATTTATCCCTAATAAAGATTCTAAGAATATTCAAGCAAGATTTATGAATAAAGGTTGGGTTGGTAACCACTTAAAATCATATAGATGATAGGTTATAAGTCCTTAATTCAATTTAAAGAGTCAGTATGAGAACCTGTTTCTATGCCATATGTTCCTTTTTTTGGTCATGGGGTTGGTACCCTCTTGATCATAACATATTGTTGGTCCCCCATATTACTAATAGAGTCGATGCTATTGGGGGTGTAGACCATCGATCAACTAAAAGAAAACAAATCAAAATCATAAAAGATAATAACTAGATAATTTACATCCACAAATAGATGCACAACACTCAATATTTACTATTACGTTATTTAATTTATATATTTTGGTCTATTATAAATCTTTAAGATTTTAGTTTAAAATTTGACTAATCAGGACATTTATTTACCTAGCATGGTTAGTGCACCTATTTTTGAGGAATCCATGTGATGAAGCATACACTAGCACATACATATGAACTTTTATAGTTCATTTTATTCTATCATGATTTAAAAAATTGGGTACAACCGCGAAAGCGGCACACACACAAGTAAGAAAATTACATAGAAATCGCAAGCCCGGGGACTTGACCCCGCGACCTGCCCCTCACCCCTCCAAGCCCTTACCACGCCACCACCAACGGTGGGGAAAACGTGGTGAATGGGTAATGAGGTATAGGGCTGGCCTACCCACCGGCGCGCCGCACGCCCCCAGCTAGGCCCAAGGTGGACAACCCTTGGGCTTGGGCCAGTTCCCACGGAGTCGAGGGGACGAGAGGTTCGCTGGAAAATGGTGCGCGTTGCCTTTGTGAGGACTCGAACCCGGAACCTAAGCGACGGGTCGCCACCACCTTGAACCAACTCACCCAGCCCCCGCGGGCTTAAAACGTGGTGAATGGGTAACGAGGTATAGGGCTGGCCTACCCACCTGCGCGCCGCACGCCCCCAGCTAGGCCCAAGGTGGACAACCCTTGGGCTTGGGCCAGTTCCCACGGAGTCGAGGGGATTATGTAGAAACTATTGGATTCCTTTTTGGATTTGGGGTTTTAGTGCATTACTTTAACAATGTTATTGGAATACATTCGAGTGACCATGTGATAGGTATATATTTTTTAATATATTTATTTCATGGTTGGAAAAATATTTGGTATAACCATATTCAAAACCTTGAATCTTTCCCTATTCCATTAAAACATGATTTCCTGCTTTTTATCCTATGTGTTTGACCCAATTATTTCCTTCCATCACCCAAATTTTTGTTTGGTCGACAATATTGTGTGATATTTGTAGATTCTTCCTCCATTACTCTTGATTTTTTTCTAGTATTCATCTATTTAAATTTTATTAATCAATATAATATCTTCCTTCTTCTTCATCTCTCCTTCCATTATTCGTTAACTCTATTTTTTCTCTCTCATACAAACTCTAATCATAATAAAAGATGATTTTGGTATTTGGATTGGTTTTAATGACAGTGTTTGGATATTTATGGGTCATTGAGAGTGTTTATATATTAGTTTCCCATTATCAATCAAATTAAATGTGTCTTAAAATATTTCCTCTGGAATGACATAGGTATTTTATGTCTTTAATTTGTATTAAATTACATAAAATTACTAATGTATAAAAAGATTTTATTTCCAATGTATAAATATATGTGTCACCCATGGGGAGTTTATAAAAGGTTTTTAATGGGTTTTTTTTCACTTGGAATGAATAATAACATGCTATGTATTTGTTAAAATTACTGTGTATCTATTTTGAATGAATTAATGCTTCTTAGAAGGGTTTCTTGAAACCAGATTTATTTTTAAAATAAATATTTGGTTTTTAAAGTGATTTTTTATTAATGAAGAATTTTATGGACTATATTTAAGGATTTAATGTCTTATTAATTATATGATGTGTTACACGATTTATGAAAAAGGAAATGGGTGACTTAAAATGGGTTCTTGGAACTATTTGATTTCAAATAGTCATTTCATGAAATTATTTTAATGGTTTACCGAATAGATTAGAATTATAGTGTGTCTTCAAAAGGCCATTTTGGAAAACGATAAATAGGGTTGATTTAATTTTTATTTTCCATAATTTTTTTTCCACATCATTTTCATTAGGTTTATTGGGGATTTTGGCCCCATGGGAAATGAGTATTACTGATTATTATACATGTATATAAATATGGTTATTTTATTTGAGAGTGTTAGATATGAAATAAGGTTTATTTATTTTCCTATAAACATTAATTTGGGCATCAATCCAATTTCATGTTTTTCTCACCTATTCTTGTTGATTTCATGAGAACCATAGGTAGTTAAGTAGAATGTAGGGATGCATGTTACACTATACTAGTTTGTATATGATACTTATTTCCCATGGAATGTTACTCTCTGAAAGGGTTTTATTTTTATACTCAATGACCCTAAGGAGTGAGGATAAGAATGTTCACATTTTATATAAGGGTAACCTAGACAAAGTTGTTTTTGGAAACCGAGTCCATTTTCATCTACGTTAGATCCTAGTGATATGAACATGATTCTAGATAATTGTAGGATGATTTATGTGTACCTGATAGACCTACTATTATTATATCACCTAATTTTATTTTTATTTCAAGAATACTTTTCATGATTGAGTTTTTATTTATTTTATTCAATTGATATCATGGTTTCATTTTGTTTATATTTTATTTGTGGTTATGATTTTAGTTTAAAATAAAATTGATTTAAAAATTATTTGGAAAGTGTGGTTTATAAAAGAAAAAGCAATATATATTTTAAAAATAAATTAGATAAATGTATTTTGAAAAGTTTAATAAGTTTTTTTTGATTAAAATTTGAAATATTATCTTTTTATTGTTTAAATGATTCTTTAAATGACTTTTATGACCTTGGTTTTTTGGTTTAAAAAATATTTTTAGGCCATATGAGCCACAATTTTTCTTAAAACTTTCTTTCAAATGTTTAGGAAATAAATTGATAAAGTATGGTAGTTAATTTCCTTGTTATTTCTCCATGGAAAAAATATTTAATAAATTTTGTAGAAACTAGTATTTATGAATTCTATTATGAATGTAACTACTTATGATATTTCCTAAAATTTTCAAAGTCATGTTTAACTCACACACTACATATACACTAATGTTTGAAAATATATAAAATTCATATTTGTTATCTAAGTTTCAAAATATTTTATCCCATTATTTGGATTCTCATTAGGTTTTTTTGGAATCTTTGGATTCTGATGAGTGACAATGGGTCATGTGGAGGTTTCATTAGAGAAATCTGGGTTCCATTTTTATTTCTAAAATGTTGTTTCATCTATATTGACCTTGTATATTTTATATTTTGTTCTCATTTGATTCTTATTAAACTATGTTGTGTCTATTATATGTGTGTTTTTGTTATTTCATTTTTTGAATTTCTTATTTATATATCTTATTATTTAATATACATGTATTTACACCATTTTAATAGGTTATTTTAAATTCATTGTAGTTATTACTGCACTATTTTTTTCATATTTATGGTGAAATCATTACTAATTGATCATTCATGATACCTATGAAATATTTTCCAAACATCATTTTAAAGGATACCCTTTAATCATAGTGGATGGATGGATTGCTACAAATGATATTAGAGACTAGGTTTTAAAAATTTCATATGTTCTTGGAATACCCAATAATTATTTGTGCGTGTCATATTAGAATTTAGACTAGGATTAGATTTTGATCTCTTGGGGTTAGTCATTATAATGTCCTTGATCACCAAATTTCATGATGATAATTTATGTTCCTTGGTAATTTATGATTTCAATTTAATTTTTATCCCCTTTTAGATTGTTATTTTATATGATGATGTTTTGATAGTCATTATAATAGTTTGAGTTTACTTGGTTTTATTGGATTTTTGATGAGAATAGAGATATGTTAAGAGGATAAAAATTTTATCACAAGTTATAAAATACATGAAGAGTATGTGTTTGGGATTCTGGAATTATTTTATATACCATTTTAAAAATTTTGGTTGGGTCCATCGAACCAAGTGCCTATGTACAACATGGATCTTCATCTGAATGTGGCTTGAAATTTTGAATTCTGTTGAGTGATACCTAGTGATGATAGGTGAATTTGAAGAATTTATATAATATGATGATTTTGTTAATATGAATTTATTTATATCCATTGAATTATTTTCAAATGAAATTTTCATAAAAATTAGTGTTGTGTGGAAAAGTGGATTTCATTATTTTTTTATAATTGAACTCACTCTTTATGGTTTTATGAAAAATAAATGGTTATCATGATTTTTTTTGAAATATTTGATTTCATAATTAAAATTAGATAGTATTTTTGGGTTTAAAAAACTTTATTTGGTTCTTTTGTAAAATTATTAACCTTCTTGGAATTTGGTCACAATCATGGTTGGTTTAAAAATAGAAAGCAGTTTTAGGTAAATGTTTTGAAATAAATGAGTGATTTTTGAAGAATAAGAGGGATTTTTTATATGAATAATGAGAATATTTTGAATCCAAGTTTAATGTTATGAATTTTCAGAATAGAGAGTTTTGATTATAAGTTATGTTAAATATTTTCAAACTGTTGGTTGTTTTCCAAAGAACTTGTATTTCTGAAAAAAAATGGTATGATTCTTAATGAATTGTAGTGATTTTCAATATAATTTTATTTTAGTATATTATTATCCTTGTTTAATTGGTTATTTTGGGTTTTACTATCCATGTAGGTGGGGATGAGTTAATTTAATTAGGATAAAATAATGTTCTAGGTTTATGGTTTAATTATCATATTGTATACCACTAATAAAGGTTTTGATGAAAAGTAGAAATATTGATTTTTGGGATGAACCCTAGAGAGATTATTGTTTTTGAGTGTGGTCCTATTTTATTTTATAAATTTTTAGGATCCAAATAGAGTGGAAGGTTCCATTTTTTGACCATGTTGTATTCTGATTCATCTGGACAAATTATTCAAGTCAATGTTTGTTCAGTGAAATAATTCTAAGGCCATGTAGGTGGTGAAGCAATATTATGTTGGAATTTCCTTTTGGTTTTTATTCCTGGTTATTTAGAAGACATCATCACTTAGAACATAGATATATTATGTGTTCCCAAGTGGAATTCCATTCATATTAATCATTAGTGGTTATGATCTCTTAGTGTTTTTCAGGGGTGACTTTTCTTGTCCTCGTTAGTACCTTCACATGGATATAAAGATGGTTAAATTTTGGGACATGTTTAGAATTTGGTTGATGATATGTTTTGGGATTGTTACTAAAATAGATTAAAGAGTATGAGGTTATGAGGTAACTCTTTTTTGGTGTATCCCTTGGGTTTTGTTTTGATTACATTTTGTGAGATGAAGTTTATTTGGAATTCTCATCCATTTTTTGGTAGATTATCTTGGATTCAATAAAATGATAGCTTTGTGCTGAGGCAATGCGTAAGACATTTTGGATGAATTACATTGGGATGAAATGGGTGTGGACTTGGGTGATGAGGATGTTTATATTTTTTTTTTCAAATTATCATTATGTCATAATGGATTGTATTTTCTATCAAGATCACCATGAGTCAGTGTTTTCTTAGTTGTCCCCAAGTAACCCTTCATATAGTCTCGTGACTTGATGATATAACCATGGGACTATGTATTGAGTTATTTTTGTGATCATATTTGTTACTCCAACTATTTTAGGATTTTTGGGGATAAAGACCTCTTTATGATATTTTTGATATCTCTTTTTGGGATTTTCTCCATTTTGGCTATTTGAGTAGGTTAATTTGTGGGTTTCATTGATGATGATTGGTAATGTGGCTCTTTTTGTAAATGTACTCCCATTTTAGTGTACTTTTCTGTTATTACAAATTATAGATGGATTTAAAACTCTAGAGAGAGCTATTTTATGTCTTAGTTTTCTCAAAGATTCATATTGGAATGTTTCTGCTTTGGGACATGCCTAAGGATGTAGAATGATGGATGAGGATTATTTTATTTGTTTGAATAATTATCCAATGAGGAGTTTTTTCTTCACATAGATTCTATATATAGTTTTCCATTGAATTAAGCCTTATATTCTTGGGTTTTGTGTTATTAAATTCTCATTATGTATATGTTTTCAATGATTATTTAGGGGTAGAGTATGGAATGATGGGGAGAAGTGTGACAATTACATGTCACTATTTTATTATTTAATTTATATAGATTTAAAATATTTGAAATAATTTATATTTAGTATGGAATTTAAAAAAATATATAAAATTTTATTATTCATAATATTGAAATGAATGATTTTTAGGAATCCTTGCAATGAAACTTATATTGAAACAGAAAAAATACTTTTCTAGGTCATTATATTCTGCCATTTTTTAGAATGAACATTTAGCACATGGGTTCGTTTTGAACCCTAACAATTTTATTAAAAACCCTATGAGTAACTCTGTGATTGGACTAATATTTTTGACTATTAATTTTTAATGGTTTAGACACATGTTATATAGAACATTATGTAGTATACCATGTTGAACAACCATGAGAGTGTATTGATCTCATATTGTTCCAGAAAGACAATTAGAACATAGTTTAACAATCATTGTGGGGAAACCATTAAATATTGAATGTTTTATTTGAAATTTAATTTCTTTATATTTTCCTAATAATTTAAACTAATTATTTTCCAATCACTTCCACATTTGGGTTCTACTCACCATCTTTTTTGACATAGGTGATAATTTCTTCGTACCTCTTGTTTTCATACACTATTTTCATTAATTTATAAAATATTTTAAAAAGAAATATCTTCTACATAATTCCTCTCTCCTTCCCTTCTCTATTATATTGTTTTTTTCCTTTCTATGATGAATAATAATCATATTTTGGGATGATTTGAATGTTTATTCTGTATCAAATAATGGGGGATGATATGTTTTCGGATTATGGAGAGTGTATTTGACTTCGGTATGAATTCTCAATAAAAGGAACCTCATTGAGAGAATTTTCATATTGAATGATGTATGTATTTAATTTGAGTAACTGTATATAAAATTCTATGAAATGATGAAACATTTAAAATTATTTTCATTTTAAATTTTACCTTTATCTGAAACACATGAGGGGATTTAAAATTAATTCAAATGGTTTTCTTCTCTTGGAAAGGTTTTATACCAAAATAATAAAATTACCAAGTGGATTATATAAAATAATTAGTGTGTTTTAAAGGAGGTGTTTACAATGATTTTTTTCATAGAAAATAATTTTTATTTAAAGGCTTGGTTTATTGAATACGGGTGTGTTGGTCATTATTTAATTATTTTAATAATTATTCTTATTAACATTTTTTAATGGATATTTAATATGAAATGGGTTATTTCAAAGGGGTTCCTGGAACATGTTGATTTCAAAGAATGTTTTCCTCAAATGGTTTTAATGTTTTATGGAATGAATTGGAATTCCAAGCATATTTTCAAAGGTACATTTGGAACATTGTTAAAAAGGCTTGATATAAAATTGTGATTTCCCTTACATTTGATCCCATAACATTATATTATGTTCATTATGGATTGTGGCCCCTTGTGGTATGATTATTATTGATGCTACTGCATGGATGTGATAGTCGATATTTCATGTGATGGCGTTGGAGGTGACGTTAGGTTTATTTATTTTCTATAAATATTGTTTTGAGTGTTGATAAAATTACTTTTTTACAATCTTCACTTGTTTTTTTCACGTTAATCATTGGTATCTATGTAGAAGTTATGAATATGTGTAACATTTACATAGTTTGAGTATTTTTTCTAGCGCTCGAGGAAATTTACAGCCTCTTAAGTGTTTATTTTATTATATAGTGACCCTAAGGTGTGTAAATAAATATTTTTTTTGTTTTATATAGGTTCCCCAAAGAGAGACTGATCAATGAAAAATAGGTCATGTTTCATTCATATTAAAGATTACATTTTTCCTCAAAATGATAGATCCTTTTAAGATGATTTATGGGATTTTAATAAATTTTATTTATAGACACCTTATCTTTCCCTTTGGTTGTTTTATTTTATTATATTTATATCTTGTTGTCATTGTGTTTATGTATAATTTTTTTGATTTTATTTTTCTTTTATAAATATTTATAAATAGTTTGTAAATTATGTTTTTAAAGGAAAAAGTGATGTTTATTTTCAAAATGAATTTCAGAAATGTTATGAGAAAAGGGTAATAAATGGATGTTTCTTAATTATTTAATTATTATATTTTATTAGTTTCATATATATTTAATGAAATATTTTGATTTATTGTTTGGGTTAAAAAATGGTTTTGGGATGGGGAATCATCAATGTTTTTTGAAAATATTTGTCCCGATTTTTAGAAAGATAGAGATAAGTAAATATATTTAATTTCCATGTTCTTCCGCATATAAAAAACATATATTATATAGTATGTTTAAAATAAATATTATGTATTTTATGTGTATGTAACTACATCTATGATTTGATAAAATCATCCTTGGGATGTCTGTTTCATGCCCTACATATACATTGGTGTGTGTATATTTAATAAACTCTTATGTTTTCTATCTAATGACTGGCACATGATTGTATTATTTAGATTCTCATTGGGTTAATTGTCAAACATGTTTGAATGTAGTGAGTGATTGAGTTTCACATGGAAGTTTCATTAGAGAAACCTGGGTTCCAATTTATTTCTTGGATGTTGTGTCACAGAACATTGATTGGTGTATTTTTCTTTTGTTCTAATTTTTTTGTAATTAATATTTATTTAATCCATTTCATGGATATATATTTTTTTATACATGTTTTTATTTTATTATTTATACTATATTATTATTTTATATGAATTGATTTACCTCATCTGGATAGGTTATTTTGAAATCTAGGTAGATTTTATCACTGTTTTGTTTTCTTATTTGATGAAGAAATCACTCCCAAGTGTTTATTCAACAAATTTAGACACAAGTAATAAATCTATGGGGATCAATATTTCCTCCACATCCTAGTTGTGGGTCATTATAGGTCATGTGTGTAACGTCCTGACCTTAATCAAGTACATATTATTTTTTCTTTTTTCAGTCTAATTAATTATGTGACCCGGGGCACGTGCATACGCACCTCACTGCGAGTCCTGGGCAGTTTTTTATGTAATTAAAATTTTTGAATACGTTTCATGAAAAATGTCATGTCACACTTTCGATCGGTGTTCAAGAATTGAATAATTAATTAATGATTTTAAAAGAGTAATAAGAGATTTAATGAAGATTTAAAATAAATCAAGAAGAGATAAATGGAAATTCTAAAACAAAATAAAGAGGGGGTTACAGGAAAAATGAAAATAATTGAAATCGGGGATTCCCAATTTTAATTATTTTAGTTATTTTATTTTCTATTCATTTGTTTTATTTATCCCTTTTATTTAATTTAATATTTTCCTTATCTTTTATTTTTATCTTATTTTTATTTTAATTTTTTTCATTTCATTTCTTTATTTATTTCCTCTCTTCTCTCCCTCTCCCACTCATCATGTCGCACCCCTCAATCCCATCACACCATCCAGCAGCCCCTTTGGAAGGTCGTTGCTCCTTCATCTGACATCTTATTCCTTTTCCATCAAGTTCTAACTAAACCTTAGGGAAATGATAACGATGCGCAAGTGTAATCGTGTGTTTTTGTTGAGTAATATGCGCGCAGTTCGTCGTAGAAGATTGTTACAATATTTTGGGGATTTTCTAAAATCCATCATTTTCATTCATTTTAGGTCAAATAAAATCCCACCATAGATCTTACAGTCATCTATGACTACATGGTAGGGTTACTACTCTCTTTCCATTCATTTCATTAAGATTTTTAAAAACACGCTGTTGTGCCGTTAGTCGGTGCCTATCGGCTTTGTGCAATTTTTCCCATTTTAATTAAATTAATGAGTTTTCTTAATTTTTCATGCATGAATAATCGTAAATTTATTTTTTTTGAATGGTTGTAACAAGTTCAGACACCCCTTTGGGTGTTCCAACGAGGTTGGTGTATCTTTTTCCATTAGTCGGGATTATTGTTAATTAACTGCATGTATTGCGCATCCCCTTTTTATTGTTTTAAAATTAAATAAAATGTTGTTTCAATTGTTGCAAGAAATTCAAAAACCCCTTTGCGCATGCTGATATGGTCGGTGTAATATTTCATTAGCTGGTTTTGTTGTTTAATTAAATACATGTGCAGTGAAGCCCCTTTTTATTGTAATTAAATTTAATAAATAGTTTCTTTGAACATGAAATTGAATTGTTGGATCATTGCCACTTGTTATGCTGAACTGATTGTTATTTAAATTTGCATTATCCGCTGAGGTTGATATGATATGTATATTGCCGTGAAAATTGTTATGTTATACTGTTAAATTTATGCCATGTGATGAAGGTGTATCTTGTTAGTTTTTAAGCTGCGACCTTATATGCAGATTATGTCATATCTACTGGAGTGAAAACATTAATTAAATTCTGGGTAGGGTGTAAAGACCGGAATTTTAAATTTTATATTTTTTACTTATATGGGAGTATTATGATGCCACTAAAATTGATGGTGCATGATTTTGAGGCCTGGAGTTCCTGGAATGAATTTCTGATCTCTTTTTGGATATGTTTAGTAAACGTGCGAGCGTGTTTTTGTATCTTTTGAAACAGTGCTCATAATTGAAATTCGTGGGTACCTTTGAAATTGCAATGTCGATATTCTCTTAAGTAAAACTTCACCTTGATCGTAGTAGGGTGGGGGTGAAAGTTAGTTTTTTTTTGATTTTCAAGGAGGAAGAAGAAAAATAAAATAACAAAATTTTTATTTAATTTTTGAAACCACTCTACATGGGCTATGGAGGTGGGGAGCACCTGTACTAGAAAACCCCCAAAATTAAATTCTAGCAGTGGGGACCGCCCTAACCCCCTATTAATGGGGGAGAACTCTCAACTCCCCATTTATTGATTCCTCCAATTTTATCGAGCCAAACTAATTGATCCCATTAATTATGCAATCTCCATTTGTTCCATAAAATTAAATGGATAAACTTAATATTTGTGTTGGATCCTCACTTTTTTTTGTTGGGGGGAATCATTGGTGAAAGGGATAACATTGGGGGATCATTCTCTCCAACGAATAATGCGCCATATTCTCTAACGAAGAATGCCCCACCTCCAACGTGGGACGTTTTCAATGATGACGAACCGACGTCCATCCTTTCCTCCTCATCAACGTCAACAAATCTCCGAGGTAGGGATGTGTTTTCCATTGATCATGGTTAATTTTACTCTCACATTGAATTACCTAACTTGATCCACTTCCTACCGCTCTAACACGGGCGTACGGGGCAAACGAACATCGCCCAACCCATCCACAAATATTGTGTTTTTTGTGTTCTTCGTGACATAGGAGGATGGAAACCTTCACCAGTGGGGCTCAGGAATGGTGGCTGGCACCATGGTCGACTACGAAGATAGCAGCGGTGCAACCACACTGCTGGAGAGGGGTCACTGCCTGTCGGCCATGGCAGAGCAAGGGTGGCGGCCGACTGCACGATGGGGCGGCGGCGCGCATCCACGCCGCCCGACGAGCAAGGGTCGCGGCTTGTTCCGCAGTGGTGAAGAGAGGGCGGCCGAAATTCAGCCAGCCGTAGAGGGGCAGTACATGATGCTCCATAGGGACGAAAATGGGCCTGCCATTACGGCCATCCAAGTTGAATCGAGTAAGACCCACGGGTCCCACGCGCTGCTCGCGACCGAACGTCTTTTGCCGTTTGGTGAGTGGAGGCGGGGGGGGGGGGGGCTGCGACTCAACCCCCTCATGCAGCCTGGATTGGCCTCCCAATACAAGCCGAGCCAAACCTAGTGGGAAGGGCCCAACCCAGTGGGCTTGGTCGACCCGAACTGGGATGGGTCGGCCTCGGCTGGGTAGTCCGACCGGGTCGGACCAGACCTGGACCAGCTTCGACCCATTTCTTCTCTTTTTCCCATATCATTGGGACTTGGTGTCCATTTGACGAACAATCTGTAGAGCTGGAAACCTTAGATCGATTCGATCCATTTGGTATACATCACTTGAGATTTGGATAAATTTGGAGTACGGTAGGGTAGGATCGAGCACGATTCCAATCAGTCCCTTGGGACTAAATGGATAATAACTTACAGACCAGGCATCCGATTGATGCACCATTTCTTTATTTGAGACCCCAATTACATGGAAGTCCTTTAGGTTAAATATTTGTGGGACTTATTGTTAGTTGGAGTATCTACTTGTGGCTTGAGGACCGGAACCTCCCCGAATCAAGCGAGCTTACTGCGGGAACCCAGAAGTTGGATGTAACATGAGAAAGGGATCCTTCATGGGACTTTATTTTAGGATCCCATATGGATATGCTCAAGGAATCCATGATGGACTAATCTTGGATCCTGTATGGGACTTCTGTACTAGGATCATGTGTGCGTCTGATGATGTACTAGGATCCTCCATGGGTCTGCTGTACTAGGATCACTTGTGGGTCTGATGATGTACTAGGATCCTGTGTGGGTCTACTATACGAGGATCCTATGTGGGTATGATGATTTAGGATCCTATGTGGGTCTTCCTTTTAACAAAGTAAGATGATTCCGTTGTTTCATCTAATCATCTCTACTATTGTATCTGAATTATACCCATTGTGAGCTGTGTCTTTACCTTTGTGGTATACTTCTGTTTGGCGTACCTATGTGGTACTTACCTTCGTGGTGACACCTATGTGGTATTCTTCTATGTAGCGTACCTATGTGATACTTACCTTCGAGGTGATACCTTTGAGGTATTCTTCTGTGTGGCGTACCTATGTGGTACCTACCTCGTGATAATCTTTCTTTCATTGAACAATTGTACTTTGGCTAAGGAGTTGGGCCTTGTGTTTCATAATGAATGAGATGGGTAGTATTTGATAACCTCGGCATATTTATGGGCATATATCGAAGTAGGTTTTTCACTGGTTTACATGCTTTTTGGTTTATCCTTTGTGGATTTTCTGAGACCTTGAGGGTCTCAGGGACCCTACTGAGTTTCATTATACTCACCCCTACATGAGCTTCACCCGCACCTTGTTGTGTTTGGTGTAGACGACAGATAGCGCTGATCGAGTCTAAGGGTACCAGTACTGGACGGTTCCTAGAGGTGGACCATACAGCGTGTCGGTATGCAGTGGAGACGGGCATACATTGAGTGCTGAGGAGGTATTTTGTACGTACCCTTAAGGTAGGAACCTCAGAGGATGACCCAATATCAGTCTTTCTCTTTCTTCTGTTGTATTTTATTTTTATTTTTACTTGTACCATTATTATTGGGATTGTATTCCAACCCCTCTTACTTTAGAACTCTTTTTACTATACAATTTACTTATGTTAGAATCTTTCTGTGTGCTTGGTCGAGTGTTTTTACAGGATATAAAGACAATGCCTTCCCAATTTTAGGGGATACGCCATTCGGTGATAGTCGCCAGCCCCTGGCATATGGAAGGTGGGCTTGGGGTAGTCACGGAATGGGCCCCGAGGGACGGGTCATGACATCGGTAAAAGGGGAGGGTCCCATATTAATTACCACACTTAAATCCTCTATTCCTGATGGGTTACATCTATGTGCTGGAAGCTGGTGTTGTTGACTTTTCTAGACCGAGACTTCCCCAGACATTCTAATACTTTTGAGTGATACAAGTTCCAAAAGGGCCCATCGAGATGGATTAGTTGGCAATGTGGAAAAGCCATATTCAGATAACACCTGACCCCTTTTTGTGAGATCGGGATAGACTCAGGGTAAATCCATCCCTCAGGCGATACTTGGTCTTTTGAAATATTTCCTTGGACGAGCTCGAAGGCATTGGATAAATTTACGGATATTCTGTAGTGATACCTTCCGGATGATCTCGAACTCCAACACTCAACTTGAACCTTAAATCATGATGAACTTAAGGATTATGTTGTTTCTAATTAAGTCTATTGAGAATTTAAATGTTTTCCCTGATATGTGGAATTGTGCCTGGTTGACACGAGAATTGAACCCCATGTTAAATCACAAGTTTGGCATATAATTTTTCCTCGTTTTACCTTGCTTTCTGGGATTATATATATATATATATGCGTGTTCATGAATTTCTACTGATAGGAATTCTTTCAGACAAACAGCTTACGATGAAGCAGGTGACCAAGCATGGGTTCTGTTTGAGACCTGGGACGACTTATTTATTTCATTGAACTACAATTAATTTATTTGAAATGGTTATGTAATGTCACACTACTTTTTTTATTTTTGCACTAAATGGAAGGGTTTAGACACCGTGGGTGCCAGACTATTGGGATTTTATCTCACACCATGCTCGGGCATCGTAGAAACCCATGTAAATTACATGCACTTAGGTATTTACAAGGGGAATCATCCTACTTCCGATGCATGAGTGTTCATTATTTCAGAAGATGGAGACTAGGGAAGAGAACCAGACCTTTCTCGCGATGCATTTGCTACTTTTGTATTTTCTTTTAGTTGACTGTGTGTTTGAGTTCTGTTTTCCTTACATTCAGTTTAGACTTATATCATGTCATGTCATCTTTTTGTGAGATTCCTCATTTGGCTATTATCATTCAGTTGGATTTATTTATATTGCTTCTGCTATAGTTTGTTTATTCATGTGCTTATTATATTTATTAATTATTGCCGTTTACTTCTGCTGTGATATTATCTATTTCCTATGAGGGCATAGTCTCCCCCACATACACAAAATGGGCCATCATTTCTAGTCATCATCCTCTAGTGTTCAAGAAGATGCGCTTGAGGTTATGTGACCCACCAGTCCGGCCACCGTCTTAGAGGTGAGCCGGGTCGCGGTGTTACAATGTTTTAGGCTATCCGGATTCAATTAATTACAACCCTAGTGGGTTCAATTGAATATGATACCCCATGTCTCAATGTTTGAGAAGATTTAAGGAAACATATCACCTCACTCACCACAAAGAGTCTACCCTAAAGATACACTCCTACAAACTATTAATTGGATATTGAAGGAAAAGAAAGAGAAAAAAAAAAGAGAAACGGTTCATAAATGATGTCCTGTAACAACTGGGTCCCGGTGATAACACAAACTCCAGCCGTAACATGGTCGTCGGGTCCTGTCACGCCAAGTACCACCAGTTTCCCCACTGAGAGGAAGTCCCCACCTTGGGGCCCACCCATGTGCTCGAACAGGTCATCTGGCTAATGACTATCCCCACAGACCAACACATGTCCTTTCCAGTGTACATTGTCCTCACTCACACACACACACCCTGGGAAACTTCCTAGAATGTCACCCATCCTAATCACTATTACAGACCAAGCATGCTTAACTATGTGGTTCTAATCAGGTAGGCTCCCGAAAAAGAAGGTGCACCTTGTTGACATGGGTTACATCATTATGTCATTTAACCCTTCATCATTCTGGGGTGTTACATTCGCCACCCCTTTAAGGCACAACGTCCTCGTTGTGGGTGCACCATCTCAACCCAGGCAGTGCGCTGCACTTAATTTTGAGTACCACCTCTAATACCAAATGTAACAACTGGGTCCCGGTGACAGCAAAGACTCCCCATTTTAGCATGGTCATCAGGTCCTAGCCCACCAGGTACCACCAGTTGTGCTAGAGACACAAAGTCTCTACCCTTGGGTCAACCCATGTGCCTGAAGGGGTCATATGACTAACGACTATCCTCACAGGCCAACACATATCCTTTTAAGTGTACTTTTTCCTCACTCACTCAAACCCTAAGAAAAACGTTGGGTCCTGGCCTACCATGTACCACCAATTTCACCACAGAGAGGTAGTCTTTATACTGGGGCCCACCGATGTGTCTGAAAGGGTCAATTGACTAATCACTATCCCCACAGGACAACACATGTCCTTTCCAGTGTAACTTGTCCTCACTCACACACACACCCTGGGAAACTTCTCAGAATGTCACCCATCCTGATCACAATTCGAGACCAAGAACACTTAACTGTGGAGTTCTAATCTGGCAGGCTCTCAAAAAAGAAGGTGCAACTTTTTGAAATGGGTTATATAATTTAGTCATTAATCCCTTTATCATTCTGGGGTGTTACATTCACCACACATTTAGAGCACAACGTCCTCGTTGTGGAAACAACATCTCAACCCAGGAAGTGCACTGCACATAAGGTTGAGTACCGCCTCTAATACCAAATGTAACAACTGGGTCCCGGTGATAGCACAGACTCCCCATTTTAACATGGTCATTGGGTCCTGGCCCACCAGGTACCACCAGTTTCCCCAGAGACACATACTCTCCCCTGGGGCCCAACCATGTCCCCTAACGGGTCATCTGACTAATGAATGTCATCACAGTCCAACACATGTCGTTTCCCGCATACTTTGTCCTCACTCACTCAGACCCTAAGAAACACGTCAGGTCCTGGCCCACCAGGTAGCACCAGTTGCCCCATAGACACGTAGTCCCCACCCTAGGGCCCACCCATGTGCTTGAACGGGTTATCTGACTAATGAATTTCCCCAAAATCCAACACATGTCCATTCCAGTGTACTTTGTTTTCACACACACACACCCTAAGAAACTTTCCATAAGGTCACCCATCTTGATCACTACTCTGGACCAAGCACGCTTAACTGCAGAGTTCTAATCAGGTACCCTCTCGAAATGGAAGGTTCACCTTGTAGAATGTGGTTATATCATTTTTTCATTTCACCCTTTATCATTCTGGGGTGTTACATGTCCTTTATCGGTTGGAGAACAATTCTATATTTTCAATATTATCAAAATTTATAAAATATTGAAATCATAAGGAAATTATCACTAATTTGATCTATAATCACAATTAATCTTAGAACACATTTATAGGTTGTCCAATCCCTTATTTTTGATATGATCTAACTAGTCATCCTATGATACAGCTATTTGATATTCATGGATGTCCCACCATTGATCGTAGAAATATCAAATTTTAAATAGCAATATATTACTAACCACTGAAATATAGTGAATATACCATTTTATTCTAACAATCCATTGAGTGACTCAAATTTATCAATCCCTATTAAAAAAAATTATTTGGATGAATCTGATACATCATAATCCGATATAAACAATGAAATTCAATAAATAATACTCACATATTCTAGTTCACTGACCAATATACCTCCTTGAAGAATAACATCTTGAATATTTCCTTTGTTGGATTATTTTATTGATACTTTCGAAAATTTTATGAATTCTTTTAGAGTTTCTTCTTTCGATTGATTATAAAAAAAATTAACCTGAATTCAAATTGGAAAAAACCACCACTTGGATAACATTGTATGGAAACCATGGAATCCTATAAAAATTTAGAAAAAATTGACACTTCCATTTCTATAAAAAATTTCATCTCCACCACCTTCCACTTACCTTAGTCCCCATGAGGAACAATGTTGCGTCACACATTCCTGGACTATTACCCTGGTAAACATGTGATTTGAATGTTTTGTTCCCATTATCTTTCATAAATCTAAATTTATATTCATTACCATATTTAGTATAGAATGATATTTCAAGCCATTATGTTTTATTTTAATAATGTCTCCAAAAATTCAACACAAAATGTATTATAATCTACATATCACTGTATATTAATCCACATTTCATGCTTCTTCCATTCTCCTTCAACAAAAACTTTAGCCATATCAAATAATTTTTAACATCTGTTATGTCTACATATTCCATTTTGGATGTGGATATGACTACCACTTGTTTTAACCTTAATATATACTTATCTTCTATTTCTTTTACTGTGAACACATATCATTCTATAGTGTTTTTAGTTTCTATATACCCAAAAAATTCTGTATCTTGATACTCCTGTAATAGATAATCGATACTGATGGATAAGACTCTCTCTTATGATCCATTAAGACACTAGATGACACATTTCATATCATTCTACTATGATATCCCATGATTATCACGAAACATCTAATGAAATTCACTACAACAATAATGTTTGTGTGAATATTGATTTTTCATGAAACAACTAATGAAACCCACTAGAACAACAATGTTTTTGTGAATAAATTCCATAGATTAAATTAGGATACATACTATGGATGAAAACAAAATTTTCTCCACGTAATCCACCTTATCTTTCAATTTCTATTCTTCATTCTTAGAAAATTTGAATTTTCTTTATAATGAAGTTAAGTCAGGTTACAACCAAACATTAAAAATATTTCAATTATCTTATAAATGTATTTTATCTGATTTAACACCAAAATTACAACCATTATATCTTGACCAATTCTCATCCCAATGATTTTCTTAGCCTATTTAAGATATTTCATCTAAAATATTTTAACAAAAAAATTCTTTAATAGAATATTCCAATTTTATGGTTTTTTCGGAAGCATATCACTCATATATAGAAGTAGAATGAAGGTATTTCTTCCTTAAATTCCTTTTTTAGTAACGGGGATACATGTTTCTCCATATGAAACCCTCATTATCCATGAATGAATCAAAAAACTTGTTCAATTTTCTGGGATATTGTATGAAGACATATATACTTCTCTTTAGTTAGAAAAATATATACATATTTTAACGATCTATGAAACTTTTCAGTTTCTCTACGTAAATTCCCTCCTTCAAGTCACCTAAGAGGAATGGTATTTTTATATCCATCTACTATAAGTGAATAGTTTATGTAATATCCATGTATAAAACTACAAGGATAATAGTTTTCATAACTGTTGAAGAGATTATTTTAGATAATCCAATTCATTTCTTCTACTAAAATATTGTAACAAAAATTCTATCCTTATATATTGTTATACTAGTCGTTTTTTATTTTATATGGAACTCATTTGATATAAACTAATTTCATTACTTTTTTAGGTTATTTTGGATCCCATGATTCATTATTATAAAATGAATCCATCTCATATTTCATAGAATACTCCGACATATTATAATCAAAGAGACTTAAAACTTATTCCATGATCTTGTATTTCCTTACATTTATTAGAATCAAAATATTCATGTCTGGTTTGAACCTATGCCGTATTCATATGAATCTGGTAGATCAATGTTATTATTACTTCTCTAAGATCTATCTAGTTTTGAATCATATAGAGATTTTAATTTAGATACACTAATATAAAATTTAATAATCCTAGTGATATACAATACATCTTACACTATCCTAAAAAACATACCCATAGTTCTCCTTGAATAATCACAAACTTGTATCCTTACTGAATCAAAATTTAAATCAAACTATAAATGGTTAGTTGAAATTTTTCCTCTTAAAATTATTTTCCGCCATGTTTTTGTTCTTTAATACGAAATTTTTATTATAGACAACATTATGACATATTATTATTAATATTTTCAACATAGAGATTAAATAAAATGTTTTTAACATCATATCTCATAAATAAGAATGCATGAGGTTCAGATCCATGTTTATCATTTTCCTTGGAATCCATATGTACATACAAAAATCTACCAAAAACATTCAGGTTTCAAACTTCCACGTAATTTTTAAACCATAACAGTTTTATAATCACTCAAAATATTGACGTTAAAATTATTATTTTTAACTAATTACTCTGCATGGTTGACCACTACAACAAAAATGCCCATGGAAATTATGAAACTTTCTCCTGATCCTCATAATTTCTATTATTACTCAGTTGAATCAATCATCCATATCATTTTAATATGCTGTACTATGTAAAATATTTTCCATCCAATTTCTTCTATTTTTATTGTTTTAATATAAATGTTTTCCACTATATTAACCATCATTTTCAGAGATGGAGTATTTTAGTCTTCTAGTATATCTTTTTTATAATTTCATTCCATTGAAAAAACACTCCAAATACCATAGAATTGTGTTTTAGAAATAGAAACCATAATTTACTTGTTTGGTCCTTAATTCTTGTGTTGAATTATAAAAACCCTTCATGAGAATGAGTTGAGTTACGTCACTAAACATTCATCAGAATAATATCTAAATTCATAGATAAATGTTTACTTTAGTTCTTATTAAACTATACCTTTATCTAGTTCATATGTATGAGATTCTCATAACATCTGATTTCAATGTGGTCATGCTTCAGTAAACCCTTTTATACAATAAAACTCATGTTCTTATAAAAAATATGATTGAATAAAAAATTACCTAACACTAAACATTCATAAGTTTTTTCTCAAAAAATTAATTCTTCTTTTAGCCATCTGTTTAGATATTTGGTTCCATCTTTTAATCCTCTAGACATAATCATTGATATTCAATTAAAACAAAAAACAGAATTTGTGAAGTATATTCCATTGTAATCTTCATCCTTATTAAAAACATAAAACAATTTTTCCATAGGTCTAGTCTATGATAAAATTTATCCAAAATTAAAAAGCCCCCATTAATTTTTATATGTCTTCAACTCCATTATCTACAAATTCAAGAGCCTCATGAACAACTAAGTAAAAAGAAACTTACTAGATATATAATTTATCAAGAACCATTGATCCACCATAGACTGTAAAGATGATCCTAAATCAGTCACCCATGATTCCATTAGAATGTTGAAGCTCAATAGTAAATTTCTACTACCTTCACCCAAATCAACAAAACATGAATTTAAAAAAGAAAACCATATATCATCTACTCTATAGTTTGTATAATACATATTTAGATACCCTATCACCACACATTACCAAAATATTGGTCTAGGTATAATATATTTTCCTTGACTCTTTTCTCTAGACTTATCTTCAAATTTCTTCCTACTTGAATTTTGATAAAGAGACTTACCTCTACTTTTGACAGCTAACACTATTTTAATAATTTCATGGAATTATATACATTTTAGATCGTCATTAAATTTGAGATCTCTAACATCCATAGTCACATAGTTTGATATCTCATAATAATCTCTAATAGAAGTAACTATTATATCCCATTTTTTTTGTAATGATGTTAAAAATAGTTGTGACCAAAAATATTCCATCAATATCAATTTTAATGATATGAGAAACCCTATAATCATATTGATTATTTCCAACTAATATTTTTAATGTCTAAATTTAGACAATCTTATATATAATAATATCTACATCATAAATATTTTTTTCAAAGATGGTATATGTGATGACCCGACCCTACCCGGGCTCGAGCCGCAACTACCCCAAGCCTGCCTCCATAGGCCAAGGGCTGGTGACCAGCGCCGAAGGCACAATAACTCGGGGAGGCCTTTGCCTAAGCACCTGTACACACACACGTAGAAAACTCAATGCAAAAGTGAAGAGTAAAAGAAACAACACGCAGAGTAAAAAGAACAACAGCTATCTATATAAACCACAGATGTGAATTGACCTCTAAATAGTACAATGTACAAGCTGAAAAGAGAAGGGGCAAAACACACGCCCAACAAAAAAGTGCCACAACCCGGAAACATGTAAACAAAAAGAAACAACTGACGGGTCTCCCACCTGGAACCCAAACATGACCACTGCATGCGGTCTAAGCTCCCAAGCTCCTACAATCCACTGAAGTCACGCTCAACCTGTCCGTCGTCTGCAAGGGCACGCCAAGTGCGGGCAAAGCCCAAGCAGGGGTGAGTATAAAAATACTCAGTAGGATACCCCGAAGGCTCGAGGGAGCAACAATGGAGGTACCGAAGGGTGAGCAGTAGAGCGAACAAGAAAAGTAGAGGAGTACAACTGAAAGTGAAGTAGAATACCAGTAGAGAGTCCAGCTCAACCCAACAAAAGAAAGGAAGTAGACTTGTCCAGACACAAGAAGCTGGAAACGGTGAGAAGACGAACTTCTCGTCGAGTCTTCGCTACCTATAGCTGGAGAGTAGACTCGTCCAACCACGAGAAGCTAGAAACGAAAATCACGTGGTATACCCCGCGCGTCTTCGCCTCTCTTGGAAGGAGAGTAACCAAACCCAAGAAGTGGGTGCAGGAACATGGTATATACAAATCCATATGCTCTATCGAGAAGCCTGAACCACGTCATAAGGGGATCTCTATCCCATTTCTCAGCCCAACAAAATGAGTCGCCAACAGTCCCAAAAGAAACACCATCATCGATGCCCAGCATCCCGCACGTCTGTCCTGAACCCTAAGCCAAGGGGCTCAATCACCACACCTTGACACTATCTGCTTTGGGCGGCACTGACTCGCCCGCACGGTTTTAGATCGCGTCACAAGAACGCATCTCAGTGGGGAAAGTGCCCCTCGTATTTGAGAGTTCTAGGGAAAGTCAAACCACACCTCGTCACTGCCCTACAGTCGAGAGGTCTCCTCAAAGTCAAGGTCATCACAACACTGACCCGTAACCAGGGGTACCGCTCCGGTAATCACGGAGGAAAACCACAGGCTAGCCTAGTAGAAAGGACTGAGCCTAGAATGCCAACTGGTGTCCCACTGCCCCGCCCTGCTGGAGGGTAAACCATAATATGATATTGGGTGACCCAATGCCCAGCCCTGATGGAGGGTAAACCATAATACATCGTCAGGCGACCCACTGCCCAGCCCCGCTGGAGGGTAAACCATAATAAGATATCAGGTGACCCACTGCCCAACCCTGCAGGAGGGTAAACCATAATACATCATCCGACGACCCACTGCCCAGCCCCACTGGAGGGTAGACCTTAATAAATCATCAGGTGACCCACTGCCAAGCCCCGCTGGAGGGTAGACCTAGAATAAGTCAACAGGCGACCCACTGCCCAGCCTTGCTGGAGGGTAGACGAGGAACTAGACGATGGGTGACCCACTGCCCAGCCCTGCTGGAGGGTAGGCCCTAAGAGGTCATCGGGTGACCCACTGCCCAGTCTCTGCTGGAGGGCAGAACCTAAGTGCGGCGGGTGACCCACTGCGTAGTCTCTACTGGAGGGTAGACCCCAAGTGCGCCGGGTGACCCACTGCCCAGTCTCTACTGGAGGGTAAAACCTAGAAGTCAGTGAGCAACCCACTGCCCAGCCCTGCTGGAGGGTAAACCCGAAGATGTCGATGAGTAACCCACTGCCCAGCCCCGCTGGAGGGTAGAACTCAGAACTGCTCTAGCCATCTCCACTGGAGGGCACAACACTGGCCAACTGAACACGGAGTGGGTATCGCGCAACTTCTCAACTCCAGAACACTCACCCCAACGAGGTGCAGCGTCTGCTCTAGCACTGGGTATCACTAGCACCGATACCAGCCAATCCATCAAGAGCGAAACCAAGGGGATACCACTCAACCCTGATGGTCAAACAAACGAGCACAAAGCTAGGGAAAAAATAAACTCTACCCTGGTAGCCAAAAAAATGAGCACAAAGGGACCCTCTACGTCGTGAGAGGTCCAAGTACGCAAAGCAGAACATGACACGCACATGGGTCCCACACGACGTGTGGCCCCAAGTCAACCCTAACTGAGCACACGAACGTCTCAGGTACAAACCACACGTATCTCCAAGAATTCTCGTATACTCCCAGAGTACACCGCATCTCCAGCCCTAAGGCTATCGTGCACATGACACCCCAACGTCAACATGAAGGGGGTAAACGTAACAACTCCACCCCAAATGCCTAGGCACAGACAACCACATCTTGTGAACCATTTATATCACTCTCCCAAGAGTGCGCGATCACACGCCAAGGGTCCACTACAAAAAAGGTAGGGGGAACCACCACTAGAGCACCTCTCAGGCTCCACATTCAATAAGATCGCACAAGAGGCTCCGCACAACCAAACGGATTGCACCGTTGTAATCCTCACGGAAAAACACGTGAGATCGACTACTTACTCGCCTCCAACTAATATCTGGCAGTAAAGTCACCAACACCGCCTCACGCCCGAACGACGTCCCGTGATCTCGAGCCTCGGCCCCGAAAACAGTCGGGCGCGTCGCACCATTGCGATCCCCTCGGAAAAACACGTCAAAAGCTCTACTCACTTGAGTGCAACGGATAACCGGAGAAAAAGATGCATTTCGGCGCACCGCACACGAGCAGTACCACATGGGACCCGCAACCCGGACCCGAAACTCATTGAACGGATCACACCGTTGTGATCCTCTCGAGAAAGCACACAAGATGGACTATCCACTTGTCCAAAATGGTCGCCCGGTGATAAAGATGGAAAATCACCGTCAACGCTCAAACGACCCTCGGGGGCCCCGCACCATCGTGCCGAATTAGAGCGGGATGATTGCACCATTGCAATCCCCTCGGAAAAACATCTAGAATCGACTGCTCGCACGCCCCGAACAGACGTCTGATTCAAAATCCGCTAAACGCTGCTCGCAGCTCAAAAGACGGGCCATGGGGCCCACACCTCAAATGTGTCCTCAATGCCTAAAACCACCCTGGAATGCTCTACCTCGATGACAGGGTCCCAACGCCACTGACGGCACTCAGAACGGATGTCGGACGCGTCCACACCGCTCAAAACAAGATTCTCGGGAAAAATGCTCATCCACTTAAAGACGCGTCGCGCCACCGAGGCCCCTCGTTTCAGGAATTAAAAATTGCCGAAACCATATCAGAAGACTGTGTCGTCAATACGGATCTACTGCCGCAGACGGCGCTCAAAACGGACACCTGTATCGGGAATTATGGGTGTCCGAACACCGAGGGGGCAAGGCCCCTAGGGCTGGACCGGCCTGGACCGGCCGGTCCACCGGGCCTGGGCCGGCTAGCGGCTTGGCCGCGCGTGCCAGTCGTGGACACGCGGTCCACGCACAGACCGGCCACGACGGCCGGTCGCAACATCCGCGTGAAGACCCGAGCGACGCAGGTCTTTCTCGCCGTACAGGGGTCGCGCGCCGCGACCCCGCGGTCGCCGAGGTGCCCCGCCAGAGCCCCGACCTCCTGAGGCGCATCCGCCGCCTCGTGCCGAGACACCCGAAGGCGCCCGCAGCCGCTCGCCGAGGCTGCCTCCTCCGCTGATCACCCGCGTCACCGACCGCTGGAGCCACCCGCGCGCCACCGCCTCCACCAAGCCGCGCCGCCGCTCAAACCCGCCGGAAACCGAAAACCCGCCAGCTTCGGCGAATGGTTGCGGAGGCCACGGGGCTTGGAATTCAAATCCGAAAGATGATTTGGAAATGAAAAAATCTCTAATGTGCATTCATGGGATTCGTTCGAAAATCGGACAGCAATTCGATAGTATTAAATATGCTCAAAGTATGCGCGGGAAGACAAAACGCAACAAGACCCTACCTCATGGGCGTTGCCCGGAGCTTCGCCGCGGAACCGCCGCCTTGCCGGAGCTGCACCGCCGGAGCCGCCTCGCCGGAGGTGGAGGAGGAGAGGGAGAGGAGGGGCTGCCCGGGGGGAAGGGGAAGGAGAAGAGGGAGGGGTGAGTTAAGCGTTTAAATAGAAAACGCTTAACCACCCGCCCGTTGGCCCGAACCCGAACCCTCAGCAGGGTCGAGGTTAAGCCTCCCCTAGGGTAAAAACCACCTCCCGAGCACAACAGAAGTCTCATAATTTTAATCCGAGACCCCGTTAAAAAGTTATAATACATAGCGCCCGAGGCTGCCAAATTACGAAAACGCCCCTGGGGCCATTTTTCACAGACGGCCCGCGCCCGCGAAACTTATACACCTCCTAGGGTAAACGGAACGGTTCGAACTCAACGATGCCCTCGGTTTTCCAATCCGAGTCACCGTTTAAGAGATACTAGCGTTTCTCCATTAAACGAATAAATGATTTTATTAACTTATCCTTTTAACCTTCCGAAAGCGAGCGAGGGGTCCAAACATCCCACACCGACATGTTTTATGTCATTCCTTGGGTAAACACCCAATTCTGGACTCATCCATACACTCAGATCTCTGATTCGGGACTCCTTTTAGGAGTTATCCCATTTATTTAGCGTTTTCAGTGTGAATGCACTGAAAATTTAATTCCAGCCACTCCAGGGCTCGGAATCCCACACCGTCTGAAGGCGCTGCCCTGAAATATTATCAAGAATATTCCAAGTATTTCATAGAAAAAACCATGTTCTTAAATCATTCCATCCTTCATGCTTTTCATCCTCGAAAAGAAAAACCAGGGAATAACACAGGTTACTAAGCCCACACCTGGCTTTCCCATACCCAGATGAACCCACGCACAGCTCTGTGTCACCGCACCCAGACCGAAGGATTGATCTGTTCACGCTTGGTTGGCCCTTGCCGATGTCGTGCACCCACTCAAGAATTCGAGGTTAGGGCGAGGCGGTAGGGAACCTCGCCATCCCTTTGCACAGTCTCAAACGGCTTGAAGGCCCTCGGGAACAACTCACCTCCCCGGTCAAACCTCTACGTCGCATGCTGCGACTGGAATCACCGCCCGCACCTGAAACAAGGCCCGGTGATTCCCTCCTTCAGAATATCCATATGGTAAAACACCCAAGGATATCTGGTCATACCTGATTCCACAGTCGATTCTCTCTTACACGCTCAAAAGGTGAAGGAGTCAACACCATCGACTAAAGGAAAAGGTATCACGCCTTTTTCCTTACCAACACAGGGTTACACCGACCCCCTGCGTCACCCTGGTAACACCTCAAACAAGGAGCAGAGAGGAAACCATCCCACACGCAGTGCCTAACAATTCTACTGCAAAAAAGTAGAAGAGTCGCAAGGGGTACCTCTCACCATCCCATGCTATGCAGGATCGTAGACATCCAAAGCCCGTGGTTGTCCATGGTCCCAACCATCAACTCCCGAAGCCTGACGAGGACCGCCTAGTGGTAAAGGGGAGATCTCATAACATCGTCTCCCACCTCCAGCTCCTCCCGCTCCTCTGCTAGAACCACCTCCGTGGGTACTACTCCGTTCATGGCGCTGCCTCTGCCGTGGTGGTGCGCCTGCTGCCTGCCCGAAGCTCCCAGCAACTCAGGTCCGGTAGTCTCGTGCCAAGTGACCTCGCTCATCACGAGCATAGCATCGACTCTCTCTGGGCTGCACTGGTTCCCTCTGGCACCACTGTGGTGTACGACCACGCCCCTGATTCTGGTTGTCAGAAAGCCACCTGCGTCGTGGTTTCGCTTGCTGATGCCCGCTAGCTGCAGTAGACATCTCGGCTCCGACGTGCCTGCTGCCACTACCAACCGCAAAACATGACATGAAGCCCTCTGTCACCAGCGCTTGCTCTAGCACCCCTACATATGTGGAAATTCCCAAGGGTACTATGAAAACAAGAATCTCTCGGCGGAGACCCTACTCAAACTTCTGCGCTCGGAAGTTGTCGTCATGGACCAAGTCCGGGTAAAAGCGTGCAAGGTCTACAAAACTAGCCGCGTACTCGGCCACCATCATCCCTCCCTGCTGAAACTACAGGAGTTCCTGAATCTGAAAGGAGCGCAAGAAGAAGGGAAAAAACTCCTCACGAAACAACAACTAAATGTCTCCCCACGAAAGCGACGACTCATCAAGAAGCTGAGTCACCAGACTCCACCAATGCTAAGCTGCCCCACGAAAAAGGTCGGCTGCCAAAGCCACCCTCTGATCTACCGGCATCTACACAAGCCTGAAAAGGATAACCACTGCCTCGAGCCAAACCTCTGCTGCTTGACGGTCTGGCTCACCACTGAACCACATCAGTCTCTGCAACTGGAACTCACGGAGTGCGCTCAACCTGCGCTCAAACTCAGCCTGCTCTTCTGAAGCTGCCTGGTGCTCAACAGGTGGGGGTGCAACTACCGGCCCACCCAAAGAAAAGGGCTCGCACGATGGGTCCTGGAATGTGGCCTTGTAGCTCACAGGGTCGTCGTTACGAACCAGAGCTGGTATCCTGGCTGGCAGTCTTCGAGGAGACGTCCTGAATATTATCAAGGAGTGTCGCAGTCAGATGAGAATATATGTATATACCACAACAACAACGATGGGGAGCCGACTCAAGAAGGACAGTCAAGACTCAGTCCTATGTGATGCACAAACCAATTCTTCCCTGCAACGAGTGTCTCAGCATGCTGAGTTGGCAAGCAGGTTATTAGGGTCCTAGTGAATGGATACGTCGGCCGCCGCACCATCACTGGGCTCCCTGGCCTAAGAGCCACTCTCAAGACATGTTAACACTGTTGCCCTAAATACCAACCAACTCCTCTTTTAGGGATGCCCGAATAGCATCCCAAGGAACAAAACACCTCTGATACCACTTTGTCACGACCCGACCCTACCAGGGCTCAAGCCGCAACTACC
Organism: Viscum album; assembly: GCA_963277665.1. Classification (NCBI taxonomy): domain Eukaryota; kingdom Viridiplantae; phylum Streptophyta; class Magnoliopsida; order Santalales; family Viscaceae; genus Viscum; species Viscum album. The sequence continues at coordinate 792,659,374 of OY728151.1, forward strand.
CCAAGCCCGCCTCCATAGGCCAAGGGCTGGCGACCAGCGCCGAAGGCACAATAACTCGGGGAGGCCTTTGCCTAAGCACCTTTACACACACACGCAGCAAACTCAATGAAAAAGTGCAGAGTAAAATAATGAACAAGTAGAGTAAAAAGAACAACTTCTATATATATAAACCACAGATGTGCATCAACCTCTAAACAGTACAAAGTACAAGCTGAAAAGAGAAGGTGCAAAACACACGCCCAAACAAATAGTGCCACAACCCGAAAACAGGTAAACAAAAAGAAACAGCTGACGGGTCTCCCACCTGGAACCCGGCCACGACCACTGCACGCAGTCCAAGCTCCCAAGCTCCTACGCTCCACTAAAGTCACGCTCCACCTGTCCGTCGTCTGCAAGGGCACGCTAAGTGCGGTCAAAGCCCAAGCAGGGGTGAGTATAAAAATAATCAGTAGGATACCCCAAAGGTTTGAGAGAGCAACAAAGGAGGTACCAAAGGGTGATAAGTAGAGAGAACAGGAAAAGTAGAAGAGTACAACTGATAGTGAAGTAGAATACCAGTAGAGATTCTAGCTCAACCCAACAAATGAAAGGAAGTAGACTCGTCCAGACACAAGAAGCTGGAAACGGTGATAAGATGAACTTCTCATCGAGTCTTCGCTACCTATATACGGAGAGTAGACTCGTCTAACCATGAGAAGCTAGAAACGGAAAGCACGTGGAATACCCCGCGCGTCTTCGCCTCTCCTGGATGGAGAGCAACCAAACCCAAGAAGTTGGTGCTGGAACATGGTATATACAAATCCATATGCTCTGTTGAGAATACCGAACCACATCGTAAGGGGATCTCCATACCATAGCTCATCCCAACAAAATGAGTCGCCAACAGTCCCAAAAGAAACAGCATCATCGATGCCCAACATCACGCACGTCTGCCCTGAACCACAAGCCAAGGGGATCAATCACCTCACCTTGACACTATCCGCTTTGGGAGGCACTGACTCGCCCGAACGGTTTTAGATCATGTCATAAGAACGCGTATCAGTGGGGAAAGTGCCCCTCATACGTGAGAGTTCTAGGGAAATTCAAACCACACCTCGTCAATGCACTATAGTCGAGAGGTCTCCTCAAAGTCAAGGTCATCACAACACTGACCCGTAACCAGGGGTCCCGCTCCAGTAATCACGGAGGAAAGCCACATGCTAGCCTAGTAGAAATGACTGAGCCTGGAATGCCAACAGGTGTCCCACTGCCCAGCCCTGCTGGAGGGTAAACCATAATATGATATCGGGTGACCCACTGCCCAGCCCTGCTGGAGGGTAAACCATAATACATCGTCAGACAACCCACTGCCGAGCCCCACTGGAGGGTAAACCATAATAAGATATCGGGTGACCCACTACCCAGCCCTGCTGGAGGGTAAACCATAATACATCATCCGGCGACCCACTGCCCAGCCCCGCTGGAGGGTAGACCTTAATACATCATCAGGCGACCCACGGCCCAGCCCTGTTGGAGGGTAGACCTAGAATAAGTCGACAGGCGACCCACTACCCAGCCTTGCTGGAGGGTAGACCTGGAACTAGACGACGAACGACCCACTGCCCAGCCCTGCTGGAGGGTAGGCCCTAAGAGGTTGTCGGGTGACCCACTGCCCAGTCTCTGCTGAAGGGGAGACCCTAAGTGCGTCGGGTGACCCACTCCCCAGTCTCTGCTGGAGGGTAGACCCTAAGTGCGTCGGGTGACCCACTGCCCTGTCTCTGTTGGAGGGTAAACCCTAGAAGTCAGTGAGCAACCCACTGCCCAGCCCTACTGGAGGGTAAACCCGAAGAAGTCGATGAGTAACCCACTACCCAGCCCCGCTGGAGGGTAGAACTCAGAACTGCTCTAGCCATCTCCACTAGAGGGCACAACACTGGCCAACTGAACACGGAGTGGGTATCGCGCAACCTCTCAACTCCAGAACACTCACCCAAAAGAGGTGCAGCGTTTGCTCTAGCACTGGGAGTCACTAGCACCGATACCGGCCAATCCATTGAGAGTGAAACCAAGGGGAGACCACTCAACCCTGCTGGTCAATCAAACGAGCACAAAGCCAGGGAAAAAATAAACTCTACCCTGTTAGCCAAACAAACGAGTACAAAGGGACCCTCTACGCCGCGATAGGTATAAGTACGCAAAGCAGAACACGACACGCACGTGGGGCCCACACGACGTGTGGCCCCAAGTCAACCCCAACCTAGAACACGAATGTCTTAGGTACAAACCACATGTACCTCCAAGAATTCTCGTATACTCCCAGATTACACCGCATCACCAGCCCTAAGGCTATCATGCACATGGCACCCCAACGTCAACACGAAGGGCGTAAATGTAACAACTCCACCCCAAAGGCCCAGGCACGACCAACCACATCTTGTGAACCATTTATATCACTCTCCCATGAGTGTGCGATCACACTCCAAGGGTCCACTGCAAACAAAGTAGGGCGAACCACCACTGGAGAACCTCTCATGCTCCACATTCTATAAGATCACACAAGAGGATCCGCACAACCAAATTGATTACACCATTGTAATCCTCGTGGAAAAACATGCGAGATCGACTACTTACTTGCCTCCAACGGATAACCAACGGAAAAGTCACAAACACCGCCTCACGCCTGAACGACATCCCATGATCCCGAGCCTCAGCCCCGAAAACAGTCGGGCGCGTTGCACCATTGCGATCCCCTCGAAAAAACACGTCAAAAGAACTACTCACTTGAGTGCAACAGATAACCGGAGAAAGAGATGCATTTCAGCGCACCACAGAAGGGCGGTGCCACATGGGACCCACAACCCGGTCCCGAAACTCAACGAACAGATTGCACCGTTGCGATCCTCTCGAGAAAGCACACAAGATGAACTATCCACTTGTCCAAAACGGTCTCCCGGTGATAAAGATGGAAAATCACCGTCGACGCTCAAACGGCCCTCATGGGATCTGCACCATCGTGCCGAATTAGAGCGGGCGGATTGCACCATTGCAATCCCCTCGAAAAAACATCCAGAATCGACTGCTCGCACGCCCCAAACGGACGTCCGATTCAAAATCTGCTAAACGCTGCTCGCAGCTCAAAAGACGGGCCGTGGGGACCACACCTCAAATGTGGCCTCAACGCCTGAAACCACTCTGGAAGCTCCGCCTTGATGCCAGGATCCCAACGCCACTGACGGCGCTCAAAAAGGACGTCGGACGCGTCCACGCCGCTCAAAACAAGATTCTTGGGAAAAACGCTCCTCCACTTAAAGACGTGTCGCGCCACCGAGGCCCCTCGTTTCGGGAATTAAAAATACCCAAAACCATCTGAAAAAGTCCATCTCATCAATACGGATCTACTGCGGAAGACGGCGCTCAAAACGGACTCCCGTAGCGGGAATTACGGGTGTCCAAACACCGAGGGGGCAAGGCCCCTAGGGCCGGACCGGCCGGTCCCCCCGCCATGGGCCGGCCCGCGGTCAGCGCGCAGACCGACCACGAGGGCCGGCCGCGGCATCTGCATGAAGACCCGTGCGACGCGGGTCTTTGTCGCCGCACAGGGGTCGCGCGCCGCGACCCCGCGGTCGCCGCTCCCTGGCGACCGCCTCCTCGCCGAGGTGCTCCGCCAGAGCCCCGGCCTCCTGAGGCGCGTCCGCCGCCTCGTGCCGAGACACCCGAAGGCGCCCGCTACCACTCGCCGAGGCTGCCTCTTCTGCTGATCACCCACGCCGCCGACTGCTGGAGCCACCCGCGCGCCGCCGCCTCCACCAAGCCGCGCCGCCGCTCGAACCCGCCGGAAACCGAAAACCTGCCAGCTTCGGCGGATGATTGCGGAGGCCACGGGGCTCAGAATTAGAATCCGAAAGATGCGTTGGAAAGGGAAAAATCTATAATACACATTCATGGGATTCGTTCGAAAATCCAACAACAATTTGACAGTATTAAATATTCTCAAAGTAGGTGCGGGAAGACAAAACGCAACAAGACCCAACCTCGTGGGCCTTGCCCGGAGCTTCGCCGCGAAACCGCCGCCTTGCCGGAGCTTCCCCGCTGAAGCCGCCTCACCGGAGGTGGAGGAGGAGAGGGAGAGGAGGGGCTACCAGGGGGAAGGGGATGGAGAAGAGGGAGGGGGTGAGTTAAGCGTTTAAATAGAAAACGCTTAACCACCCGCCCGTCGGCCCGAACCCGAACCCTCAGCAGGGTCGAGGATAAGCCTCCCCTAGGGTAAAAACCACCTCCCGAGCACAACGGCGGTCTCAGAATTTTACTCCAAGACCCCGTTCAAAAGTTATAAAACTTAGCGCTCGAGGACGCCAAATTACGAAAATTCCCCTGGGGCCATTTTCCCCAGACGGCTCGCGCCCGAGAAACTTATACCCCTCCTAGGGTAAACGGCACACTACGAACTCAACAGTGCCCTCGGTTTTCAATTCCGAGCCACCGTTTAAGATATACTAGCGTTTCTCCATTAAAAAAATAAATTAATTTGTTAACTTATCCGTTTAACCTTCTGAAAGCGAGCGAGGGGTCCAAACATCTCGTGCTGACATGTTTTATGTCATTCCTAGGGTAAAAACCCTATTCTGGACCCATCCGTACACTCGGATCTCTGATCCGAGACTCAATTTAAGAATTATCCTATTTATTTATCGTTTCCATTGTGAACGCACTGAAAATTTAATTCCGGCCACTTCGGGGCTTTGAATCCCACACCGTCTGAAGGCGCTGCCCTGGAATTTTATCTAGAATATTCCAAAGTCTTTCGTAGAAAAAACCGGGTTCTTACAGTATATTCTAACAAATTTCTAGAGCTATTGAATATGTTATAAGTCAACGACATCCTCATCACCCTAATTTCCTTTAGTCCCAAAAATTCCCAATACTCTTTCCCTATATTATATTTTCCGACCACAATAAGTGGAGATTCAAGGTTATTTCTAATGATATATTACTCTTTATGTTTTCTCTAACATTCAATATCTATCCCATAAAATTTATTCATCTGGAAAGTATCGTCTTTCTATTATGTAGAGTTTTATAACAGTAAAATAAACTTAAATTGAAAAAAATTGAGATAAGAGATTAAATAATTATATTATGTTTGCTATAGAATGTGTGTTTTCAAGGAATATTAGATTCAACTTTTGTATTATAAACACCATTGATCCACTGTAAGATAAAATATCTGAATAAAATTTCCAAAAGGTACACCCGATGATGGGACTTCGATCCACCATCTATAATGCTAATAAACACTTGATTCATATCTATTTCTCTCTATGAGCTCCATTTCCATCATGAATGGTCTAAACCCCCTTGGGATAATTGTATTATATAGTGAGGTGTAGGATCCCCACTATGGTTTAAAATATATTAGGTGGATATTATATAAATTTTTTATTTTAGAAGATTATGTCTTTAGATATATTGTGAATATCGGGTTTTTAAAAAACATTGCATAGATGGACAATGAAATTGTAACTTTTATACCTTATTAGGTGTGTTGATCCCATAATAATATATGGGTTTTCAATATGTTTCTCCCCTTATATTAGGATTTTCACTAACTTGTTTTTCATCCATCCTTATTTTATTATGGGAATCATATTGGGTATTTTTATAATATATATATATGGTTATTTTTACCACACATGTATTTTCAATGAAAGTTATGTACAACCTAGCAGTTCTTTTAGTTAACATTTATATGGTGATTATAAGTGATTTATGATGTTTTTTTTATTAAAGATCATACTTGGAGTCATTATAGTGGGGACATGTTATCCCTATGTCTTCCATAAAATATAATTTGAGAAATTTTTCAAAATGTATTTTATTTCCATTAGAGTTTCCATAGTTGGTGTTGTTATTAATATTCAGTGTCTCATGCCTGAAAAATATTCTACAGATAATTGGTTTATTTTGTCCTGGAAAATGTTATTTATTGTGATGGAGATATTTTGTCTATTAAATGTTTTTATTTGGTTAAGTACTCTGATTAATGATATTCATTGTTGGTGATATTAATAAGACCTTATCCTATCCAAGGAAGGATTAGGGTGACACAGTTTCCCTTATATTTATCCCCTGGGAATTTTTTGTTGATTTTGTCATGTCAAGAATCTCAAAGAAAATCATAGTAATAAATTATAAAAAAATCATGCATATTTTAACATATATTACAAAAAAAATATAATTTTTTTTCGAAATATTATATCTTGAAATGTTTCCTTAAAGTAGATATAGTTATATTTTTTTGTATATCAAACGTGTTAATAATTTTATTCATAGTGATTAATTAATACATTCATAGAATAACACATTTCATGTGAGAGATCACAAATTAAGACTTATTGGCAGCTGTATTTAGTCCATGTTAGAGTTGTTTTGATATTAGTGCCCTAGGAAAAACATTTTCATGATGTTTTTATTACTATACCATTTAATATATTTATATTTTAAATATATTTATCATATATTTATTTTACATACAAAATATTTATGTGATAATTTCATTTAATAATTCTTCCCATAAAAGGGTTTTAAAAACAACATACTATAATGTCAACCTAGTGATTTTAAAATGATATTCATAAAAATATGTTTTTTGGTCATGTATTGTCACTTGGAGAATATTTTTTATATTTCTCTAACGATAAATTAAGTTTGAAAAGAAATTAAGGGTGAACATAACTATACGATTAAATTTCTTATATAAGGAAATATTGTTATATAGTAATTCATTCTGAATATTGAAGATAGTTACATATATAATGGAACTATACATTGTGATAATAGGATTCATGGTATAGAAATAGATGTCACATTATTTGATGATTATTAGAGGAAGAATTAAATACCAATATAGTGGATATTATAAAGACTTTGGAATAAATAATTTCCATGACATCTCTAAATATCATTGATATAGTCTCATGAGCATGATCCTCAATATTTTTGTTTTGTAAAGAATGTTTGATGAAATAAAATATGTATATTATGGTATAATAAATATGTCGAAGAAGTGTAAATATGCATGGATTAATTTAAAAATTAATTAACGTGTTTTAGTGAATGAAGATCTCATAATTCTGTAATGATGTATATCATGATATAATTGACGTTGAGCATGAAAAAAGAAACGGAAAATATTTCAAAAGAAAATGAATTACACCATAAAATGGATGGATTTTTCTATGTTTCAGACCATATGAAATGTTTTTATTTGTATATTTAGATATTAATGATGGATTTAATTATGGAGGGTGAGACCATATCGAAACCATCCCTATAATGGAGTTTACTTAGGGATTCAAAAGAATAACTACTTCAGTGGCATACCATAATAGGTCACATCATTCCACAATTAATGATATATTTGAATTAATGATTTTTAATTATTACCTATAATATAAATCCTAACCACAATCCTGAGCTATAAAATATTGGCATGATACTGGATTATTGTAACACCCCAGGTAAATAAAGAATATGAAATTTTCATATTTATCCATATTTGTGAATGAAATATTAATATGACTTTAAAGGGGACGCTATGCTCGATGGCATACCCAACACGCAACAACGAGTTTCTTGGGAATCTTACGTTGCACTCTAATATTAAAATAATATTATTTCAAATGGTAGTTAACATGTAGCCGTTGTATTGGCAGGAATGGATAGAAATAACTAAAATATTATTATATATGTTTTTTAATGTTTTTACATTTATCCAATAAAAGCTAAAGGCTTAAAATACGGAAAGAATTCAATTTTAGGCGTATATGCCCTAGTTTTCACTAAAGGTTCACTTATCGCCTTTTAATGGAGAACTGTCATTAAATATAGTTTTGATCACTCTTATAAATTCTTTTGGACCAAATAAAACTCTTATTAAGAATCGAGACATGAAATTTTACTTTGTGTAATTTTTTGGTATTTTTCTGATAAAGTTCATTTTTTTAATGAATAGTGTAAAATGTTGTGTTTTAATTCAAAACCTCTTTTTAATCTAATTTATTTATATGATTAGATAATATTTTGAATTGGTTTTAAAGTGAAATTAGAAAATATTTTTACCATTAAATCCAATAGTGGTCTTTGGAATTAATTTCACTTTGAAATCATACTGAAACAAGTGTCAATCTTTTGATACTTATTGTTTTATAAAAACACGCTATTTGCTCTGACAGCGGGAATTAATTATTAAATTAATTAATGTGACTAATATGTTTTGAATTTTGTAAAACAGACTTCATTTTTGAATTCGGAATATCAAATATAGCTTAGGGTGAAGTTTTGGTATTTTTCTGAAAAACTCCAATTTTTGATGAATAGTGAAACTACTAAGTGGTAATCAAGCAAACTGATTTTTCAGTTAAATGAAAATTTCCCACTAATGTGTATTGAATTTTGAAAATCCGACATACATGGTTGTCATTAAGAAGTAAAATTTGGTTCAATGGGATAAAAATAATTTTTTGGTGAATAGTAACTTATTAAGTTTTTAATCGCGATTAGTGGTAATTAGTGTAGTTTAAGGTAAAAATGATATTATAAGAATTTGAAAACACCATGACACTTGCCCTAAACCTATTGGGTGAGTCATGGCCGACCAAGAAAAGCCATGGGCCAACTTGGGGACCCCATGGTTCCACTTTAGTTGGAAAATGACAATAATATATTTTTATTTAATGGAAAAGTAAAATTGACAGAAACATGATATGTTTTACTAAAACAATTTTTAAGTAGGGTTATAGAAGTCATATTTTTGATTATAAATAGTCATTGTAAATCTAAAAATATTTCCTACATCATAGTAATTTTTTTATAATTTTTAGACATTAAATAAATTAAATTATTTATGACATCATAATGATGCAGTGATGACATCATTATTTAACGATTAAAATAAAATGGAAATAAAATGTAATATCTATGAACTACACATGTCCAAAACTTATTGGATGGGTTTATTTCTAACCCTTATAACCTTATCCACTAATTATATCAATGTGGGACCTTTTAAAACCGAAACACATTTTCAAATAAAGTAATTTTTCATTACTTTCCAAAAGTGCCCCTCCTCTCCTCTTATAAAAGGCCCCCACCTCTACCTCTTTTCACACACTCATCAAGCCTTTGTCTCGGCCAAACCCTGCCCATTTACTCTCTCCACATCCCTCTAATCATCCTAGAGGATTCCCTTTGGGCAGAATCCTTTCAAAGGAAGCCTTTAGGCTCAAATCAAAAGGAGTTACACTTTTAAAGGTAATTAATTCTCTCATGTTCATTTGTTTTATTTTGCTTCTCCAACCCCCTAAACTCTTTTTAATTATTTCTTTTGTAACAACACCAGTATATTCAATATACTAGGATGTTTTTATAAGATTTATTCGAGCTACACTCTCACACAACTACATCAAATGGTTAAAGAACATACAGTTTCCGTGGATGGTGAAATTCTGCCTCCCGAAACGATGATTGTTCAATACTCATTTAACACCTTAAAAGGTGGCCATTATGATGTCACTATTTATATATATGATATATAATATGTTTATGTTTTCCTTATTCTTCTGTATTTTTCATTTTTGTCTTACTTTTATGGCATCCATTATGGGTATACGCGATATCTTCATTTAAGGAAGTGCGGACTACCGCCCCCTCAAAGTGATTTGATTCGTTAAATACCATATGTGGGATGTATAAAGGATGTAAATATGATATTATATATGATATTATACTTGAATTATAATATACCTTTATATCATTATTTTTCCATTCTATAAAATACGAAATAGAAATGAAAGTAGCGTTCATGAGTACGTACGGCTTACCGTCTCCATGAACGGTGCATTTCATTTCTTACCTCTGAATGATTATGTAATGTTCTAAATTCATTCATGTAATGGATATATATGACATATATTATATCTACATCATGAATAAAATTCTGGATATAATAAACATTTGGCCACACGAACAACATGTAATTGTAAGAAGTCCACTTTCGACTTAAGAACCAAATATCGGAAAAACAAATATTATTAACTTAAATGATTACATAATGTTTATGACATGGTAATAAGTGGTATAAAAGGAATAATGAACTTGAAAAAGGTTCTTAAGGAAGTAAAAATTAACTCAAGTTTATTATTCATGAGATTAAAGAACGATCGAGTCAAGTCGGACCCGAGGTAAGGGATCCTACACCTCTCTTTCTTTTTAAGTACACTCTTTATGTCATTCCTTTTATGCTCATATTTCTTATGATTGGGATGTTATTTTATATTAATCATACTGTACTTATTATGTTCATATGATGAGAGACCCTATCTCCTCTCATAAATCATTTTTGGATGTTTTGAGTGGCGTCGTTAGGCTGCCGAATTTTCGTAAGGGATTTTTCATCTCACTTTTATTCTCGTGAGATTTATGCTACATTTGCCACAAATTCCATTGAGTGGTGTATGTACTGCCCATTATTCTACTCTTTGTGTAATATAATTTCGTTTATGAGTATTTACATCAATGATCTATTGTCCTTCTTTCATGGGGTGTATGTTTTGAAAGATACCCAAGTCGGTAAGGGAACCTTTCACCCTCCTCTTTTTTAAAAGACTTCTTTTGTTGGGTCTTTTAATTTACATATTGTTATTTTGGGATATGTTCTCATATATCCTTGTTGATGTAAATTTTATGTCCAAGTGATGAGATACTCTTTTTATCTCTCATCAACTCTTTTTGATGTGATGCTGTTAGGCTGTCAAGGGAACTTTTTAACCCAATTTCGATTTCTTTGGGTTCAACATGTAGTCATTGAATATGTCATCCATTGAATATGTGTGAATGACATTTTATTGTTTTACACTTAATATACACTTATATTGGATGTATTTATATTTGTAACACATATTTTTTTGAGATTGATTTGTCCTTTATTTAAGGATACATTCTTTATAAGGGATTTCATCACATTTGACATTTCTATTGAGAGTTCATTGTTGTTATGCACCAATTCACTCTTATATGGTGTATATACTGTCCTTTGGAGTATTATATCATGAATCCATTTATTCTCATGATATTAAAAAGTTTTGACTAAATGTTATTCCTCAATTATTGTATTCAAGTGTCTCTGATTTTGGTAAAACCCCCTTAACCAAAATATCGTTTTAAATGTTTTAATTATTTTTTCTTATTAATATCCATGTTTTCAAAATGGTTTTAAGGATTTATTTATATGGATATTAATGGTTTAAAATTTTAAGCTTCAAGGTGGTATGGGACACTTTGATTCAAAAATCTCTTTATTAATTATTTTAAATGGTTTTGGAAATGGTTTCTTTTTGAATGGATTCAATATTTCAATATACTAAAATGTTATATTGTGATTGAAATATGGAAATGTTATGTTTCCTTTATGCATGTTTTATGTGACACATTTATGTTATGGTTCTTGGGCATTGTTATGAAAACGGGTGGTTCCGTGATAAACTAAGGGTGGGTGAGCCCGTAATAGCTCTCCAATGCATTGGGTAACGCGAAGGAGTGAAACGCTAAGGTTTCTCCGAAGAGATTTAGGGAATATACTGTGATGGGTATTCCAAACGTAACCAAGAGGGTTACTCCCTACGTAAGAATGTTATGAATGCCTCAAGTTACCTTTATGTCTTATGTTTTCTATGATTTATTCATGATTTGACATGCCTATGTTTTATGGGTAAATTATGATTTCATTATTATGTATATATGAACTCATGTTTCCTTTCCATTTTTTTTATAACCCTTACTGAGCCTTTTATGCGCATCCCCTGTTTTTGAAATGTTTTTCACAGGTCAAGGGAAAGGTACATGATGTGATGATAGTGTCGAGGATGTGTCAAGAAAGAATCCATGTTTCATTTTAAATATGTTTCCGTTGATGGGAAGAATAAATAATGTCTTTTATGTAACCAATTTGTTTAAATGTGGAATGTAATGCATGTTTCATGATCTAATTCTCTAAAACTCTAAACCTGAAAAGATCCTCAATGTGTAATCTTGTAATAACTCAAGATTAGGTATGGTTTAAGGCTGGGGCCTTATAGTTGGTATAAAAGGTCGGTTTAGATAACTTTAGAGGTTAGGGTATTATTTAAGAATAACTGACATTACCATAATGGTTAGGATTTCAAACAAGAGTCTTAGTTTTAGATAAATTGAATGAGTAAGTATATCTTATTGTTTATCTTACTCATTAGTACATGATGGTTTTGTTGATATAATCACACTGACCTTTTTGGTTTTAGTAAATGGCTGGATCTAGCAGGCACCAAAGTAACAGTGGATGTGAAGGAAACTGTGACAGTGTTTTGAGCAAGCAACTAAATGATATGGGTGCTGCAATGAGAACTCTTGTGATTATCCTGAACCAACTATCTGGAGTCATGATTGACCACCTAAACCTGGGAGATTTCTCTAAGACATCATATATGCAAGAAACAAATCCCTACGGAAGTACAGGTAATAATCATAAAGGTATGTGTGTTCAAAAACCTATGTGTCAAAGATGCGGAAAGAAACACCTAGGAAAATGTTTCGAAGGGACAAAAATATGCTATAGATGTGGAAATGAAGGTCATAAAGCAAGAACCTGCCATGGAAAAAGGAAGCATCCAGTTGACTCAAGGAAAGGGAAAGAATTTCTTTCTGAGGGATCAATTGAATGTTTTAAATGTGGTGTGCATGGTCATTATGCAAACACATGTCCTATGATGAAGTTTCGTGAATGGGGTCACCAAGAGCGTACCAATATTCGTTTACCAATACCTAACGCCATTCCGATTGAGGATGAAGAAACTGACAATGACCAATCAAAGGTATGTACTATTTCATGACTATTGTTTTCCTATTTTGGAATCTTAGGATATGATTCATGATTTTGTTTGTAGGAAAGAGGTATTTTGGAATAAGTTGGAAAGGAATGGATAATGGATCACGAAGAATGTTTAATGAGTAAGATGTCAACATATAAGGGCTTCAAGAGTTATGGTGAAATTCTTAAGAGTTTTAAGTCTCTTTTGATGATGGGGTTACATTAGAAGACTTTTTATATTATGGGTAACCCTAATGTTTAAAATAGGCAAATTTTATTCAAGTAATAGTTATCTTTTCTTTTGTGGACATAGTTATAAAGAACCATTTGGGTTTATATGATCCTTACTTTTGAGGTAATTATGGGTTACTATATGTTATGATTGAAGTGAAAGGCATGAGATAAAATTAAGGTTAAATTATGTTATGGTTATTTTTGATGAATTTATCCCTTTTTGGGTAATTATTTGAGAATTATATAGTTTTGGAAAAAGGACAACACACAGACCGTGTGACAACCCGTCGCGTCGGACAATGCTGCGGGAATCGAACCCACAACCAAAGTGCGACTGGTATTTATCGCCTACCACTGGACTATGTGAAGTCCCTGGTTAGTTTGACTGATTCTTTTTAGTTATATGATTTTATTAATTAAGAGTAAGTTGATTTTGGGTTATTTATGAAAATGATTAACCTATCATAGAGGATATGTGATTAGGTTAATTACTTTTCAATACGAGACTTTAGGAGAAACTGATGTTGTTTGGAGATAAATGTTACGATTTAATTTGGAAGACTATGTGAATAAATCCTTAAAATATTTGGGTTTCAATCTTAGTTTGGTTTACTTTGAAGAATTCTATGGACAAATTGATTATAGAATGGTCTTCGTTGAACTTTGGGTTTTGTTGGACAAATTTTGGAGGTTAAGAATAGATTTTATTTTTATAAAGGGTTATCCTTTTCTGGATTATCTGATCTTGTACTAACCTTTTGGTTTTGGTTTTGGTTAAAGCCTAAAGAAATGGGAAGTATATAGTTCTCTTTTGTGGATTAGGTGATTCTCTAGAAGTTGATTATAGTACTCTTAATGCGAACAAGTCTCCCTAAATACTCGTCTTTAGGAAAAAATATGAGTTTGATTAAGGAATCTAGTAAAAGTTGAAAGTCAACATGATAAGTGATTATGTTTCCTTATGAATAAATTCCTCAATAAAAAGTAACTTAAAACAAAAATGTTGTCTATTAACTTTTCCTACTGGGGAACCCAACACCGTTTAACCCATCACAAGTTTGTGATTTTCTCATTGTTAACTTTCTCCTAAACATGTTTTCTATCACTCTCCATCAGAACATGACCCTATGTTTTCTCCTCCATGTCCATGTTTTCCTACATGGAGTCCTAGTATGGGTTAACTCGAGTGACCTTTGTACTTATCTTTCTTTATTTTAAAGTGTTTTTTTACCGACTTTTGTTCCGATGTGGGACTTTCAAGGATGTTTCCAAGCTCAATTTTAAAAATTGCGAGGACGCAATTCCCAAAAGGGGGGAAGGATGTAACACCCCAGGTAAATAAAGAATATGAAATTTTCATATTTATCCATATTTGTGAATGAAATATTAATATGACTTTAAAGGGGATGCTATGCTCGATGGCATACCCAACACGCAACAACGAGTTTCTTGGGAATCTTACGTTGCACTCTAATAATAAAATAATATCATTTCAAATGGTAGTTAACATGTAGCCGTTGTATTGGCGGGAATGGATAGAAATAACTAAAATATGATTATATATGTTTTTTAATGTTTTTACATTTATCCAATAAAAGCTAAAGGCTTAAAATACGGAAAGAATTCAATTTTAGGCGTATATGCCCTAGTTTTCACTAAAGGTTCACTTATCGCCTTTTAATGGAGAACTGTCATTAAATATAGTTTTGATCACTCTTATAAATTCTTTTGGACCAAATAAAACTCTTATTAAGAATTGGGACATCAAATTTTACTTTGTGTAATTTTTTGGTATTTTTCCGATAACGTTCATTTTTTAATGAATAGTGTAAAATGTTGTGTTTTAATTCAAAAACTCTTTTTAATCTAATTTATTTATATGATTAGATTAAATTTTGAATTGGTTTTAAAGTGAAATTAGAAAATATTTTTACCATTAAATCCAATAGTGGTCTTTGGAATTAATTTCACTTTGAAATCATACTGAAACAAGTGTCAATCTTTTGATACTTATTGTTTTATAAAAACACGCTATTTGCTCTGACAGTGGGAATTAATTATTAAATTAATTAATGTGACTAATATGTTTTGAATTTTGTAAAACGGACTTCATTTTTGAATTCGTAATATCAAATATAGCTTAGGGTGATGTTTTGGTATTTTTCTGAAAAACTCCAATTTTTGATAAATAGTGAAACCACTAAGTGGTAATCAAGCAATCTGATTTTTCAGTTAAATGAAAAATTCCCACTAATGTGTATTGAATTTTGAAAATCCGACATACATGGTTGTCATTAATAAGTAAAATGTGGTTCAATGGGATAAAAATAATTATTTGGTGAATAGTAACTTATTAAGTTTTTAATCGCGATTAGTGGTAATTAGTGTAGTTTAAGGTAAAAATGATATTATAAGAATTTGAAAACACCATGACACTTGTCCTACACCTATTGGGTGAGTCATGGCCGACCAAGAAAAGCCATGGGACAACTTGGGGACCCCATGGTTCCACTTTAGTTGGAAAATGACAATAATATATTTTTATTTAATGGAAAAGTAAAATTGACACAAACATGATATGTTTTACGAAAACACTTTTTAAGTAGGGTTATACAAGTCATATTTTTGATTATAAATAGTCATTGGAAATATATAAAGATTTCCTACATCATAGTAATTTTTTTATAATTTTTAGACATTAAATAAATTAAATTATTTATGACATCATAATGATGCAGTGATGACATCATTATTTAACGATTAAAATAAAATGGAAATATAATGTAATATCTATGAACTACACATGTCCAAAACTTATTGGATGGGTGGATTCCGAACCCTTATAACCTTATCCACGAATTATATCAATGTGGGACCTTTTAAAACCGAAACACATTTTCAAATAAAGTAATATTTCCTTACTTTCCAAAAGTGCCCCTCCTCTCCTCTTATAAAAGGCCCCCACCTCTACCTCTTTTCACACACTCATCAAACCTTTGGCTCGGCCAAACCCTGCCCATTTACTCTCTCCAAATCCCTCTCCTCATCCTAGAGGATTCCCTTTTGGCAGAATCCTTTCAAAGGAAGCCTTTAGGCTCAAATCAAAAGGAGTTACACTTTTAAAGGTAATTAATTCTCTCATGTTCATTTGTTTTATTTTGCTTCTCCAACCCCCTAAACTCTTTTTACATATTTCTTTTGTAACAACACCAGTATCTTCAATATACTAGGATGTTGTTATAAGATTTATTCGAGCTACACTCTCACACAACTACATCAAATGGTTAAAGAACATACGGTTTCCGTGGATGGTGAAATTCTGCCTCCCGAAACGATGATTGTTCAATACTCATTTAACACCTTAAAAGGTGGCCATTATGATGTCACTATTTTTATATATGATATATAATATGTTTATGTTTTCCTTATGCTTCTGTATTTTTCATTTTTGTCTTACCTTTATGGCTTCCATTATGGGTATACGCGATATCTTCATTTAAGGAAGTGCGGACTACCGCCCCCTCAAAGTGATTTGATTCGTTAAATACCATATGTGGGACGTATAAAGGATGGAAATATGATATTATATATGATATTATACTGGAATTATAAAATACCTTTATATCATTATTATTCCATTCTATAAAATACGAAATAGAAATGAAAGTAGCGTTCATGCGTACGTACGGCTTACCGTCTCCATGAACGGTGCATTTCATTCTTACCTCTAAATGGTTATGTAATGTTCTAAATTCATGAATGTACTGGATATATATGACATATATGATATCTACATCATGAATAAAATTCTGGATATAATAAACATTTGGCCACACGAACAACATGTAATTGTAAGAAGTCCACTTTCGACTTAAGAACCAAATATCGGCAAAACAAATATTATTAACTTAAATGATTACATAATGTTTATGACATGGTAATAAGTGGTATAAAAGGAATAATGAACTTGAAAAAGGTTATTAAGGAAGTAAAAATTAACTCAAGTTTATTATTCAGGAGATTAAAGAACGATCGGGTCAAGTCGGACCCGAGGTAAGGGATCCTGCACCTCTCTTTCTTTTTAAGTACACTCTTTATGTCATTCCTTTTATGCTCATATTTCTTATGATTGGGATGTTATTTTATATTACTCCTACTGTACTTATTATGTTCATATGATGAGAGACCCTATCTCATCTCATAAATCATTTTTGGATGTTTTGAGTGGCGCCGTTAGGCTGCCGAATTTTCGTAAGGGATTTTTCATCTCACTTTTATTCTCGTGAGATTTATGCTACATTTTCCACAAATTCCATTGAGTGGTGTATGTACTGCCCATTATTCTAATCTTTGTGTAATATAATTTCATTTATGAGTATTTACATCAATGATCTATTGTCCTTCTTTCATGGGGTGTATGTTTTGAAAGATACCCAAGTCGGTAAGGGAACCTTTCACCCTCCTCTTTTTTAAAAGACTTCTTTTGTTGGGTCTTTTAATTTACATATTGTTATTTTGGGATATGTTCTCATATATCCTTGTTGATGTAAATTTTATGTCCAAGTGATGAGATACTCTTTTTATCTCTCATCAACTCTTTTTGATGTGATGCCGTTAGGCTGTCAAGGGAACTTTTTAACCCAATTTCGATTTCTTTGGGTTCAACATGTAGTCATTGAATATGTCATCCATTGAATATGTGTGAATGACATTTTATTGTTTTACACTTAATATCCACTTATATTGGGTGTATTTATATTTGTCACACATATTTTTTTGAGATTGATTTGTCCTTAATTTAAGGATACATTCTTTATAAGGGATTTCATCACATTTGACATTTCTATTGAGAGTTCATTGTTGTTATGCACCAATTCACTCTTATATGGTGTATATACTATCCTTTGGAGTATTATATCAGGAATCCATTTATTCTCATGATATTATAAAGTTTTGACTAAATTTTATTCCTCAATTATTGTATTCAAGTGCCTCTGATTTTGGTAAAACCCTTTTAACCAAAATATCGTTTTAAATGTTTTAATTATTTGTTCTTATTAATATCCATGTTTTCAAAATGGATTTATGGATTTATTTATATGGATATTAATGGTTTAAAATTTTAAGCTTCAAGGTGGTATGAGACACTTTGATTCAAAAATATCTTTATTAATTATTTTAAATGGTTTTGGAAATGGTTTCTTTTTGAATGGATTCAATATTTCAATATACTAAAATGTTATATTGTGATTGAAATATGAAAATGTTATGTTTCCTTTATGAATGTTTTATGTGACACATTTATGTTATGGTTCTTGGGCATTGTTATGAAAACGGGTGGTTCCGTGATAAACTAAGGGCGGGTGAGCCCGTAATAGCTCTCCAATGCATTGGGTAACACGAAGGAGTGAAATGTTAAGGTTTCTCTGAAGAGATTTAGGGAATATACTGTGATGGGTATTCCAAACCTAACCAAGAGGGTTACTCCCTACGTAAGAATGTTATGAATGCCTCAAGTTACCTTTATGTCTTATGTTTTCTATGATTTATTCAGGATTTGATATGCCTATGTTTTATGGGTAAAGTATGATTTCATTCTTATGTATATATGAACTCATGTTTCCTTTCCATTTTTTTTATAACCCTTACTGAGACTTTTATGCTCATCCCAAGTTTTTGAAATGTTTTTCACAGGTCAAGGGAAAGGTACATGATGTGATGATAGTGTCGAGGATGTGTCAAGAAAGAATCCATGTTTCATTTTAAATATGTTTCCGTTGATGGGAAGAATAAATAATGTCTTTTATGTAACCACTTTGTTTAAATGTGGAATGTAATGCAAGTTTCATGATCTAATTCTCTAAAACTCTAAACCTGAAAAGATCCTCAATGTGTAATCTTGTAATAACTCAAGATTAGGTAAGGTTTAAGGCTGGGGCCTTATAATTATGATGGACAATGGGATGATACCATAAGTGTTATGCCATACTAAAACCATGTTTTCTATAGAGAAGTTGAAGGAAGAATCAAATCAAAACATTTTTCTTTGTTTCATGTGATGTTTATTTTATGCAGATTCATATGGAATCTTGGGTGAAAAATGTTTAATACCATACACTGTAATAGAGATCTGAACACGTTAATGGATCTAGGATTTTTTATACTTATAAGACCACTCCATGATTATCTATGGATTATAGATATGATAATATCAATATTTTATTGAATTGTGGTAGATGAGATTTTATCTTAACAAATATTGTCACATTTAATTTGTTGTAAAATTATGATTTTTCTATTGGAAATGTGAGTTTATTGAGAATATATTTAATCTGGCTCTTTTTTTGCTAAAACATTATATTTATATGATATTTTAAGATACTTTTTCTTAATTAAATAAATTTCTCTTATTTTTTTTATTTTTTAGAACTATTTTTCTATAAAATTATCATATGAAATTTATTTATTATGTTTTTTCTCATAGTTATAATAATTTTATATGGTTTTTTTACCTTTTCACAATTCCACATTTTTAAATAATTATTTATGTGGAATTTTTGTTTTTTAAAATAAACTGATTTTGCTTATTTATTTTTTTGAAAATTTTATTTTCAATAAGTAGTAAATTATGTTTTCTTGTGGTCATGAATATTATTTATAAGATATCTCCATGGATTTTTAATTAACCATGATAAACCTACCACATTAAGTGAAGCACAATCAATCGATTGACTGCAAGATAAAATTCTCATTGACCATGGGACAATCTAATGGTTCTTATATGATCGAATAAAACATTTACTACAGGAATCCTAATGCAAACATAAGTGGCCACAATAGAAGACATTCAAACAAACCACATCAATAATTTTCAAACTACCAAATGGATAATGTATTACATGAAACTTGAGGGCCTATCAAGTGACGATAGACAAAAAATTCAAGTTATCATGAATCTAAAAATCACTGTAAGAGGGGATTGAAATATTCCATGCCTCAACATATTATGATGCTTCTAAGTGACTACATGTTAGAAGTTGATAATATAATAAAAATTTAAACTGAAACAATTTAATATGAGGGGTTTCTAAATCTTGATCAATCCATATTCAAATAATAAATAGATTAACTCTACTAAAGAACCCCCAAAGATGATAAATAATAACCAGAAAAAGAGCCTTTTTATATAAAAGATAGAAATTTTTTCATATATGAGAGTGATTGCTGGAATAATTTATGTATATAGATTCTTAAACGACTGAAGAACCAAATATAATTAGGTAAGTAAGACACATAGATAAAGAATTCATTCCCTCACAGATCTATAATAAATCTCAAGTCGATGTAGCCAGTGCTAAAAAAGGAAATGAGTATGTTCACGCATTTGATGAAATCATCTACCTACTACAACAAAGATGATTCCACTTAATAATGATTCATTATAAATAATTAACATGAAAACCAATAATCACCAAATATTCATGAATAATTAATAATGAGAACAAATAATCCACTATATGATCCATTACCATAGTGATTAATTCTAGCCAAAGCAGACCAGGATTATTGCACCTGACTACTATATTGACCAAAGAGATTCACCTAATCTACACCCATCCACCAACTAAGGATTGATGATGTTGTAGTTGAAGATACATAGTCAAGACTCCTAGGAATTTCTTGAGACATAGAACCCTTTTTTGTGGTTGCAAGGGGAGTGGAACTACATCGGTTTAATTATTATTAGGGATAATTAATGTTATGGGAACTAATCAAAGATGAATCCTTTCATTGTGTGTTTTTTAATTTTTTATCTAATGATACATGGTTGGGTTTTCATGTGCATTCTTATGTGAAGGGAATCAAGGATTATGTGGGGCTTTCATGATTCCCAAGGATATTACTATTATTCTGGAAGAGGTCCCACATAAGTTGATTAAAAAAGGATTTCAAATAACGATCCTTATTTTTGAGCCACACTTTTTTTTATTTCTATATCCCAAGATAAAGTAGTAATTTTTGAAGATCGATTGTATTAATATCTTGGATGAATAGATTTGAAATTTATAAAATTTTTCTATTGAGTTTGAGTCTCGGATAAAGTATATAGCACAATGAAGCCTAGAATTAATTAATTTTGTATTGCATGAGCCATAACTGGGAGAATAATGAACCTAGTGTAATTTAGGAGTAATACATGTGGTGGGTCAAATTGAGCATGACTGAGCTAATTTCTATAGACATTGAGCTCACTCTCCAAGTTTTAAAACTCATGTTGATGAAGCTCCTATTGCTCATTGAAATTTTCAAGTATTTTTATACTGATTATTTTTGTTTGAAAATGGTTGGTTTATGATGAACTGATCTATAGAGGGTTACTCCTAGTAAGAACCAATTTATTCTGAGTCCTATACTAATTATTTCAGGCTTTCCCATAGCCTAAAAATTTAGAAATATGGAACTAATTTACCATAGCATTATTACTCATGTATTGTTTGAAATTACATAATTTTCTATTTCTTGGATGAATTAAGATATATTGTATAAATTAAAAGGTGAAGGAAATGATGATCATAAAATGACATATTTTATGGGAAGTGTATGTAAATGTGGGATATTGTATAACATCAGAGGGACTTTACCAGTAGCAACTGTCGAGTGAATCAAATCAAACCACATGGATTTCACTACCTATTACATTAAGATGCCACTATTTTTTTTGAAGGGGAAGAGGATAATACTTTATTTATCATTATTCATAAAAATGGGAGGCCATTTATAATTCTTAGTATTCCCAATTCATGGAACCTAGAACATATTTTATCTTTCTCATCCCCATCTCTCATTTTCTTGATCTATTTATTTTCTTATAAATACAGGTTGAATGTCATTCATTCTACTTATTTACTATGTTATATTATTAAAACATCATATATAAGGGGATAATTATCATGTCTATCTATTGGAAGTAAAAATTGTCACTTCATTGTAGGATCGAAATTATGATGTAGATGCTCAATATACATGAGGGGGGGGGGGGGGTGAATTGTACACTTTTAAAAATGTCCTTAAACAAGGAAAGATATATGGTTAACAAAGTTAAACTAAGAAAATTCACAACACCTATAATAACCAATGAATTATTGGGACAAATTCTAATGTTACAAACTTCTAGTTCTATGCAATTTCTTAAATCTGAAAAGTGATTCCAAAAAACTGGTTCCAGAAATATGGATCTGGAAAATGAAACTTAAACAAAGTTTACAAAGAGATATTCTACCTTAAATCATATAGAATCGAAATTTATCAGAGTATAAGTGTAAGGAAATATAAGAAGAAAATACTTTCCTTATAATACA
Organism: Viscum album; assembly: GCA_963277665.1. Classification (NCBI taxonomy): domain Eukaryota; kingdom Viridiplantae; phylum Streptophyta; class Magnoliopsida; order Santalales; family Viscaceae; genus Viscum; species Viscum album. Next base: position 792,681,844 of record OY728151.1, read on the forward strand.
ATATGCAACGGAAAAAATAAACTTGTAACAAAAACAAGTAACAAGATATAAATCTTTTAACCCAAAGAGAAGGGTATACAACAACCTTGGATAAAGGTCCCATGATTTATACTTTCAAGAATGTCTGTCTTACCCACACCAGGGTAAACCATTGATATGAAGATAGGAGTCTCTGTCTTGCTATCCCCTCAAGCCCTCAAATTGAAGGTAGTTGGAACCTCTATCTTCCTCAGTAAGGAAGCCCTCGAAATTCAAGGAAGTCGACACCTCTGTCTTCCTATCCCTACAAGCCCTCGAATGTAATCACGAACACTCGGAGTTTCATGAAGCAATCTGAATGACCAGTTCAGTGCACACAAGGCATTAAAATCTTCTCTCTCTAGAAATCACCTTAATAGCGTGTGATCTTTAGAGTGATCAACTTTTTGTGGAGCTCTTTCAAATGGGCTCCTATTTATAAGCTCGGTTGGAACGGTCAGTTCCCTCCTCCAACGATCATATTTTCCTTAAATTTCGGAGGGACCTGTACACGTGTAACTATAGCAACGGTTAGTTAGAAACAGAATGTACGACATCGTTTTATAACAAAACATGTGTAACTGAAAGAACGACATCGTTTTATAATTAAATGAGTGTAATCATAAGAAAATATAAAGTTCAGAGTGTAAGAAAATAAAAGTTCAGAGTCTAACCAAAATGGAATTTGGAGTCTATAATAAAGAGATATTCAGATTCTGTTTTATAGGAATTCGGAACCTGAATTCTGTAGGAATCTAGAGTCTGAATTTCTACTGAATTTGGAGTCTAGTTTCACCAGAGTTCAGAATTTGGACATACAGAGTTCGGAGTCGAACAAGTAAATGTTAGGAGTCGAACTCATAAATGTTCGGAGTTGATCTATATGAGAGTACGTATCCAGAATTCGGAGTCGAACTATATGAGAGTTCGTATCCAGAATTCTGAGTCGAACTATATGAGTGTTCATATCCAAACCTCAGAGTCGGACTATATTAGATTTTGTATCCAGAATTCAGAGACGAACTATATGAGAGTTTGTATCCATAATTCGGAGTCGAACTATATGAGAGTTCATATCCAGAATTCGGAATGGAACTTCATTAGAGTTTATATCCATAATTTGGAATGGAACTTCATTAGAGTTCGTATGCAGAATTTAGATCCTAAATAGATTACTTCATATCTTAGCATTATATGATTCCGAGGTTTTGGATATGAATCCTATTTTTATACTTATGAAAAATATAGCTATGTAAAAGAAAATATAGGTTACGGTAAATTTCCTTTAAGGAAGAAAATTTTCCCTACGGAAGTAAAATATAGATTTGCTTAAGTATAAGGTGTTTGTGATTTTAAAAACAAGAAGGAATGGAAAAGTCATAAGGAAAACCTTATTGACTCAACATTCATGATGTTCCATAATATAGGTGGATTATCTTCTTCATTTCTATTGGAAGACACTGACTGTGTAAGCAGTGAATCAAACAGATGAAAAACAATGGGAATTGTCATGACCCTGACCCCAATACCTTATAGTTAGATACATCTAACATTACATTAGAATAAGATACAACAAAATATATTCCTAAATTATTTAATAGTTTATTAGTCTCTTTAAACTAGACGCATACATGAGTCATGCATTACAATTGAATAAATAAATGATAAAAAAATATTTTAAAAAAAAAATAAATTTAATTCATCTAGAATATACCTCTATATCAGTTATAGTAAACATCATAAAATCTCAAGGGAAGGTGAAAAAATAAGGGTGATCTAAAATGATCGGTAAAGGTTAAATATAGTGGATGCAATAATGAATTAATGAGCATAATAAACATGCAAGATAAATAACTGAACACACAATCCATGCAATCAATAAACTAACAAGGGTGTGTTTAAATAATATATAAATGAAAATAACAAAAAACACATTCCATTTAATCAATAACATGAATTTCATAATAATATAAGGAATAATCAACACTGAAATGGAAATAACTAAAATCTGTTACATTTATTCAATTAACTTTGAATGAAATGTATCCATAGATTTTTTTCATAGTTAAAATATCGTGGATAATAATAACCTAATATTAATGAATGAAATGCATCATTTTTCGATTCCTTGTTTCATTGGTACCTGGAACCTTTACCATTAATAACATTCACAAGATGGTTTAAAACATTATGGGTAAAAAACAATTATATTAGGTCATCTAACTAATTCATCTCATGAGACTATCGATGCATCAAGTAGATTGAATTAATTGGTCCCCAAACTATGTATTTCATGTCCATGGAATTCCTCATATATCGAAAAGTAAATTTAATTCACAAACAACATTACTAATCAAATATATATATATATAGATTAAAATATATTGATTTTTCAATCATTCCCAAGTTAAAAAATATCCTTCAAAGTAAATATCATATTTAAAAATGGTATATGGTTTTGTTAATAATAAAATCTATGATAAATTATATGGATATTTTGAGAAAAATCAATGTTAAAGGATCATAGGAATGTAAATATTTAAATAGAATTTTAATGACTATTAAAATGATTCAAGGAATTAAATGTTAATACAATAATTGGTCAAAATAATCATAAATCATCTAGAGGATGAATAATTATGGTATCAATACAATGTATACCCATTAGAGTAAGAATAATGGTGGTTTTAATTTAAAACATAAAAAAAATTGTTTAAAACATTATTGAAGAATATATTGTTTTCAATTTGAAAATGATTTTTTAAAACATAAAATATTTTGAAATTAATTTTCATTGAAATTAATTTTTAGAAAAATTTTCTTTAAAAATACCCTTTTAAAATTGCAAATTAATATTTAATGAAAAATGTCTAGTAATGAGATACATGCTGTAGAAGTTCAAAATAATATTATTTTTTCATCATAAAAAGGTTTTAAAAGTTCCTTATTCAAAAAAAAACAAAGGCATATTCCATTCAAAAATATTGGTGAAAATAAAAAATGGGTGAAAAATAATTTAATAAATATTTTTTACATGGTTAAAAACATTTTCAAATTTCTTTTAGGAAAACATAATTTTAGAAATAAAACATATTTCATACCAAAGAGGGCAATGAGATTAGGTTTTCCTAAAAATATATTATTTTACATTTTATGTAAAAAATATTGGAAAATGGTAGTATTACATGAAGATAAAAGTCAATAAACATAGTATAAGAAATTTAAAGGGTTTTTTAAAAAATTAACTAATAATTTCCTTCAATATAAATTTAAGTGCAAACGATCACATGTAAAATGAGATTGTGAAGTAAACCTTGGAAAATATCATAATGTTGAAGTGAGAATCAACCAATGAATCGACTATGTGTATCAATTATAAATCCAAATAAAAATCTTATAAATATAAAAATAGATATTAAATGGTCATTACACACATAATTTTATAATATTAATGACAATATGGAAGAAATATAACCCATTGAAAAGGAATTGAGTTATAAAATTCTTTACCGCATGGTAAATTTTAATTAAAATAAAATTTAATGAAATAATTAAAATTTAAAGTTAAAATACCATGAATAATGAATAATTCATGATATTTCATTTCAAGGGTCCGTATATACCCCATATAAAAGTAATTTGTTTCATAACATTATAATATGAATCAATGAAATGAAATTGAGATGAATCCCTTACCTTACATTTTTTATTGGTTAAACATACCATAACATCATATATGATGGTTTTAAGAATTTTATTAAATTATAAATTAAAAATATTAATTTTAATGATAACATATATGATTTTTTTACAATATATTATTACCGATTCATATATAATCTGTTATTATTTTCATTGATTCTGGTGTTAATTTCCATGTTTTTAGAGTGAATTTAAACTTGTTATTTTTTGTTCCTAATATTTAAATAACGATTCTATAATATACATAATTTAAACCATAATATAAATATCATATTTATTCCTTATATATTTATTTATATTAATCTATAATATATTTCCATGAGAAATGAAATACACTATTCATGGAGATGGTTAGCTGTTTGCATACATGAACACTACTTCCATTTTATTATCATTTTGAAAGAGATGAAATGAAATTATATATATATTATCATTATATAGTCATTATTATTTCATAATTATCATATATTTTTATTAAAATCATCCTTAATATAGTCCATGTAATGCTTGAACAAATCATATCACTTTGTGAGGCGGTAGTCCGTCGTACACACGAGTGACATTATCATATTCCCACAAAAAGTAAAGAATGATTATATGTGTTATATAATTATTCAAGAAGTATAATAAAATTTTAAAACAAAATTAAATTATAAATAAATCATTATTCTAATCCTTTAATGGTGGTAATGTTATAATGAACAACTTCGGTCTCTAAGGCGGTTATTTTCCTTACACACGAACGATGATTTCATAACCCATTTGATGGAATTGTGTGATGTTTAACATATTAAAATTCACATAACAAAATTTAAGTATTTTTATTATATTTATGTTATTATATACAAATGGTATCATAATAATTTAAGGTGGTAGAGAAGGAAATACAAAAAATGGTTTTAGATTAATTTTACATCATCTTCTGGTATCCTCTGCTTTTAACTAATTATTTTCTACGTTGTCTTTAATCTATAAATAAGGTTTGTAGGATGTGGTTAGGAATGTATTGGATTTATTTGAGAAGGTTATTCCTAAAAAAATTGGTTTGAATGTGTGAAGTAGAGAGGAGAGGGAGTGACTTTTTATAAGTGGGGGAGTGAAACACTTGAATTTTTTAGAAAGAGTTAATTACAGACACATTTATTTCATGTGAATTGGATCCATTAATGGAAAAAAATTACTAGATGGTATAAGGTCGTAATGTATCCGTAAAATGGTTTTTCGAGATGTTTTGGGTCTTTTTTATGCCATATATTTTATGTTTAACCGCTATGTAAACTTGGTTTATTTTAATCCCAATTAAAAATTTTAAATACTTTCACAAAATATTTTAGTGAAAAATTACTTTGAATATATTAGAAATTAGAAATTATGATTATTCAAAATACTGAATCCATTTTCGAAAATTTAAACCACATAAGTAGAAAAATTAAATTAAAATTAATCTCGTATAGGTGCTGGTAATGTATATTTTTAAAGTGAAAATGTTCAAATATATACTATGTTTTTATATCTTAATTTAATATTATATTTATTAAAACGAAAAAATCATATTAATATATGTATATTTAAACTATTACTACTTTAAAACCAATTTATAATATAATTTAATATTATTAATTATTTAGATGAAAAGTCATTTTTTAATTGAAATTCAGTATTTTCTCACTATTCCTTAAAAATTGAACTTCTCAAAAAAATTAAACAAATTTCACCCAAAAATAATTGTAATGTTTTTATATTAAAATTTTAGTTTATTTTTCAAATAAAATTTATAAATTTTAAAAATCTAGTAAAAAAAGGTGTCCATTAAAAGGTGAAAAAACTACCTTTTAAAAAACTCGACCTTGTATGCATAAAAATGGATTTTCTCTTATCTAATGAAAAAAATTATATTGGGTGAATTAAAAAATTTCATTGAATAAATAATACATAAATTTCATTAATATGATTTACTAAAATTAATTAAATTAATTTATTAAGAATAAACACCTTTGGTTCATAAAAATAATTTGTTTATAAAAACATTTATGTCACATTTAGTTTGTTTTTATATTAATTTATAATTAATTTATAATAATTTAATTGAACCATTTATTTTCCTAGGTTAGATAACACTATTCATAACCAAAAATATATTTTCTATGTGATAATTTTCATTTTAATTAATAATATTAATAGTATTCAGTAAAACTCGATCTAACATGTAACATAAGTTATTCTGGTAAATCACAAGCTAACTCAGTATTACGTTCATTTCATGATATAAAATATATTTAATTTATTGAAAATTTTATATATGTCATAAATTCTCACGTGGTTATATTACTTTCTACTTGAGGTGTTTCATGTCACACACTATTCGTAAGGTGTTCATATTTTAAAATTTTGGGGTTTTACATTCCCCAAACCATAATTAAATTGAATCCCCGAAATCAATGCATGCTCTTTTTAATAAATAATTTTATATTTGATAATAATTTTTTTAAATAGAATACATAAAAATAGTTAACAATCTATACTCTTTATAAGAGATATAGGGGAGTACAGAGGGCATCTAGAATAACACATGACTAGGATTCTATGTAGGAGAACAAAGGTGGAAAGTGAAGATGATGACATGGAGGAACAACATAAATATTTAGAGGGAGGGTTTTATTCCATTTATAAAAAACAATTAAATTATTAATATAATTGTTATAGGCTCAAAAATATTAAATCTTATAGGTGTGGGAAGTACATTGATATCATCAGAAATGAGGGTAATATGAAAATATTTTATTTCATGTTCATTTTACCAAAAATGAGGAATTGTTTTACTAAAAAATAATAAAACTAATTATAGATAATTGATATATTATTATTTCATAAGAATTATTACATAATTTTTTTCTCTTTAATCAATTTAAAATTTATCTCAAATTCAATGAAATAAATATACAAAAATGAAATTTTTATGCTTAATGCACAAAAATTCACTTTTAAGAGATCTTAAGATCCTTACTAGAGTGAAAATGGTTTTCAGGTATCTCGAAATATCTTCCAAAACCAATATGGTAAATAAATTCATCTATAAACACCAAAATTAATAAAACTAATCCATCATTAATAATTTTTCATCAAATTTTTTTACTAAAAAATGACATATTTACCAGGACATTGCGTATTCTAGTGGTAGGTGTGAGACCCTTATAATCATTAAGTCATGTGTTTACGTCCCACAACCTTTCCAGAGATGATGGGTTGTCACCCGACATAAATGTTTTCCATTTTTATTGAATATATTAATATAATTCCAATAAAGTTCCAAAAATAAATATAATGTATATCTTTGAAATGATGTTAATCATTAATTAACCTTTTTGTCAATGATTTCTATATAAATTTTATTACAAAGCATAATAATAATATTTGACTGTTATTGAAATGTTACAAATTATCATATTATCCCAAAATGTTATCAATGCCTATAAGCATATGTATAAAAATAATAAAGGCATAATTTCTCAAATAAATTTTCCACTAAAACTTATAATTTCTATAATTTCACTAAAATTTACTTATTCTTTTAATCTCCCATTACATAAAAACCAAAATATGTTTTTCATAATTTAAATATATTATCATTCTCAAAATCATTAACCATTATTGTATCTATAATCCTTATGTTAATTAGTACACAATTGCTTCTAAAATTCAACCCAATCCTTATATTCATTATGATTATAATAACAAAAATGCTATTAGCAAAACCCTAAAAGAATTTATTTATTAAATAAAAATACATAACTAATTCATTCATTCTATTTAAATTTAGGTCCTTTCATGGTGAAATGGATAACCTTTACAAGCAGAAATTGACCCACGTAGTGCCCAATTTCCCCACATTTAAGGTATAAAACTAGAAATGGATCCTTAGGATGATATTTATTTCCTTCCATCGTACCGATCATTTTTCTGTGACGTTTCTTTGTTTTAGGTTCTCATTTTTGACACATAAAACATATTACAATTGCATTAATAGAATTTTATGGGTGTGTAATTCCACATTACATTCATTATATAAATAGACCAATTTTTCTTCATGGTCCCCACCAATCTATATATTAGCTAAAACTATCCTTTCTTCTTTAGAGAGTTTTGGATTTTGTTAAGGTATGTGTTATTAATCATATTTCTGGAAAAATTATTTGGCATAAAAATGGTAGATTTAACTTATATCAACATCATATTTTTTTCTCCTTTTGTGCACCTAGTCCATAATATTCAATGTTAACATGATTCCTTTAGGTTAATGACATTGAATAAAATCATAAAGCATAGTGAAAGGAACAATTATCATAGTTAGAAGTCCATATAATGATTTATATGATATTAAAATCCTAACAGGTTATTTTAATTCTAATAAAATTTGGGTTTATCCAAGTTCATTTTTTTCATGATCTATTCAAATCCAACATGATAGTATACTATAAAAATGTGAATTATCCTAATCATATCCCCTAGGAGTGTCAAATAAGGTGTATAGAACGGCTTGTTGTCTTGAACTAGGTGATGATCAGGTCAATACCAATTCAACATTTTTAGAGTAATTACCCCTTGGTACCTCTGTTCTAGAACCACGCCCATATGTAGTATCCATACAAGGATGTATTGCCGAAAAAAACAAAAATATATATCTTATAAAACTATAATATTTTCTTCTATATTTGTCCCTAAATTCTATCTTAGGGTTATGTTCCCTAATCTATCTTTTACTAAATCAATTTCCCATGTTTTATATTATGCCTAATTTGATACAAATTATAGATACCATAAACCTTGAAACATTGATCTGGTGCCCACTACCAATACATTGGTATAAGATACAAGGAATTTATATCCAAAAGGGCTAAATAGTTTAGTAGTCCCGGTAAAATATAAATGTACATGAGTCTGGAATAAAAATTGAGTACAATAATTAAAATATATTGTTTTGAAAATAAAATTGTTCCATCTAAAATATCCCTACATATCAGTCATAGTAAAATTCAAGGAATCCTAGGGAAAGAAAATAAAATAATTTTAATCTCAAATTCTTTACAGGTGTTAAATAAAAGTGAATTAATAATTAATCAACAAGAATAATCAATATAGAAAGATAAATAACTAAAATAACATTTCAAAAAAACAATAAACTAAAAAGAAAGTACATAAATAATATGGAAATATATGTATCTGAAAAATTAATCCAATTAATCAATAAAATTACTACCAAAAAAGGATAATGCATAATCAGTATGGTAAGGATAATAACTAAAATACATTCCATTTAATCAATAAACTGAGAATGAAATGCATCTATAGTGTTTTATACTGATAATCTAATGGCTAATAACAAATAAATCTAAATTAAGGGATTGCTTAATTGTTGGACTCCATGATTCCCAGGTATAAGAAACCTTTACCATCAAGAGATTTCACAAAATTTTTTAAAAAATACTAGGTGAAAACCCATTAACCTAGACTAGCCAACTAATTAATCCCATGATATTACCAATTCATCGAGTGGGTTTAATAAACCAGTCTCAAACCAATATCTTTCATGTCCAAAGCATTCCTCATATATCTATTAATCAATTTAATTCATAAAAAATGTTCCTTTTTCAAACATCTATATATTTTAGTGTATAAAGATTTATTAATATTTTCCATTTGAATCAAATAACATTCCATGTAAACATTTTATGTAAAAAAGGAATACTTTTTATGAAATAATCATATCCATGATAAATGTAATGGTTATTTGGTGGAAATTTAATGTTCAATAATTATAAGAAAGAAAATAACTCAAGGCGGTGTTAATGAATACAAAAATGATTCAAGGAATAGAATGTAAATTATATCCTTGGTCAATATAATCAAAATATATAGAGAGGAATAATAATGATTGTATTAATACAACATATACCATTAGAGTAATAATAATTCCTATAGTGGTTGATAAAATAAAAAGGATCTATAAAAACATTCATGGCGAAAATATCCGATTAATTTTTGAAATAACATTTGAAATGTTAAAAAAATTAAATTCCCTTGTTAACATGAAAATGAATCTTGAAATAAATAATGGTATGTAATTTCATAGATGTTGTTCAAGATAAAAATAACACTTCTTTTATATCATAAAAATGATTGAAAAGTTACGTTTTTAAAAAATGAAAAAAAGTTATCTTCAATACATTTGGTAAAAAGTAAAAATGGGTAAAAATTTATTTAATAACTAATTTCGAAAATAATAATTTTTTTTAAAACATTTATAGAATTTTTTTAGAGTAAAAAAAGTATCCAACCAAAGAGGTAAACAAAGTTATGTTTTTTAAAAAACATTTTATAAACCAATTTAGGTACCAGAGTGAGGTAAAATGTTACAATTATTTCAAAACAATCATTAATAAATATATGACAATAAATTTAAAGGGTTTAATAAAACAATTATAATATAACGTAATTGAGTGAGATTTAAAGTGTTAACAATCTTAGGTAAAATGAGATTGGGAAGTAAACCCTTGAAAAGATCAAAAAATTAAAGTATTAATAAACCTATAAATAGATTATGTGTATATACTAAAAATCCATTTTTTTTAGAAATATAACATTAGATATTAGAAATTCATTACACACATAATCATAAAATAGTATCAAGAACAAGGAAGTAATATAACCAAATAAAAATGAATTGGGTTATGAAATTATTTACCACTATGTACATTTAATTCAAATCCACTTAAATTAAATAATTCAATAAGAAAAACAAAATAAAATTAATAGTTAATTATTCATGACATTACATGTATATGGTAATTATATACCGAAAATAAAAGTAATTTTTTGTATAACATTATATTATACCTCAATGAAATGAAATTGAGATGAAATCCCTTACATTACACTCCCTTTAGATTGAACACACTAAAATATCATATTTGGTGGTTTTATGAATTTTTTTGAATTATTAAAAAAAAAATTTATTATTTCATATATTACCTTTAGTATTTTATTAACCGTTAATTAATTATCTTTTATTATTTTCATTGTTTCAGGTTTTAATTTCCTTATTTTTCAATTATGTTTTGACATGTTTTATTTGTTCCTCTTACTTTGATCATGTTATCATAGTAGAAATAATGTAAAAAATGATTCAAATATCATATAATGTCAATATATAAGTATTTAGTGTAATCCATAAATTTTGGTGACAGGAAATGAAATACACAATTCACGGATATGGTTGACCATACATACACATGAATATTGTTCCCAATTTATTATAGTACTGAAAGAAATAAAAGTAAAAGATATATATATATATATTATAATTATAGAATATTTTTTATTTCACACATATAAAATATTTTTATTAAACCCATCTTTAATTTATTCCATGTAATGTGTGGGAAAATCACAGCACTTCGTGAGGTGGTAGTTCCCCATAAACATGAATCACGCTATCGTATTCCCACAAAATTGAAAAAAGAATTTATGTATTATATAATAATAAAATAATTACAATAACACAATTAATTTCTTATATAAACTATAAATATATCATTTTTTCTAACCATGAAAGGTTATAATGGAAAAATGAACGTCATTTGTTCGGAGGTGATGGTCCACCATACACCTGAACGATGATATTGTAACCCATTTAGCAGAAGTTTTTTTAGTTATAGGTTAGAAGAATAACATAAAACAATATAATTATATGTATTATACTGGGTTTACTATAAAATCAAGGTATAATAATAATTGAAGTAGGTGGAGAAAGAAATAAAATAAAAACCCTTTTAGAAGAAGATTTTCTCTTCCTCAGAAATCCTCATTAGGTCATCCCCAATGCCTTACTATGTTGTATATGTTCCCAATATAAGGATTATATTATTTGTGGATGGAAGTGTTTGTGTTATATTGGTAGTTATTTTCTGAACTACTATAGTTTTAATGTGTGAAGTGGAGAGGATGGTGGGTGGCCTTTTATAAGTGGGGTGATTGGCACATTTGTAGTTTTTTAAAAGTGTGAATTAAACCTAGTTTTTTTCATGTATAGTGGACGGAATAATGTAAAAATGTATATAATAGAGGTTATGAGTTCTAAATATTCCCATAATTTTTTTTGGATAGGGTTTGAGCCATCTTTTCCACCTTATTCTCTAGTATTTATGACTAAGCAAACTCATTTTTATCATTATCATTGTTATTAATTTTAATGGTTTTCACTAATTATTTTTGTCAAATAATAATTTAAACTGATTAAAAATTATAAATTAAGATGATCCCAAATATGGAATCCATTTTTAGAACATAAAACAATATAAATTTAGAAAAATAATTTATTATTAATCCGACAGATAGGATAAGAAAGTGTATTTTTTTAAATGAAAATGCTCAATAGTTTAAAATTTTATTTATATATAAATTTAATCAGAAATTGAATAAAATTTTGAATAATGTTGACTAATAAATGAATAATTTAACTATTTTTACTTTAAATACCTTTTGAAATTTAATTTCAAATGATAAATTGTTTAAATTTGATGCTAGTTTTCAATTAATATTCATTATTTTTCACTATCCATCAAAAAAATAAACTTCTCAGAAAATAAAAAGAATTTACCACAAGATAATTTAAATATTATGATTTAAATAATGAATTTAATTTTTCCATATATTTTTTTTGAATTTTTAAAAATTTAGTTATAAAACAAGTTCCCCATTTATTTATTTTTTTAGAATATAAATTTCATTAGAATCAATGATTTTTTGTTATTAAATTAAAATATTAAGCTAAAATAGATTTGGTGAAAAAATATTTTTCTTATAAAAACATATCTGTTATCTATATATTTTTTGTGAAATTAATATATAATTAATTTTTTACCAATTAATTCAACCATAACTTTAAATAAGTTTTTTATTACTATTAACAACCGCCAATTTATTATCTAATAGATAATATTAATCTTAGATAACAATATTAAAATTATTTGGTAAAACACTCTCTTTCATGTAACAATATCCATCAAAGAAACTCAAAAGATAACTCAGTATTGCACACACATCAAGCTATAAAATATGCTGAATTTATTTAAAATAGGAAATAAAATAAAAATTATTGGGTGATTATATTCTTTTCTTCTATTGGTGTTGTGTTTCATACAATCCATGAGTAATGAGGTTCATATTTTAAAATATTAGGGAGTTACATGAAGTATTTTCCACTCATTCTACTTAATCATGCTGAACCTATTTTCATTAATTGATTAAGATAGTATCTAGAGTGGATATGATATTAAAGATCTCATGATGAACAATTAAAATTGGAATATATTCTTTACTGATGTGGTTCAACTTGGTGATTCCTTCACTTTTTGGAGAATATATGTGTACTAAAAGTTTTTTTGGGCATATTTATTCATCATTTTGGGTTAGAGAAGTGTGTCAATAAAGTGAATAAGAATCCATGGTGTGAGGTTGAGAAATGATTTAATCCAGTAGAGATCAATGAAGGGCTGTCGATGATTGGATCAATCTAGACTAGGTATGATTTCTTACAAACATCTTTCCCTTTATTTTCATTATTTTTTTCTTTGTTTTTTCTCATATTCAGTATTTACATTCCACAAATTACTTTGGTGATTTTTATCACATTTACATGTTGTTTTTAATATTTAAAAAATTCTTAAAAATACAAGATGATTTTAAGGAGAGCCATAATATAATTTGATACATCTTCCTTGAGATTGACCCTTGGGTTGGATGATATGCTATATTCATTATATACATTGTTTTTTTTATTATCTATGTGATGATGATGTACTTATATAACTTGTTATGTTTTCAGGTAAGAAACATTTTCTTATTATTTTTTCCAATTTTAATCAATTATACTTCTTAAAAAACTATGAGGAAAAATAATAAATTATCAATATCATTATTTTCTATAATTTAGGAAATTTATTAGGATGTAGCTGCATTTCAATGTTGGTTTCAAAAATAAAAGAATCAAAAGCTTAACGATGATGATAATGTATATTATCCTAAAATCATGAAGATAATTTAGAAAGCTTTATAAATGATTTTAAATAATCAAGGATACAGGGATGAACTATAGTAAACAGCTGAAAAATTTACAAAAAGTAGGTTAGATGGAATGAATAAAGAATCTAAAGAAAGAAGAAGTGGTAGTTTCATGTTTTTGAGTGTGAAATTCCATTCGACCTAGAACAGGAAATTCTAGATCCACTTTATATGAAATATTTGAAGGTATGGAAGGAAATTGGATTAGATGAACATGGAGAATCTATACATAGTTTTAAAGACAATTATTCTAGTACATTTGATGACACTTTTTTCTGATTTATATTTTACAATTATTTTTTCAGGATTCAACATATTTAGGAAAAATTATATATTCTATCCCTTTACATGAAAAATAGAACATCTGAGGTGGTATATTTTCAATAGAAGCTTAAGGAGTTTACCATCCTCACTTTTGATATATATATTTACTCCCAAAATCACTACCCATTTTGGGAAAAGAACAAGGAGGCCAAATTCCGGGATATTTTTGACTTTATTGATTTATTTCATTATATTCTTTTGGTTTTTTTTAAAAATGAATTTATTATCACTTATCCTTATGTCGATTCAAATAAACATTTACATTTAGTACAGGGTATTTAAAAACATATACCTATTTAGAAACTATTACAATTTCTATTTTTGGTTGATAATTAATTATTTGAAACTACTAAAATGAATGAGGAGTTCTTGGAACCATGTATGTTTGAAAAGAAGGGTGATGATACATTCTCTATAGTTAAAGAGGAGTTTTTCACACAATTTATCAAGACAAAGAAGAGGGTAAGAACCTTTAATATTTATTTTCCCCTCTCTGAATCCACAATTTTTCTAAATTCAAGGATTGGGAATTGAAATAATCTGACAAAAGTTTATTTCAAAAGTTAAAGATTTCTAAAGCTGGTTGAATAATATCTGGAAGTTTTTAGATAGAATAAAAAACTACCTCCATAACGGGTTGACAAAAATACTTTCCATCTTATATATAGTTTTAACAAATCACTCTTTGGTGGGTTACCAAAAATTATATTTTTCCCTATTTTCCATTTTATTTTAATTTTCCTTAGTATTTTAAATTTTATAGTTTTCATGTAGCAAAATAATAATGTAGTTAATTCCATTTGGTAGTCATTTATGGCCAAAAGGAGTAATAAAATAAAATTTATTATATATAATTCTCAAATTCAAAAATTGATTTCATTTCACTTTTAGCCATCAGTCATCGATTCTGATGTTAATCTTATCAATTTCGTGGTCACTTTGAATGAGTAACCTGTGGGACGTTAAAAGAACCAACAGAGTTAAATTGAATAATCAGAGAAGACAAAAGATACCCATTTATTGGATTAATATATTAAATGCCATAATCTTAATTATGTTCATTTTTATTATATTTCACTCAAAAATATGTGTAGGGGAATTACCATTGATTTTTTGTTTGATAATTTTTGTCTTGTTTTTCATGTATGTTTTTATCATTCTTGTATATAGAGTGTTAAATAATCTAATTTATCAGATGTTTAAATCTATATAAATCCCCGAAAAAAATAATTTTTCTTCATTCTTAATCATGCCTTTGTTTGTGTTATTTTTCTACTAAAAAGGTGAGAACATTCCCCAAGGGACAAGTCTCTTTAAATATGAATCATAAAAGTTGCATCATTAAAATGTATAGAATTTTACAAAAAATGCCTTTAAAATAGTGGAATAAGATAGTCATGTAAGGAATCCACAAAATTACAGCTCCCAATGTGTATTCCATTGTTTTCAATCCCACATTAAAAATTAAATTTTCTGTTTAAAATAAATTATCATGAAATTTATGAATTTTTTTGATGAGATGTTTTAGAAAATGTGATTATTGAAATATTCTTAGTACCACTTCAAAAAATGTGAACTACAAATTTTTATGTTATATTGAATGAAATTTTTCTTCTAGTTTACTATTCAGAATTTGGGACTATATTGGGTTTTATGTGTTGAAGAGTGGGGCCTTTCTTTATGCCTTATCTATGTTTCAATTATGTACACATCAAAAACCCACAAAATTTATCAAATATACCTCACTTTCAAGTATCATATCATTGTTTTTGTAAATAAATAAGTGTTTTTGTGTGTCTCTTGGTTAGATCTATAATAACACAATGTTCCATGCTTAGAAAAAATTTCATTATACTAATGAGGGATTCAACTAGTGCTAAAGTTACTAAATTGATTTATTTTTATGCAATTGAGTCTGATGTTTTTATGAAAATATCATTTGAAAACTTGTATAGAAATTAATATAGATTAGATTTGTCCTTTATTAAAATTATTACTATTGGAAACATTAATTTGAAATTGAATCTGGTAACTTTTCCTTTGAAAAACTGGAACACGTCATGTGGCAAAAACAATTTATACTAATATATATCCGACGAAACTCGAGTAAAATCAGAAATTAGGATCCCCTGGAGATTCAATAAGATATGGGAACTCTGTGGTTTGTGTAAATAAATCCATTTTCAAACACATTATGTTCTTTCAAAAGTTCCATGAACAAATTTATGGGTACGGAAAATTCAAATAAAATTCATTTATAAAAAAAGTGACCATTAAGGAGAGGGGAATATCAAAACCAAATAAACAAGGAGTCAATTTATTTATACGAAAATATTCTAACTTTTATCAATAAAGTTAAAATTAGAACATTATTTTGGGGAACATTGGAGAATGTGATAAATGATTGTGCTTCACACTATAGGTTTAATAGCAATTGAATCTTTCAATTATTCACCCCTAGAACAATAACAAAAGTTGTGTTGAATTAGGGAAGTGAGAATAATTCTTATAGGGGTAATGAAAATATTAATCAAAAAACATTCCCGTTAATTTCCTCAATTATCGAATATATTAGACCCATGAGAAGGATATCTAAAGGTTTTTTGTGTCTTTATAAATAAATAAATTGAAATTTATATCATAGGAGTGAATTTGAATAAGTGTGGGGGAATTGGACATGATGTTATTTTAAAATGCCTTGTAACAATTTTTTTGAAATTATAAATTTTTGTGAAAATGTACATTCAATGAGAAATTATTTGATCTAGTTCATTTGATGCTAAAACATTCAATTAATTTTATATTTTAATAAAACTATTTTTCATTGATTAAATTGTAGTTGATTAATTTGTTTAGAAAAAGTATTTTTTCTTATTTTTTTTTAAAATTTGGTTATCAGGTTTTCTCAAAATTCTCATTATTTCAGATGGTTTGAAATAATTTTTTATGAATTTAAAATTCGAAAAATATATTATTTTTGGAAATTTTATTTTATAAAATTCAAAAAAAAACTTCCCTTTAATTTTTGATGAAAATTATATTTTTTCTGAGTGGTTAATTATAATTTTTCATATATACGTAAATATTTTCTAAAATGGGTTTCCAAGGTCACTTAGTAGATCATGATAAACTTATCGCATGAAATGAGGAATTATCTATCAACTTTCCACTTAGACAAATTCCAACCTACCATTAGACACTCTCCTGGAAAATATAGTGAATACCTAAAAAATTTCAAGTTACTACAAGAATAATCATATTCACATAAGTGAATTTAATATGAAAATTTAAAAATTACCACAACACTTATTTTTAACCGACCATGTGAATAATGTTTTATGTAATCATGGATATCCTTTCGATGACTACATTTCAGAAAACCAAGTGACTACATAACTGTAAATGATCGTAAGATGGGAATGTAATCATCCATGCCTCAAGATTTTGGGAAGCTCCCAAATAAAATAAAAATTAGTATAAGGAAACATAAATATAACTATAGTTAAATATATTAAAGTCAATGGCATGCTGAAATTGATTGAGACATGGTCAGAAAATAACCATACAACATATGATGAAGAATCCTTGAGGCTGATAAATATTATCGAGAATATGAGACTCATTGTATGACAGATAAATGATTATTTGAATATTAGAACCCTATCTTGATGAATTTATGATTTCCAACACCCCCATGAAGGAACCATTGATGAAATAGAGTGGAGGAAGACACCCTGCTAATGAATCCATGATATCGATTATCATAAAAAAATCTATTCCAATGAATCCACTATTGAGGAATACATAGAGCTCTAATACAAACGTAAATAAATCATCATCCAACCATTATAAATATAATATTTCTTAATGAATATTACTTTCAAAGATTCCATACGAAAATGGATCCCACATAATGATACAAGAAGAATCAGACACTGAGAATATAGAATCTAGACCGAGATCAACTGCAATGTTGATTGATGCTAGTCGAGGATGTTAAGGATTTTTGTATATGACTATAAGATCATTGATGTAGAATCACCTAAACCTCATATGTTCCCCATTAAAATCATGATGGGCTTTCAAATAATGATCTATACCCAATCCATGTGAACACTACCGAAGAAGGTGAAATCTAGTGGTGTGGTTCTGAATGGAGTTGAATCACATCTGTATAATTAATAGCAGTGATACACAATGTTGAGGGTGTAGATCTATGATGGATCCTTTCGGAGTATGATTGATTATTTTTTTCTGGAGATGATGGGATGTGTTTTTATGTTTGTTCTTATATGTTGGGATTCAAAGAGTATCGTGGCCTTCCATGATTCCCAATGTTGATGCTATTGTTTAGAAATAGTTTTCACATAATCTACTCAGAAAAATGTGAAAATAAAGATCTATATTTATAATCTTTACATTTCTATTAATGATTACAACCTGATATCATATGTAAATTTATATATCATCAATTCTATTATGGTTTTGGGCGAATATTTTTATAAATTCTGAATATAGGCAGTGGATTCTATGTCATTCGAAAATAATTTGGTACAATGATGATTAAAGTTCATTATTTGTATATATAGTCAAAAATAAGAGAAGAATGAACATAATGGAATGACAGAGGAATTCAATCAGTGGACCAATTTGAGTATAAATGAACTAATATTTTATTATGGTGATCTCACTTCAAACATATTGAATCTTTGAGGGACGATTCTTTTAATGATCATCAAGGTTTTTATTTTTTTTATAATTATTTTTTTGATAGAATTATCTGATCCATGCTACACTGATCTAAATAAGGGTACTGAACGAAATCCCCATGTTATGTGAAGGCCCTTAATAATTATTCCATGCATATCTATAACCTATATAATTTAAAAATAAGAAATAATTTCCAAATTTAGAGATGCTCGACTCTAGGTCTACATTAAATCGCTTTCCATTTCCTAATTAAATCATAAATGGTTTTCTAAATTCAATGGAAAAAGAGATAAATGTAATTTCATGATATATTCTAGGGAAAGTACATTTCATTTTTGGAGGTTGGTTATTCTTATAGGGATATTATTGGTAGTCAGTGAAGAGATTTTCAAAGTATGTCTTGTGGATTTCACTTCCTATTACATTAAGATATTTTATCCATTTTGGTTTTTCATTATATACAGGGTTCTCCTCTATTTTTAATTATTCCTATATATAAGATGCACTCTATAATTTTCAATATTCATAATTAATCGGACCATGTGGTAATTCTCCCTTTCTAATCCCCCATCTCTTATTTTGTTTATACGTTTAATTTTTTGTAAATACATGTTTAATTTAATTATTTACTCTTCCAAAAAGTGTTGTTATTTCATACTGTCAGATGTT